>CM069132.1:49748029-50348029 GCA_035221665.1 Okamejei kenojei
GTGATCAAAAGCACAAACTGTTGGAGGAACTCAGCATGCTGGTCAGTCTGTGGAGGAGTCCAACCCCAAAATGTCATCAGTCCATTTCCCTCCCCAGATGCTGCCTGACCCATTGGGCACCTCAGCATTTTCTCCCAACTAATATCAGTCTTGGCCTCCAGCTGTGCTGATTGTCGTTGTACCATGTCCAAGTGATCATTCCTTATGTGTGACTCTGGGAAGCCACATCTGTAAGATATTTGAATGTAGGCTGGAAAATTCCAGGCAAGCCTGATCCTGTTATTATCTGAAGTTAATGCATATGAATATTGAATAGGGATGATTACCATCTGGGGGTTTAACTTCACCTGCATCCTGAGAATTAAGGTATGTTTCAGTGGACTGAGATCACAAATTCAACATTTAAGGATTAATGATGTAGAGCAGAACTCACTTGCTGACAGCACAATGTAGCAGTCAACAGCTCGGAAGGAAAGCTTGAAATCTTGCACAGTTTACGTGAAGTCACAGGTTAGTGTTATAAAGCTCAATGGCAGCAGCCAGCTGTCTGTAGCAGGTGTTACTTTCTGATCTTTACACAAAGATGTAAAAACCTATTCAACCGACTAGGCCGCACCAAGCTATTTTATAACATCATAAAAGATTGGGTCCCTTTGTAAACAAGTCGTCAAATAAATTGGTGTAAATACTCCCCTTTTCATAAGGTTTAACGTATGACCAAGAAATAATTTTATCAGAAAAGCATTGTGAGGGTTTATTTTCGGCTTATATTTACAATTGTGCAGTCAACATGCTCCAATTTTCAGGTGAGCTCAGTTCACGGTGATTAAAGATAAACACCTCTCAGATCATCCTGGTTCAACCAGAAAGAATGCAATTCCTTCCATCTGATAGTATTAATTCAATTGTTTCTTAACTCATTCCAAAATGTATTTCTTCTCAATTCTCACTTTGCATATCTATTACATTTTACACAAAGAATTTTCACGCATGAATTCCAAATTTGCCTGCCTCTCGTTGAACTCACATTTCTGCCATATTGTGTTATTTAACTTCAAATAGGCCAGTGGGTTTACTGGTTTACGAACGTCACTGCTTTGACCTCTACAACGTGCCTAATGCACACTCGGGAACATTGCTGATAAGCAGAATCTATTTCAGTACATTTAGGAGAGCCTTTGATACTTTCCCCCTCCCCTCCATTCCCCTCCCCTCCCTTCCCCTCCCCTTATAAAGAGAAAGAGAGGCTTTATCCCACACTAAATAATGAAGTACCAAGACTATAACTCTTTTGCAAATAAATCTCCAATATTGATCCTTAACTTTAAGCAGAATAATTGTAATGCAATTGCCTCTGCACAGATTTATTCATAAATTATTCGTAAATCTCTGGTTGAGATTTACGAATCATCATTAAATACAGATGAGGTGCTGGAAGACTGGAGGGTGGCAAATATTCTACCTCTATTCACAAAGGGCTACTAGCGAGTGAGCCTAACATCTGGCTCATGTAGGAGATGTAGGAGTGCAGGTACATAATTCCTTGAAAGCGGCATCATTGGTAGATAGGGTGGTCAAAAAGGCATTTGGCACATTGGCCTTCATCAATCAGTGTATTGAATATAGAAGTTGGGAGGTCTTGTGCAGTTATATAAGACGTTGGTGAGGCTGCATTTAGAGTATTGTGTTCAGTTCTGGGCACCATGTCATAGGAAAGATGTTGTCAAGCTGGAAAGGGTGCAGAGAAGATTTACGAAGATGTTGCCAGGACTTGAGGACCTGCGCTATAGGGAGAGGATGAGCAGACTAGGGCTCTATTCCTTGGAGCACAGGGGGATGAGGGGTGATCTTATAGAGGTGTACAAAATCATGAGAGGAATTGTTCAGGTAAACGCAGAGTCTTGTCCCCAGTCAAAAGCCAGAGGACATGGGTTTAAGATGAGGGGGGGGCGGGGGGGGGGGGGGGGGGGGGGGGGGGGGGGGGGGGGGTGGGGGAAAGATTTAATAGGGTCCAGAGTAAGTTTATCACATAAGGATGGTGGGTGTATGGAACGAGCAGCCGGAGGAGGTAGTTGAGGCAGGAACTATCGCAATGTTCAAGAAACATTTAGATAGGTACATGGATAGGACAGGTTTAGAAGGATATGGGCCAAACGCCAGCATGTGGGACTAATACAGATGGGACGCTGGTCAGTGTGGGCAAGTTGGGCCAAAGGGGCTGTTTAAAGATAAATGACTATTAGGGGGACTGGGTGCTCTCTTTCAGATCTATTCACTACCAATCCCAAATGAACAGGATTTAATTGATATATCCTACTTATACTTTCCAGGGTCATTATCATTGTGTTAAATTGAAGGAAAAAATTATAAGAACGTACTTTGGCTATTGTGTATGATTTTGTATGGCTGTAATACTGTAATACTGTTGCGTGATAGACAGATTAATTCAAATTCCTGCAGAGCAGAAAAAGGAATTTTAATTCAGTTAATTAAATTTGTTTTTAACACAGCTAATCTTAGTAATGCTCAAAACCCACCTCATTCATTAAAGTCATTCCTCTAAAGGAGAAAATCTGCCATCCTGACCCATTCTGTTTCTTATGTGACTCCTGATCTGCAGCAACATATAACATTTAACTCATCAATGGCAATGTTAGCCATTTAGTTATATTAAACCCAAAATATCAAACCATAATATGAATGAAAGTGACTGACTACGTGGCATTGACCTCGGCAATCTGAATGATAATCTGAGTGAATGGTGCCAGAACAACAATCTTAACATTAGCAAAATCAAAGAGCTGATTGTTGACTTCAGGAAGATAAAGCCAAGGATCCATGAACCTGTCTTCATCAATAGGACAGCGGTGGAGCGAGTCAATAACTTCAAGTTCCTGGGCGTGCACATCTCTGAAGATTTGTCCTGGGCCTAGCACATTGATACAATCTCAAAGGGTCAAAAATTAAAAAAAAAACAAGCAGGAACTTAAAAGTCATTTGGATTGGTAATTTAGAGTAGAGATCAGTAGAAATTAAATTACACCCATAGAGTGGTAGGGCACTAAAATTAATTGGCTTGAAAACCTGATGAATAATGGAATCTTCCTCATACTTAACTGCACTTGATGTGTATGTGCAGAGTTGCGACCTGCAGGACGATGGAACTAGTGCTAGAAGATGGGTTAAGGCTGTGCAGCCTATTTTTGACGGCCACTAACATGATGCCCCAATAACCTCCACCTGCATTATCACATTTCTATTATTCAGTTCTTTTTGTGAATACCGAGCCTATTAGAAGTGAAGAAATGGAAGACAGAAAATGATGGAACATCTCAGCAGGTCAGGCATGCCTGTGGATGGAAAAACAGAAGGAGATCTTTCATCAGGCTCTTCATCTGCAGGGGGATTTTTTTTAATTTAGGAAACATTTTATTGGGCAAAAGTTGGGAACATTATTTTTTGCAAATAATATTTCATGCAATTAAATGTCAGAATTAACCAGAAGAATATGTGCTGCAGAATAGACAATAGACAATAGGAGCAGGACAATAGACAATAGGAGCAGGAGTAGGGCCATTCGGCCCTTCGAGCCATTCAATATGATCATGGCTGACCATCCCCAATCAGTACCCCATTCCTGCCTTCTCCCCATATCCCCTGACTCCGCTATCTTTAAGAGCCCTATCTAGCTCTCCCTTGAAAGTATCCAGAGAACCTGCCCCAACCGCCCTCTGAGGCAGAGAATTCCACAGACTCACAATTCTCTGTGAGAAAAAGTGTTTCCTTGTCTCCGTTCTAAATGGCTTACCCATTATTCTTAAACTGTGGCCCTCTGGTTCTGGACCCCCAACATCGGGAACACGTTTTCTGCCTCTTGCGTGCCCAAGCCCTTAACAATCTTATGTTTCAATGAGATCTCCTCTCATCCTTCTAAACTCCAGAGTATACAAGCCCAGCCGTTCCATTCTCTCAGCATATGACAGTCCCGCCATCCCAGGAATTAACCTTGTAAAGTTTCATGTGTAACAGATGCAGGTTGTGGACTGACCTGCCATCTGCTGCATATTTTCAGAAATTTTCAATATCTTAAATTTGATGTTCTTGAATTCTTTCTGTTTCAGTAAACTGCTTGGGACTGGGATTTCCACTGACTTTTTTATAGTTCCTTTTGGCCACCTGCACACCTTGCATGTAGTTTAGTTTAAAGATAAAGGGTGGAAAAAAGGTTCTTTAGCCCATCGAGTACTTGCTGACCAATAATCACCTGTACACTAGATCTCCCCTACACATTAGGGACAATTTACAGAAGCCAATTAACCTACAAACCTGCATATCTTTGGAGTGTTGGAGGAAACCGGAGCACCCGGGAAAAAGCCCATGCATCACGGGGAGAACGTGCACACTCTGTACAGACAACATCCGTAGGAAAGATCGAACCTGAGTCTCTGGCACTGTTGGGCAGCAGCTCTACCACTCAGCCACTGAGATTAAGTATCTAAATACTATTACAAGCAGCCTTAGCCAGTTAAGAATATAAATGAGAATGGAACATAGGCATGTGAGTGGCACCAAGGCAAGTCAGTAGTGACCCAATTGAAAAGGAGTAAATACTTAGGAAGTGAGATGTTACAATTCAGTTTCTCGATTGTAAGGAAGGCACAATACAATAGTAAGACAGAGAAAAATGTGTAAATGTTGCCTAGGCTTCTATCTTCCCATCTCCTTCCAGTCCTGCTGTCCCGCATTCAGTAATTCAGATTCAGATTAGTTTATTGTCATATAGGTTGCAATGAAATTGCTTGTTTGCATGAAGCTCCTGGTGTGCATATTATTTGTGATGATGATAGATACAACAATAAATTAAATGACAAATGCAAAACAGCAAAATGGTACAACAATTGTAGTGTAATCTGAAGCAGTACAAAATAAAATACTCATGTGCAATAACAGAATAACCAAAAGAAGTAGAATTAAGAGTACGTGGTAGCACCTCTGGTAAGGGGGTAAGAAAGTGGTGATTAGTTCAAGAGTCTGATAGCAGTGTGAAAGAAACTGTTCTTAAGTCTGGACGTCCGAGCTTTCAAGCTCCTGTATCTTCTCCCAAAAGGTAGAAGGGAGAAAAGGGAATGGCCAAAGTAGCAGACATCCATAATGATACTTCCAGCTTCCTAAAGCAACGAACTATGAAGATAACTGGATGGAAATAAATGATGGACTGGGCTGTGTTCACCACTCTACAGCTTGAATGGTCAAGAGTAGAGTAGTTGCCATACCAGGCTGTGATGCATCTCATCACAATACTTTCTAAAGTGCTTCTGCGGAAGTTCAATAAAGTCTGGACATTCAAAATCTTCTCAGATGCCCAAGGAAGTAGTGCGCTGAAGCACTTGATCACCACATTGGTGTGAATCACTTTAAATCAGTTCCTTGTTTGGAGTGAAAAGGTAAAGGCTAGGGGCTCCTTTCACTGTTAGCAAACTCTCCTTTGAAAAGAGAAGATTTCTTCTTTAAAATAACTTTTAAAATTATCATTGGTGAAAGAGGTGCCAATAAGCCCCTGTCCCACTGTACGAGGTAATTCACGAGTACTCCCGAGTTTTCCCCTGACTCGAACTCAGAGAATGTCCGTAGCGGGTCCGTAGGAGTTTATGGATGTCTCGTAGTGGCTCGTAATACTAACGGTAGGTACTCGGGACATCCGGTAAACTCGTGACGTTTTTTCATCCCTGTAAAAAATGTCCACGAGCAAACAAATACTCGTGATGAAAAAAATTGTTGCTTTTTACTCGTAGTTAGACCATTACGAGCCACTATGAGACACCCACGAACTACTACGGACCCGTAACGGACATTTTCCGAGTTCGAATCGGGGAAAACTCGGGAGAACTCGTGAATTACCTCGTACAGTGGGACAGGGGCTTTAGATTCAGGCATCAACTTGTGAACTGTGATGAGGGTGATAACAGATGCAGGGAGCCAAATAACTACACACCATGCAAGGCGTTTAGGAAGATCGGTATATGTTATAGTGAAAGTGAAGGAATACTGCTAAGCTCTTCGAGCTCTTTAACTCAGCTAGATGATTATAAGTGGCTAGCAAACACAGTTCATTACATTCTTGGAAATGATGATTCATCCCTCTTTATCTTGCCTGACCTGGCAATGTCATTGAACTGCTGTGCATAGTATAATGGAATGTCATCTCCCAAAATGGACACAGCCATGCCTATTTCTGCGCCTTTGTGGCTCGGTTCCATGACCTGCCTCTCTCTATTGTTGCATTCCTTCTGTTTGTTTCAGAAAATATATTTCAGAAATATTTTCCTTCAGGGCTAGCAGACATTTGACTACATAAAATCATTAGCATCTCTTCACAAGACGATAGTGTATCTAAATTTTAAGCTGACACTAACAATTCAATTTCATGGAGTCATAGCATCATACAGCACAGAAAGGGGCCTTCTGCCCAACCCATTTGAGCTAATCAAGCTCCCTCTGAGCTAGTCCCATTTATCCATGTTTGGCCCATATTCCTCTAAATATGTCCTACCTGTCCGAATGTCTTTTAAATGTTGTTATAGTACCTGGCTCTACTTCTTCATCTCGCACCTCATTCCATATACCAACCATCCTCTGTGTGGAAATGTTGCCCCTCAGTTTCCTATTAAATCTTTCTCCTCTCATCTTAAACCTATGCCCTCTGATTCTTGATTCCCTTACCTCAGGTAAAAAATGTGCCTTCACTGTATCAATTTCACAAGACTACTTTTCAAACTGTAAGCTGCTAACTGGAATGTTTACTACATTTGGACCCCTTTCTCCATGCTGTAATTCAGTTGGGTTTGGAAAATTCAGAGGATCAGAGCAGGTGGAGCTTTGGAGGTAGGAATACTCCTTCAGCATATTTTTGTTTGGATAGAAAATCTTTACATAAACACAAGATTGCAATTTGGTTTACTTTCGTTAAAACGATTAGCTGTCTATCTCAGTAAACCAAATTGTTATTCTTAGTCCTCCCAGTGTATAGTGTTGTTCCATAAAATGTACATATCATGGCAGATGCCAGTTTACAAAAAAAGACACAAAGTGCTGGAATAACTCAGTGGGTCAGGCAACCTCTCTGGAGAACATCGATAGTTAGCACTTCTGGTCGGGATCCTTCTTCAGCATGATTTTAATAAATCTTCTGCTCTAATTCAAAGGTAAATAAACAATTTTATTTAATAATTCATTACATTTAGTTTATTTCATTTTAAGTAAAGTCTCCAATGAATTCTAAGCTGCATGAGGATGGCTAATAATAATGCAGTTGGGAAACAGTCTTTAGAAACTACCCATAATGGAAGACGCAGCTAACAGCATTAATTCCGTTCATTTGGTCATTTGATCATAGCAGTCTTAAAGTTAAAACCTAATCTCCCATTTGGAGGAATATTTAAAATCCAGACTTCAAGAATATTCACGATCCAGTTGTACAATTAAGCTAGATGTTTAATTTCAGCATGATATAAACATTTGGAACCAGGTTTGCCAGCTGTTATAAACCCCATACACTCTCCTTGACATCAAAACAAGTGGCTGATTTGGTTTGATTCCCAGAAACAGAAAATGGCGTCTTTCAAATAATTCAATTAGCATTTACTTTAGATAGCTACTAAAGTTCCCAGGCTTTTTCTTGCAGCCCTTCTTAATTAGAGGCCACAACATTTGTCATCCTCCAGTCCTCTGGCACCTCACCCGAATGTAATTGGACACAATACAGTAACAATTACTGAGGTGTGTCTGCATGATGGTTAGGTTAAAACTAAATACTAAAGATTTTGCATGAAAATGCTATCATTTCCATATTTAACTATTTGTATTGACATTGTGGCTCCATTAGGTACATCTATCAATTGGAGTTCCTTTACATTATCCCTTTTGTCGGTCTCCGACATTTCCTAGCCTGGTCAATGATTTACCCAATGTCCTGGAATCTTTAACCTTAGCTAACCATCTATTTTGGGGCATTTTCAAATGTTTCCTAAAGGCCACCCATAATAAACCCACAAACATCCAGAATATACCCACAAACTTCCAAAGCTTTCTCAACCGCTCTTCATCCCATTCTGCTTTCCATAAGGACTTAATTCTATTCCTGACCCCACCCCAATCTCCATCCAGTTTCTCGGTCTCCATTGTGCGTGCTTTGCTAACTTTCTGCATCGATGCTTTTGAGATAGCCTCCTTCCTCCTGAACCATAGCTTTCCCTTCATCATAGTTAATAGAGCCATTGTCTGCACCTTATCAATTTCTACACCTTTACTGTCAACCCTCATATTTCTGCAAAGAACAAGTATATTCCCTCGATCCTCCACTTTCTGCCTTCACAATTCATGGATCATCCATGATTGCTGCCATCTTCAAAGAGATTCCACCATTCTTCCTTTCTCCTCCCATTTCAGGATTTCTAAAGGACTGTTGCCTTTGAGACTTCCCAGTGCATTCTGGCATTTTGACCTTTCTCTGGAACTTTCACATACAATATGGGCAGCACGGTGATGCAGCGGTAGAGTTGTTGACTTACAGCACCTGAGATCCGGGTTCGATCCTGACTACGGGTGCTTATCTGTACGGAGTTTGTACGTTCTCCCCATAATTCACATATCACTGTACCTTAATTGGTAAACGCGACAATTAAAGACTTTTGAAACCTTTGACCAGCATGGGTTTTCTCCGGGTGCTCTGGTTTCCTCCCACACTCCAAAGACCTACACATTTCCAGGTTAATTGGCTTGGTATAATTGTAAATTGTCCCTAATGTGTAGAGGACAGCTTTAGTGTACGGAGATCGCTGGTCAGCGTGTGCCAAATGGCCTGTTTCCGAGCAGTATTTCTAAACTAAAAACTTATAGCAGAAGCATCCTGCCCTTTCACTTATTTCTTTACTATCATCCAATGACCCAAATAGCCCTTCCAGGCAAAGCTTCTTGCAATCTAGTGTGAAGCATTAGACGTTCACAATGTAATCTCCACCACATTTGAGAAACCAAATGCAGTATACATAACCACTTTGTGAAACATCTTCATTTGCAGGGGCAGCTGCATGTACATTCCCCATCTTACACCCACTCGGACCTATCTCTCTGTGGCCTCCTGCATTGTTAAAATCGTCTGGGTACACTGCATACACTGCATTCTTCCAGACTTCAACAAATGAAGGTAATTATCTTTCTCTGGCTGCTTCAGAACATGTCAAGTCATCCAACAGTGATAATGACAGTATTTGTTTCTCCATTTGTACTGTCTGACCTACTAGGCATGACCTATCATTCCACTTCACAAATCTTCATTCCTTTGTCAGTGTTCTCAATCTATAATTCCCCTCATTTCATTTCAATTATTTTCAAATAAGGGCAGTGTTCTCTCTTCGCTAAATGTTCCCATTAACATCAGCATCACTTAATTTACAGTTTGTCTTCAAGTCAACACAGGGATATTCTCTCCGTCCTATCCATTCTTCCACAATCCTGCCTACACCTTAATACTGCCTTCTTTTCCTCCCTCCTAGTTTTGACAAAAGGTTTATGATATGATGTTTATTCAGTGGTGACACGTTAGGTGGGTGCCCTAACCATATTACAATGTTGCTGTAGCTGAGTGAGGTTGTACTCTCAGGCTCAGCTACCTGTTCACTGCTAAAGGTCTAGAGGTGAGAGACCTTAAGTATCAGGACACTCCCTCTAGCCCATGACGTCACGTGCCTGCCCTCGTATCTCCTGACGAGGGTTCGAGCATAGGTGGCCCGTGTTTAGGCTGACGCCACAGGACCCCGCCCCCCCCTCAGAACCGGAGGAAGGAATAGCATGGTCGAGGGCGGCTCCTGCATGTGGGTCTGGGACACCCCGGGCGTGGGTCGGGACGGAGGGCTCCACGGGCGTAGTGACGCTCTGCATGGGCGATCCCGAGGTACCGAGGGGTGCGAGGAGACCGATGCAGAAGCCAGCGGATGGAAGAGACACGGTCGCATCTCCTCGACCAGCTAAGGGAGAGACAAATTACAGTGCAATCAGTGTACAAAGTTCAAATTGTCCAGTGTTCATAGTGCAGGATAGTGTTGCTGTGACACTCCGGTCTGAATGTGGCGCTGATGCCGGTGGTCAGGCTGCAGGGACTGCATCCGGCTGGAAGGTGCGTTATGGACGGTGGTGAGGCTGCAGTGGTGGCATCCGGCCGGAAGATGGCGCTGTGGTCGGCAGTGAGGCTGCAGTGACCGATATCGGGTGGCTAGGCCCAGGGCGTGGAGCCGTGGCCGCGGTGAGCCCTGTTGCGGTGCCGGGTCTGGAGCGATGAGGACCGGTGCAGTACGGGTGAGGTGAGGTCGGTGCAGGGCATGGAGCGGTGGGGCCCGGTGCAGTGCAGGGCCTGGAGCCGTGTTCGCGGTGCGAGGCAGGGCCCAGGTCCGTTGTCGAGAGTGGGAGAGTGGCAGGTACTCTCTCTCTGCTCCCAGGGCTGTCGGGAATATGTCAAAGTCAAGTCAAAAGAGTTTAATGTCATGTGTCCCCTGACAGGACAATGAAATTATTTCTTTGCATAGCACAACAGAACATAGTAGGCAGTGACTACAATTATATACGTAAATACACACATGAATGAATAACTTGATAAAGTGCAAATAACAGATGGAGGGGTATTAATGTTCAGAGATTTGTCCGAGCCAAGTTTAATAGCCTGATGGCTATTCCTGAACCGGGTCGTTGCAGTTCTCAGGCTCCTGTACCTTCTACCCGAAGGTAGCAGGGAGATGAGTGTGTGGCCAGGGTGGTGTGGGTCCTTGATGATGCTGCCAGCCTTTTTGAGGCAGCGACTGTGGTAGATCCCCTCAATGGAAGGAAGGTCAGAGCAGATGATGGACTGGGCAGTGTTTACCACTTTATGTAGTCTTTTCCTCTCCAGGGCACTCAAGTTGCCGAACCAAGCCACGATGCAACCGGTCAGCAAGCTCTCTACTGTGCACCTGTAGAGATTAGAGAGAGTCGGCCTTGCTGTGGGCAGGAGGCTGCTACGCTCGCAGCTCCTGCAGCAGTTGGTGGGGTAGTGGCGGCTGGTACAACCTCTCCGCTCCAGTGGTCGGCTCCGGGCAGGTCATGCGGAGGAGCTCGGCGGCCATCACACAAGACCTGGAGCAGTGTGGGGGTTGGAAGCAGGGCCTGCCCCGTTGCCGGGAGCGGGAGAGCTGCAGCAGCCGCAGCTTCTCATCTCCGGTGAGCAGCAGCTGGTGGGGAAGAGGCAGCATACCTCACTGCAGGGCCGGGTTGGCGGCGGCGTAGTTCTGCAGGGCTGGGCAGCCAGCTGCAGACATCAGGTCTCCCGAGGCTGCGTGCTTCAGGAGAGTCCAAATTTCAATTCGGACAGTCGGGGGTCACCAATGTAGCGGCACCATATGTGGTGAATAAAGGTGAGACATCAGGTCAGTTCAAACGGTTGTTTATTCAGTAGTGGCACGTTAGGTGGGTGCGCTAGCCATATTACAATGTTGCTGTAGCTGAGCGAGGTTGTACTCTCGGGTTCAGCTACCTGGTCACTGCTAAAGGTCTAGAGGTGAGAGACCTTAAGTACCAGGACACTTCCTCTAGCCCATGACGTCACATGCCCGCCCACATATATCCTGACGAGGGTTCGAGCATAAGTGGCCCGTGTTTAGGCTGACGCCACAATATCCAGTATATTTAAAATTTCCACTAGGGAAAATGCACTGTAGGCACCACAGATAAAGTAGATGTGAAAATGCTTTCCTTTGAGCAGAGGGGTCCACCATCAGATGGAATGTGTTTAAGGTAAGGAGCAGGAGATTTATGGGGTACTAGACTAAGTGGGTCCCGTTGGGTCCCTATCACACAGGAGGCTGGTCCCCCAACACAACCCATTCCCCACGCAATATTCCACCGCTCACCCATAGCCCCCAACTGCACAGGCGAGGCTCATTTCAACTCATCCCCCAGCAACTCCCTCCCCCTCCTCTTCACCCTCCCTCTTCTTTCCCCTCTCCTCCTCCCCTCCCCCAATCCCTCCCTCACTTCTCTCTCCCTCTCCTTTCCCGTACACTCCCTCCCTCCCTCCCTCCCTCCCTCCATAACTCCTCTCTCCTCCCTACACCCTCCTATCCCCTCTATACCCCACCACCCCCACTCCTCACCTCCCCTATCCACACATAATCCATCCTCACCTCCCCGCTACCCTCCTCTCCGTCTATTCTACACTCACTACCTCCCCCACTCACCCCTCCTCTACTTCCCCCTCCTCTCCCTCTATTTCCCCCCCTCTCCACTCTCCTCACCTCCTCCCTCTTGTTTTCCCTCTCCTCCTCCCCTCCGCCAAGCTTGGAGAAAAGATGGGGGAAGAGCCGCAGCGGAGAGGGGGGTATCGAGGGGGAGGGGGGCAGGAGACAGGGAGGGGGACCAGAAGGGAAGGGGCTGGAGCTGTGGGGCATTGCGATGGCGGTACGTTTGGGACTCACAGTGGGCACGGGACGCTCTCCTCCGCCGGGATCAGAATCTCTGCTTTCTGTTTAGCGACATCTCCAACTCCGCGCCGGGTTCCGGCCCCAACGAAAATTATGTCCGGTTGGAGACCTCCTTCGGCCATCCTCAGCTCCAGTAAAGACGCGATGGCGCAGGAAGGGGCGGCTAGCATGCGTCGTGCGTCGACCTCGGAAGCGCCTTCGGAAGCCCACGGGATCTGCAGAACAAAGCCCACTTGCTCGTTCTTTCTGCGTCTTTTGAAGAACTGGGGGGGGTTAACATAACTCGCAGCGCGTGCAAAAACAGTGCCCAACAGGCTGCGCTTTGAAAACTCTGTGCAGCTGGCCGCGAGGAGCAGAGCCATTGTGACGTCATCAGCTCGTTAGATTTCAAAAATATCTCAGATTTGTGAAGAATTTGAAGAAATAACTCAAGAAAAAATGAATCCAATTTTCAGATTAGGTGATTTTTGAGATCATGGGGTAAATCTCTACCGGATTATGTAAACATTTCACCATTAGTGTGTCGGGTTTTCGAGGAGATGTGAATCACAGAAAAAGACACAAGCAAACAAACAAATACGTAAACATCCAAGATCAGAGTTTTATAATAATAATAGACCAAGTGCAGACCCGTTGGGTCTGTTCCTCCAACCCCCGGTTGTGGTGGGGGGGGGGGGTGGGGGGGGCTGGGTGGTTGCATGCAGCGTCATACGCACTAACCACCCCCAAACACACACTAACTACACCCCCCCTTGATATTATATTAATATTATTAAGAGGGGGGGTGGGATAGAGAATGAGGGCAGAGAGAGATGGCAGAGAGAGAATGGGCAGAGAGAGAATGGGGAGAGAAAGGGGGCAGAGACAGAAGGGAGAGGGGGATGGAGGGTGGGGAGGAGGTGGGGAGGAGGTGGGGAGGAGGGTGGGGAGAGACAGATGGGAGGAGAGAGGGAGTGAGGGAAAGGGGGGCTGAGAGGGGGGTGGGGGAGGGATGGAGGGGAGAAGGGGGTTTACGGGGAGGGCAGGGTGGGAAGAGGGAGGGGGGAGAGAGAGGGGGAGAGGGGAGAGAGAGAGAGAGTGAGAGGGGGGAGAGAGAGAGAGAGGGAGGGAGAGAGAGAGAGAGGGAGGGATAGAGAGGGGTGAGAGAGAGAGGGGGAGAGAGGGGAGGGGAGAGAGAGAGAAGGGGGAGAGGGGGGAGAGGGGGAGGGGAGAGAGGGGAGGGGGAGAAGGGGGGGCAGAGAAGGGAGAGAGGGGAGCGTGGAGAAGGGGGGGTGGAAAATGGAAGGAGGAGAGGAGTAGGGCCGCCCAGCAGCCGTCGGCCTCAGTCAGCCTCAGCTCCATGGCCTCGCATGCTCGGCGCATCCTCTCTGTACCCCCGGAGCCAGCCATTTATCTCTGGGTCGTCAAAGAGGACTGATTCCCGAATGCTTCAGACCCCACGTGTCGCAGAACACAGAACAGGGAGGAGTCAGAGCAAAGAAGCACCGGCTTCTGACTCTCTGGAGACCCACAGCTGGAATGAGCACGCAGGGGATGGGAGGGGCATGCAGGCGGGCAGGGCTTCACAAGCTGTGCCGGCTGTGAGGAGAAAGTTCAGCAGAACTTATGAGGAGAATTCAGCGCATGAGGAGTCGCTGCCCCGAGATCTGTAGAACAAAGAAGTTATATGGAAACGGAATTGTAGAATCTTTGTTCTGCAGAAGTTTCTCGATCTTTCTGCGTATTTTAATCCACAGCGGCGGGGGGGGGGGGGCGGGGCCAGGACGCAGGTGGGCCTGGATTGGTCGGCATGTGGGCATTGTGACATCAGCAGCTGGTGAGCGGTGTTTATATTTTAAAAATTTGTGATCAATTTTATTCAAAATCTGGAGAAATAATTGACCAAGGAGTGGATTTCTGAACTCATAAGGTAAATCCCTACTGAAATAGTAAAAATATCCACGTTTTTGTGTCTGGTTTTTGAGGAGATACATTTCACATGCAAAATAACACACACGCGCACGCACACGCACGCACATGCACACGCACACGCACACGCACACTAGATAGATAGATAGATAGATAGATAGATAGATAGATAGATAGATAGATAGATAGATAGATAGATAGATAGATAGATAGATAGATAGATAGATAGATAGATAGATAGATAGATAGAAATTTATTTTCAGCCAAAGTGTGGTTTAAATCTGGAAGACATTGACAGAGCGAGTAGTGGAGGCAGGTGTACTAACAACTTTAGAGGTGTTTAAATTAGCACTTGAACCACCATGGCAGACTCATAATGGCAAATGAATAGTGTAGATAGATACCTGATGTCCAGCATGGATATAGTTGGCTGAGGAGCAGGTTGCTGTGCTGCGTGACTCTCGAGCTTTATGACTTTCTATAACTTAGCCCAAATTCCCATCACACTGGATGATTCAGGCATCAGAAAAGATGCAGCCAGTTTTGAGGTGTAATTACAGTGAACACTAACAGTTTTGATGCCATTATTCCATCCAATCTGCTGTTACTGTGCATTCTCCTCTTGTTTGGCTTCCTGCCCAGATGCCTTCTGGACACTGTTGACACTCAACTATTCTGCACAAATGAATTAAAACTGTTTGTAAATTATGCAGTGAAATAATTAGAGAAATAAATGAACAGCCAAAAGCAATCTTCCTGCTTTACTATGTTTACGAAGGGCGTCCAAAGAAGGGTCTCAACCTGAAATGTCACCTACTTCTCCAGAGATGCTGCCTGACCCGCTGCATTACTCCGGCTTTCTATGTCTATCTTCCTACTTTACTGTTTGTCCTATTCTGCACTGTTCACCAATAAAGTTTGGGTTGAACAGTATTTAGGAAACTGTAAAGATTTTGTATGTTGAGTCTTTTACTCCAATACACCAGTAAACACGCAAATGAGCAAACCCCATCTGACAAAACACCTCAAAGCACCGCCCGCCTGGGGCTTCGACATCGGGAGAGAAATGATGTGGGGGAGAGAGAAGAACTTTGCCTTCCATCACAGTGAGGAGATTCACTGTGATGGATGTTTGTGTGAATTGAATTGTTTGTGTGTTTTTTTATGAATCGTTCTGTTTGTATGGCTTGTAGAAACGGAGTTTCGTTCGAGCCTCTCTGAGGTTCGAATGACAAGTAATAAAATCTAACCTAATCTAATCTAAAAAGACACAGCACAACAGTAAATTAGTACAGTAAATTAGTCCCTGGTGAGATAAGAGTTTACAGTCTTGATGGCCTGTGGGAACAAACTCCATTTCATCCTCTCTGTTTTTACATCATGACAGCGGAGGCGTTTGCCTGACCGTAGCAGCTGGAACAGTCCGTTGCTGGGGTGGTAGGGGTCCCCCATAATCTTGCTGGCTCTGGGTCTGCACCTTCTGATGTATAGGTCCCGCAGGAGGGAGAGAGTAGTTCCAATACACTCTGCAGAGCCTTCCTGTCCTGGGCAGAGCAGTTCCCAAACCAGATTGTGATATTGCCAGACAAGATGCTTTGTACAGCCCCAGAGTAGAAGCACTGAACGATCCTCAGAGAGACTCTGAAATTCCTCAGCTGTCTGAGGTGGTAAAGGCAGTGCCTTGCCTTACTCACCAGTGCGGCAGTGTGTGTTGTCCATGTCAGATCCTCTGTGGTGTGCATCCCAGGTATTTAAAGCAGCTCACCTCATCCACAGTAGCCCCATTTATCTCCAGTTGCGTTTACGTCCTCAGATGTTGTGCCCTTCTAAAGTCCACAATCAGCTCCTTAGTTTTTATGACATTCAAGAGGAGGCTGTTGTCCTGACACCAGAGTGCCAGATCAGCCACCTCCTTCCGGTAGGCCTTCTCATTATTATCGGAGATCAGGCCCACCACCACAGTGTCATCAGCAAATTTGATTATGGAGTTGGAGCTGAACCTGGCCACACAGTCATGTGTGTACAGGGAGTACAGTAGGGGGCTGAGGACGCAACCCTGGGAGGCCCTGTGTTCAGGGTGAGGGTGTTCGATGTATGTCTTCCCATCTTGACTACCTGAGGCCTGGCGATGAGAAAGTCCAGGACCCAGGCACACTGGGGAGTGTTCAGCCCCAGTTCCAGCAGCTTCTCAGCATATCTGGTGGGGGCTATTGTATTGAAGGCTGAACTGAAGTCACTGAACAGTATCCTCACATAGCCCCCCTTCTAGCTGTCAAGGTGAGAGAGAGCGGTGTGCAGAACCTGGGAGACCGCATCGTCTGTGGATCTGTTTGGACGGTATGCGAACTGTAGCAGGTCCATGTTGCGAGGGAGGAAGGCACAGATGTGGTTCTTGATCAGTCTCTCGAAGCATTTCATAACCACCAAGGTGAGGGCCACCAGTCAGTAGTCATTCAAACAAGCTGGAGAGGCAATCTTTGGTACAGGTACAATGATGGATCTTTTGAACCATGCAGGGACCATGGACTTGGCCAGGGAGAGGGTGAATATTGTGGTGAGCAGTGGAGCTAGCTGAGTAGCACAAGACTTAAGTACTTGCCCAGATATACCATCTGGGCCTACAGCTTTCCTCGTGTTCACACATGTCAGAGTCCTCCTTATGTCGTGCCTAGACAAAGTAAATGTGTGCACATCCCCAGCGGAGGACCTCCCTCCAGCCTCGCTAGCCAGCACGCTGGGGGTGTTGTTGTTAGCCGGCGAGCTAGGGGTGATGTTGCCCGTCTCGAATCATGCGTAGAAAGAGTTCAGGTCGTCAGCTAGGAAGGTAACGGCACTTCCGGTTGAGGGGGCGTGTCTCTGGTAGTTAGTTGTAGTCCATAGCCCCTGCCAAAGGCATCTGGTGTCCTGCTGCTCCATCTACGACTTCATCCTGTCCCTGTACCTTCTTTTTTGCGTCCTTCACCGCCCTTCGCAGGCTGTAGGACTTGCAGTCATCCATGTCGCCGAATGCCAGGCCGTAGTTGTAAGCAGCGGTGCGTGCATTCAAGGCAACGTGAATGGACCTGTCCATCCAGGGTTTTTGATTGGGAAAGATGCTAACCTTTACCGTGGGGACGATGTTATCGACGGGGTGGAAGATTGCAACCTTCACGTGGTCCGCCCTGTTTCACTAATGCAATCACCTCGATGTTCACAAACGGAAGATCAAATAGAACAAGTTGTCCTACAACTTAGGCTGTGCACGCCACACGAAAGAAGAAGAAGAAGATGTTATCGGCTATTGTTGCAATGAAGTCCGTAACCGCTTCCGCGAACTCACTGACATCACTCGAACTTGATTGGAACATATTCCAGTCGACATCGGTCAGTGCATCCTGTAGCATGGCCTCTGACTGGTCCAATGCTCTTTCCCCCCTGGTGGCACACGTGATGTGTTGGCAGAAGTTAGGCATAACCTTTTTGAGATTTGATTTATTAAAATCTCCAGCCAGGACTATAGCCGCATCAGGGCTCTTGTTTTGGTGTCGTGTGGGGCCGATAGTGCCACGTCGGTGTCTGCATGTGGTGGAATGTAGACGGCTGTGATGATCACTGAGCTTAACTCACGGGGAAGGTAGAATGGACGGCATGAGATCGTCAGATGCTCCAGGTCCGACGAGCAGGAACGTGAAAGCGTCATAATATTTCCAGAGTTGCACCAGTTATTATTGGTCATGAAGCAAACTCCTCCACCGTTGGATTTCCCAGATTCTTCCGTTCTGTCGGCAAAAGACTCGGTTGGGCAGATTACCTGATCCGGCACCAGCGAGGTCAGCCATGTCTCGGTCAGACAGAAGATGTTGCAGTCTCTTATGTCCCGCTGGAATCTGATCCTCGCCCTGAGTACATCCAGCTTGTTCTCCAGAGACTGGACGTTTGCCAGAAGAATGTTGGGCAGAGGTGGACGGAAGGCTTGGGCTCTCAGCCTATTCCGAATCCCCCCCCCACCCCCCCTTTTCTCCGGCCGCGCCATCTTAAAGAGTTTCAACCTTCTGTATCTGGCCCAAAATGACTGATCCCACATGATTGAGACTATTTTTTGGGCTGAGACCCTCTATCAGGATTGAGAGTGTGGAGGGCAAATAGCTAGTAAAAATAGGTGAGAAGGGTATGATGTGGTAGGACCAGGCAAGTGATAGGTGGATCAAGTCAAATAATTATACAGTATATAAGCAGACTCTTTGGTACAATGCACACGGTCCTTCATAAATCAATCAACTAATTCCAATGGCAAGGGAACCAAGACGATTGGAGCTGATGGATCTGTTGCAGTCTTCATCCACCTTCACAGCCGTTGAGGTCAAGATAACTTCGTCCTCCTGGTCCGCCGTTGAGGTCTTGTAGGTTGGATCGTTCTTAGCCTGGACCCTCATCCTCGGCCATACCGCAATGGGTGGCCCGACCAGAAGCTGGTGCTTCCGATGGCATCGCTCTCGGAATCATGGGGGCACGCAAGCCTCTTCACCACGACAAGGTAAATGATCCGAAGAGGTTCATGAAATAGACAATAGGTGCAGCAGTAGGCCATTCGGCCCTTTGAGCCAACACCGCCATTCACTGTGATCATGGCTGATCATCCACAATCAGTACCCCATTCCTGCCTTCTCCCCATATCCCTTGACTCTGTGTGGAATTCTCTGCCACAGAAGGCAGTGGTCTCGTCTCCTTCAGCAGCACCTCGGTCTCCCTTCCTGTGCTCAGACACCCGCTTCTCCTCACCTTACCTACACTCACTTCCCCACACCTACACACCTAGACTAAACCCCTCGCCTCGACGATACCTCACTACTAAGCTTCTCCTCACATCTAAACCTCGCTTCGACTAAACTGTACCTCACTAAACCTCGCCCCTCAAATAAACCTTACCTCACACCTTAACCCCACCTCATCTTAACTAAACCTCCAACCTCACGACTAAACTCCACCTCACACCTAATCTGCACCTCGACTAATCGTCGCCTCTCTCCTGCTCCCGCCCCCGGGTGGGAGGGGAGGGGAGGGGTGCGGACAGGAGATTATGCGGCAGCAGGCGAGACTCCAGATGGTGTGTTGCCTTCCTGGTGCCAGGGTCCAGGATGTCTCGAAGCAGCTGCATGGCATCCTCAAGTGTGACGGTCAGCAGCCCATGTTGTTGTGCATGTTGGCACAAACAATATAAGTAGGAAGAAGAAGGATGTTCTGCAATACGAATTTACGGAATTGGGTAGAAGACTGACATTGATGTTGAGCCCGAGCCCCGCCCGCCCGCCCGTGGTGGCCCCAGCCCCTCCCCGTGGGAGCAGGAGAGAGGCAGTGATTAGTCGAGGCGGCGATTATGTGTGAAGTGGGTGGTTTAGTCGAGGCGAGGGGTTTAGTCTTAGTGAAAAATCAGATTAATTTCTAGGAAAACAAAAAAAATCGGAATTCTGAGTTAAATCGGAAGAGTATCTGGACTGAAGTCGCTTCTGGGGCCCCTCCGGGATTAGGGGCCCAGAATCTTAAGCATTATTAGTTTCATAATAGATCCGCCCCTGAATCAGCAAATGGTTTATTATTCATGAACTGTTGATAGCTGCTACTACTGATAAATGCAAGCGAGCTTTATCTGCATGAAAACACTTTAAATTATTTTCACACACACAAATTAGCATTATTGGCATTTGTTGTTTACGATGAGACTAACTGGAACATAATAAATTATTTATACACAAAGGGAACATAGTGTGGAAATTGAAATGGGTTTCTACCTTTGGTATAATTATATTATTAGCAACCAAGTTTACTGTATGTAACTAGTGAGCAAGACTACATCTTTGGGAACTCTTCAAAAGCTGTCTTTTCAGGATTTGGAAATATATATTGTACTTTCTATCATACTCATCCATATAGATTAGTCAAAATTAAGAATGCCAAAAGAGATCAAATGTTTTGCTGAAGAGAGCAGCTGCTGCATTTCTTAAAAAATAGAGGGTATCCAGCAGCCACTCAAAATGGTCAAATCTCAATTGATGGATCTGGTGGCAGAGATGTCACAGGGTTTAGATTGTGTGGCCTGAGCAATAGGAAACTGAGATTGTTTAAGACTATACGTGAACTAAGACTTGCAGTTCTTGCAGTAATTCCAGTAGGTGGGGAGTCACTGCCACCTCTGTAGGTGGGGAGGACTTACCTGGACTTACCTTGTCTGCACATCTGGACGGCCACAGCGGCGACTGTGGAGGGTTGAGGTCCCGACCACGGGGGAAAATGGAGGAGGACTGACCAAATTTTGTGCCTTCCACCACAGTGATGAATGCTGTCGTGGATGTTTGTGTTAAATTTTTATTGTGTATTGTGTGTTCTTTTTTTATTGTACCGCTGCTGGCAAAATCATTTCACTGCACTTTATGTGCAAGTGACGAATAAAACTTGACTTGACTTGAAACACTACAGTGTACACTGTGACTAAGTTATGCATTCTTTATCCAGGAGATGATCCCCATCATGAACACATGAACATTTATCCACTTACTTTATAATTTGTTTTCATTTGCAATAAGATTCTTCCTTACAGTGCAGAAACAAGGCATTGCTAATGCTGATTTACCAAGGAAAGACACAAAAATGCTGGTGTAACTGTGGGTGGGGCAGCTTCCCTGGAGAACATGGATAGGTGAAGTTTCGGGTCAGGAGGGAAGAAGGTTTCCAACCCGAAATGTAATCTATCCATGTTCTTCATTGTACATATACATCAGCAAGACCAAGCATAGACTTGCCGACCGTTTTGCACTCGATCCACCAAGGCCTACTGGATCTCTCGGTTGCTAACCATTTTAATTCCCCTTCCCATTCCCATTCTCATACAGACCCTTCTGTTCTGGGCCGCCTTCATTGCCAGAGTGAGGTCACATGCAATGTGGAGGAACAGCGTCTCATATTCCACTTAGCTCACAACACAACAGCATGAACATTGAATTCTCCAATCTTAGGGAACCTCCCACTAAATCAACTCTCTACCGCCCCCCCCCCCCTCCTCCCCGAAACATTCCCTTTTCTTCCCCCCTCCCCATCTCCTCCCCTGTGCCCCACCTAGATTCCCACTATTCCCCCCACCCCTCCTGCTATTTTCATCCCCATCAAGTTTACAATTCATAACTCTTCAACTCTCTCACACCTTCCAC
Organism: Okamejei kenojei; assembly: GCA_035221665.1. Lineage (NCBI taxonomy): Eukaryota > Metazoa > Chordata > Chondrichthyes > Rajiformes > Rajidae > Okamejei > Okamejei kenojei. The sequence goes on from CM069132.1 coordinate 49,769,619, forward strand.
TTATATGTCTGGCCTTTGTTCCAATCATCTGCCTATCTAAATTCTCTCACGCCTGCATCCACCTATTACTTGCCACACATTTGTCCTGCCTGTCCACTCTTCTTGTTTTCGTCTCTACCACCCTAGAATCAGTCTGAAGAAGGGTCTCAAGCCGAAGCATCACCTATCCGTGTTCTCCAGAGATGCTGCCTGAGTTACTCCGGCACTTTGTGTCCTTTAATATATTAACCAGCAACTGCAGGTCCTTATTTCTGCATTCTTCCCTATAATGTCTGGCCAGCAATGCTCTATAAATGAGGACTGAGAGGTGAATTTGAAATATATAAAGAAACCAAATGGCTCTTTTTCTTTACTTTGGTATTTCATAAAGTACAGCAGGATCACACCAGATATTATCTTGAAGGTCGCAGAGGAGCAGCAGTCAGACCAGAGAGTGAGTGGATTGGGTGAAGGAAGGCTTTCTCCTTGGTGAGTAAAGTTTGAGAGGTTTAAAAAGAGCGCCAAGAGTTAGCCCGAGGCAATTACCTTGCAGGTCGCAGAGGAGCAGCAGTCAGACCAGCAAGTGAGTGGATTGGCTGAGACATCCTAATTAGTTGAGTGGATAGTTCTTCTTTCATGTCCTTATGCTAAATAGTGGCTTGACACTGCTGTACACATCATTGCGCTATTGGAATGTTAAATGCAAGGTCTGCAGTAGTACATGGATTATCCAGCAATGGGCATTGCAGTACATGTAGCATTGTCTGGGTTTGTGTGTCACAGTCACAGGTTGTTGTATCCTCAATGTAGCCCCATTTGTGCATTATCACCCTTAACTGCCCGACCCTGGTTCGCAGTCAGTTGAGACATCTCCAGTTCAGCCAGTGTTCATCAGCACCTGTTGGTAAGCACTCTGCTGCTGGTATACCCATCTTGGTGGAACTAGGGACAGTGGCTAGTCTGTTCTTCCACATCTGGAGGCGAGCTTCAGTTGGTGTTGTTTCCAAAGCGGTGACGCTGGTTAGGAAGCTCTTATGGGATTTTAACTGCTTAGGAGGGGGCACATGGTTGTGTAATGGGGGTCTATCATCTGTCAGCTGTCCTACTTGCAACAGCTCTCCTGAAGTCTGGGGGAGCGATGCCAGCCAATAGGTAGACGTCAACTTGACTAGATAAAATTAGGTTCAGGTCTAGGGGAGTGGCCTTGTTGAGGGGAAGTGCCTTGGTGAGATAAAGTGTGAGTATTTGGCTCAAGTACCTTGGTGAGGTAAAGTGTGAGTATTTGGCTCAAGAGTCGTCGGCGAGGAGGACGAGGCAAGGAGGCTACACTTGAATCGGTTCTGCGTGTGTTCGATATTTAAATTTGTGACGTATTGCAGTGCAGAAGGAGGCTATTGGCAGCAGAGAAGGGAATAGGTTTCACTCAACTATGAGTGTGTCTCATTTGAAATTTGTAATTTTGGCCACTGGAGTAATGGCAGGCAAGTTGTTACAGTGTCTCTCCTACAGGATGTGGGAAGTCAGGAATACTGCTGGTGCTTCTGACAACTATACCTGTGGAAATTGTGTCCAGGTCAGGGAACTGGATGACCTCAGGACCATCTGGGGTAACGAGAGTTTCCTGGACAAGACATACAGTGAGGTTGTCACACTGAGGATACAGGAAGAGCGAAGGTGTGTGACAACAAGGAGGAGGAGTAAACATGGAGTGCAGGAGCCCCCGGTGGCTGTACCTATTGAAAACAGGCACACCCTCTTGGGAGATATCGGAGCCAACAACACGACAAGATTGAGTGGCAGCCAGGGCTAAGGCAGATGAGCTTAGGACATGGATAGGTACGAGTGACTGGGACGTTGTGGCCATGACTGAAACCTGGTTAACGGAGGGGCAGGACTGACAGCTCAATGTTCTGGCGTACAGGAGCTTCAGGAGAGACAGGTGAGAGAGAAAAAGAGGAGAGGGGGTTGCATTGTTGTTTAAGGAGATATCACGGCTGCGATCAGAGGTGACATTATGAACAGTTCGCCTAGTGGGGCAATATGGGTAGAGCGGAGGAACAAGAAAAGGATGATCATCTTGTTGGGGGTGTAGTACAGGCCCCTGAATAGTCAACAGGAATTAGAAGAACAAATGGATCTTGCAGGATATTGCAGACAGCTGCAAAATAAGGTTGCTGTAATAGGGGGTTTTAACTTTCCCAATATAGACTGGGAAAATCATAGTGTGAAGGGTTTAAATGGGGTGCAATTCCTCAAATGTGTTCAGGAGAGTTTTCTTAAGCAGTATTAACCCACCCCACTCATGAGAGGGTAACTCTAGATCCAGTACTGGGGAAATTGGAAAGAGCAAGTTAATGATGTGTTTGTGGAGGAGCCTTTTGGAACCTTTGACCACAGTTTGATTAGGGTTAAGATAGTTATGGATAGGGACGGAGAGAGTCCACGTGTTAAAATGCTCAACTGGGGTAAGGCCAACTTTGAGGGGATGAAAGGTCTCGCTCAAGTTGACTGGAGCGGGTTATTTGAGGGGAAAGGAACATCGGCCAAGTGGGATGTTTTTAAAAGTGTGCTGATGAAAGCTCAGGATATTTACGTCCCCGAAGAGCAAAGCAGGCAAACGTAAGGAAGCTTGGCTGACGAAGGAAATTGAGGCGTTGGTCAAAAACAAGAAGGATGCATGGGACGGGTATAGGCAGCTGGGATCAAGTGCATCCCTGGAGGAGTTTTGGAAACTAAGGAGTAAACTGAAAAAGGTGATCAGAAGGGAAAAACTAGAGAGAGAGTGGGACCTCTCAGGAATCAAAGCGGTCACCTCTGTGTGGAGCCACAGGAGATGGGCAAGGTCCTCAATCAGATTTCTCCTCGGTATTTAGTGAGGAGAAAGACACTAGGATGGAAGAACTTGGGGCAGTCAATGGAAGTGTCTTGAGAGCAGTCAGTGTTACTGTCAAAGTACTGAGGGTACTGTCGTCTATGAAGGTAGACAAATCTCCAGGGCCTGATCAGATATATCCGAGGAAATTGCGGGAAACTAGAGAGGAAATTGCAGGGAGCCCTGGTTGAAATTTACGAGTCGTCCTGAAATATAGGAGAGGTGCTGGAAGACTGGAGGGTGGCAAATCTTTTCAAGAAGTGCTGCAGGGAAAATGCTTGGAACTATAGGCCGGTGAAGTTAACATCTGTGGTTGGAAAGTTACCAGAGAGTATTCTGAGGGATAGGTTATACAGGCATTTGGATGGACAAGGGCTGATTAGGGATAGTCAGCATGGTTTTGTACGTGGGAGGTCATGTTCCACAAATCTGATTGATTTTTTTGAAGACGTGACCAAAAAGATCGATGAGGGCAGAGCTGTAGATGTTGTGTACATGGATTTCAGTAAGGCATTCGACAAGGTTCCACATGGTGGGCTGCTCTGGATCGTTAGATCATATGGGATCTAAGGAGAGATAGTTGAATGGATAGCAAATTGGCTACATGGAAGGAAGCAGAGGGTGATGGTGGAAGGTTGCTCCTCGGACTAGAGGCCCGTGACTAGTGGTGTGCCTCAGGGTTCAGTGCTGGGCCCGTTACTGTTTGTCATCTACATTAATGATTTGGATGAGAACACACGGGGCAGGGTTAGAAAGTTTGCTGATGATACAAAAGTTAGTGAGTTTGCAGAAAGTGAAGATGGTTGTGAAAAATTGCAGCAGGATCTGGATCGAATGGCCAGGTTGGAGGAGGAATGGTTGATAGAATTTAATACAGAGAAGTGTTGCATTTTGGGACGTTGAGCAAGGGCATGACCCACACAGTAAATGGTAGGCCTCTGGGTAGTTGTAGAGCAGAGGGATCTAGGAGTACGTGCATGGTTCCTTGAAGGTCATGGCAGGTAGATAAGGTGGTCAAAAAGGCTTTTGGCATTTTGGCCTTCATCAGTCAGACTACTGGGTGTAGAAGTTGGGAGGTCATGTTGCAGTTGTATAAGATGTTGGTGAGACCGCAACTAGAATATTCTGTTCAGTTCTGGCCACCATGTTATAGGAAAGATATTTTCAAGCTTGAAAAGGTTCAGAAAAGATTTACGAGGGTGTTGCTAGGACTAGAGGGTGTGAGGTATAGGGAGAGGTTGAGTAGGCTGGGTCTCTATTCCATGCAGTGCAAGAGGATGAGGGGTGATCTTATAGAGGTGTTGTCCCGAGCATCCACAGATGCTCCATAAGTAGTTTGTTTCGATCTAGCACTCATTAGCTGAGATGAGGTTTTACCCATTTTACTGTGTTCCAATGGGTTTTGAAAGCCATGAAATCCGGTGGACCTCGATTGTGGAATTGGTCCAACTGCTGACTCACTTGGAGCAGTTTTTCCTCTTGGTCCAGAGCTCATCGTCTTCGATGATCTAGAGCTGCATCTTGAACCCTCACTTTCCAATATATCATTCTTTGATTTGACCACTGCCATCTTTGTGTCTAATTCCAGCTGTTCCTTTTTCGTCTCATCTCTTTTTTAATCTGTTCTTCTTGTCGCCTCATCTCTTCTCCTTGTCGTCTCATCTCTTCTTTTTGTCGTATCTTCTCTTTTTTTCATGTTTCATCAAGGCTGCTATTCTTTCTCGTCTCAATCTGTAGTTTTTTCTATATTTAAGAGTGAGTTGGATCTTCAAGGCATCCGCTATGATCTATTGAGAGACGGCCTACTCCTGTCATGTGCTATTCTATGTTAACTCCCAATCGAGCAGAAACCCTTGATAACGAACTGGCTGTAGAACCAGATTTATGTCCTGTCTTCATGTAGATACTTTCGAGATATTATCTCGTGGTGTAATCTCATTTTCCATTCCAGCACCTTTTTCCATCACACCTCCAGCTGTTAAGCACGTAAGTTGTGGTATAATTTCAGATAACCACTCCTCTCCCTTATCCATAAAATCATTGAATATCTTCACCCTGTCTTCCCACCACAGGATGTGTCTTATGCGTTCTTCCCAAGACAGTTGTGAACACAGCAGCACATTTTGTTTCTTTCCAACCTCTTGGCAGAGGTTCCATATTTGGCCCAGATTGGATTCTACTTTGATCACATTCTTAACTGATTCCATTAGTTTCTTGTGTTTTTTCAATTGATTTGGTAACCTGTTGTCATAACTTGTTTCTCTCCTTCTCGGTTTCTTTCAGGTAGGCAGCTTGGGTATTATCTGCATCTTCTTGATACATGAGTTTTCTGTAGCTTTCAATTGACTCGTTAACTTGTTCCCATATTGAGTTTTCCTCCTTCTTAGTTTCTGTCAGGTAGGCAGCTTGTCCTTGACTGAGCTTGACTTCGCCACCATGTGGTTCCTCTGGCGTGGCTTCTTCTTCATCTTGCTCCATGATTAAACAGGTCCTGGCAGATTGTCAAGTCTTCAAATTGAACACCTCAATTGAAGTCCTCTTCCAATTGCTCTAATTTTGTTTTGTCAACATTTTCGTCAGAACAATAACAAACTGAGATTGTAGCCAAAATCTCTCAAACATCCACAGGCGTTACAATGACGTTAGTTCAGAAGGAATGTGTGAACTCTATACTTCAAAACACACCAAGGTCAGTCGTCTCCTTTCTCCAGACAGATTGGAAAAACACTTTCTGGCTATCTTCCAAGCTAGTGGCTCACATTCATTTATCTGTCTCTTCTTACAGAAGCCATTAAAAATTAAAACTTTGCAGCTTCAAAATTCAAAGAAATAATAGCCACTTTTACTCACAATATCTCGATAATGTCTTCAGATCTTCAAATAAGTCTCTTCACTGTCAATAGACCTTGAGGCCAGCTCTGGCCGAGATCTATTGTCTTCAGTTCCTCGGCTGCACCCGGTCTTCTGGCCAATAGATCTTATAAGATCGAGATCTTAGCCAAATCTTCTGTCCCACTCTCTGAGGCTGGATTTCACCCCCCGTCAGAGGTAACCTTTGAATTAGTGTAGCAGCAGATTTTTATATCGTTCAAGAAATTACTCCCTCTAGCCATTAAAGTAGACTACATGATTAAGAAGAATGTCATAATATGCATGTGAGCTCTCCGTGAGACCTTCAGAGCTTCATCACAGATAAATCTTCATAACACAGTCTTTTGATTAATAGTTTCTTTATTGTTGAAAAAAAAATAAGGTATACATCCAACCTTCTTCCAACTCGTACACTATAATCTCTGTCAAACTCCAGCATATCGCTTTAAACGTTAGAAAACTCCTCGTGTCTCCATTACACTTTCCATGGTCAAAGGGTATGCCTTCCTCATGCAAGTCCAAAACTAAACTAAAAACCAAGCTTCAGCACAAGAAACCTAGCTCCAAACACGCCCTAGAATACGTCATAAATCCCCCCCCCCCCAACCACATAATTCTGGGTAGTCTTAAATTTAAAGTCACATGCCATAATTAATGACACACAAAACAAGCCAAATGGCCACTACACAAAATCATAAGAGAAATAGATCGGGTAGATACACAGTCTCTTGCCCAGAGTATGGGAATTGAGGACCAGAGGACACAGGTTCAAGGTGAGGGGAAACGTTTTAATATCACTCTATGACTATGCCTGTGGGAATTTTATTGAAGATAAAAACGTATGAAAAGTTTACCTCTATAAATTAATTTATAAGTAAATTCCATCCCATTGATGAAAGTCAGTTGTCAAAATTGCTGATTGTAAAATTTGCCTTTTTAAATTAAAATTCTTTCAAATCTTCATTATCAAATTAAATATTAATGTGCATGCCACAAATTGAAATTGATGTCTCGGTTCCAGTCAACAAAATCGGCAAATGAAAATTACTTTTACCATTATTTACGTCTAATGAGGCTGCAACCAGCAAAACAAAAAAAAAGTGTGTACTTTCCTCTAGCAATTTTCAGACCTGTGTGATTAGTAATGGACCTCCTGAAGGCCACTGTGAGCATAGACAGACCATTCTGGACAGAGCTGGAGTTCACAGATGGATGCTCGACAACTGTGGCAGGGCTTGCATGTTATCAGCTCCTACAAGTCGAAACTGGATGGCATGTGACAATACGGATGAGCTAAATGCTTTTTATGCAGCTTACATTAAAACACCTAGAATAATCCCACAGCCCCTGACAACTTTGTGATCTCAGTCTCCAAGGCCAACATCAGAACATCATTCAAGAGGATGAATCCATGCACAGCGCCTGGCCCAAACATCTACCTGGACAAATGCTGAAGACTAACTTGCTGGAGTATTCAAGGATATCAGCAACCTCTCACTTTGGTTGTCTGAGTTATCCACCTGCTTCAAAGGGGCATCTATCATGTCAATACCCAAGAAGAGCATGGTGTCTCTTCAATGACTACCATTCAGGAGCATTTACATCCATTGTAATGAAATACTTCAAGAGGTTGGTTGTGTCACAAATTAACTCCTGCCTCAGAAGTGGCCTGGATCTATGTCAATTTGCCTATCACCACAACAGGTCAACAGCAGATGCCATCTCATTGGCTCTCCAGTCTGCTCTGAATCATCTGGGTAACAGGAACACATATGTCACACTGCTGTTCATTGATTAGAGCTCAATATTCAACTCATCACCACCAAGACCTGAGACTCTGTACCTCCCTTTGCAACTGGATATTTGACTTCCTCATTGGATTACCTCAATCAGTGTAAATTGCTAACATCTCTTACTCACTGATGATCAACACAGCTGCACCTCAGGTCTCTGTGCTTATGCCCTGCTCTGTTCTCTTTACATCTGCATGTCTAAGCACAACTCGGAGTCGGAGTACAGAAGAGAGATCGAGCAACTGTCCATATGGTGCCAGCACAATAACCTGGCCCTCAACACCAGCAAAACCAAGGAACTGATTGTGGAATTTGGAAGGAGTAGGATGGGGATCCAGTCCCGTTTCTATCAACGGGTCGATGGTTGAAAGGGTCAAGAGCTTCAAATTCCTGGGCGTGCACATCTCTGAAGATCTTTCCTGGTCCGAGAACACTAATGCAATTATCAAGAAAGCTCACCAGCGCCTCTACTTCCTGAGTAGATTACGGAGAGTCGGTTTGTCAAGGAGGACTCTCTCTATTTTTATTTTTTATTTTTTTATTTTATTAGAAGTACAGGAATATGGCACCAAGGTGCCTAATATATATTGACATATTACATTTTATGTACAGCTTCTTATTTTTATTTTTTTTAATAATGTAAAAGAGAGAATAGATAATAAAGGATCGAGAAACATGTGATATATAGTGTGTGAGAAAGAAAAAAGTGTGAAAGAAGAAAGTTGAGAAAGAAAAAGAAAAAAGAAAGAAAAAGAGTAGAAAGTAAGAGATTAAGGAGATCGTTATCTATATTCTTGACCATTCCTCACCCAATCCTGAAACAGTTAGCTTCTACAGTTTTGTTGCACCATATGCTTCCAAAAAATCGACAAATGGAGACCAATTCGTTAAAAATTGGTCTGATTTATCTATTAGGAGGAATCGCATTTCCTCAAGATGTGCAGTGTCCAACATGTTTGAAATCCACATTTTAAGCGTTGGTATGGCTGTATTTTTACAAAAGTTAAGTATAAGCTTTTTTGCCGTTATTAACCCTTAATTAAAAAATAAATTTTGAGATGAGTTCAATTTATTCCCATCTGCCATTACTCCAAATATAATAATTTCAGTATTAAGTTCCATTTTTATCTTAAATAATTTTGTAAATATTTCAAAAATATCACTCCATACTTTATAAAGTTGTATGCAGGAGACAAAAGAGTGTGTTATAGTTGCATTTTGGGATAGACATTTATCACAAATGGGGGAAGTATTTGGATAGAATTTATTCAATCTATTTTTTGAGTAATATAATCTATGTAAAATTTTAAATTGAATTAGATTATGTCATATTAATCGAACATTTGTGTATATATATCAAATACTTTTTCCATGTTTCCTTCGTAATTTTTATCATTAATTCTCATTCCCACTCTTCTCTAAGTGTCTCTGTCGATGGTAAATCAATATTTAAAATACTATTATATAAATATGATATTAATTTCTGTGTCAGCCTTAATGTTCATTACTTCTTACAGTGGATCTAAAGTTATGTTTTGATATCTTTGTATGTATTTCTTCATGAAGTCGCAGATCTGAAGATATTTAAAATATTGGTTATTTTTCAGTTTTAATTTTAATTGTAATTGTTGGAATGATAACAGATTTCCCATTTCATACATATCACCGGTCCTTTTAATTCCCATTCTTTCCCATTGATTATATGTTTTATCAAGAGATGGTTTAAATGAAGGATTATTGACTTCATTGGCATTAACAATGATAGCTTTCTTAATTTTAAGGATAATTTTATTTGTTTCCAAATTCTTATTGTATCATGTATAATTGGGTTATTCTTATATATTGTGTTGTTCAGTTTTATTGGGGAGAAGAGAATCACTCCTATATTACAAGGAGAACAGTCCTCTTTCTCCATTCTTATGGAGGATTCTCTCTAACTTCTACAGGTGCACAGTAGAGAGTTTGCTGACCGGTTGCATCGCGGCTTGGTTAGGCAACTTGAGCGCCCTGGAGAGGAAAAGACTACAAACACTGCCCAGTCCATCATCGGCTCTGACCTTCCTTCCATCGAGGGGATTTACCGCAGTCGCTGCCTCAAAAAGGCTGGCAGTATCATCAAAGACCCACACCATCCTGGCCACACACTCATCTCCCTGCTACCTTCAGGTACAGGAGCCTGAAGACTGCAATGACCAGGTTCAGGAATAGCTAATACCCCACAGCCATCAGGCTATTAAACCTGGCTCGGACAAAACTCTGATAACTAATAACCCATTATCTGTTATTTGCACTTTATTCGTTTATTTATTCATGTGTGTATATATTTATATATGGTATATGGATACACTGATCTGTTTTGTAGTAAATGCCTTATATGTTCTGTATGCTCAAGCAAAGCAAGAATGTCATTGTCCTGTCAGGGACACGACAATAAACTCACTTGAATTTGAACTCCAATACCATCTCCGCTGACAACTCCGCTATTGTTGACCAAATCATTGGTGGTGATGAGTCAGCACAGAGGAGAGGGATTGAACAACTAATTGAGTGGTGCCGGAACATCAATCTCTCACTCAACGTTAACATTGGCTTCAAAAAAAGGAAGTCAGGAGGCCACCTGTCCGTTTGAAAATAGGCACAGTATTTTCATCTTATGGAAATTCATGTGTCACTACAGGAAAATCATGAAATTGGAATGTCCTTGCTTTAAGAGATTGTTGTGGTGACGTATTTTCGTTAAGATTCCTCTTTTAAATTATCTTTCTCATGGCATAGAAGAAGCCATTTGACCATTGAGTATTTCCCAGCTCTCAGACCAATAACATCCAATCTATTGTTCCACTTATTTTCCATGTACAGGCCCATCCACAGGTTATGGACACCTGATTTATAGACACTCCAACATAAAATGAGCTTCCATTATATTGTAAATTCAAAAGTCCTATGTACGTACATACGTTTGTTCCTACAAAGGGTAGAACAGGTTTCCCTTCACTTTTTGTCATTGTTCTTTCTGATCTGTCTTCAGTGTTTTAATATTGTAAATAAGTAATCTACACAATCTGTAGTTCAAGATCATCTTTAATCAGTACCCATATTATAACAGTACAGCAGGTTGTTAGTTGTTAGTTCATCGTTACCACTTCCAAGGCTGATTAGTGTAGGAAGTGGGTGTTAGTATGAATCGTACAAAAAGGTGGGGTTAGTGATGCTATTCTACTATGATTGGTTCACATGCAATAACCAATCTACATCCTTCCCCGTAAAGAGTGAATATATTTAAACACACATGCAGCTAGAATTCAAAAGCGTACTCGCCATATCTGTCAGGCGGTCTACTAATACGGCCCGAACGCGTACGGACCAAGCCCTCCCCCCTTCGCCAGAAAAATTAGAGGGAGGCGATGAACCCGGAAGTGAGAAAGCAGCAGGGGACACCTGTGGTGACCAACAGAGGGAGCATGCGGTAGAGGTAGTATTGTTGTTAGTCATAGCCACCGGTCGTGGTGGGGTAAGGACATGCTGGAACTGGTGGTGGATGCGGCAGCAGACGGCTGGAACAGTAGAGGTTGAGCGAAAGGATCAGCTGGTGATGGACGTGGTTCCTTCACAGCCAGCAAGTGTTGGCGGCTCCGACGGTACAAGGCGCCATCAAAGTCGACAAGGTAGGATCGGGGTTCTTCAGACGGGTCGACAACGCAACCTAAACGGGAATGTCCCACAGTAGTTTGCAAACGGACGACTTGGCCCGATACCGTCAAACCGTATTTTAGAAAGAGCCAAATTCTTTGCGAGACACCAGCTTCCTGATGAGCCGGTAGAAAGATTTATTTGTGATTTAAGATACATGGCTCAGAGGTGCCGATTCAAAACAATGACGAATGAGCTGATAAGAGATAAACTAGTTTCTGGGATGATTGATCAGAAGCTAAGGACTGAGTTACTGCAGAAAGCCTGCACAGCGTATCTTTGATTTCGACATCAGCGAGCGATGGCGGCTCTTTGAGATTGATTATGGACACTACATCAATATCGTCCACCGAAATTAACCAGACAGGCAATCCAGCATCCCACTTCTGACACCACGTAAATAAGTAATCTACACAATCTGTAGTTCAAGATCATCTTTAATCAGTACCCATATTATAACGGTACAGCAGGTTGTTAGTTGTTAGTTCATCATTACTACTTCCAAGACTGACTGGTGTAGGAAGTGGGTGTTATGAATCATACAGTAAGGTGGGGTTAGTGATGCTATTCTACTATGTTTGGTTCACATGCAATAACCAATCTACAAATACCATTCATTACAATACGGTAGTAGAATGGTTAACATGGAGCGATTTTGAGTAATTCCCGACTTGCTGACGAAATAGATGAGGATATTCTGTAAATCCTAGAACCCATCCACTGCGAGGGATAGCCTGTGGCCATTCTCCCTCACATGTACATTAACAACCCTTTGATTTTTCCAATGATCCACTTAAAATAGGGGTAATTTACAACAGCCAATTAACCAGCACACCCTTAGACTGTGGAAAGAATCCAGAACCCCAGGGGAAACCTATGCAATTATAGTGAAATTTATAAATTCTGCACTGCCAGCACCAGGTCATTGGAGATGTGAGACAGCTACTCTACCTCCAGCACCACTATGCCACACTTTTTACAGATCAAGTATGGCCGCAATCCAATTTCTGGGCTTTTATGTCTGTAAAATATACATTGTAGCTACAGTAGCAGAGCAGTGAATTAGGCACTTAGAACCAATCTATGATCTTATTCACAATTCATTATAGCTGTAGGAATTCAGTGCATGTCAGTGTAATTACATAAATAAACCTTCATTTGCACTATTTGAAGCAGCAATTTATTTTCAACATTTTTATATTTTTGTGTATGCCACTGCTGGTGCATGACCAATGAATTTATGTCATAACATTAGAAATGATTAATTATTTTAAAATAACAATTATTGCCTTTCATTTTCATAGACAATGACATAGTAAAATACTAAATATTAATTGTAATTCATGAAAAGTCTTGGTATTGAGTGAGGCTATGGAAAAAAATCTTTGGAAACTGATGATGGCTAATATTAAAATTAACATTCAGAAATAAATGGTTACTTATAAAGTACAGTGATTATGTTTCTGGACTAGCAGCCTGAGATTTTGACCAAATGAGTGCAAATTTCACCATGATAGCTGGGGAATTAAAAAAAAATAAAAAATTATAGGAAAACCCAGTTTTATAACAGTAAATGTAAAACCCTTCAGATGTCATAAAAGCCCCTTTACTTTACTAATGGCCATCTTAAAAGCAGTATGCTATCATTATCTGGTATATGTTGCACATGACACTTTATAAGGGTCAATTTCAGATGGAAAATAAATGATAGAATAAATGATAGAATTGCCAGTAGTGTTCACGTCCTGTAAGTTAATTAAATGTTATTTTATTGACCTTGTTAGGAAATTGTCTGGAAACACCAACAGGTCTCAAAACTTAGAAATAATTAGCAAGCCTCCTAATAGGCAGTTTGTAACTAGTGGTGCTCCACTGCAAATATCTGAAAAATTCATTGTATTTACTGAGATAATAAAATATAAAGCTGCATTCCCATAGTTGTTGTTGGTACCAAGATCAGTAACTTTATACTATAAATAGTATATAAGCAAGTATGAAGTAAGAAACGGATATTTACAGATTAAGTGAATGGTCAAAGGTGTTGCAAATGGATTTACATATCACCATGGAATTCATGTGTTTGATCTCACAGAGATAAAGTTTACTTTTGAAATACTGAAAAGCTGAGAGTAGTGGATGTCCAAATAGTCTTGAAAATCCATGTAAATGGATTATTAAAAATGCCATGCACAGGTAATGGAACTAAACATAATAGCAAGTTTTGTGTTTAAGTGGTTCAGAAGAACTACAGTTGCAAGACACAACGAAACTATTGGCTGAACAAGGGTTGGAAAACAGTCAATCTCTGATAGTCTGCTATCCAACTATTCAGAAAACCTGATAATTTGGCATCTGGTTTACTGGGTACTGATGCCATACTTTGTTTGACACAGCACAGCCTTGCTTCCATATTTTCTTTGACATATCAGGGCCCAAGTTCTAATGCCCCCTTTAAATTCACCTTGTTCAGTTTCCCATTCTTCCTTAACTCATCTGGTTCAGTTTTTCCCAGTTGGTTAAAACTTCCTGCATTACCTTTAACCTTATCAAGTCTTTGAAAAATGTATTTTTCCACTGTGTAACTTTATAAAAATGAATGAAGAAGTGTTTTGGGGGTATTAATGAAAATCAATCACAATAATACTTTATTAGCCAAGTATGTTTTGCAACATATGAGGAATTTCATTTGCCAAGTCAGTCATACAAATAAAAAGCAACGGTACACATAAAATATATTTTAATATAAACATCCACCTCAGTGACTCCTCCACATTACTCACTGTGATGGAAGGCGGAAAAAAAGTTCAATTTCTTCCTTTCTGTGCTCTCCCGTTGACGGGGCAATCTTGACTCCCATAGCCGGCGGTTGGGCCCGCCACATCGAGGCATTAAGCTCCTGCATCGGGGGGGATGTCAGCTCCCCCACGCCGGAGATCAGATCCCGCGTCGGGGCTGGTCGAGCTTCTGCGCCGTTGGAGCTCCCGACTAGCCTCGCCCGAGACTGCGAGCCCTTGATGGTAAATCCGTAGGCCACGGTTCGAGCGATCCCAGGCAAGGGATCAGCTCCAATGTTAAGTCCACACCCCACGATGGGGCACAAAGTCAGTCCGAGGAGGCCTCCAGCTCCATCAATGGTAGGCCGCAGAGCGACCGGAGATGCATTCCGTAAAATTATCACATCTCGGCAAGGTAAGAAACTGAAAAAAAGTTTCCCCCTACCCCATCCTCCTCCCCCTGCATGAAACAAACCAGAGAATATTTAAACAGACTTTTAGCACACACAAAAAAATTACTCTGGAACATCTGCAAATCTGGACTCAACTTCCCACACAGAGTGGATTAACAAAGTTATACCGTGAGAGATTTAGGACACCTTATGTTTCGTAGGAACCTTTTTTTGCATTCGAGTATCTTTGATTTGGGAAGATAGACAAACGAAAATATACAAATACTGTCCAGAAGTAAAATGTCCTAGATGCTGAAAAACTGAAATAAATAGAAAATACAGGAAATATTAAGCAGTCAAAGAGCATCTACAGGGAGATAATGAGCTTCAGCCAGGACTGTATTGAGGAAACACTTCTGTCTGCAAAAGATGTCATAAGTTCACAACTACCTTCAGGTAAAATTAACCGTTAACATTTAATCTATTATTAATAATTTCTGTTGAATAAGAATGTTAAGCGATATGGGGTAAGATAACTATCGATATGTAGGTGAATGACAGAGCACCAGTGATCACACTGAATGGTGGAACAAGCTCTAATGACTGCTTTCTTTAATTTCACTTTCAAATAACTAATTTAAAAACAGATGGCATATTCAAAGATCTTGATAATACAATCTGTGTAACAATCATTAGACCTGACCTAACCTATCAGATGAGCAAGAGCTTCACTGTTTTGCAAGAAACACAATAAAAAAGTCATAAAACTTTTTAAAAGGAACGACAAAGATTTATTTGGTGGTATTGTATTCTGAATACATAATTTCACAAAGGTCATTGCTAAATGCATATTTTGATTTTAAAGATTAAGATTTATTAACAGAATTTGTTTTGTGTTAAATTGCAAAAAGAGTTTTAAAGCTCAGTTCTGTTATCAAATTTTAATAAATTGTTAGAATGTCCTTTGATGTTAGCCACCAATATTAGTACCACAAATTACATATAAAACTTAGCATTAGTATGTATTAGTTAACAATTTAAAGAATCTGTCATTTATACTAAATAACACCTGCAAAAGAAGGGATCAGTATTAGACATTTATACCAATGCTGAACCTTACAGATTATGAGATCCTCCTACAAGCCATGTAAGAATCAAAAGATGAGCGAACTACCATTTATACTGCAATCACTAAACTCCCCAGTGCACAATAAAAAATGATTAACCAATTTTTCACAGCTATCATTGGTATCCCCTGTGTATCCTTATTATGATTAGCTTGTTTCTAAAGATACCCTTCAGTATCAGCAAAATGTACAGTAACTCCCAGTGACCCCAATCTCATGCTAGGCACCAAATCAACAGCAGAGTTAAACCAATTTTGAACCTTTGTTTCCATGCTTCATTTTGAGAGTGACAATTATAATCAGCATGGAACTGTACCACATACTTTATAGAACCAAATTATGTGCAAAACCTACACATTTTCCATTAAGATATTTTAAAGATAGAATGATGCTCACACGTCTGGTCTTTCCTTACATTTCTATGCAAAAATGAACTGGTCAGAAGATCTTATGGTTATCACCGTCATTGCTACCTACTAGCAAGTGGCTGTCTTGCCAACAATCTGTCTATCCTTTCTTCTGTTTTTGTTATTTTAAGTACGTGTTAAAGAGTATGTTTTAGTGCTCCATGGTTTGTTTTATGTGGGGGGTAGGGGGGGTGGGGGCTCAAGGAAACTTTTTTCAAGCTCTTAGCTCAACGGAGATGCAATTTTTTTCCGTGTTGTATCTCTGTCCCTACTGCGGCCTAACATCGTGGAGTGGCGCGGCCTTTCCTGGAGACCAATCTGGCGCTTCAGTCGCAGCGTGGACTTACCCATCGTGGAGCTTGCGATCCCTTTACCGGGGATCGACTGTGGAGAGCTCCCACCACGGGTCTGTGGACTTTAATATCGTGGAGCCCACGGATGTCCTGGTTCGAGACCGATTTGGTAGCGCCAAGCCACGGTGAGTTTCAACTGCCCAACGTGGGAGTTTCGATCACCTCGACGCGAGGGCTTCGGACTACAGGTTGTGGGAGCTATGATAGCTCCGACTGCGGATGGTTCGACAGCCCCAACAGCAGGAGATTAAAGAGGGAGAAGATTGGACTTTATTACCTTCCATCTCAGTGAGGAATGTGGGGAGCCACTGTGGCGGATGTTGATGGTAACTTTTATTTTGTGGCTGTGTGTCTTGTTGCTTTTCATTTAGTATAGCTGTATGGTAACTCAAATTCCACTGTACCTTAATTGGTACATGTGACAATAAACTGACCTTGAAACCTTGAAACCTTGAAACTGTTACTGGTATGTTCAAGACATTGCAGGCCTTGGTAAATGTATGTATTTTCTGATGCCATCATTGGAAAGTGACTTTGCAATTTAAATTTCATCCCTGATTGCAGTATATCAGATGAATGATTTTAGATTAAATTTGGACTCTAAATTAATTTAATTATCTTTCAAACTTGGAGACAAGCAAATTACGGTATTTACTGTTGACAACAGTAGAATTCAGGTGCAATAATGAATTAAAGGTTTAATTTGCTGCCATGTATATCTATTGGCTTATTTCACAAGTCTGACACTTGGTAAATAATGCCAGCTGTGGCAATGTGGAGGGAACTTAGCACCTTATAATTAGTCCCAGGGACTGTTTATCCTGAACAACTCCAGGTACATATTTTAGTATTTGTTTCTTGTTAAGTATTTAGTTATTTATTTTCAAATGTGTTTTAGTTATTTATTTTCAAATCGGTGAAATGTTCTATTTAAGTATTACCACTTTTCTGTTTACTTTGGAAAGCACAGTATCTGCCTAATCCTCTTATACTTGTAAAATGTTGTTATTTCCCAAAGAACACAAGCTGTGTGTTAATTTTACCAGGCTGTCTATCTGCGACATTTTTCATAAGAGGTAGCAGAAATGGAATTAAATTAAATAGCTTTATTCAAACTTCAGGACAAATTCTAAAATAACTACTGCATTCTGCTTAATAGTGCTGAGGGTATATTTGCCTTTAATGTGCATTACACTATATAGTTATATTTATTTTTAAAATTTGATTAAATTCAAAAGATCACAAATGCACTTTTCATGACAACTTCCAAAAGGAGCCCAATACTTCATTAATAATAAAGAAAATCAGGCCCATGCAGTAAAAGGTGGGATGTGGGACTAATTGGTCAGCTTCTTCAAAGAACCGTAGGCCATACTGTGCTGAAAGGCTCTCTCTCTGTACCACGTAATTCTAAGATTCCATCCTGAACTCACAGAAATACCTGCACACACACAATACATAAGAAATAATATTTTGGTTTATTTGTGATTTAAATTACAACAATTTATTGGATGTAAAAGTGTTGTTATACATTCTGAGAGAGACAGAGTTGTATTATTTTGTGTGACATGCAATAACATAAATGCAGGAATCTCAGATGCTGAAATAAATGTTATTACATATCATCCGGCAATTCTACAATTAGATCAAAGGTTGAGCAGATGGAATATAATTGTACAAATCTTAAACTGTTGGAAATGAAATGCACAATTCTCCAGATTTTCCAGGATCTAGACATAAATTTTCTTTGACCAATTTGTACAGGAACCAACAGAGGGCGCTATTATATTATATAAACGTAATGTTGTTCCATTATGGCAAAGGTAGTTTGGAACATACCGGTAAATGGGATAGCCCAAGAATATTGGCACATGAATCATGATCTAAATCTGTGCTGCCCGCTCATTCTAATTACTTCAGTATCCAGCCATCATGAACAATGTTTGTTGCATCATCAGAGGGTCCAATTTTGTGAATCGCTAGCACCAGCTCAAGCCAGTGTTTACTGTTTAAAACTGGCTCACACCATGTGGCAAGAAGGTACTTTATGGAGATAACAGGTGGTAGGAGACATTGTGGAAAAGATGGAAACTTGATAGATGCCAAGGAATAACATGGTAGATACTGCTCCACAAATTTGTGGAAGCCTTGCTGGAAGAGGTGGAGGAGTGATGATCTTTACTTGCTGGGAACTAAAAGCCGCCACCTTGGTGGCTTTAAATTATGAGAGGTATCGATAGGGTAGCAGTCAGAACCTTTTTCCCAGGCTGGAAATGTCAAAGACTAGAGAGCATAAATTTAAGTTGAAAGGGGCAAGGTTTAAAGGAGATGCATAAGGTAAGTTTTTACACACAAGGTGTTGGGGACCTGGAATGCACTGCCAGAGGTGGTGGTGGAGGCAGATACGTTTGCAGTTTTTAAAAGACTTTCACATAGGGACAGGGATATGCAGGGAATTGGTGGGGTGTCGATCATGTACAGGCATATACAATTAGTTTAACTTGACATCATGTCCAGTACACATTGAAGACCGAAGGGCCTGTTCTGCGCTGGACTGTTCTATGTTCAATATAATGTGATTTCATTGCCAGAAGAAGGTGAAACAATGCCACCATGAGGCCAAAGGGAAAGAACAATGTCCTGCTATTAAACAGTTGCTGAAGTGACCATCATCCACGTGTCCAGTGTGTCACTGGGACAATTGAACCTGATTCCAAATTTTAAAGGCAGGATTAATAGTAATAGTTTTATTTGGACATCCAATTATCATCCCTTGACCACATAGGAGAAGAAAACGTGTCAGCTGATACAAGAGTTCACTAAGAGTCCTTGTGATTGTTTGCATGGGAGTCCTGTACAAATTCCATTTTTTTAAATATTCATGCTATAATGTAATCCTTCAAGTGTTTCTTTTAGATATTGAAAGGAAATTAGGAAATGATTATTTGTCAATGAAGGTGCAAGAATGTAACTGACCATGGTGTTAATTATGAAATATTTCCTGAACATTTGAGGATTTTGTTGTTTGAAGTACAAAGAGAAACTCACAAGCAACAAGTCAAGTTAGTCACATGTGGTGAAAGCCACCCTTTGTACATGTAGGACATCAATGTCTTTCACCATATGGACAAACAATATAGCAATTGAGATGCTTGGGAAACCTGTGCTGAAATCCTGCTGGTGGTATATCGGGGATCTCCAAAATGAGGAACACGTAAGGATATGTTTCTGCTGAGGGGAGTGGCCAAAAATAAGCCCAACAAGAATAAACTCTCTGTTTCTTATTGTAGTATACCCCTGTGAGAGTCTCCAATGGTCCAATGTAATAATATGCAGAGTGTGCAAAGAGCTCCAGATAGTGCATCTCCAATATTGAACGTCCATCTCAGACCACAGTAATTCTGTTTCCACCACTTCCTCTGGTGGTGTGTTTCCGTA
This sequence comes from Okamejei kenojei, assembly GCA_035221665.1. Classification (NCBI taxonomy): domain Eukaryota; kingdom Metazoa; phylum Chordata; class Chondrichthyes; order Rajiformes; family Rajidae; genus Okamejei; species Okamejei kenojei. The sequence goes on from CM069132.1 coordinate 49,789,315, forward strand.
TCAACCATTCTTTGTGTAAAATGCTTTCCTCGCTGATTCTCTTTAAAGTCCTTCCTCTCACCTTAAACCTTGGTCTTCTGGTTTTTGATACCCCTACCATATTTGGATTACACTGGAGATATTGGTCCTCCCATTCAACACCAATCAGACCTGGTATAGTATAGAAGACTCCATTCAGTTGAATGGTAAATCTTGGTGTGAAGATAATAACGGAAAAAGTTCACTTATTATTTCTTACTTATTTTCTTTAAATAAGCTAATCATTTTTAGTGCAATGGACGTTTAATATATTTTTAAAGTACTTAAATGGTTTTCAGAGGTAAACTTCAGCAATACTCCTTCTAAGGCTGACTTGTCCCTGATGCTTGTCATGCCTCACTAAATTCCTCCTGGGGTTGGAAATTCAGCTCAATTGGCCTTCCGTATCTATCCCAGCCAAATGCTTGTGCTGGAAGCACCAGGCTGTGCATCCAGCCTATTGAATCCTTGCAGAGGGTACTGAGAGATTTACTAGAATAGTATTAGAGTTGGGGATTATCAGTACTCAAGAGAGTCATGTGTGTTTAATAGTAAGATTAAATGAGAACTTACCAGTTCGAAGTTTGATCGTTATTTTATGAGGAGTAACGATGAGGGATTACGTGAAGAACCCCGCCTGGCGCTGGAAACGGCATACTTCAAAGCAGCGGCATGAAAAACACAGAACACAAATAGCCGGAGTAAGATAGTAAGGCTCATCATAGATTTAGAACTACCAGATGATCATTTATTTTATGAGGGTGGGGAGTGGAGGGCACGTAATCCCTCATCGTTACTCCTCATAAAATAACGATCAAACTTCGAACTGGTAAGTTCTCGTTTAATCTTACTATTTTACTTCGGAGTCACGTGAGTGACTACGTGAAGAGTTTGAAACTTTCTGTGTTTTTTATGTCGTAGAATTCGTCTATACGACAGTCCGGCTAAGTAAATACATACATGAGAAAACCAGACTAGTTTTAGTTCTTTCCAAAATTTTTAATGATTAAAGAACATATAATAACCCTCCTTATATCCGAGGGAACCATTACAAAGTGATAAAAGATATAAGTGATTATAGCAATCAATAGTAAAACAAAGCAGGTGACTATAGTGAACCCAACACCGCGTGGCCAAAGCTTGTCACTGTGTGAACAGGTTTATTGTAGAACTTTGAAAAAGTTTCTTCTTTACTCCACCCTGCGATTTCTAAAATATGCTCGAGCGGTACGTCCCGTACCTTCGCCGCGGACGTAGCTGCAGCCCTGGTGGAGTGAGATTTGAACACATCAGTGTCTACTCCTGCTAAACGCAACACCTGTTTCAACCACTTTGAGATTGTTTGTACTGAAGCTTTTGTGTGTGGTTTCTTATGCGTAATCATTAACGTTTTTTCATTACCTCGAAGAGTTTTGGTAACTTTTATATATTGGTTCAAATGTCTAACCACACACAATGTTGGATCAATAGGATAAGCTTGAAAGGTTACCTTTGCTCCAGTTCTTCCTGGTCTGCTTTGTTTGATCAGATCATAAACATAGAACACAATGTTATCTGCAGTCACATGCATACAGTCTAAACGCAACATTTGTAATGTTTGCACTCTTTGAGCTGAACCAATGACATTAACATTATTAATTTGAATGTTAATCTTTCCAATGACAATCCTTCGATTGGAGTCCATTGTCTAAGTAAAGTAAGTACAATGCTAACATCCCAAATCTCTGTATATCTTGGTTTGGGTGGATTTTTGTTAAAGATTCCTTTCATGAATCTGGATATTAGTGGATGTGATCCAATTGATTTCTGGTCAGACATTAGTCCTAAATAAGATGATAAAGCACTACGTGCAGTATTAATGGCACTGTAACTTAAGTTTTGCTCAAAATGCAATTCAGCAAGGAACTCCAATACGTTTGCAATATTCACAGTATGATATGATATATTTGACTGTGTGCAAAATTCTTCCCATTTCTTTATATGTGTCATATATTGTTTCTGTGTGCTATCCCGCCATGATGCGGCTATAACTTCCACAGTTCTATCCGACAATCCAAGCTCCTGTAGTGGTCTGGTCAAAACCTGCAGATCAATAAATTCATATAAGCATGTAATGGATGAATTTCTTTGGTTACTGGATTTATCAATAAATCACTGCAGTTAGGAATTGACATATATGGTTCTTTAATCATGTTCAACATTAATGGGAACCAAGGTTGTGTCGGCCAATTTGGAATTACCAATAATCCTGTGGCAGAATCTTGCCCTATTTTCTTCAGACATTGCTGAACCAGAGCAAATGGTGGAAAAGCATAAAAGAACATATTCCCCCAGTGTAATGAAAAAGCATCTACTGCTACAGCATCTGGGTCGTGTTCCCAAGACACATATTTAGGCAATTGATGATTTAGCCTTGATGCAAACAGATCAATGTCTGGTAACCCATATCGAGTTATAATTTTCCTGAAAATTACTGGGTTAAGCATCCATTCTGTGTTATCTTTAAATATCCTTGATCTATTATCTGCCACCACATTATCTTTACCTGGAATGTAGTTTGCCGAGATCCAAATTTGGTGATTAATACACCATTGCCATATCTCATTGACCAGACAATCACATGATACTGATCTGACTCCGCCCATGTGATTAATATATGCAACAGCTGTTTTATTGTCTAATTGTATCAAAACATGTAGACTCTTTTTTGTAGAACAATATGCTTTTAGTCCATAAAAAGCACCCAATAACTCTAAATAGTTAATACCATACGTTTGAAGAAACGTTTCCTCTTGGACAGTCCATCTACCTCCACAACTGGAGAACGAATCTGTTGCCCCCCATCCGAGAGCGCTAGCATCTGTTTGTAAAACCACTTCAGGCTGTTGTATCAGAATGTTTTTAGCAGCTTGTGGGACATTTTCAATCCACCATTGTAATTCCAACAAAGCTTCTTTTGTTAATTGCATAGGCCTATCAAAATGGCCTGCCCTCTTTTTTAGAGCTCTTATTTTGTCCCTTTGAAGATTTTGGTAGTGTAATGGACCAAATTCCACTGCAGGAAATGCTGCTACTAGCTTACCAATAGTTTTTGCTACTTCTCGGATGGAGGGGTAAGGTTTGTGAATGAGATTTTTACAAGTCACCAAAATATCATCAACTTTATCTGTTGGTAAAGTTACTAACATAGTAATTGAGTTCATTATAAACCCCAAATAGTTAATTGACTGTGCTGGCTGCAGCTGGAATTTAATTGGATGAATCAAGAACCCTAGCTTTTAAAACAGAGCTTTAGTTGCTGAAACTGATTTTTCAGCTGATTCCTGATTGTCATTAATGATTAAAATGTCATCGAGATAAGCCATGACGATGTGTTTTTGTGCTCTTAATTGAGCTAAAACTGGTTTCAACAGTTTAGTAAAGAGCCTGGGAGCTGAACTTAACCCATTTGGTAAAGCTCTGAATTGCCACAGCTGTCCCAGCCAATTAAATTTTAAGTACCTTCGAAAGAACTGGTGTATTGATACAGAATAATAGGCGTCTTTCAAATCAATTGTAGCCATATAACAACCTGCTGATATCAAATATCTTGCAGTATTAAACGTTTCCATTTTAAAATGTTTGTATTCTACAAACTTATTAAGATTTGTAAGGTCCAGAATAATTCTGCAACCACCATCTTTTTTATCTCTTGGAAATATATTTGACACAAATTGATGCTCTTGTTCAACAGTTTTTTCAATAACACCTTTTTTAAACAATTTGTCAATTTCCCCATTTATTTCTGCTTTTTCTTCTGCAGAAAACACGAAAGCATAAGCAGGTTTATTCTGTACTGGAGAGTTAACCCCTTCTTTAAATGTAATAGTGGCTCCTGAAATTGTTTGTAAAATAAACCGATCAGAAGTGATAGTAAGCCAGTCTTTATAAAACTTTTGTAATCTCCCTCCAACTGGAGATTTGTCCACAGTTTCTTTAAGCATAGAATAAATCTTTAATACCTCTCCATATGAGCGTGGTGGTCTCCTTCTCCCCGTATATGGGTAAGCATTAGGCTGTGTTGGATGATAATATTTCCTTGACATACTCCTGCCTCTGTTTCCAAAATCAAATCCCTTTCTTGGCGAAAAATACCTTTGTTGTCCAAAGACGAAAGGTCTCATGTGGCTAAAAGATTTAGCTTCTTCATCCATATCTTTTATTTGTTTCGGCAGGTTTTCTCCAAACAGATAACCAGGAGCTTGAACACCACTTGCTCGACACAGACTTGCAAACCTTGGGTGAAATATGGGCCGAATTGCGATCTTTCTCATACAATTAATTTCATAGAAGGAATTGCACAACAAGCCCAAAGTATCTTTTTGAATCTTATCCATCTCCAACCCCTCCATTTGTCTTCCATAAGCCGTAATGGCAGCAGAAATTAATTTGAGGATTTTTTGAAATCTCACTTCTTGTCCTCTCATGCTTGGGGTCATAGATGTCCATATAGACGGATTAACCGTAGGTACCTCCAGTGAGGCACAATTATCCGGTGTTTTATATAATTCTGATGTTTCAATCATCACAGAATCTTGAAGTTGGTGATATAATTAATGTTGGCAGCTAGGTTTTCTTCCATAGCCTCATCACTTCCATCTTTTGCTATCCCAGGCACATCTGGCCTTTTCTTTTTTATTTGTGGTGTGCATTCAAAATCCACATCACCACCTGCAGGGTCTGTCTTTTACAGCCCTAAATCACTTGGAATTATATCCCATGAGACTTCCTCCAGCCCAAATCCTGGGTCCGGATTTTCAAACTCCCAATTTGGCACACAGCCATATTCTGGATATTCAAACCCCTCAGGGCCTTTTTGGGAAACTTCTGGGTACTGTGACCCTTGTCTCATGATTTTTTGGAGTACTTTCTCCATATGCTCCATTTTTAGCCACATAGTTTTATTATCTGGAGGACTTTCAGTATCAGAGTCATTATCAGAAACCACGGGCCTCACAGATTTCTTTTTACATTTTTAGGAGCATTTTCCTCCGTGGTTATTATTTCTGGAGAGACTAGAATCTCGCTAACGGGTGAATCAGCGGCCACCGGTATCGGAACCGGATCCGCACTAGCTTCTTGTCCCCTATTTTTAGTTTCACCCCGGGATGATCTTTTTACCCGCAAAATTCTCTTTTGCGATTTCTCCATTTTTCTTTTCATTTACCTGTGCTTAATCAGCACGCTAGCGTGACTCTGATTTTACTTTTACTTTCACTATCCTGCTGGTTTCTACCAGCGTAACCTTTACAGAACGTCCCGACTCTACCACACTTACCTGCGGGTCCGTTCCGACCGCTGCGAGGAGCTGCGCTCTGCAGCTTCCTGCTTCTGCCGTCAGCGTCGACGTAATGCCGTTTCCAGCGCCAGGCGGGGTTCTTCACGTAGTCACTCACGTGACTCCGAAGTAAAATTGCCATTAGCATCGGACTGCAACAATGAACACTCATGTGTCTATGTCAGATTCTGCCTCATCTCAGAAGGTAAGCAGACTCAGGCCTGGTTACAATTTGGATGAAGTTTGCCAAGGAATACCGTGCAACTGACTTTCAGGAAATTGGAAATCAATTTTGGAATTAGCAGACTGAATCAGGACAAAAAAGTTGAGCCAAGTGAGGCTCGACTAATCGACATCATAAATTAGCTAAACCATGCGAAGATGCATCTTGAGTATCCAGTGGGCATTTACTTTAGTGGGAAGAATCCTAAGAGAATTAGAGCCTCCAGCTCACTCTGTCTGGAAATCCCCCATGGTGCAAAGCTTGTTGCAGCATCCGAGGTGTGTCGGCAGCTATTTTTGCCTCGAGTGACTTTGACTTTGACTACAAATGACGGATTTTAGAAAGACTAGAGAACCGAAAGAAGGGTCTCGACCCGAAACGCCGCGCATTACTTCTCCCCAGAGATGCGGCCTGTCCCACTGAGTTACTCCAGCTTTGTGTGTCTATCTTCGAGCTGAAAGTAAAGACAGATAAGTGGAAATTTAATAAGCGTTCAAAACAATGAAGTGTTTTGACAAAATTGAGGACACAGATTTTAGGTGTTTGTAAACCAGGGATAAGGTGTGAGCAGTGAACTGCCATAATCTGGACTGCACTTCCTGACAAAATAGTAAGGTATATGACAAAAGATAGAACCAAAAAGCTGGAGTAACTCAGCGGGACGGGTAGTATCTCTGGAGAGAATGAGTGGGTGACGTTTCGGGACGAGACCCTTCATTGGGTATATGACAAGGTCCTTCTTGGTAGGCATATCCAGGATATTAAGATGAGAAACATGATGACTTGGTAGCTTGGATTCAGAACTGGCTTACCCATAGAAGACATGGGATAGTGGAGGAACAGTGTTATTCAGGCTGGAGATCCGTGACCCATAGTGTTCCGCAGGACCAGTGCTGCGACCTCTGTTGTTTGTAATATACATAAAAATATATTAAAATCTTGGATGAAAATGTAGTTAGCAACAGGCATTACAAATTATTGTGGACAGTGAAGAAAACTGTCAAAGGATACAGAAAGATATAGATCAGTTACAGATGTGGATGAATAAATGGCAGAACATGGTTGACGAGGACTAATGTGAGGTGTAAGGCGAAAGTATACACATTAGTGGCAGCATTCATATATACAGTGCATTCAGAAAGTATTCAGACCCTTTCACATTTTCCAACGTTACAGCCTTATTCTAAAATGGATTCAATTCTTTTTTTTAATCATCAATCTGCACTCAATACCCCATAATAAAAAAAACAAAAAACAGGTGTTTAGAACTTTTTGCAAAGTAATTAAAAAGAGATAACTGAAATATCACATTTACATAAATGTTCAGACCCTTTACTCAGCACTTCGGTGAGGCACCTTTGACAGCGATTACAGCATCAAGTCTTCTTGGGTATGACGCTACAAGCTTGGCACACCTGTATTTGGGTAATTTCTCCCATTCTTCTCTGCAGATCCTCTCAAGCTCTGTCAGGTTGGATGGGGAGCGTCGATGCACAGCCATTTTTAGGTCCTTCCAGAGATGTTCGACTGGGTTCAAGTCCAGGCCCCGGCTGGGCAATTCAAGGACATTCACAGACTTGTCATGAAGCCACTTCTGCGTTGTCTTGGCTGTGTGCTTAGGGTTGTTGCCCTGTTGGAAGGTTAACCTCCGCCCCAGTCTGAGGTCCAGAACTCTGGAGCAGGTTTTCATCAAGATCTCTCTGTACTTTACTCTGTTCATCTTTCCCTCGATCCTGACTTGTCTCCCAGTTCCTGCTGCTGAAAAACATCCCCACAGCATGATGCGGCCACCACCATGCTTCACCGTAGGTATGGTATTGGCCAGGTGATGAGTGGTGCCTGGTTTCCTCCAGACTTGACGCTTGGCATTCAGGCCAAAAAGAGTTCAATCTTGGTTTTATCAGACCAGAGAATCTTGTTTCTCATGGTCTGAGTCCTTTAGGTGCCTTTTGGCAAACTCCAAGCGGGCTGTCATGTGCCTTTTACTGAGGAGTGGCTTCCGTCCGGCCACTCTACCATAAAGGCCTGATTGGTGGAGTGCCGCAGATATAGTAGTCCTTCCAGAAGATTCTCCCATCTCCACAGAGGAACTCTGGAGCTCTGTCAGAGTGACCATCGGGTTCTTGGTTACCTCCCTGACCAAGGCCCTTCTCCCCCAATTGTTCAGTTTGGCCCGGTGGCCAGCTCTATGAAGAGTCCTGGTGGTTCCAAAGTTCTTCCATTTAAGAATGACAGAGGCCACTCTGCTCTTCGGGACCTGCAATGCTGCAGAAATTGTTTATACCCTTCCCCAGATCTGTGTCTCGACACAATCCTGTCTCGGAGGTCTACAGACAATTCCTTTGGCTTCATTGCTTGGTTTTTGCTCTGACATGCACTGTCAACTGTGGTACCTTATGTAGAGTGGTGTGTGCCTTTCCAAATCATGTCCAATAAATTTCATTTACCACTGGTGGGCTCCAATCAAGTTGTAGAAACATCTCAAGAATAACCAATGGAAACAGGATGAACCTAAGCTCAATTTTAAGTGTCATAGCAAAGGGTCTGAATACTTATGTAAATGTGATATTTCAGTTGTTTATTTTTAATTACTTTGCAAAAATTTCTAAATGCCTGTTTCTGCTTCTTCATTCTGGGGTATTGTGTGTAGATAGATGATTCAAAATGAATTTAATCCATTTTAAAATAAGGCTGTAACGTAACAAAATGTGGAAAACGTGAAGGGGTCTGAATACTTTCTTAATGCACTGTACAGGAATCTTGGGGTCCAAGTCTATAGCTCCTTGAAAGCAGCAATATAAATACACAGAGTGGTAAAGTATTTCTTGCATTGGGCTGCATTGGGATATAGTGTGCAGTTCCGATTGCCCCATTGCAGGAAGGATGTGGAGTCTTTAGAGAGGGAGCAGAAGAGGTTTACAATGATGCTGCCTCAATTAGAAAGTATTAGCTACAAGGAGACGTTGGATAAACATTGACTGTTTTTTCTGGAGCGTCAGAGGCTGGGATGCTGTCTGACAGAAGCATTAGAAGTTTATGAGGGCAGACAGAATCTTATGCCCTGACTGGAAATATCAAATACTCGAGGGTATAGCTTTAAGGTGTGAGGCGGAAAGTTTAAAGGAGATATGCAGAGCAAGTTTTCTTTACATAGAGAGTGGTGTGTATCTGGCACGTGCTGCCAGGGGTGGTGGCAAAAGCAGATGCAAGAGGGGTATTTTAGAGACTTTTAGATAGGCACAAGAATATGCAGGAATGGAGGAATATGGATGATGTGCAGGCAGAAGGGGCTTTGTTATTGAATTTGGCATCATTATTGCACAAACATTGTGGGCCAAAGGGCCTGTTCATCAGCCATACTATTATTTGATCTATTTGGAAGAAAAGTCCATAGCAACTTAAAAAGGGAATCAGATAAAAAAAAATAAAGAGAACATATTTATGTGTTAAGGGAATTGGTAGAGAAATGGGGGGTGGGAGATTGCAACCTTCACGTGGTCCGCCCTGTTTCGACAAATGCAATTGGAAGATTAAATGAGAACTTACCAGTTTGAAGTTTGATCTTTATTTTATGAGCGTTATGATGAGCGATTACGTGAAGAACCCCGCCAGTCCGCATGCGCGTCAATCTTCAAAGCAGCGGTGTGAAATCACAGATAACAGTCGTTGAAGTGACATAGTAAGATTAGAGAAGACTAGAATTACCAGATGACCAGAACTACCTGCTATCTGTGAGAAGCAAGATGGAGCCTGCCTTCGGAGACTTTTGCAGAGCACCAGAAGATTTACCTACAACTTCAAGCAACTCCCCTGCATCAGGAAAATAGAAGTAATCGGTGCCGTTTCAGACAAGCTGCTTGGGCAGCTGAAAGCGCTGGCAATTTTGCGATCTCCCGCAGCTGCGGGAGCCCCGGACTTTAAACTTTCCCACGCTGGCTGTGAAACTCCCGACCCGACTGAGGATCCCAGGTACAGCACCTGGAAACCCCGGGATGACCTCCAGAGCCTCCAGAGCCGACAGGCTGGATCTCCCAGAAACAATGAAGCTGGAGCTGCCGACTTTGGGGGAACCCCCGTTCATTACGGAGCTGGAGCTGCCGTCTGTGAAGGAATTCGCGTCCCAGCGCAGGTCCGCAGATACAGCAGGTACAGTAAACACAGTACCTGGAAACAAAGGGGAAGCCTCCATTGTGTCCGGAAACTTGGCCAACCTGCAGGACTTCAGGTCAGAATGAAGCGCAGGGGACTTCGGCCCCCTCTCCCTACTATCCTACTGGCCAATGTACAGTCCCTTGAAAACAAAGGGAGCTGAAGGAATGCTCTGTGTTCTGTTTTACAGAGACATGGCTCACCCCCAGCTCCCCAGACCCAGCGGTCCAGCCTGAAGGGTTCTCCATCCACCGTATGGACCGTACACTGGCATCTGGGAAAGGGAGAGGAGAGGGCGTCTGCCTCATGTTCAACTCTGCGTGTTGCTCAGACGTGGCAGTCCTGTCCAAGTCTTGCTCTCCACACCTGGAACATCTGGAGGTGAAGTGCTGTCCCTTCTACCTCCCAAGGGAATTCACCTCCATCATCCTGACCGCGGTTTACGTCCCACCCCAGGCAGACGTCCGTCTGGCACTGGAGGAGCTGCACGCCGTGGTCAACAAACACCAGACATGTTACCCCGAGGCATTTACCACCATTGCTGGGGACTTCAATAAGGCAAACCAAAAGAAATCACTCCCCAACTTCTACCAACATGTCTCCTGCTGCACCACAGGACCAAACACCCTCGACCACTGATACACCACCATTAAGAATGCCTATCGTTCTATCCCTCCCCCTCACTTCGGTAAATCCGACCATACCGCGGTGCTGCTTCTTCCTGCCTACAGGCAGAAATTAAAGAGCGCACCCCCAGAGGTGAGGACTGTTCAGAGCTGGTCAGGGGGGGGGGGGGGGGGGGGGGGGGGCGGGGAGCAGTGGAACAACTCCAAGACTGTAGACTGGGCAATGTTCAAGGACTCGGCAATGGACCTGAACGAATACGCCACAGTCGTTACAGACTTTATCAAGAAATGTGTAGAGGACTGCATCCCTACAAAAACCTTCCGAGTGTTTCCCAATCAGAAACCTTGGATGAACTTTGAGATCCGCACTCTTCTGAAGTCCAGACACCGAGAATTCACGTCTGATGATACAGTGGACTACAAGAAGTCCAGATACGACCTTGGTAAGGCCATCAAAAAGGCCAAAAGGGACTTCTGCTGCAAACTGGAGGATGAGGCAGATGTTCGGCAGCTGTGGCGGGGCCTGAATGCAATCACCTCCTACAAGGCGAAACCAGGAGGCAGCTCGAATGTCAGCGAAACATCACTCCCTGATGAGCTCAATGCAGTTTACGCACGCTTTGATAGGGAGAATACTGATGTGCCTTCCCGAGCCCCCATTCGCTGTGATGGTATTTCAGTCTTAATCACAGAGGCCGATGTCAGGAAATCCTTCAGAGGGGTGAACCCTCGAAAAGCGCCTGAACCCGATACCCGGTCGTGTTCTAAAAACCTGTGCGGACCAACTGGCTGGAGTTTTTACGGACATTTTCAACCACTCACTTATGAGGTCTGAGGTCCCCACCTGCTTTAAAAGGGCATCAATTATACCAGTGCCCAAGAAGAATAAGGTGACGTGCCTCAATGACTATCGACCAGTGGCACTAACGCCTGTGGTGTTGAAGACGTTGATCATGGAGCAAATCAACTCCTCCCTCGACAAAAACCTGGACCCACTGCAGTTCGCTTACCACCACAACAGATCAACGTGTGGATGCGATCTCGCTGGCCCTCCACTCTGCTCTGGGCCACTTGGCCAACAAAAACTCATATGTCAGGCTGCTATTTATCGATTACAGCTCGGCATTTAACACAATCATCCCCTCCAAGCTGGTTACCAAACTCGCAGAACTGGGTATCTGCGCATCCCTCTGCAATTGGATCCTCGACTTCCTCATTCACAGACCACAGTCTGTTCGTATTGGTGGAAATGTGTCAGCCTCGATAACAATCAGCACAGGAGCACCTCAAGGCTGCATGCTCACCCCCCTGCTGTACTCACTCTATACTCATGACTGCGTAGCCGGTCACAGTGCGAACTCCATCATCATGTTCGCGGATGACACCACTGTTGTGGGACGTATCACTGATGGGGATGAGTCAGAGTTTAGAAGGGAGATCGAGCAACTGTCCATATGATGCCAGCACAATAACCTGGCCCTCAACACCAGCAAAACCAAGGAACTGATTGTGGACTTTGGAAGGGGTAGGATGGGAACCCACAGTCCCGTTTATATCAACGGGTCAATGGTTGAAAGGGTCAAGAGCTTCAAATTCCTGGGAGTGCACATCTCTGAAGATCTTTCCTGGTCCGAGAACACTAATGCAATTATCAAGAAAGCACATCAGCGCCTCTACTTCCTGAGAAGATTATGGAGAGTCGGTTTGTCAAGGAGAACTCCCTCTAACTTCTACAGGTGCACAGTAGAGAGCATGCTGACTGGTTGCATCGTGGCTTGGTTCGACAACTTGAGTGCCCTGGAGAGGGAAATACTTCAAAAAGTAGTAAAGACTGCCCAGTCCATCATCGGCTATGACCTTCCTTCTATCGAGCGGATTTATCGCAGTCGCTGCCTCATAAAGGCTGGCAGCATCATCAAGGACCCACACGATCCTGGCCACACACTCATCTCCCTGCTACCTTTAGGTAGAAGGTACAAGAGCCTGAAGACTGCAACGACCAGGTTCAGGAATAGCTACTTCCCCACAGCCATCAGGCTATTAAACCTGGCTCGGACAAAACTATGATCATTAATAACCCATTATCTGTTATCTGTTATTTGCACTTCATCAGTTTATTTATTCATGTGTGTATGTATTTTTATAATGATATAAGGACACACTGATCTGTTTTGGAGTAAATGCCTACTATTTTCTGTGTGCCGAAGCAAAGCAAGAATTTCATTGTCCTATCAGGGACACATGACAATAAACTCACTTGAACACTTGAACTTGAACTTTATGATACGAGGGTTGGGAGCGGAGGGCACGTAATCGCTCATCGTAACGCCTCATAAAATAAAGATCAAACTTCAAACTGGTAAGTTCTCGTTTAATCTTACAATTTTACTTGGGAGTCATGTGAGTGATTCCGTGAAGATTTCAAAGCTCTGTGATTTCATGCCGTGGATACGAGTCCATGCAACACACTGCCTCAGTTGACCCAGGATGAGTAAATATTAAATAATGCATTCAAACATGATACAGACCTAAACATGTTGATGCTTTAATTAGCAAAAAAGAAAAACAATAGCGACCCCTCTCTCCCAGGGGGAAGCTATAAAACAGAATTTAAAATGTAGTGGGCAAATACCCCCGGTGTGGCAAGAGCTTTATTTGGAACCTTTGATATGTCAGTTCATTTGACCATCCTGCAGCCACGAGGATTTGGTCGAGAGGGACTTCCAGTGCCCTCGCTACTGACGTTGATGCCGCCCTGGTGGAGTGAGATTTAAAAACATCAGTGTCCACTCCAGCGCAAGCCAGAACCTGTTTCAGCCACCTTGAAATGGTCTGTACCGACACCTTCTTATAAGGCTTTTTGTGACTGATGAATATCGTTAATTCGGAGCCTCTGAGGCTCTTGGTGACCTTGATATACTGCTTCAAGTGCGTAACTACACATAACCGAAGGTCTATGGGGTATGCCATAAAAATAAGTTTAAGCCCTGACGTCCCTGGCCTGCTCTGCTTAAGTAAATCATACACATAAAATGTTATGTTAATTACAGATGAAACCATCCTGTCCAGTCGCAGCTTCTGCAACATCTGGACGCATTGCGCTGAAACCAGCACCATGAGCATGACCACTATGAGAGTGAGTCTGTGCAAAGACAGGGATGTAGCTGGAGCCCATTGGCGAAGCAGCGTGAGAACCACGCTCACATCCCAAATCTCCATGTACCTGGGCCTGGGGAATTACTGCTAAAAATACCCTTCATGAACCGGGATATTAAAGGGTGAGACCCAACAGAGTGTTGTCCCGATCCCTGCTACAGGTAGGATGATAAGGCACTCCTGGCATTGTTGATGGCACTATAGCTGCGTCGCTCATCAAAATATAGTGTGGAAAGAAATTCCAACATATCCGGTATGCTTGCCGTCTGATATGATATGTTCGACTGCAACCAGAACACCTCCCTTTTCTTGATATGAAAGATGTATTGTTTTTTAGTACTATCCCTCCAGGCCGCAGTAATCACATCCACTGTACGACCTGATAGTCCGAGCCCCAGGAACGGTCTCCTCAGAATCTGCAAATCAATAGATTAATACGGTCATGTAGTGGATGGTTCTCCCCAGTCACAGGGTGAACCAGCAGGTTACTGCATTTGGGGACAGCCATAAAAGGCTGTGTTATTAGTCTCAGAAGGCTGTGTAGGCCAGTTGGGAACTACCAAAACGCCTGCTCGAGCTTAAGCAAAATGAGGCAAATTGGGGGAAATGCATATAAAAACATTCCATCCCAGAGTAGCGAGAATGCATCTATCGCTACTGCCCCTGCGTCTGGTTTCCATGAAACATACTTTGGTAGCTGGTGATTTAGTCTGGATGCAAACAGATCAATATCTGGTACGCCATACCGAGTGACAATATCATTAAATATTTCATGATTCTACATCCATTCTGTGTTGTCATTGAATTTTCGTGACCTGGTGTCCGCCACCATGTTGAATCTACCTGGCAAGGTAGATTCAACATGTTTCTTGTAATACACCAGTGCCAAATAAGGTTAGCCAATTTATCACATGATACCGACTTGATTCCACCCATGTGATTAACGTATGCTACTGCTGTAGTGTTGTCAATCTGAAGCTGAACATGCAAGTCATGCATACTAGTACAATATGCCTTTAAGCCATAGAGTGCTCCCAACAACTCTAAATAGCTAATACCATGTGATTGAAGAATTAATACCTCATGCATATTCCATCTGCCACCGCAGCTAGAGATGGTATCAGTAGCTCCCCATCCTAGAGCACTAACATCAGTTTGTAAAATAACTGAAGGTTTATCAATCAGAATTTTACTGGAGCAATGCCAAATATTCGCTATCCACCACTATAACTCAGCGATGGCTTCAGCTGGTAACCACGTGGGTCTATTGAAGTGACCTGCATGTCTTTTGAGTGCTTGCTCCTTTGCACATTGTAAATTTTGATAATGTAAAGTCCCAAACTGTGCAGCTGGAAAAGCAGCCACTAATTTGACAATTATATTAGCTACCTGCTGAATAGAAGGTTGTTGCTCATCAACGAGATTGTTACAAGCTTTTATTAACTCTGATCTCTTGCCCCTAGGCAGAGTCACAGACATGTGAGTTGAATTAATGGTGAATCCCAAATAATCAATAACTCTAGATGGTATCAATTTGGATTTAACTGGATGGATGAGAAACCACAACCTCTCAAACATGAGTTTGGTAGCTGAAACAGATAATTCAGCTGATTTATGAGTCTTTCCTATGATTAGGACATCATCCAAATAGGCCATTACAATATGATTCTGAGCCCGGAGTAGGCCCAACACCAGTTTTAACAATTTTGTAAATAATCTAGGGGCCGGTTAACCCATTAGGCAATGCTTTAAACTGCAATAGTTGCCTCATCTAGCTAAACTTCAAATATCTCCGGTGATTGCAATGAATGGGTACTGAATAGTATGCATCTTTAAAGTCTATGCATGCCATATATATCCTTTGGAAACCAGTTGTTTAGCAGTAACGAAAGTTTCCATTTTGAAATGTTTATACTACACATAGGAGTTAAGTCGAGTTAAATCGACTTAAAACACCCACCATCCTTCTTTTGTCTAGGAAATATATTAGACATAAATTGGTGAGATTGATTAAATTACCCCTTTTTTAGATAACGTTTCAATTTCAGCTTGTACATCCAAAGACTCTTGTTGTGAAAAAAACAATATGGTGTATGCTGTGTAGGTGGACGCAAATTGAAAAGCAATTCTATTCGGAACCCTTGTATACTGTGCAATATAAACAAATCTGATGTTATCCAACACCATTCATTGGAAAACAAGTGTAATCTCCCACCAACTTGTAGCTGATCCATACATGATATGTTCTGAAAAGAACCAGATCCACCTACCTCCATGGTTGCCGGTGGACATTCTGCCCCCGAGTTTTGGAGGGGAAGAATGTTGGAGTGCGCCAATTGTGCATGTTTGGCAAGGGCCAGCTTGGTCCTTGGCCTGAACCAGCTTCAGCGAACCATTTGTAGGGGTGCTGCCGCTGAAGTGGAATTTTGCTAGTCGGCTGGGCTTTTATGAGGCCGACCACTTTCGCCTCGTGGTCCAGCTCTCTGACCCGTTTTGATAGGTCTTCACCGAACAGAAGATTCGGTGGCTGCACATTGCTAGATTTACATAGTGCCTCAAACTTGGGGTTCAGAGTAGGATGGATGGCACTCTTTCTGAGACAGTTTATTTCAAAATGTGCATTGCACATTAGGGCCAGAGCATCCTGCAGCACCTCAGACAGGGACCCCCCATCCACTGACCTAACGAAAGCTGTAATGCCTGAAGCGAGCAACTTCAGTATCTTCTGGAGTCTCACTTCCTGGGCTCTGATACCTATACCCATGTGACCGCAGATAGCGTGGTTCACAGTTGGCACTTTGATCGAGGCACAATTGGCGGGTGTTTCGTATTTTTTGGAAGTTTCTTCCATTGTGAGGTCTTGCAGCTGGTGTGAGGCCATGTCATTTATAGTCATGGCCAGGTCTTCATCCAACGGTTCCCAGTTCCGGTCGGGATAGCAAATTTTGATGCCATGCTTGGCACCCCTGGTTCGCGCCCTTCTTGCCTTGAGGTATGCTCACCGGCTATACCTATAACTTGGAATCAGAACAAAACTGACCCCGAATGCTCTCCTCCTCCGAGAGGGAGACATTATGCAGCCCTGAAACAGGTGCCGCTGCCACGGGCCCCCGAGGAGACCCGTGCTGATATAACTACTCTTGCTGGAGCATATCGTGATGGAGCATCCTCTCCATCAGCAGCTCCATCCTGGACAAACGTCCAAAGACGCTATCCTTTGTGGGAGGGGAACCCTCCTGGCCCGACTCGTCCGAGTCAATGGGCCTTACAGACTTCTTAGTGACTTTCCTTCCCACCGGAGTAGCCACGGTGCTTTCAATCGGCAGCAAATCTGAAGCCACTGGCCATGCCGCCAGTGACTCTGAAGGCGAGATAGAAGGCCAGCTGCTACCCGCACTCCCGCTGTCATCCATAGCTGCTCTCCCGGTGGCCCGCCTCGTCCTCACCTTAGTCATTTTCCCCATTGGTTCGAACTTGCTCCTGCAACAAGAATTACCGTCCGCAGACAATGAACTCAACTAAGTTTTTAAACACTTACCTGAGGGTTTTTAAAACTTACCGCTGGTGGAGCTACATGCCTGCCAGCCCGTCGTTGCGCCATGCGTCAGACGTAATGACGCGCATGCGGACTGGCAGGCTTCTTCACGGAATCACTCACGTGACTCCGAAGTAAAATCAACCCGGCGTGCACAATCAAATAAGATCAAATAGAACAAGTTTTCCGGCAACTTTAGGCTGTGCACGCCATACGCAAGAAGAAGTAGAGAAATGGAACTAAATGGAAAATTGTTTTGGGAATCTGCACAATCAATTTGAGATCCTTTCATGCTATTTGACACTATGATCCTACAAACATACAAGTAGGACAGAGAATAGATATTGCGTAAGATACAAACTTGAAAAAAATCTTAAATTTTTTTCCATTTATTGGCTCAAATAATGACCCAGGCTGGATGCATAAATGGAGGATATCACGAGTTAGCAGCTCTTAAAGGGAAGTTGGACACAAAGTGCTAGAGTAACTCAGGCAGCATCTTTGGAGAAAAAGGATGGGTGACGTTTCAGGTCAAGACCCTTCTTCAGGCTGACCCTTCTATCTTCATTATATACTGGCATCTGCAGTTCCTTTCTACAATGCTACAAGGGATGCTTGTTATTGCTTAAATAGAGTAACATAATTGCCAAATTTAAACTCTTTCATTTAGCAGATTGGGGAGGATACCAAATGGACAGATGTAGAAACAGTACTGCACTGGTTCAAGACCCACCCACAACACACATAGCACATAAACTGCTGCAAGAAGAGATTATTTATCTGGCATAAGGAATACTGCCTGATTAATAGCTGAGTTTTGACATTGTATGATTAGTCAATATTTCCTGTGTATAGATTTTGTAATAGTATGTTTTTTTTAAATATTCTTTTTTTTGGACTGTGGGCGTCACTGGCAAGAGCAGTATTCATTGCTTGTATGGATACAACTCTCTCTTCTGAGGAAAACTTATCTGAATCGGGTATAAATGGGCAACACAAAAAAAATAATTTGGGGTTCTTTATTTGAATTGTTTATTCTACTCACAATTACTAAATAAACACCAGAACTGAGTGCAGACCCTAATAACACACTGTTTCCTTTAACAATAAACAACATTTACGTGCACAGATCCATTGAACTATAAAATCAAGGAACTGCAGATGCTGGTTTACAAAAAAAAAGACACAGTGCTGAAGTAACTCAGCAGGTCAAGCAGTATCCCTGGAGAAAATGGATAGGTGATGTTTTGGGTCAGGTCTGAAGAAAGATCCCAACCAGAAATGGCACCTATCTATGTTCTCCACAGATGCTGAATTATCCCAGCACTTTGTGTCATCTATTTAATTCTGTGTGATTTCAAATAATATTCAAAGGTAGACAAAAATGCTGGAGAAACTCAGTGGGCGAGGCAGCATCTATGGAGCAATGGAATAGGTGACGTTTCGTGTCGAGACCCTTCATCTGACATAATATTCATGTTATCAATCACTTGGAGGATTCTGTTTTCACATGTACTATTCCTTTCCAAGTTGCTAAAATTTGACCTGGAATATACCCCTTTACAATACAAAATTTATGCATCCCCCTGCCCCCCATCCACCCATTGACTATTATTTTAATCCTGCTTGTTTGTTACAAATCTATGAGATGGTTGATCCAGTTCATTGCCACCTTAAAGGGATATTCTCCCTAATGTTTGACTGCCAACAGAAGAAAGGTATGAATTGATATATTTCTAACAACAGCTTCAATGTTCACATTTTCAAATCCAGATTATCTGGACACGTGGCAATTACCTGCAACACTGATGCACATATCTTGTTAATAGCCTAACTACTGGAGTTTAATGGAGAGGATAGACAGATTAAACAAACAAACTCACCGTACTGTACAGACAATTAAATTATACAAACCAATAAATCAATAAAATGCATCCTGTTGTGCCACTATAAATAAATTCTCCTGCATTTTGTTTAATGTAGTGCATTTTAAAAGTTCATTTATTCTATTGTCATGTTGGCATCTGAGTTTGTGTGGAAATGTTACACAACTGTTTTCACCTTATCATGTCCTGGTCCGTCTAATGTTGCTTTATTTTTAGGGAAATGCATTGCTGCCTCAGATCCTGGTACACCCATTCAAAACTCCGCTTCTTGAATCGCTGAATTCCTCTAGAGATGATATTGGTCAGGGTATTGATCAGTACAGGTCAGGTGTTCTGGCATTTAGATCCAGTGACAATGAAAGAACTTGGACACTGTGTGACTCAGTATTAACATTGGTTTATTATTGCCATGTGTATCGAGAAACGTTGTTTATATCCAGGCAAATAATACCACACATTAGTACAATCAACCATACATGAGAAAAACAGGTAGTGCAAAAAGAGAACTTGAAGCTCTCAACCTTTTCTTGACATTCTCCACTTCAGCACTACTGATGCAGACCGGGGCATATACTCCACCTCGCTTCCTGAAGTCGACATCTAGCTCATTCAATTTGCTGACTTTGAGGGAGAAGTTGTTGTCTTGACACCTTCTCTCTGTACCTCCATCTTGTCATTGTTCAAGATCCAGCACATTATGATGATGTCATCTATAAACGTAAATGCAGTTCGATCAAAATTTAGCTGCGCACTCGTGAGTGTATTGGGAATATAGGAAGGGGTTGAGAACTTGTATAGGAACCCGCTGAGTTAGAACTTGGAACAGTAAAGCATAGGAACAGGTCCTTAGGCCCACAATATCTATACTGAACATGATGCCAAGAATAAATTCTTAGCTCTCGTCACATAATCCATATCCCTCCATTCCCTGCATATCCTTGTCTATCCAAAGATTTAATAAATGCCTCTGCCGTATCTGCATCCACCACCATCCCGGCACTGCGTTTCAAGCACTTGCCACCTTCTGTGTAAATAAACTTGTCCCATGAATCTATTTTAAACTTTGCCCCTCTCACCTTAAACCTATTTCATCTTGTATTCGATGTTTCCATTCTAGGAAAATGTTAGTGACTATTTATCCTATCTATTTATCCTTTCTTTTTTTTCCACTTTAGTTTTTATTGCTTTTATGTATACACAAATAAAACACAAATATAACAACGAAACATCAACAATATAGTGAAACGTACAACAGTGTAACGGGGGGTTCAGTTTACAATTAATGATGCAGTATTCAGAACTATTTTCCTAT
Source organism: Okamejei kenojei (assembly GCA_035221665.1). NCBI lineage: Eukaryota > Metazoa > Chordata > Chondrichthyes > Rajiformes > Rajidae > Okamejei > Okamejei kenojei. Next base: position 49,809,537 of record CM069132.1, read on the forward strand.
TAAAACATTTTCCAATAACTTACATTATTGTCAATAAAATTATAGTGTTGATGTCTTTATTTCTATACCTAATCCAGTTTTCCCATATTCTGTTAAACTTGTCTTTTTTCACTCTTAGAGAATATGTCATTTTCTCCATGACAAATATTTCCTGTACTATGTCTAACCATTGTCTAAGTCTGGGTGTGTCCGCTGCAAGCCAGTTTCTTGTAATGGCCTTTCTGCCAGCTGTGAGTAGGATTTTACCAAGTAATGATCTTCCTTCAGCACCACTGTATTTATATTACCCAGGTATAAAATGGAACACTTCTTGGAGACTATATATCCTAATACCTCCGTTAATTCTAAATTCACTCTGTCCCAAAATGATTCTATATTTGGGCAACTCCAGAAGATGTGTGCATGATTTGCGTCTGTTTGACCACATTGCCTCCAGCATGTTTGCTGCCTTAGAATTTGCTTGCTTTTTATGTTAGGCATAATAAAGAAACAAATCAAATGTTTCCAATTAAATTCTCTCCAATTTTGTGAATTAGTGGATGTCTGTAGTGTTACACTCATATGATGCCATTCTTCTTCTGAGATTGTAATGTTCAATTCCTTTTCCCACTTAAATTTTACATAAAATGTAGTTTTAGCTTGACATTCCATTAAACTATAAAGTTTAGAAATAATCCTTAATGTTTTTTGATGATACGCATTAACTATCACTTCTATCACTGGATTATTTTCTTCTAGTGCCTCCCTTTTTACCTTTTTATTGTAATAATCCCTCAGTTGGAGGTATCTAAACAAGTCTTGGTTCCGAAGTGCAAATCTATCCTTCAAATCTTGAAAACTTCTTAGGTCTCCATTTTCAATAACAGTACAAAATGCAGTCATTCCTTTCTTCATCCACTCTTTAAATGTTGAGTCATACATCCCTGGTTTAAATTCATTATCCAAAGCTATCCATCTTAAAACATTTTGTCGTTTATTCAGTTTAAGTTGTCTGGTAAGAGTAAACCAGGTTTCTAAAGTAAATATCATTATTGGATCAATTATACTCCCGATATGTCCAGGAAGCGCTTTTTCTCCCAAAAGTGTTTGGATGTGGAAGTCAGGGATATATGTCTCAATCTCTTTCCACCTAGCCATATAGCTATCCTCACACCAATTAATTAGTGGTCGAAGTTGGGCTGCATATAAATATATCCTAATATTTGGAAGTGCCATTCCACCTTTGTCCTTTGGCAACTGGAGTGTAGTGTATCGAATTCTGACCTTCTTTCCTCCCCAAATAAATCTAGATATTAATTTATCCCATTCCGTGAATTGTTTTAATGGTACCTCTATTGGCAGAGATTGAAACAAGTACAATAGCCTTGACAAAATATTCATTTTCACCACATTTATCTTACTACTAAAATCCATTGGGTAGGTGGACCATCTTTCAATATCCTTTCTTATGTTTTGGTTGGTGATTATAATTGGCCCCATACAACATTGATATATTTTTTGTTATATGTACCCCTGGGTATTTGATTGATTTTGAATCCCATTTAATATTATAATTTTGTTTGATTTCTTCTGGAGGAGGACAATTAAATAGGAGGATTTGAGGTTTTGAAATATTCACTTTATATCCTAAAAAATAAATTTATCTATGATCCCCATCATCCTTAGAAATGAGGTGTTTACTTCCATGAGATACATCATTACATCATCTGCAAAAAGGCCAATTTTATGTTCTCTGTCTCTTAAAGTTACTCCCCTCAGTTCCCTATCTTGACGAATCGCTTGAGCCGGTTCGGTTCAACAAATCGGTTCAATATATATAGCAAACAGGGTAGGGCTAAGACAACATCCCTGTCTCATTCCTCTTCCTAACACAAATCTCTCAGTTAAGGACCCAATCACCTTTACTCTTGCTGGTAAATTGCTTTAATAACTTGAATTGAATCTTCGGTAAAGCCAAATCTTTCTAGTGTTTGATATAAGAATTCCCAATTAACCCTCTCAAAAGCCTTTTCCGCGTCTAGACTTATCAGGACAGCACGCATACTTTCCTTTTGAATCTTGTGTATTATACGTAGGGTTCTTCTAATGCTGTCCTGTGTTTGTCTGCCTATTATAAAACCAGTCTGGTCTTCATCAATTAAATCTGGCATGAACTTGTCAATCGTTTGGAGGTAATTGAAGAATATAATTTATAGTCCACATTTAGAATTGATATCGGTCTGTAGTTTGTACAATTTTCCTTGTCTTTGTTCTCTTTGGGGATTAATGTTATAATTGCCTCTTTCCATAACGGGGGTGTCTTGGCTTCTTTGATAATCCAGTTAAAGGTTCTCAGAAGAAGTGGGTTCAGCTCATTCCGAAATATTTTAAACCATTCTATAGGGAAACCGTCACTGCCTGGGGCCTTGTTTGTTTTCATCCTACCAATTGTCTTCTCTATCTCCTCCAGTGATATTTCTGCTGTGATTATTTTATTTTGTGTCTCTCCAATACTGGGCAGATTTATTGTACTTAAAAAAGTCCTCATTGACTTTTAATATTTACTGAGACTCTTCAAGATGATATTGGACTTGATGGAGACAATGTCGAATGGAATGGAGAGGAATAAAACGAGATTCGACAACGTCATCTGGATATCTGGACATTGATAATTAGTTCTAACATATAACTAATATAAATAATTAACACACACATTAAGATTATAATACGGTTTTATTATTAGTTTTTCCCACCCCCTTTTTTTTATTAATTAGGAATGTTCACTATTATTAATCACTATTACTAATAATTAATAACTATTTTTTCCTTTTTGAACTGAATTAATTGTATGTTATTCTTCTTTTTATATAGCCTTTGTATTTTTTATGTCTAATATTATTTAGATTTTTAAGTTAGCTTTAGATATTTTTAAAGGATGAATTTTTTTTTATTCTTCCTCTTTTTTCTTTCTCTCTCCCCTTCCTGTTTTTTATTATCATTCCCCCTCCCCTTTTTTTTAAAAAAAAAAAAAATGATATATATTATACCCCCGTTAAAATATTGTTAAGGAATAATAATTCCCTAATTCCAGGAGCTGGTCGTGTTAATAACATCGATGACGGAAGTCGTTAGATGTATAGCCATCTTAATATGGCTGGCACAAACTACATCGATTCTAGATGTAGTTCTTTTTACTTCTACACACAATACTTCTATTTATTTTTTATCTATCTTTTATATCTATAGTAATCTTTGGTTTGATTGGAGTAATATAATGTACCAAGGGAGATATATTCATGAGGGGCAAAAAAGAGATTTAAATTACATCCATTCAGGGTTCAGGTGTAAGGTTGGGTTTATCGCGCTGATCCTTAGATCCTGTAGATCCCCATAAATCTAAAATGCAAGACTTAAAAAGAAATACGGGGAATGAGGATTAACATTCTGCAGTTGGAATGTTAAAGGTATTAATGAACCGATAAAGAGAGGAAAAGTATTGACATATTTAAAGGCAAGTAAAGCTGATGTAATTTACATTCAAGAGACCCACCTAAAAAAAGAGGCGGAAAACAGGTTGAAAGCTAAATGGATAGATAAAATATATCATTCTTCTTTCACACATAAATCAAGAGGCGTAGCAATATTATTTCGTAAAGGTACTTTATTTAAACATATATCAACCATAGATGATAAAGATGGTAGATATATTATTGTGATAGGAGAATTAAATACAGAAAAAGTGATTCTTGTTAATATATATGGACCAAATTTCGATAGTCCATTGTTTTTTAAAAAAGTATTTAATAATATTCCGGAATTAAACGCAATATAATTTGATAATTGGTGGAGATTTCAACTGTACATTAGATCCTTACTTAGACAGATCTACAAAACAAAGAAAAAACAAATCACATTCTAGTGATTTGCTAAATGCATATATGCAAACGACCAATATTAAAGATGTTTGGAGAACAGAAAACCCTACAGGACGAGAATATTCTTTTTTACTCCCCAGTGCATAAAACTTACTCAAGAATAGATTATTTTTTGGTGGATGCAAAACTTATTTCACTTACTTATGAAGCTAAATATGATAATATAATAATCTCAGATCATGCCCCAGTAACGTTTAAAATTAAAATTAATAATAAAATAGAAAATTTAAGACAGTGGAAATTTAAATCCACAAATTTTAAAAAGCAAAGCCACTCAGGAATAGCTCAAATTAAATTTTTTTTTGAAATAAATGATCAAACCAGAGATATCGCGTTCCTTATTGTGGGAAACATTTAAGGCATATCTTCGAGGAATAATGATTTCTTCACAAGCATTTGACAATAAAAAGATTCGGAAAGAACAACAAGATCTAGAAAAGGAGATTAAGGAATTAGATATACAGAATGCAATAAAACCAGATACGATATTACATAATAAAATAAAATTGTTATATTGAAATATAAATTAAATAAAATATATACAGATCAAGTGATAAAATTTTACCAACATACTAAACAATTACAGTTTGAATTTGGGGATAAGCCCCAAAAACTGCTGGCTCGACAATTAAGGAAAATTGAAGCGGAAAAAATTATACATAGGATTAAATCACAAAACGGTGACTTATTAATACACCTAAAGATATTAATGAAAGATTTATGCAATATTATAAAAATTTATACACTGCTAAAACAACAGTAAGTAAAATAGAAATAGATGCATTTATAAAAAAATGTAACTTGAAAGGACTGGATTTACAAAATAGAAAATTATTAAATGCTGATATTTCAATAAATGAAATTAAAGAATCTATTAGATCATTAAAAAACGGTAAAAACACCGGGACCTGATGGTATAGGTTCGGAATTTTATAAAACATTTCATGAATATATAGTCCCATATCTAAAATCATTATATGAACAGATATATACAGAACAGAAGCTTCCAGATACATTGAACGAATCTATTATAACACTCATACCTAAAATAAATAAAGACTTGGACGAACCAGGATCATATAGAGCAATAGCTCTATTAAATACAGATCAAAAGATATTAACAACAATATTAACAAAAAGATTGAGTTCAGTTGTTAATGAATTAATACATCCGGATCAAACTGGATTTATACCAAAAAGATATTCTTCATATAATCTAAGACGATTGTTTAATATTATATATTCGAAAAGAAGTGATAAAAAAGACTTAGTAGTTATTTCGCTTGATGCAGAAAAGGCTTTTGACCAAGTGGAATGGCCTTATTTATTTTCGGTGATGGAAGCCTTTAAACTAGGAGAGGAGTTTACTACTTGGATTAAATTATTATATGCAAATCCAATAGCTAGAATAACAACAAATCGAATGTTTATCAATTAAATTTAATTTATCACGAGGTTGTAGCAAGGTTTGCCCTTTATCACCTTTATTGTTTGCATTAGCAATAGAACCACTTGCTCAGAGGGTAAGACTACACCCGGAAATATATAGATATGATACCGCAAATACTAAGAATAAAATTTCCTTATATGCAGATGATGTATTACTTTATATCACTCAACCAGAAATAAGTATTCGAAATTTGATAAAACTAATAACGGAATTCGGATCACTTTCAGGATACAGTATTAAATTGGAATAAAAGTGAACTTATGCCTATAACAATGAATAAGTTACATATATTACAACAATTTCCTTTTAAGATAACAAATGAAAATATTAAATATCTTGGGATTTTTGTTACAAAAAGATTTAATTCTCTATTTAAATCTAATTTCCCCCCATTACTAAATAAATTAAATAAGAATATTTCATATTGGAAAGGTTTACCTATCTCGATGATAGGAAAAATTAATGCAATAAAAATGATTTTTCTCCCACAATTATTATATTTATTTCAATTAATCCCGATATATCTTCCAAAAATTTTTTTTTTTAAAGTAGTCTTTAATTACGAATTTCATTTGGGATTATAAGACCCATAGAATAAATAAAAAACATTTATGTAAATCCAAAATAAATGGAGGATTAGCGTTACCAAACTTGATGTTTTATTACTGGGCAGTTAATATTAAAAACATGAATTTTTGGTTAGGAGAAATAGACAATAAACCAAATTGGTTAAATATGGAAGAAGAAGATTGTTCTCCATTAGAAATTAGCTCTATAATATTTGCTAATATTAATGTAGCTAAGAAAGTTTATAGTGAAAATCCGATAATAGAAAATGGAATCCGCATATGGAAACAAATAAAGAAAGCATTAAAACTAAAATCTATACCACTAAGTCTTAAGATTGTTAATAATTTTATGTTTTAAACCTTCAATTTTGGATAAGGCTTTTTTTACAATGGAAAAATAAAGGAATTTCTAAGATGGGTGATCTTTATAAGGAAAACACATTTCTTTCATTTCAAGAGTTGCAACAAATTTATGGGCTACATAATAAAGAATATTTCAGATATTTACAAATTAGAAACTATGCCTCTGCAAATATATATGAATTTAGAAATAGAAAAATAGAAATTTTAGATGAATGTTTGAATAAACATCCAAATATGGAAAAAATGATATATATATATAATATTTTATTGGAAAATAATACCCCATCAACAGAAATATACAGAGAGTCTTGGGAAAAGGAATTAGGCCAAATAATAAGACCAGAAATATGGGATGAAAGTTTACAACATATACATTATTGTTCATTAAACGCTAAACATTCTCTTATACAGTTTAAAATATTACATAGATTACATTACTCTAAATCTAAATTACATAATATTTTTCCAAAAATATCTCCAATATGTGACAAATGTCAAATTTCAGAAGCAAATTTGACACACTCATTTACTAACTGCATAAAAATTGTAGAATACTGGAAGGAAATATTTAAAATAATCTCGACCGTTATCAATATAAATATAACCCCTGACCCAAAGTTAATTATACTTGGAATAATTGAAACTGACCAATTAATAACAACGAATCAAAGAACTTTTATTGACTATGGTTTAATAATTGGGAAAAAATTAATATTAAAATTTTGGAAAGGCCCTGCATTCCCAACAATCAAAATGTGGAATATAGAAATGTCGGAGACACTCCATTTGGAGAGATTGAGGCTTGTCCTTATGGATAGGTTAGATCTCTTCAGATGGATTTGGTCTCCATATATTGAATATTTACAGGTCATAATGGTTCGGCGCGAGAACCTGACTGAGACCTGGATATTTGAGTGGATGAAGAGATACATATAATAAATCATGAATATATCTATAAGGACGGATTAATGACGAATATTTTATTCTCCATCAAACCTTTTTCTTATTCTTTACTCTATTTCCTAACTTTTCTATTTTCTTATATCTATATAAAAAATTAAAAAACAATATAGAAACACATTATCTTAATATTAGTACGAATATAAATATTATTAGATTTATGAGAACATTATTAGTATTATTAGTATTTTTTAGTATTTTATATTTTTAATTATATAAAATTATGTACTTTTAATGGTACAATAATTTTTAATTTAAATTAGCGATAAGATAAATATTGTTAACATTAGGAAGAAATAATGGAAATTATATAAGTTTTACTAACTTTTTGTATCAATAATATCATAAAATTTGGCCTTATACCTAAAAAATTAGAGATAAAATGAAAATTACTAATAGTACGAGTATAATGCTAATATTATGAATGTATTATTAGTATTATGTATCTCTAATTATATAAAATATACAACTTTGAAATTGATAATTAAGGATAATACAGTATAAATAATATTATTAGTATGAATCAATTATTAAGACTATGTATCTTTACTATTGAAATATAATGTAACTGGTTGTTATTTTGTTTCTATAATAAATACATTTAAAAAAAAAAAAAAAGTCCTCATTGATTCGCCATCTACTGTAGAGGTTTGTGTATATAATTCTTTATAATATTCCTGGAAGATATATTCTATTTATTTTGGATCACTCTTCAAATTCTGTGTATAGGGGTCCTTAATTTTGTGTATGGCGTTGTCAGCCCATTGTTTGCGTAGCCTTCGGGCAAGTATTTTAGTGGATTTAGGGCTAAGCTCATATTGTGCCTGTTTTACAAATCTTGCTTTTTTCTCCACCTCTTGACCCAATATTCCATCCATTTGTCCCCTCAAATCTTCTATTTGCTTATAAGTTCTCTGGTCCTTATTATTTTTGTACTTCTGTTCTAAATCCTTCAAGTCTGTTATCAACTTATTATGTTTTCAATCTGGCCTTTTTAATATGTGATGCCATAGCTATTAACCTACCTCGTATTACAGCCTTCAATGAGTCCCATAGTATGGATGGGTCCACCTCCCCATTGTCATTCTCCTCCAGATAAGTTTTGATTTCCAATTTAATATCATTAACAGTCGTTTTATCATTCAGCATTCCAACATTTAATCGCCACGCTGTGTTTTTCCTTCTACTGTATATTTGAATTGTTAAGTATATGGCATTATGGTCTGATACATCTGCCACACCAATTCTGCAATCCATTAACCTATAACAGTCTTCTTTCTGCATTTAGAAATAGTCTATTCTGGAGTAAACTGAGTGCGGTATTGAGTAATGTGTATAGTCTCTTTCTAGAGGGTGAAAATTCCTCCAGACATCAAGAAAACCAAATTCTTCACAGGTAGTGTTTAGTAGTTTTGTTAACTGGTTCTTATTCTTCTTTTTACTTGTCGTATCAAGCCTATGATTCAGTACAACATTTAGATTCCCCCCCACATATACAAATTCCTTCTGCTTCCATTGCAATAAAATCAAATAGGGATTTGAAAAAATGTTTATCACTATCTGGGGGAGCATAGATATTCACCAGTGTCAGGATATTATTATCAACTTTGCCCTTTACTATGATATACCTCCCTTCTTTGTCTTTTATTTCTTTAAACATTTCGAATTTAACTGAGTTTGATATCAAGATTGGCGCTCCTCTTTTATGACTACAAGTATGTGAGCTATAATATGTGTTTTTATATCCAAATCTTTTCAGCTTCTCATGCTCGTCGCGATAAATGGGTTTCTTGTAAGAAAATAATATGCATCTTCACTTTTTTCAATTTAGTCATGACTTTAGCCCTCTTAATTGGATTACCCAAATCATTAACATTTAGAGACATCAGCTTAAGTCCTTGACATTGCATCATTACACTTATTACATTTCACTGTATCCCTTTCATTTTAAGTAGTTATCAGGCCGCCCTGCAACTTCCAGTGTTCCGGAGAAAGCAATCCAAATCTGTCCAACCTCTTTTAGCTAATGTCCCCCCCCCCCCCCCCCCCCAATCAGACATCATTGCGGAACGCCCTGTGTGCCCTTTCCAAATCCTCCCCATCTTTCCTGCATTGGGATAACCAGAACTGCATGCAATACTTAAAATGCAGCCTACAGTTTATTTACTTATGTGGCTTCTGCCCTTCCCCTTGTAGTGGGCAAAGTCATGACTTTCGAAAATATCTCAACTGTAGTCCAAGTGAATAATTGCAGTGCAGTTGTAGTGAGCACACAGCACAACAATAATGCAATGTTGATGAAGGAGTGAATGTTGTGGTTGTGAATGGAAAGCCAATCAGGTTGATTATTATTCATGATTATTTGATGTTGGGGTTATCCTCACTCAAACAAGTATATATCTTACTACTGACTTATACCTAGTAGAAAAGCTTGGGGTGTCAGGTGGTGAGTTACTCGTTACAATTTATAACGTTCTTGCAGCCATTGTTTTTTTTGATAGCTCGTCCAATGAACTTCTGGTCAAAGGCAATTGAATGCAGAGGAGGTAATTGAGGTACAAAAACAACATTTAAAAGACATTTGGACAGGTACATGGCACACAAAGGTTTAGAGGGCTATGTCCAAATGTGGGTAGGTGGGACTAACTTAAATGAGACATCTTGGTTGGCATGGATACGTTGAGCAAAAGGGCCTGTTTCCGTGCTGTATGACTATGACATGCTAAAAGCAGCCCAAGAGCTCATTTGAAATGAAATACAATGAGATTGAGAGGAATGAGAGCTATTTCATTGTTTTCAATGTATGCAGACAAATATTGATAACTCCCATGCATCAGGGGAAGATTTCACTGGAAATATGCAGTGTTTTCTTATGCTGCTGGGAATCATTCATGGATTAGTGATAAAGGGATTTACTCCAGCAGCAACATTGCTTTACTGGCCTTTTACATAAATAGATCACCTATTGTTAAATGTAGCCTTTTATTCCTTGCTTTTGTTTTGACGATTTTTTGTAATATCGATGTATATGTCATATAAAGTGCAGTCATTTTGAAAACTCGAATGGAACCCATTATTTCATGGCTCATGACCTATATTGGTCACTGTCCACAATAGAAACTGAGAGGAACGGAGATCTCTTCAGACATGTCTGAATAGATGCATCTTAAATCGAATAGTTGCAGCACAAGTGTGAATGCTTCTAATGAATCTCCAAGTCTGTCCCTTTGGCCTCCAGCAAATAGAGAAACATACCCAGCTAACTGCATAAATCTTCCTTATTGCGAGATTCATCAAAAGCCTACGCAACAGCAAGCTCAAGTGGGGTGGAAGATTGCAACCTTCACGTGGTCTGCCCTGTTTCGACTAATGCAATCAACTCGACGTGCACAAACGGAAGATCAAATAGAACAAGTTGTCCAACAACTTTAGGCTGTGCACGCCACACGAAAGAAGAAGAAGCAAGCCCAAGCAATAACAAGGCAACACAAACTCTCAAAGAACTGAATGAACAATAGACTTTGGCAAAACAAAGTTTAACTAATAATGGAGGAAGGAAATGAAGGGATGTTTTGGATGGTTGCTTTTCTGATTGGAGGCCTGGGACCAATTGAGTGCCACAGGGATCAGAGCGCACTGCTGTTATCTATAGCAATGATTTGGAAGACAATGTAGTTAACAGGATTATTTCTATAGGGAAAATGAATGCATATAATTGTTATCCATTCTATTTTTTGATATAGCTTTAATCATATTTGTTAGTCACTATGAAAAGATGCCAATTGACATTTTCATTATTTTTTAATTCATAAAAGAAAAAAAATAGTAAGATTAAACGAGAACTCACCTGTTCGAAGTTTGATCGTTATTTTACGAGGAGTTACGATGAGGGATTACGTGAAGAACCCGCCTCACGCTGGTAACGGCATACTTCAAAGCAACGGCATGAAAAACACAGAACACCAAAGCCGGAGTAACATAGTAAGGCTCATAAAAAGACTTAGAACCACCATTTGATCATTTATTTTACGAGGGTGGGAGTGGAGGGCACGTAATCCCTCATCGTAACTCCTCGTAAAATAACGATCAAACTTCGAACAGGTGAGTTCTCGTTTATCTTACTATTTTACTTCGGAGTCACGTGAGTGACTACGTGAAGAGTTTAAAGCTTTCTGTGTTTTTTATGTCGTAGAATTAATCCGTACGACAGTCCGGCTAAGTAAACACATACATGAGAAAGCACACAAATGTTAGATCTTTTCACAATCAAGTTTTTTAATGGCTGAAAGACCATAATAATACCCTCCTTATATTTGAGGGAAAAAATGATTACAAGTGACAAAAGATATCAGTGACTACACAACTGATTATAGCAATTAATAGCAAACAAAGCAGGTGATTATAGTGCTCCCAACACGCGTGTCCAAAGCTTGTCATAGTGTGAACAGGTTTGTTGTAGAACTTTGAAAAAGTTTCTTCTTTACTCCACCCTGCGATTTTTAAAAATATGCTCAAGAGGTACGTCCCCGCCCCTTCGCCGCGGACGTAGCTGCCGCCCTGGTGGAGTGAGATTTGAAGACATCAGTGTCTATTCCCGCTAAAACCAACACCTGTTTCAACCATTTTGAGATAGTTTTTGAACTGAAGCTTTTGAGTGTGGCTTTTTGTGCGTAAGCAGCAATGTCTTTTCGTTTCCTCGAAAAGTGTCCGTCACTTTAATACATTGGTTCAAATGTCTAACCACACACAAAGCAAGCTCAATATGAAAAGCTTGAAAGGTTACCTTTGTTCCAGATCTCCCTGGTCTACTTTGTTTTGATCAGATCGTAAACATAGAATACAACGTTATCTGTAGTCACATGCATACAGTCTAAACGCAACATTTGTAAAGTTTGCACTCTTTGGGCTGAGACCAGTGACATTAACATGACCAATTTCAATGTTAACCTATCCAATGACAACCCTTCAATTGGCGTCCATTCTCTAAGTAGAGCAAGTACTATGCTCACATCCCAAATCTCTGTATATCTAGGTTTGGCGGATTCATGTGAAAAATTCCTTTCATGAATCGTGATATTAATGGATGCGACCCAATTGATTTCTCACCAGTCATAAGTCCTAAATAGGACGACAAGACACTGCGTGCAGTGTTAATGGCACTGTAACTTAAATGTTGACCAAAGCGCAAATTGGCAAGGAATTTCCAAAACATGAGTAACATTCACATAATCATCAGAAATATTTTGACTGTGTGCAAAATTCTTCCTATTTCTTAATATGTGTCATATATTGTTTCTGTGTGCTATCTCGCCATGATGTGCCAATAACTGTCAAGTTTGGTCCGACAATCCCAGTTCCTGTAGTGGTCTGGTCAAAACCTGCAGATTAACAAATTCATATATGCATGTAATGGGTAATCTTCATTTTGTTACTGGATTAGTCAAGATATCACTACAGTTAAGAATCTGCATATACGGTTCTTTAATCATATTCAGCATAACTGGGAACCAAGGTTGAGTTGGGCAATTTGGCACTACCAACAATCCGGAAGCTAAATCTTGCTCTATTTTCTTCAAGCATCTCTGGATCAGAGCAAATTGGTGAAAAGCATAAAAGAACATTTTTTCCCAGTGTAATAAAAATGCATCTACTGCAACTGCGTCCGGATCGTGTTCCCAAGACACATAATGAGGCAAGTGATGATTAAGCCTGGATGCAAACAAATCAAATTTCTGGCAACCCAAATCGTCGAACAATATTCTTAAAATATTGGTGGCTTAAACATCCATTTCGTATTATCTTTAAAAATCCTGGACCTTTCATCTGCTACCACATTGTCTTTACCTGGAGTATAGCTTACTGCAATCCATATCTGCCGACCAATACACCATTGCCATATCTCATTGACCAGACAATCACATGATACTGATCCAAACTCTCCCCATGTGATTAATGTAAACCACAGCTGTTTTATTGTGTAATTGTATTAACACATGCAGACCTTGTTTAGCACAACAATATGCTTTAAGCCCATAAAAGGCCCCCAATAACTCCCAATAGTTAATACCATACTCTTGAGAAACACTTGTTCTCTCAGTTTTCCATCTACCTCCACAACTGGAGGATAAATCTGTGGCCCCAATCCGAGAGCACTAGCATCTGTATGTAAACCATTTCAGGCTGTTTAAAATCATAATATTTATAGCAGCTTGTGGGACATTTTTCCTTTTTTAACCCACCATTGTAAATTCCAATACAGCTTCTTTTGTTAATTACATAGCCTGTCAAATGGCCTGCCTTCTCTTTGAGAGCTTGTATCTTGTACCTTCGAAGATATCGATAAATGTAATGAACCAAATTCTACTGCAGGAAATGCTGCTAGCAGTTCACCAATGGTTGTCACCATTTCTCGGATGGAAGGATAAGGTTTTTTGAATGAGATAATGACAAGTTACCAAAAATCATCGACTTTAACTGTTGGTAAAGGTATTAACTAGTCACTGAGTTAATTACAAACCCCAAAAGTAAATTGTTTGTGCTGGCTGCAGCTGGGGCTTAATTAGATAATTAAGAACCTTAGCTTACCACAAAGCTTTAGTAACTGAAACTGAGTCCTCAGCTGACTCCTGATAATCACTAATGACCAGAATGTCATTGAGATAAGCCATAATGATGTGCAATTTTGTGCTCTAATTGGGTCTAAACTGGTTTCAACAGTTTCGTAAAGAGTAAAAAGCTGAACTCAGATCCATTTGGCAAAGCTTAACTGCCATAATTGTCACAACCAATTAAAATTTAAGTATCACCGAGACCTGATGCATAGGTTACAGAATAATAGGCGTCTTTTCATCAATCTTAGCCATATAACAACCTGCTGAATTAAATATTTTGCAGTATTCATGTCTCCATTTGAACATGTTTGTATTCTACAAACTTATTTAGACCTGTAAGGTCCAGAATACTTCTGCAACCATCATCTGTAATGCCTTCTAACATTAAAGACAAATTTATGCTCGTGTTCAAAAACCTTTTCCATTATCTCTTTTCTAGATAATTAGGCAATGTGAACATAAATCTCTGCTTTTTCAATTGCAGAAAACACGAAAACAAAAGCAGGTTTATTCTGTACAGGAGGATTAACCTCTTTTTTTTTTTTTTTTTAAATAATAGTAGTTAATGAAACTGCTCGTAATATACTGATCAAAAATAATAGTAAGCCAGTCTTAATAAACTTTTTGTAATCTCCCTCTAACTGGAGATTAATCCGCAGTTTCTTTAAGCAGGGAACAAGTCTTTAATTCCTCTGCATATGAGCGTGGTGTTCTCCTTATCCCCTGAATTCGGGTAAGTATTTGGTTGTGCAATACAATAAAACTTCCTTGACATATTTCTGCCTCTATTTCCAATATCAAATCCCCTTCTGGGCGAAAATACCTTTTCGTCCAAAGACGAAGGTTTCATGCAGCTAAAAATTTAGCTTTTCATCCAATTTTCAATAAGTTAGGCAGATTACTCCAAACAGATAACCAAGAGCTTAAAAACACCACTTGCTCCACACAGGTATGCAACCTTGGGTGAAAAAAATGGCCCAAATAGCCATTTATATTATATAAAATTTCATAGAAAGAATTGCACAATAGCGTCTTTATTTATGTTTACCTTTCATTTGCCCAAAAACCATAATAGCAGCAGAATAATTTGTGAGGATTTTTTAAACCTCACTATTTGACGCTCTCATATTTGGAGTCATGGATGCCCCATATTAACGGATAAAAAAACCGTAAGGCTCTTCCAATGAGCACAATTTCCTGTGCTGTGCAATTTTAATATTTCAATCATCACAGAATCATGAAGTTGGTGAGATACCATATATATATGTTTGGCAGCTAGGATTTCTTCCATAGCTTCACCACTTCCTTCATATATAGCAAAACCTTTTGCTATTCCATGCATCTTTGGCCTCTTTTCATATTTTTTCATTTTATTTTTATTTTTATTTTGTGTGTTGCTTTCAAAATGCAAATCACCATCAACAGGGTCTGCCTTCTGCAGCCCTAAATCAATTGGGATTTTATCCCATGAGACTTCTTCGGCCCAAATCCTGGGTCCGGAGTTCCAACTTCCAATTAGGCCCATGGCCATATTCAGAATAATTAAACCCCTCAGGGCTAACCTTAGGAACCTTCAGGGTACTATGACCCTAGTCTCATAATTATTTGGAGAACTTTCTCCATATGCTCCATAATCAGTTCCACATAGTTTACTTATGTGGAGGACTTTTCAATGTCAGAGTCATCAGAACCACGGGCCTCTCAGATTTTTTTATTTTATTTTATTTTCCATTTTTCATATTCGGAGCATTTCTCTCCGTGGTTATCATTTTGTAAACTAATTCGCTAACGGGTATCTCTGCGGCCACCGGTTATCGGAAACCGGCTCCGCACTAGCTTTCCCGTATATTTATTTTTCACCCCAGGAAGCATTTAACAAAAACCCGCGAATATAAATTTACTTCATCATTTGTGCTTATCCAGCACTAACATGACTCTGACCTGTTTTAAACAAATTTCCTATACTGCTGGACTACCCAGCGCCCGCTAAAAAACCCAACTTTACTGTTTCTTACCTGCGGGCCGTTCCGACCGCTGCGAGGAGCTGCTCCTTACTGCAGCTCCACCTTCTGCCGTCAGCGTCGACGTCATGCCGTTTACCAGCGTGAGGCGGGTTCTTCACGTAGTCACTCACGTGACTCCGAAGTAAAACAACATTTTAAAGGGTATTGGGGAGAAAGCATTAAAATCATCTCTTTTCCTCAACTTCAATTTCATCCTATTAAGATTTAAATATTGCATATGCCAACCATTACATCCTACACATTAATACCCCACACTAGGAAACAATCCAGACACTCCAGCTGTCATTGTGTTTGTATTGCTCTTATTATGTGCCAATCCACAATACCCAGTTCTGATGAGTCACAAACTTGCACCAGGTTGATTGACTGGTGATCATAACAACTACTGCATTCTTATGCAGACACTTGGATCGGGGTTGACTCAACTCCAATCCAGTTTAGTGGAAGCTGTTGAGGACAGCTCAGGGAACTACATACTTCCATAAGGCAGATGGTGAGTGATGGGGTGGAATGTTAATGAGGTGGCCCAATCCTGTCACTTACTTGGGCAGCTTACAACCCAGTGGTATGAATATTGATTTATTCATACCACTGGCTTGTAAGCTGCCCAGGTAGCCCGACATTCCCTCTCTCTCTATGGCTCCCTCACCCAAGTAGCACTAGCTTCGCATTTTCACCCTACAGTTAACAATGGCATGTTTCCTTTATCATCATTTTTTTTTGCATATCTTTCATTCATTGTTCTTTATCTCTTTGCATCACCATCTATATCATTCGTTTCCCTTATCTCTAACTAGTCTGAAGAAGCGTCCTGACCCGAAACGTCACCTATTCCTTCTCTCCAGCGATGCTGCATTTCCCGCTGAGTTACTCCAGCTTTTTGTGTCTGTCTCTGACTTCTTCCTGTGGATGGCCCCAAGTTCTCAACACCAGCCCAAATCCTCTTACTCCACATGGGTTGCTGTGAAGAGAGCATAGTTAAGGGCCAAAGATTCCCAGGAATCAACAAAGATGTTGTATTTCTGCAAAAAGGGTTTAAGGACATGCTTGAATCCTTCCTTCCCTTTGTTTCTTCTGCATGACAATCTCCTCCTATGACAAATTTCAGAGTGGCATGTTTATTTTGGGAGTCTAATTTTTGGACAGGTGAATGATATGGCTTGCACAACATAGCCAAGTGTAACTAGGGCCTCAACAATGGGCATGTTAGCAGAGGTGCAGACCATGACATTGGCCTGTTTATCTTTCCAGCGAATTGCAGATTTTATGGACATAATGGTAATCTTCCGGTGCCTTGAGATGTCCAATGTTGGTAGTACAGTTTGCAGAAACATTTAGGAGGGCAGCGACCACAACCCTGTAACTCATGTGCATTTTGCCAGATCTTCAAATACTCTTTTCCTCAATCAACCAAGATTTTTTTGGCACATTGAGGCTAGTATTCATTATTTAAATGTAACCATTGGGAGTCTTCTGTCAGTATGTAGAAACAAAGATCTAGATGCTGGTTAATACACAAATGGCCACAAAGTGCTGGAGTAATTCAGCAGGCTAGGCAGCATCCTTGGGGAACACGAATAGGTGACATTTCGGTTTGAAACTCCTCTTCAGATTGATTGTAGAGAGAAGTAGAATTTATTCAAAGTAGGCATACCTTGAATATATTTCGTTGTGGAGCAGCCAGTGTAGAAACAAAGGACTTGCAACCCAATGTTATGAACATTGAATTCTCAAATTTAAGGTAACCTCTAACTAACCCCTCCCCCTTTCTCCTCCACATCCCCTCCTCTCTTCCCCCACCCAACCCCCTCTTCTGTGCCCCACCTGGACTCTCACCTATTCCTCCCCTCCAACCCTAGCCATTTTCATCCCCCTTCAAACATGCCTCATGCTTTCTGATTTTAACTCTGGCCTTTTATCCAACAATCTACCTGTTTTCTTGCTATCGTCTACCCCCCCCCCCCCCCCCCTCCACATCTACCATTGCTAATCATGCCTCATACTTTCTGCCCACAATGTACGTGCTGAACATGATGCCTAGATAAATTAATTTCATTTGTTTGTCGATGATCCATATCACTCAATTCTGATAGAACATAGAACAATTGCAATATTTTAATCTGGCTGTGTGCCAATATTTCCAGTGCAAATAATGGTAAAATAACCAATTGTCAAATGACTAGTTTCCTATTGTAGGGATATGGTGGTTGGAACCCAGCTATTCACAATCTTTATCAATGATTTGGATTAGGGAACTAAATGTAATATTTATGTTCGTCAGTGACACTAAACTGGGCTGGATTGAGTTGTGAGGGGGATGCAAACAAGGTTTCAAGAAGATTTAGATAAGCTGAGTCAAGGAGCAAGTGCATGGCAGAAACAATACAGTGTGGAAAAACTGAAGATATCATCATTGGAAGGAAAAACAGAAAGGTGCTTTATTGTTTGAAATAGTGATACATTGGGAAATACTGATGTACAAAGAGATTGGGTTACCGTTCTAGATACTAAATACAAATATCAGGTGAAGCAAGCAGTTGAGAAGATAAATAGTGTTTTGGCCTTGGTTTTGATGCAGGAATATTAGAATGTCGGAAAGATATGCAATAAGATCGAGTTCAGTTTAATTTAGAGATACAGCATGGAAACAGGCCCTTTGGCCCACCAAGTCCATGCTGACCAACGTTTACTGTGTACTAGTTATATCCTACACACTAGGTACAATTTACTGAGGCCAATTACCTACAAAACCCCATGACTTTGGAATGTGGGAGGAAACAAATGTACTCGGAGAATACCTACGTGGTCACAGGAAGAATGTACAAAATTCATACAAACGACTATAGTCAGGATCAAACCCGGATCTCTGCCGCTGTAAGGCAGTAACTCTACCGCTGGCTCGAAGGGCCGAATGGCCTTCTCCCGCACTATTGTCTATTCTCTATTGTCACCCGTTGATTGTGAAAAGCACAACATTCCTACAGGGTTTGACAGGCTGGATGCAGGAACGATCTGGAAACAGGGAATCACTATTTAATAACATGCGATTAATTTGGGATTCAGAGTGGGTGGGGGGGGGGGGGGGGGTTGACTTTGCAGAATTGTCTATCATGACTTGGAGACCAAGTCACTAAATATAATTAAAAAGGGGACAGATACATTTCTAGATACAATGGCAGAGCAGGACTCCTGGTCCTATTTTTTCTTTATTCCATAACACCAGAAAACAAGACCATGCAAAAGGTGTTCTTGAACCAAGAGATAACAGTTCTCAAGCTCCTGTACCTTCTTTCCAATGGTAGAAGTGAGACGAGAGTGTAGTTAGGTGGGTGCAGGTCTCTTGATAATATTAGCTGCCTTCTTGATGCAGAATTTCTTCAAAGGTGGGGAGGTCAATATCCATGAAGGACTGGGCAATGTCCAGCATTCTTACAAAATGTACACAAGGAATAAAAAGTTTACTTGCAATGATCAACTTTGTGATGTCATTAACCTTTTAATGTGCTGAATGGAGCTTTGTTGTGTGTAATATCTTGTTTTTCTCAGGTGCAGTTCCTGCCTTTACCATATTGGTCTCAAATGCTTCAGATACCTAATTTCTTCTTGTTTTTGTCACTTCCCATGTTTTTGGTTCTTTCCAAAAGGTTATTTCCCTTTTAAATAACTATATAGTTTTCCATTCTTTCAGCACATTGATCTAAAATGAAGCCAAATGAATACTTGTTAAAAACAAGCCCAAATATTTTTGAGTCGCTTTGACAAAATGGAAGCTCACAAAATAGCCAAACCGCTGTCTGGAAAATTCAAACTGATGTTAGTAAAAAATGAAATTTCTATTTTAAAAAGTTTTCCTAAAAATTTAAATCTACAAAAGAACATCAGAAGGAAAAAAAAAAATGTTATTTGATGGAAGTATAGTATTTTGAAAAATGTAAACTGTTTCTCAAGTGATATATTAAATGGGTATGTCTGAAAAGAAAGGAATTATCAAAAAACAGTGAAATGCCGCAAGTGACAATTAGTCTATTTCTTCCTATATCTACTATATTTACTTCCTATAATTACTTAAACCACCATAGACTAGAGGATGCAGAACGAAGTTGTATCAATAAGTTTCTTTCATGCAACATAAGGGCAACTTACATTTAGATAGTACAAGTGCTTTTTTTGGTGACAGTAGGCATATTGGCACCTCCAAAAAGTTAAATGTCATTATTTCATTTTCCTCCCACGTTATACATGTTTGTTAATCATGCATACCAATGCCTTTTTGCATACAAAAAAAGCACTGGAAGACACCATTAACATAATGAAGAGTCTCATGGATTCACATGATGCAAGATAAAATCAATGTTGAACCAAAAGGGGTGGTATAAAGACAAATTAATTAAAAATAAATTAAAGTAATATGTGATAAGAATGTTTTAAAGAAGATGCCTTCAATAAAGAGATGATAAATTTAAACAATTCCAGTGCTTGATCCCCAGATGATTAAAGCCTGGGGTGAAAGGTGCCATACAGCATTTAATTATCATGACCCAACACACTATTCAACCATTAATTATACATAAGCACTACAAATGTATCATGTGGAGAAAAAAACAACTGAAATTAATGACATAGTAGATGAGAGAGTCAGAGGAGAGCCATAGGAGAATAGATTTTATATTCAGAATGAAAAACATGATACCCCATAAAGATAAGATTTTTTTTTTAAATTTCATAAAGTTAAGATGGCAATGCAAAACCCAAGGGGTGGGACTTATCTGAGTTGGGTTCCCAACACAGCAATGAGGTGTCATTGTCGAGCTTCTGCTGTCGGAATAGGAGTCAAACACACTATGTGATCCAAAGTCATCTTTAATCAGCATAGAGACTTTAACAGCATAGAGGATGGTTAGTTTTCAGAACATCCTAACTGCTGCTCGAACTGAGCAGTGCCAGAAGTAAGTGTTAGTATAAACGTTACAGTGGGGTGGGGTTAGTGATGCTAACGTATATGTGATTGGTTGACATGCATAACCAATCTACATCCTTCCCCCTAAAGACTAAGTGTAAAGGACACCCATGCCATGAAGTTAAACATACTCGCCATATCTAGCCGATGGTCTATTAACACGGCCCGAACGCGTGCGGACCAAACCCTCTCCTCCCTCTCCTTGAAGATTAGGCGGAGAGCCCGGAGGCGAGGATGGCGCAGGAGAGGCTTGTGGTGACCGAAGGGGGGAACATGCAGGAGGGAAAGCCCCGTGGTTAGTCGCAACCGCGGGACGTGGAGGGGTGTAAGGCATGCGGGGATGGGTAGGAGACATCCCACTTCTGACACCATGTAAACAGGAGTGTAAACAGGAGTCAAACACACTATGTGATCCAAAGACATCTTTAATAAGCATTGAGACTTTAACAGCATAGAGGATGGTTAGTTGTCAGAACATCCTAACTGCTGCTCGAACCGAGCAGTGCCGGAAGTAAGTGTTAGTATAAATGTTACAGTGGGGTGGGGTAAATGATGCAGCATAGTTAACAGCATAGAAACGTTACAGCATAGGTAACTTCATCTTACTATGTAACTCAAGACTGAGGGAGAAAGGGCAGAGAAGCTTTCTGTTAAACTAGTGGGTGTAACTACAAAGTATGACATAACATGAGTTCTACCTTCTCCCTCTTAAAGAATTAAATGTCAGTACAAAATAATTGACTAAATAAGGCATGCAGAGCAATTGATAATAAGCTGGAGGAAAGGCAAACATAGCCCGGGTACTTCACGGTGGGCTTGCAAACACGATCAGCACGTGTGCGATAAAAACCATCTCAGTTTTCCTCACCGGGCACAGAACCGGTGGCTTCACGGGTGATGGAGATTGAACCAGCATTCCCGGTGATGAAACAGGGGACTGTAGCGCAGGCGAATGGGGCGTCGCCACTGGCAATAGTGGATTGTTGTGCTGGTGTAGGCGGATCAATGCCGCTGGACACGGACGGCAGTACACTTGTACGGTCTGGATAATATGGAGGTGGAGTCGGCTCATTCACAGGCAGGATATGTTGTCTGTTACGCCTGTAGGTGCCGCCATCGGCACTGACCAGATAAGAGCATGGCTCAGAAACTGTTCCAGAAATTAAACCGATACGGTCATGGCCTTTGTCAGTTTGCAAACGAACCACCACAGTTAATGATGGCAGCGGCCTACTTGTCTTGTCATACCACTGGTTTGGATGTAACGCTTTTGTTGTAACCTGGACTGCACTTCTGATGGTGGATCCACCTGTGGGGTCAATGCCAGATCCGCCACAGGCATAAATAAAAGTTTTATTCATCACTTGCACATAAAGTGCAAGTGAAATGAATTTGCCAGCAGCAGTACAATGAAAAAAGAACACACAAAAACACAATAAAAATGTAACACAAACATCCACGACAGCATTCATCACTGTGGTGGAAGGCACAAAATTTGGCCAGTCTTCCTCCATTTTCCCCCGTGGTTGGGACCTCAACCCTCCGTATCCTGCGGGCGTCCAGATGTGTAGACAAGGTCTGCGGAGCTCCAGGCTGCTGCGGGCCAGCGAACGGAGCGCTCCCCTACGGTGACCCCCGGCGAGGGCTCGCCACTCCGAGAGTCCACACTGCGCCTGCCGCTGAAGCCCCGTGCACGTCTCCGGGAAAGGCCGCACCGATCCTCGATGTTAGGCCATGGGGGAGGCGACATGGAAACAGCCGCCTCTCCGTGGAGGAGGCGACCGAAACAGTTTCCCCCTTACCCCCCCACACCACCCCCCCACACAAGACACACAGAGAGACACCAAAAACACACATTAGGACACACTAAAAAAAAAAAAAAAGTAGAAAAAACGGACACGCTGCTGACAGGCCTGCCAGCTTGCAGCGCCCCCCCGAATTAGCTCTGTACGATCGCTCCATGAGCTGTTTGGCACTCTTGACAGCCCGCTCAGCTAGTCCATTCGACTGTGGATATTCATGGCAGCAAACTCCTTGAAGTGTTGGCTGGTAAATTGACTGCCGTTATCAGATAACAGTATGCACGGAGCTCCGTGGTCTGCAAAATGGCGAGCAAGCTTCCAAACTGCCCCGCGAAAAGTGGGGCAGTTGCTAAGAAAATTGATGTCAAACTATCCAGAATACAAATCGACCAGTACCAGGTACTGCTTGCCATGCCATTCAAATATGTCAGTTGCCACTGTCGACCACGGGAGAGCAGGAGCCGGGTGTGAAAGAAGTGATTGCTTTTGTTGATGAGGTGCCAAGCTGTTACACACTGCACAGGACGCCACATTCTCGGTGATGTATTCGGCCATGCCAGGCCAGTAAAATATGTTTCTTGCCCATAGGACGATGGCTTCAGCGCCTGGGTGCCCTGCATGGACAGCATCAAAATACTTGCTATGCAGCGAAGCAGGAACCACAGACTTATGTCCTTTTACAATAATGCCATCCTGCAGCACTAGTTCATCGCGGACGGAAAGAAAGGCCGAACTGGCAGCGGAATGTTGTAGTGTTTGTCTGGCCAGCCGTGCTTAATGACGGAGTCGAGCAACCATAAGGTACTGTCAGCAGCAGTGTGGGCAACCAAATCCTCCACACAGGATGAGGGAATAAAACACACAGTCATAATGATAAAGTCATCATCCGGGAAGGACGGACCCTCACAAGTCAGATGCTATCTGACCCGCTGCTTTACTCCGGCACTTTGGGTCTTGTTTTGTTATAGGGGTTAAGTTAGAGACCTTATTTCAAATAGGCGTTAAGTTAGAGACCTTATTTCAAAGCCCATTGTTGGCAATATAAATGCATTCCATACAATGTTTATTTTTTTTAGATATACAGCATGGAAACAGGTCCTTCGGCCTACCAAGTCTGCACCGACTATACGCACTAGGGACAATTTACACACACCAAGTAAACAAAACAAAGCCAATTAACCTACAAATCTGTACGTCTGTGGAGTGTGGGAGGAAACCGAAGATCTGAGAAAACCCACGTGGTCACAGGGAGAACTTACAAACTCCTTACAGACAGCCTTGTCACTGGCGCTGCAAGCGCTGTAAGGAAGCAACTTACTACTGCGCCACCGTGCCACCTGGTAATGTTAAAAATTGCCCTGGTATGTTCAGCCTAAAAGATACAGGCCACATCTAATCCAGCTAATCATCACTTAACTGTCTTCTCTGGACCATCCAGAAATGATGGAAGATAGTCACAAAAGTGCTATTACGTGGCACTTGCTCACCAGTAATCAATCCGTGTGTTTTTCCAGGACCATTCTCTTCCAGACCTCATCCCGAATGAGTGCCCAATCTCCAATTCATCAGCAAAATAAGCAATTCAGACCTGCATGGCAGCAAGACATAGACAACATTCAGAAATAGCTGGTGAATGGTGTAACATCTGTACAACAGAACTACAGTCATCTCCGTCAAGAGAGATTATTGTCATGTGTCCCAGATAGGACAATGAAATTCTTGCTTTGCTTCAGCACAACAGAATATTGTAGGCATAAATTCGGTAGTCAGACCTGTTTCTTAAAGGATATATATTTTTAGGAGTCAGGATGTTTTGAGGTAATTTCCACTGGTCCATAAATTCCAAGCATTACTGAATTTAATTTCATAAATTGACATATTCTGTATTTACATATTCTGTTATGCTGCTGCAAATAAGAATGGCATTGTTTTATCTGGGACATCTGACAATAAAACACTCCTGACTCTTGAACCAGTTGTAAACATTGAACTCGCAACTTCTCAGATGTCAGGCCAATGCTATACCTACCATGCTACAATGCGTGACATCTGCTTTTCATATAATAGCAGTATGTTTGCAGAATATTGGGTAGTTCTCAGCCTAATAGGAATCAATACGGATAGCTTTTCAGCCCATTGACTACAAATAGGTGACAAATCTATCAAAATCTACTCATTTTATGTGCCAGAGAGAAATAGAGAAATTTTGAAAAATTGTGGAACATCCTGCCCTACCACCAGGGTAACCGTACGATTGGCAGCCTCGCCAAAAGTCTGGCTGTTTTTTCATCTTTTTTTTGTTAATTTTAGTGTGTCTTAAAAGTTTGTGTAAATGTTCTCTGGTTTGTTTTATATGGGGGGTGGGGGTCAGAGGACACTTTTTTTTCAGTCTCTTATCTTGCCAGAGATGCAATTGTTTTTCGGGTCGTATCTCCAATCGCTCTGCAGACTAACATCATGGAGCTGGAGGCCTTGTTCGGGACTGACTTTGAGCCCCACTGTGGGGCGTGGAGTTAACATCGGGGCAGATTCTTTGCCTGGGATTGCTCCAACCGCAGCCTGCGGATTTTACCATCAAGGGCTCGCAGTCTCTAGAGAGACCGAGTCGGAAGCTCCGGAAACCGCACAACGTTCGAGCAGCCCCGAACCGGGGTCAGATCACCCGGCGCGGGCGAATTGAGATTACCGCCAATGCAGGAGCTGATCGCCCTGATGAGGAGGCCCGTCGCCGGCTACGGGAGTAAGATCGTCCCTTCAACTTGAGGCTCAAGGCCATCGACCGCTGGAGGACAAAGAAGGGAAGATATTGAACTTTTTTTGCATTCCATCACAGTGAGGAATGTGGAGGCGTCACTGTGGTGGACTTTTACATTAAAATGTATTTTGTGTATTCTGTTGCTTTTATTTGTATGAATGACTTGGCAAATGAAATTCCTCATATGTTGCAAAACACACTTGGCTAATAAAGTATTATTGTATTGTATTGAAAATTACTTTTGTTAATTATGTAATATGCTTTATTGCTTGATTCATTGGGGCCTTTGTTCGGCATAAAAAGGAAATAAAACATGTGGTTTCTATTAAAAAATTATCACCTAGGGATATTTGGGGTCCTCCCACCCCTCCCACACTTCAAAGACATACATGTTTGTAGGCTAATTGGCTTGGTAAAATTGTAAATTGTCCCTAGTGTATCGGTAAGATAGTGTTGGTGTGCGGGTGTCGCTGGACACGGTGAGCCAAAGGGGCTGTTTCTGCACTGTAACTCTATTAACTAAACTAAAGAATAATTCAAGCCCTAACCCCATTGTTGGGACAAGACATTTATAGTGTTTGAGTGATACTTGTTATTACTAATTCACTATACACTCATGAGAGTCTCTGTTATTTCTGTTATCAGGTCTATTAACCAATGCCCTGAAAATATTAGTAGCTCTGTTGCCGATTGGTCATCAGGATTCAAAGTTTCTGAACAACTAACATTGAATGGCATTGTTAAGTAATAAGATTTAACGACGTCACCATCTTTCCAAATATGTTAACAGAATAGTGATTAATATTTATTGAAATAGTGATAGATTTCACTCAGTTAAGAATTCTAACCACAAATTATAATGAAACTCTGGTATGTGAAGGAAATGTGATGACATTAATGGCATATTGATAAGACCACAACATGTATCACGGCACGTAATCAATAATCACTCACGGAATTTCCATCTATATGTTGATATACTTATTATCTGCTGCATATCCAAGTTAAAAAATATATATATATTCAGACGTTTGGGCCTTTTTTCTTGTTACGTTTCTCTACTCCCCTCCTCTAGAGTAATCTTCCTCAGGTATCTTGCATGAGTAGCTATGTCTGATGGGCCTCAAAGTTCTTGAACTTTATCGGTTTTTTTAACTGCTGTGTGATTTGTACCTCAGATATAAAATGCAGATCTCACATGTGTCAAATTATCAACACGTCACAACTATGCAAGTGTGACTACGGATAATTTTCCTTCTGATAACTGATGGTGAAAAGATCACCGATTTTCTTGTTTTTGTTTAAGCATTTATTCATAATGGGTGGCATTTCGGGTCGAGACACTATACATAAACAAAAAATACAATATATTTTGGAGAGGTGACATATACATGTACTTTTAAAAGGCAGATAAATATACAGTTCTTGACACGAGTCATATCAGACTATTGGTATCTTTCCAAATCACTGTCAATACCACAATGCTAATTCTCAGAAACCCCGCGACATATTGAATTTTAGATCAACCCAACGGTATGAACATCTCCAATTTTAGGTGACCTCTAATTTGAGGTAAACGTCCCCCCGCCCCCCTCTTTCCCACACCCCACTCTCTTCCCCCCTTTCCCCACCTAGACTCCAAATCTATTTTCCCCCTCCTGGGACTTTCCTCCCTCTGGTTTTACAATCTGCAACTCTTCAAACTTGCCTCCCACCTTATGTTCCTATTTCAAGAGAGTCAAGAGCGTTTTATTGTCATGTGCCAGATGGAACAATGAAATTCTTACTTGCAGCAGCACAACAGAATATGTAAACATAGTACACTGTAAACAACATAATAACAAGAGAAAAAAAGTTCAGTGTACTACAAATACACACACACATAATAGTCTATGTAGTTGAGAACTTATTTGGGGTTTGTGTTTAATAGCCAAATGGCTGTTGGGGAGAAGCTATTCCTGAACCAGTACATTAAAGTTTACAGGCTCCTGTACCCTCTTCTCGATGGCAAGAATGAAATAAGTGTGCGGCCAGGGTGGTGTGGGTCTCGGATTATGCTGGCTGCCTTTTTAAGGCAGCGATTCTGATAAATCCCTACGATGGTGGGGATGTCAGAACCCGTGATGGACTGGGCAGTGTTCACAACTTTTTGAAGCCTTCTTCACTCCTGGGCAAGTTGCGAATCAGGCCATGATTCAACCAGTCAATACGCTCTCTACTGTACACCTGTACAAGTTCAAGATAATCCTCTCTGACATATCAAATTATCTGGTCTTAGTTGCAACAACTCCAGCCTTAGTTGCAGCAACCCCCCCCCCCCCCCCCCTACTCTATTCTATGTTTACCTACTACCTGCCACACTTTGTCCTGCCTCTTCCCTTTTTCAGATTTCTTCTCCCCCCTACAATCAGTCTGACAGTGTCCCAACCCAAAACGTCATCTATCCATGCTGTCCAGAGATGCTGCCTGATCTGCTGGTTTACTCCAGCACTTTGTGTCCTTTTGCTCAAGTCCTTAGTTTAAAGTGCACAAACCTCATCTGAAACATCTCTAGGTCAGGTGTTGCAATTACAGATGTTTGGAAACTGTATCAAAGAACCTTTCAGAACAATACCATATAAATTATCACAGACCATGTTTATTTTTCTCATTATCTCAAACCTCACAGCTTCATCTCATAGCTCAGAAATACATATACATTTTCCCTTCCACAGACAAAAATCTGAAAACTGTTCTGCTCCTGTGAGAAAATAGAAATCTACATAATTTCCCTATGTACTTTGCAAGACAATACATACACCCACTCACCTAACACACTGACTACAAAAACTGCCTCCATGCTCATCTCAAATGTCATTGAATGGTTCTAGAGCAGGAAGCTATTCATCTCATCCCCGTGCCAGTTTGCTGCTGGAGCAATTTGCCCTTACCCTTTCCCCGAGGTGCTGAAAATGTTTTATTCTCAAGTATTTATCCAATTTTTTGTAAATCTGCTTCCACCTCCCATTCAGCCAGTGCATTCCATATCACAACGTGCTGTGTAAAAGATAGTTTCCACATGCTGCCTCTGGCTCTTTTGATAATCACCATAATCTGTGCTCTTGTTCCAGATGTTTTGCAATTGGAAGCAGTTTTTCCTTGTTTACTCAATCAAACTACACATTACTTTGAACACCTTTATCAAACCTTCTTTTAACCACATGCTCCAAGGAGAATAAATCGTTGCTTCACATTATTGAAGACATCCATCCCCAATCCCATTGTTATTTTTTTAGCAGCATCTGTATGGGCTTGACATCTTTACTAAAACCTCTGTCCATAAATTATCAAACCGGGTTTTATGGTGCTGCATGGCAGCAACCTTACCCCTGTGTCACCTTATCTAGCTTTGTCACACTCTCCAAAAAAAACCCTCTTCAGTTTATTTCTAAATGGATAATAACTCCTAATTATCAGACTGCAACCTTGGACAATGAGGGCAAATATCCTACTACAACCACCCCTGTTGAAAGAATTTTGTGACTTATCCAGATTATTGTGAGAGAGAGGCAAGAGAAGATATCGCAGGGGAATCGAAGATTGATGAAGATCTTTGTATCTCTAGCCACAAGGGGATGACACAGAGGACTGGGAAATGGCCAATCTTTTTCTTTTGTTTAACGGAGAGATTATCCATGAAATTATAGACCAGTGAATCTCCCGTCAGTGATAAGGCAGCTCTTGAAGATAATTCTCAGGTATAGGATTTACTTGGAAATGGAAGAGAATGGACAAATTAAGGGCTGTCAGCCTGGCTTTGTCCACAGCAGGTCACGTATAATCGAGTTCGGTATTCCGACTGCGTATGCCCAGGTCAAATGTTACTATGCATAAATATTGCTGGAAAGCAGTGGGCCTGTGTACAAAGCGACCCTCATATCTTCAGTTTTATCCTGCTTTGATTATTCCAGGTAAGAAAATATTGCTTTCAAACTATGAATTAGCTGTATTTATTGTTCCTTTGTTAAAAGCTATTATTTTGGTCGTTTTTATTGCTTTATGCTTTGGTGAGTGAGCGAGATCCTGCTCGTCCGTGGTTGGCCCAGGGACTTCAGCACTGCTGAGTTGCTGCTGTGTCATCCCATTACCCTCCCGGGTGTCCCGTCCCTGTCCGGGGGCGGCCGGAGGTGTCGGACCGGGCTTCCAGACGGCGCGGGGAGGAAGCGCTGGCTCCGGCTCCCGGGAGGTCCAGACGGCGCGGGGAAGAAGCGACGGCTCCGGCTCCCGGGGGGGGGGGGCTGGGGAACGTTGGCTGCACCTCTCTCTCTGTCCAGTGGCTATCGGTTGGCCTCCTCGGTGCCGGCGGGGTCCGAGCGCCGGTCATCAGCGGGGATGCACACAGGGTGCTGCGGTGGCTCGGCGGGTCAGGCCAAGTAGAACTGGGGTTGGAGCCTCTTCACCGCGCTGGCTGTGGGCCTCGGGCTGCTGGTGTCGTCGGTCTGGGACTGCTGGTTGGCCCGGCGGGTCAGGCGGAGTTGAGTTGGGGTTGGCACTTCTTCTCCACGCTGCTGTGGGCCTGGGACCGCCGGTGTTGTCGGTCCGGGGTCGCCCTGGTCGTCTCCGTCACCCCTCGGTCGGGGATGGGACACTCGGGAGGGGAACAGGGCAGTCTAGTGGCGGTTCGGCAGCACTTGCAGAGCAGGGGACCCGGGTTCAATCCTGGCTGCGGATGAGGTGCAGGTCTGTGTGTGCAATCTCCTGTCTCCCATTCGCATCTGCCCCCTCTCTCTCGTTCTTACACCCCACTCTCCCGCTACCTGTTCCTTTGGGGGGGGGGGGGCGGAATGAGGTGTTGACCATTTATGGGAGTCGTTCTGGAATCGAGAATTTCTTTGCTCATTCGTATTCATAGATGAGGCTGAAGAATTCCATTGCCTTGAAATTAGCAGAATAGTGAAATTCGACTCCGAAACTATCATCGTTGTGTTCCAGTCTGGAACACTTACATTTTCCTATAATATGACCACACGGCACCCCCGTTCGTCAGATAAAGTATATTTTTACCCATGAATTATACACAGTTCCTTCAGCCAGCGTTCACTTTTTCTTTATGGTGAATGACCTTTGACAAATCCCATGATTCCTTGCGTTTTTCGAATACTTAACTCTCTTATTACAAACTTGATTGAGTTTGTTTCAAGGCTGTGATGAAGGCAGTGGATGTTGTCTACAATGAATTTTAGTAAATCCCTCATGGTAGGTCATACTCAAGGAGGTGGCCCTAACAATCATGGATGCATTTTTTTTTAATTTCAAAATATACTTTATTCGAATGATAAATATATACAATACATTAACCTTGCAGAAAATCCATCCGACATTTTCGGAGGCTGTACAATAGATCAATACAGTTTAGACATTTTCTTTTTCCCAAGTTTCCACAAATCAGTCCCCCACTCATGCCACAATGGCGTGGGATACCTTCCCTTATATTGAGGGGCGTCTCCACAATACTGTACCCCCCATGTCCAGCAGCGGAAGGGCCTTAGACTGTGGCCCTCCCCCACCGAGCCTTGGCGTTGGCTGCACCGAGCTTCAGTGCGTCCCTCAGCACGTACTCCTGCAGTCTGCAGCGGGCCAGTCGGCAACATTCCCTGACGGACATCTCGCTCTGCTGGGTGGTGAACAATGCTCGGGCAGACCAAAGGGCGTCTTTTACCGAGTTGATGACCCTCCAGCAGCACTCGATGTCAGTCTCTGAATGTGTCCCTGGGAACAGTCCGTAAATCACAGAGTCCTCTGTGACGGAGCTGTTCGGGATAAAGCGTACCAGGGACCCTTGCATTTTTTTCCAGACTCTTTTAGCAAACCCACACTCTGTGAAGAGGTGGGCAACCGTCTCCTCGCCATAGCAGCCGTCCCGAGGACAGCGTGCGCTGGTAGTGAGGTTCCGACGGTGCAGGAAGGATCTGACTGGGAGGGCTCCCCTCACCGCCAGCCAAGCCAGGTCTTGTGCTTGTTGGTGAGTTCTGGCGATGAGGCATTTTGCCAGACTAGCTGGGCAGTCTGCTCAGGGAACCACGCCACCGGGTCCATAGAGTCCTTTCCCTGCAGTGCCTGCAGGACATTCTGTGCTGACCACTGCCCGATGGACATGTGGTCAAAGGTGTTGGTCCCGGAAGAACCCTTCCACCGACGACAGATGGGGCGGCAATGTCCAGCTGACTGGCACATTGCGTGGCACCTGCACCAGGCCCATCCTTCTCAACACCGGGGACAGGTAGAACCTCAGCAGGTAGTGACACTTGGTGCCCACATGCCTTGGCTCTACACTCCGCCTGATGCAGCCACACACGAAGGTGGCCATCAGAATGAGGGCGACGTTGGGCACGCTTTTACCCCCGTTGTCTGCCGACTTGTACATTGTGGCCCGTCGCACCCGGTCCATCCTCGACCCCCAGATGAAGTGGAAGATGGCCCGGGTGATCCCTGTGGCGTATGAGGGAGGGACAGGCCACACTTGTGCCAAGTACAGCAGCCCCGAGAGCACCTCACACCTGATGACCAAATTCTTTCCCGTTATGGAGAGGGAGCGTTGCCTCCACAGCTCCAGCTTCCTCCCCACCCTGGCTATCCGCTCCAGCCAATTTTTGTTACATGCCTCAGCCCCCCCGAACCAGATCCCCAGCACCTTCAAGAAGTCAGGCTTGATGGTGAAGGGGACGGAAGATCTGTCAGGCCAGTGGCCCTAACAATCATGGATGCATTGGTGATCATTTTTCTATGTTCTATCGACTCTCGATCAGTTCCCGTGGACTGAAGGGTAACCAATGTAACTCCACTTTTTAAGACAGGAGGGAGAGAGAAAACAGGGAATTATAGACCAGTTTGCGTAGTGGGAAAGATGCTGGAGTCGATTATTAAAGATGTTATAGCAGCGCATTTGGAAAGCAGTGACGGGATCGGTCAAAGTCAGCATGGATTTATGAAGGGGAAATCATGCTTGACTAATCTTTTGGAATCTTTTGAGGATGTAACAAGTAGAATGGATACTTCACCATTAGATATGGTGTACCTGGACTTCCAAAATGCCTTTGACAAGGTCCCACACAAGAGATTAGTGTGCAAAATTAGAGCACATGGTATTGGGGATATGGTATTGACATGGATAGAGAACTGTGTAAGAAAGAACAGCAGATGCTGGTTTAAATCGAAGGTAGACACAAACTGCTAGAGTGGTTGGCAGGTAGGAAGCAAAGAGTGGGAATTAACGGGTCCTTTTCAGAATTTCAGGGAGTGACTAGTGGGGTGCCGTAAGGCTCGGTGCTGGGACCCCAGTTGTTTATGATATATATTAACGATTTAGACAAGGGAATTAAATGTAACATCTCTAAGTTCGCGGATGACACAATATTGGGTGGCAGTGTGAGCTGCGAGGAGGATGCTACGAGGCTGCAGGGTGACTTAGATAGACAATAGACAATGGATGCAGAGGTAGGCCATTCGGCTCTTCGAGCCAGCACCGCCATTCAATGTGATCATGGCTGATCATCCCCAATCAGTACCCCGTTCCTGCCTTCCCCCCATATTCCCTGACTCAGCTGTCTTTAAGAGCCCTATCTAGCTCTCTCTTGAAAGTATCCAGAGAACCGACCTCCACCGCCCTCTGAGGCAGAGAATTCCGCAGACTCACCACTCTCTGTGAGAAAAAGTGTTTCCTCATCTCCGTTCTAAATGGCTTACTCCTTATTCTTAAACTGTGGCCCCTGGTTCTGGACTCCCCCAACATCGGGAACATGTTTCCTCCCTCTAGCGTGTCCAAACCCGTAACAATCTCATACGTTTCAATAAGATCCCCTCTTATCCTTCTAAACTCCAGAGTGTACAAGGCTAGCCGCTCCATTCACTCAGCATATGACCATCCCGCCATCCCAGGAATTAACCTTGTAAACCTACGCTGCACTCCCTCAATAGCAAGAATGTCCTTCCTCAAATTCTGGGGACCAAAACTGCACACAATACTCCAGGTGTGGTCTCACTAGGGCTCTGTACAACTGCTGAAGGCCTCTTTGCTCCTATACTCGACTCCTCTTGTTATAAAGGCCAACATGCCA
Source organism: Okamejei kenojei (assembly GCA_035221665.1). Taxonomy (NCBI): domain Eukaryota; kingdom Metazoa; phylum Chordata; class Chondrichthyes; order Rajiformes; family Rajidae; genus Okamejei; species Okamejei kenojei. Next base: position 49,843,035 of record CM069132.1, read on the forward strand.
TTCGCTTTTTTCACTACCTGCATGCTTACTTTCATAGACTGATGAACAAGGACCCCCAGATCCCGTTGTACTTTTCCCAACTTTACGCCATTTAGATAGTAATCTGGCTCAGATCGATCCTGTTACTGCTATCCAAATGTGCGGCTATTTCATCTTTTATAATTGATTCCAGCATCTTCTCCACCACTGATGTCAGGCTAACTGGTCTACAATTCCCTGTTTTCGCTTTCTCGCCTTTCTTAAAAAGTGGGATAACATTAGCTACCCTCTAATCCACAGGAACTGATCCCGAGTCTATTAGAACATTGGAAAATTATCACCAATGCATCCACAATTTCTAGAGCCACTTCCTTAAGTACCCGGGGATACAGACCATCAGGCCCTGGGGATTTATCAGCCTTCAGTCCCATCAGTCTACCCAACACCATTTCCTGTCTAATGTGGATTCCCTTCAGTTCCTCCCTCCCACTAGATCCTCGGTCCCCTAGTATTTCTGGATTGTTTGTGTCTTCCTTAGTGAAGACAGACTAAAGTACTCATTTAACTGTTCTGCCATTTCCTTGTTTCCCATTATAAATTCTTGTCTCTGATTGTATGTGACCTATATAAGTCTTCACTAATCGAATCCAAAGTACCTGTTCAACTCATCTGCCATTTCCTTGTTCCCCATAATAAATTCATCTTTTTCGGTCTTCAAGGGTTCAACTTTGGGGTCTTAACTATTTTTTTCCTCTTCACATACCTAAAGAAGCTTATACTATCCTCCTTTATATTCTTGGCTAGCTTACCTTCGTACCTCATCTTTTCTCCTCGTATTCTTTTTAGTTATCTTCTGTTGCTCTTTAAACATTACCCAATCCTCTTGCTTCCCGCTCATCTTTGCTATGTTGTACTTCTCTTTTTTTTTAATACTTTCCCTGACGTCCCTTGTCTGCTACGGTCGCGCTTGGAATCTTTCTTCCTCCTAGGAATGAACTGATCCTGTACCTTCTGTATTATTCCTAGAAATACCTGCCATTGTTGTTCCACTGTCATCCCTGCTAGGGTATCTTTCCAGTCAACTTTGGCCAGCTCCTCCCTCATGGTCCCATAGTCCCTTTTATTCAACTGTAACACTGACACCTCCGATCTACCCTTCTCCCTCTCCAATTGTAGATTAAACCTGACCATGTTATGGTCACTGCCTCTTAATAGCTCATTAACCTCGTTCCTTTATCAAATCTGGTTCATTACATAACACTAAATCCAGAATTGCCTTCTCCCTGGTAGGCTGCAATACAAGTTGCTCTAAGAATCCATCACAAAGGCACTCTACAAAGTCCCTTTCTTGGGGTCCAGTACCAACCTGATTTTCCCAGTCTACCTGCTTGTTGAAATCTCCCATAACAACCACAGCATAACCTTTGCTACATGCCAATTTTAACTCCCGATTCAACTTGCGCCCTATGTCCAGGCTACTGTTTGGGGGCCTGTAGATTAGTCCCATTAGGATTTTTTTTACTCTTACAATTCCTTAGTTCTATCCATACTGACTCCACATCTCCTGTTTCAATGTCACCCTTTGCAAGGGACTGAATTTCATTCCTCACCAACAGAGCTACCCCACCCCCTCTGCCCACCTGTCTGTCGTTTCGATAGGAGTTATACCCCTTGGATATTCCGTTTCCAGCCCTGGCCTCTTGCAGCCATGTCTCTGTAATTCCCACTACATCATACTTGCCAATTTCTAACTGTGCCTCAAGCACGTCCACTTTATTTCTTATACTTCGCGCATTCATATACAGCACTTTGACCTCCGCATTCACTTCCCCTTCACCTCCATCTTTATACTCCCAATTTGTCAATCCCTCGCCCCCACTATTTAGTTTAAACACACACGTGTAGCCCTAGCAAACCTGCCTGCCAGAATGTCAGTCCCCCTCCAATTAAGGTGCAACCCGTCCCTTTTGTACAGGTAACCCCTACCCCAGAAGAGATCCCAATGGTCTATAAATCTAAATCCTTAATCCCTGGGCCAGCCCCTCAGCCACACATTCAGATCCCCTATCTCCCTGTTCCTGTCCTCACTAGCACAAAGTACTGGAAGCAATCCAGAGATAACCACCCTAGACATTCTGCTTTTCAGCCTTCTTCCTAACTCTCTGAACTCACGTTGGAGAACCTCCTTCCTCTTCTTCCCGATGTCATTTGTGGCTACGTGCACAACTACTGCCGGCTGTTCACCTCCTCTCTCTAGGATGTTCTGAATTCGGATCGTGACATAGGTTGGGTGAATGGGCAGAAGCATGGCAGATGCAGTATAATGTGGATAAATGTGAGGTTATCGACGTTAATGGCAAGAACAGGAAGGCAAATTATCTGAATGGTGTCAGATTAGGAGAAGGGGAGGTGCAACGAGACCTGGGTGTGCTTGTACATCAGTCACTGAAAGTAAGCATGCAGATACAGCAGGCAGAGAAGAAAGTGGCTTTCATTGCGAAAGGATTTGAGTTTTGTAGCAAGGAGGTCCTACTGCAGTTGTACAGGGCCCTGGTGAGACCGCACCTGGAGTAATGTGTGCAATTTTGGTCTCCTAATTTGATGAAGGACATTATTGCTATTGATGGAGTGCAGCGTAGGTTCATCAGGTTAATTCCCGGGATGGCAGGACTGATGTATGATGAAAGAATGGGTCGACTGCGCTTGTATTCGCTGGAATTCTTAGAGGATTGGACAGTGTAGAAGCTGGAAATATGTTCCCGATGTTGGGGTAGTCCAGAACTAGTGGTCACAGTTTAAGAATAAGGGGTAGGCCATTTAGGACTGAGATGAGGAAAAACATTTTCACCCAGAGTTGTGAATCTGTGGAATTTTCTCCCACAGAAAGCAGTGGAGGCCAATTCACTTGATGTTTTCAAGATAGAGTTAGATTTAGCTCTTCGGCCTAAGGGAATCAAGGGTTATGGGGAAAAAGACAGAACGAGGTACTGATAGAGACTTACAAAATTCTTAAGGGGTTGGACAGGCTAGAAGCAGGAAGATTGCTCCCGATGTTGGGGAACTCCAGAACAAGGCGTCACAGTTTAAGGATAAGGGGGATAATGATTAGGACCGAGATGAGAAGATCATTTTTCACACAGAGAGTGGCGAGTCTGTGGAATTCTCTGCCACAGAAGGTAGTTGAGGCCAGTTCATTGGCTATATTGAAGAGGGAGTTAGATGTGGCCCTCGTGGCTAAAGGGATCAGGGGGTATGGAGAGAAGGCAGGTACAGGATACTGAGTTGGATGATCAGCCATGATCATATTGAATGGCGGTGCAGGCTCGAAGGGCTGAATGGCCTACTCCTGCACCTATTTTCTATGTTTCTATGATCATATTGAATGATGGTGCTTGCTCAAAGGGCCGAATGGCCTACTCCTGCACATATGTTCTATGTTTCTATGCAAGCTGAATCCAGAGGGTTAAGATGCATGGCATCCATGGTGACTTGGTAGTTTGAATTAATAACCAATTTACCCATAAAATAGTGGTGAAAGTGCTATTCTAGCTGGAGGTCTGTGACCAGTGGTGGGACCTCTGTTGTTTGTGATTTATAGAAATTAGTTGGATGAAAATATAGATGAGTCATTTAGTAAGTTTGCAGACGACAAAAACAAATTGGTAGAGTTGTGGATAGTGAAGAAGAAGGATGTCAACAGAAAAAGCAGGATATAAATTAGTTATAGATATTGACAGAGAAAAGGTAGACAGATTATAATACAAGCATTGTGAGAGGTTGCACTTTGGGAAGATCCTGAACAGAATTGATGTACAGGGGGATCTTGGCCTCTAATTGCATAGCTCTCTGAAAGTAGCAATACCAATAAAATGTTTGTCTTCATTGGTCAGCTATTGAGTATAAGAGTCAGGAAGTCACATTGAAGCTTCATAAAACTTTGGTTAGGTTCCATCTGGAGTATTATGTGCTTTCTGGTCACCCCATTACAGGAAAGATGTGGAAGCTTTGGATTGAGCACAGAAAATGTTTACCTGGATTCGAGGGTATTAGCTACAAGGAGAGATTCGACAAACTTGGATTGTTTTCTCAGGGGCATCAAAGGCTAAGTGGCAGCCGATATTGTATATCAGGTTTATGAGAGGCATAGGCAGTGAGAGCCTTTTGCCCCAAGGTGGAAATGTTAGAGGGCATCGCTTTAAAGGTCAAAGGGAGAAATTTAGAAGATGGGTGGGCAAATTATTTTTAGAGAGCTATGGATGCCTGGTACTTTATGTCAGGGGTGATGGTGGAAGCAGATAAGCTAATTGATTAAGAGGATTTAAGACAGACACATGAATATTCAGGGTATGGATGGATATGGGAGATTAATTTGGCATTATGTTCGGTATTGTGGGTTGAAGGGGCTGCTCCTGTGCTGTACTGTTCTGTTTTAAATAACATTGTTATTCTTTTAGACTTTGGAGAATAAACTCGTCTACTCGATCTCTCCTCATACAGCGAACTTGCTTTCCCTCAAACCATAACTTCCTCTTTGACAAGTACATCACTGGGTAGAGACCAATTTTGCAGGTGCAATCTCAAGGACATTTTCATCCCGGGGGAAACAGTGCCTCAAAAAAATCACCACGGGGAAATAAACTGCAGAGGGCCTAATGATCATATCGAAGAAACCAGTACATGGAAAAGATGGTCACTGTACCTGTACCTCACTGTACTTGTGCATATGTGAATAAGCATGTCGGGCCCTACGATGTTCACAAACACTGGAGACCCTGCCCTGGGGCCAAATGAAGGATGTTTGCTCATCTTTCTTCCTTTATTGAAAATTATGGTCGCATGGTATTCAATGTTCCGGCCCTTTGGCATCACACTGACGATGGATGAGTGAAGGACCGTGGCGAAGGTGTCCCCAATGTCAGTCTTTACTGCTCCTTGCTAACCCAGGATACATTTTAAAACTCGGTGCACACCTACGTGTAATTAACGGTGCTGAATCCATTTTAATTCCTCTTAAATCTGCTTCAGGGCACTGCGGAATGTTGCTCAAACTCAAGAAACCTGATGCTCCGTGGATTTGGGAGACGGAGCGACCAACCGCCCACCGCCCAAGCACCGCCTTTGTTCGCCTTCGCTCGAGCCAGCCTACATCTGGGGGCGGGCGGGCGCTCCGGGGCGGGAACGCGTAAACACAGTCCACGCATGCGCCCAGCACCGCCCGCCCGCCCGCCGGCCGCTTGTCGGGGCGTGTAGTTCCCATCATCCACTCGTCGCGTTACTGGGAAATGTCAGCCCCAGCTCGCTGACTACAATTCCCGTCGGGCCCTGCGCACCAAGCGTCCCATCCCCCCCCACCCCCCAGCCCGAGAGCCAATCGAGTGAGCGGCAAATGGTCGGCGCTGCTGGTGCTGTGGCTGGATTCGCAGCGCCGCCTCCCACTTCCATTTCCGTCAATCAAGAGGAACCTGATTATTCCGTCCTACGCAAACAGCCATTCGTGGAAAGAAAGGGCCAGCCCTGCCTTGTTCTGCCTACATTTTGTACTGGCCTTATTTTTTTTTCCTCCCTTCTTAAGCAATGCAGAATGAGTGGTACGTAGCCCTCCCTCTATCCCTCCCTCCTTTAAAAAAAACAAGAGGGAAAAGTCAATTTACCTTGGTGACAAGCTTTCTGCTAATTGATCAGCTTGACAACAAGAATCTACAGTAGTGAGTTGACTGAGCCAACCCTCTTTTGGGTGTTACTTTGTATCCACTGGGTCGGGTTTCAAACCACGTTTCTGTTTTTTCCCCTCCCCTCCCGGGGAATTAATGGGCGATTGAAGCAACTATGCGAAAGTAGGGTATATCATAAAAAATGAATTATTTTGTTATGATTATTTGTATTTTTTCCGTTCACAGATCAAAAGGAGGAAAGTATGGCCACCCTAACTGAAGGAGGGAAACCTGGTGAATATTTGCAAATCAAAACATCAGGCTCACAGGTACGAAAATAAATTTCTAATCAAGGCTTGAATAATGCGTATCTAACATTTTATTTTACGTGTTTAGATTTAAAATAAATATTTCTGCAACCAACTGCTAGCTGTTGAACTAATTTTGCTAACCACTTGTCTATGTTGCATTTGTAAGTGAAGCCATTTTCTTGCAGATCTGTGCACCTACTTCCTGATTTAAGCAAACTCGAAATTGCACAGTTTCATATTATGTTTTCTTATTTAAATACTAGTGTTTTAATCGTTAATCGCTCTGTACTTCCTGAGTGAAGCCCCTTTTTGTGTTAATGTAAATTCACACCCACTCTTTCCTCTCTAAACCCGCCCACTGTGTGTATATGTGGGTAGGACACCCAGCCGTCTCCTCTGGCCCTGCTCGCCGCGACTTGCAGCAAGATCGGTTCCCCAGGCCCTGCTGACGGTGCAGCTGCCTCTAACACCCTGCAAGGCGGACAGTTACTAATCGACCAGAGCTCCGGAGCGGTGCAGCAGCAGCAGCAACTGGAGATTGTGACGGCCCAGCTTAGTGGAAACGGCTGGCAGATCATCGCCGCCGGCCCCGCAACAACTAAAGAGAGCGTTGCACAACACCAAGGGACGTCTGCCAGCAGTAGCTGCAGCAGCACAATTACCGCCTCCGCCGCCGCCGCCACCACCACCGCCACCACCACCACCAACGGCAATGTTACAAGTGTCCAAGACAGCTCGGGTTTACCCATCAAAGCCAGGCCCATCGTCTCAGCAGCGGGTCAGTACAATGTGGTGCCAGTGCAGTCATTACCAAATACTACCATGGTGGTCAACGCAGCAGCCACTGCCGGCGGTTCTTCCAACAGCGTCCAGTATCAAATCATACCGCAACTGCAGACTGTGGACGGGCAGCAGATTCAGATCAGCTCGGCCAATCTGCAGCAGGATTTGCATGGGCAGATCCAGATCTTTACCACCGGCCATGGCCAGACGGCTCTCATCGGCCCACAGACCAGGACCACCTCTGCAAGCACAGCCTCGCCCAGCACTGTATTTTCTCAGTCGTCTGCCAGCGTCCCCATCCAGATCCGACCGGGGCTCTCCATTCCGCTGCAGCTGCAAGGAATTAACATTTCCGGGACTCAGTCCCAGATGGTCACATTGCCAATTAATATTGGAGGCGGTGTGACCCTGGCCGTGCCTATAAACAGTCTGGCGGCAGCTAGTGGAGGTGGAACCATCCAGTTTGTCCAGCCTTTTGATGGCGGGGTCTCGAATGGGAATCAAATGATTTCCACGCCCATTTCCACCGCCTCTTTGAGCAGCATGCCCGAATCTCCTTCGTCGTCTCCTCCTTCTTCGTCTACTTCGACCTGCGTTACCACCGCCTCCCCATCGCTGTCCTGTGTGACTTCACTGGCAAATTCTTCCGAGACTGCCCAGGCTATCTTCCGTACCACATCAAGTTCGGAGAACATCGAAGACGACCCATCATCAGCTGTGACTGAAGGCGAAGGTACAAATCTTTCTCAGTCCAATGGGTTGCAGAATATGCCGGAACATGGTCAGTTTCATCAAGTGCAGTTGGCTGTGGGACAGCAGGTGCCAATTCAGCAACAACATTCGTCTCAGATCCAGCAGCAGATTATTCAGACAATCCCACAACATGCTCTTCAGGCCATCCAAAGTGCTACTGTTCCAGGACAAGCTGTTCAAAATGCTCAGTTATCAACAATGCAGAATCCAACTCAGGTGATCATCAGGGCACCAAGTTTGACACCATCTGGGCAAATAAACTGGCAAACCATTCAACTACAAAACATCCAGAACCTTTCAGGTGTGCAGATTCAAAATGCTCAGCAGCTTGCTGTAACTCCTGTGTCTTCAAGTAATTCTGGCGGAACTACTATTGCCCAAATTACCCCTGTTACTGTTACTGGCGGTACCATTAATTTAAGTGCTGCCCAGCTTGCATCTGTTCCTAACCTTCAGACAGTCAATATTGGGAGTTTGAGTTCGGGTGGAGTCCAGGTGCAAGGCATACCAGTGGCCATCGCCAATCTAGCAGGTATGATTATTCTTTGAAATTATTCCTTTATAATGAATTTACTTTTGAAGTAAAATCACATACACATATTTACGTTATGTACCTTTGGAAATTTGCAACAAAAAAAACATACTCTGGTATTCAGGAGGAATTCATTTTTAAACTTCTGTTGGTACAGGAAGCAAAAGCAACATTTTTTAAATAAATGAATTGTCATTTATTTAGTACTTGCAACATTCTTTAGTGCCAGATTTGTTTCCATATTATAAAGACTGAAATACAAATCAAGATTAAAATAAACCCTGTTTAAATATTCTAGGAGTTTATAGTGGCATAAAAAGAGAATTGAATTAATTGTATTACTCTACTAGATTTTTTGGTCTCAATTCTGAATAGCCAGTCCCTTTATTTTGAAACTATGACTCTGGTTCTTGATATACTAATCATAAGCAGCCTGATAAAGTTGACGAAGCATTGAAGAATGTTGTGTATTTCAATTATATAATCTTGCATTCTTCTAAACTTAAGAACAGATACCCACTCTAATCTTTCTTCAGAAGGCAAACTTTCAGAAGACAAACTTGCCTTCCAGAACCTAAAACTTAACAGGGTGTGGTTAATACCCAGCAAACCTGGTAGCACTGAATGAGAGAGAAGTACAGAGTTAATGTGACCTTTCATCAAACTTTAGAAAAATGTTGTGTTTTAAGTTAGTAGAAAAGAGATGGAGAGAATATGAGTAAATGGATGACACACAATGGTGTCAACTGAGAGAATAGGGTGGAGATTAGTAAATGGCAGCTAATCTGCCTGGAAGAGGTGTAGTAAATAAAGGGTGAAATTAACTTGTCAGATATAAAAAACGGTTCATAAAAGAATAATCTAAAGAGAATTTTGGGAACCTCAGCAAGTCAATTAGCATTTAAGAATGAGACAGACTAATATTACAAGCCGGCATTAGAGTTGGCCAGTTCTTTATAGGACTTTAGTTTGGCGGCATTTGGAGTATTGTATGCAGTTATGGTCGCCCTGTCACAGAAATGATATGGAGGCTTGGGAAAGGGTGCAGAGGTTTATCTGAATGATGCTTGGATTAGAGGGTATTAGCTACAAGGAGAGGTTGGAAAGACCTGGAATGTTTTCTTGGAATGCTGGATATTGATGGGAGATCTGACGGTATAAAATTATGAGAGGCATAGATAAGGTAGACAGAACGTTTTACCAGGATGGAGCTATCAAATATTAGAGGGCATAGCTTTAAGGTGAGAGGTGCAAAGTTTTTAAAGGAAATGTGTGGGACAAGTTTTTTTACAGAGGGTGGCGTGTGCTTCGAGAATGTTGCCGGGGGAGGTGGTGAAGGCAGATATACAATAGTGGCATTTAAGATCCTTTTGTATAGGGAAATGGGTATGCAGGAAATGGAAACTTATAGATGATGTGCAGACAGATAAGAATTGGTCTTGGCAACATGCATTGTGGAGCAAAGGGCTGGGTTGTACTATTCTATGCTCTATTTAATACTACTGTGAATCTGATTGCATTTTTTTAAAGAAGTAACTAAAAAGATTGATGATGGCAAAGCCATAGATGTCTATACAGACTTCAGCAAGGCATTTGATAAGGTTCCGTATGGTAGACTGTTCTGGAAAGTCAGATCGCTGGGATTCAGGGAGAGCTAGCCAAAGCATTGGCTTTGTGGAAGAAAGTAGAGGATGTTGGTGGAGGGTTGTTTTTTGGACTGGTGGCACTGAGGCTGTTTGTAGTTTATATCAACAATTTGGATGAGAATGTACAAGGCATGATTAGTACGTTTGCAGATGACATTAAAGTGGATTATATGGTAGATAGCAAGGATGGTTATCAAAAATTACAGCAGGATCTTGATCAGCTGGGAAAGTGTGTTGGAGTTTAATGCCAATATATGCAATACCTGCCAGAAGAGGTAGCCGAGTCAAGTATTGGAACCACATTTTAAAGACATTTGCATAGGTACATGGATTAGAAAGGTTGAGAGAGGTGAGACGAGCATAGATGGGCATCTTGGTTGGCACAGGCTATTTGTTCCAAAGGGCCTGTTTCCATGATGTATGACCCTATGCCTAAAAGCACAAATATTACAATGTGGTCATGTGGGATCTCTGGAGAACCTTTAAATTGGCGTTAAATGTAACAAGAGGGAGTAATCCTCCATTAAGGAAATGTTAAAGTATGACAGTACATGAGCGTTTGGAGGTAGCAAATCTAATTAGATGATGTTTAGCATGGTTATGGGAAAGGGAAAAGATAGACCAGGAATTAAAAATCTGAAGGAGTAGAGATAGTTTAACAAGATTATGATATGATTTTATTTAAAAAATGAGTTGAAATGACTGCTGAAAGGTGAAAAGTGTTGACAGAGATTAGTGAAGATTCAGTCCCCAGGAGAGAAAAGGAAGAATTTCCAAACCAGTTGTCATTTGCATATGTTGATTTAATTGAGTGGGGATGCGAGCATGTATTTAATGGCGATTCTGTTGTTCATGATGACAAAAACAATGTTGTGCAGCAAGTTAGTAGCCACAGATAGGTTCTGACTAATGCAGGGGAGACAGCTTGACCAAAATTATGAAATGGATTGAGAGAGAGGTTTGTTTACCCAACCCACTCCGTAGGGATTGGCACAGAAGGGGGATATGGGTGGAGAACAATTAGAGGAAGTGAAGCATTTTATAGATTATTTTACATTGTTTTATTTCTATAACTTTTCTAATTGTGATCATGAAATATAGCTTTCCCAATGAAACACTTCATAGCACCAAATCCAGGACTGTTTTATTTGCAGGACCACATGTGCACTGATCAAGAAAGTAATGCACACTTCAAGAATTTCTCCTCTTTGCAATTAAATACAGCCTGGGGCATTAGTAATATAGAATTAATAACGACTTGGATTATCACATCATTGGGTTTTGCACTTGCCAATTGGTGGCTTTTATTTCACATTCAGCAATAAAATTTCCAGATTTGTTAGTAGTTCGTTAAGTACATTCTTCTGCTGGTTTAGAATTGCGTCTGGATTAGAACCGTAATTTGGGAAATAGTGATTCATTTCTGATATTGGCAGCAGATCTATGCTTACAAAAAAAGGCACAAAGTGCTCTAGTAATTCAACTGGTCAGGCAGCATCTCTGGAGAACATGGATAGATGACGTTTTGGGTTGACGCCCTTCTACAGACTAATTATAATCAGGAGAGGAAGCTGGAAGAGTGTTTGGAGCCTGACAAAGCCTGGTAAGTGATAAGTGGACACAGGTGAGGGTTTCTATTGATTGGCAGATGGTTGGACAATGGGCAGCGATGAAAAGACCAATGGTAGTAAGATAAGAATAGAAGAGGCATGAAATGTCTTTTGCTTATAAAATGTGTAGGAAATAACTGAAGATGCTGGTTTTAATCGAAGGTAGCACGAAATGCTGGAGTAACTCAGCAGGACAGGCAGCATCTCTGGAATGAAGGAATGGATGATGTTTCGAGTCGAGACCCTTCCTGAAACAACACCCATTCCTTCTCTTCAGAGATGCTGCCTGTCCTGCCGAGTTACTCCAGCATTTTGTGTCTACTTTCGCCTTATAAATGCAGTTACTGGGTATAATGATGGGTTGGGGCTAAACTATCTTGGAAGCCCCTATATGGAAGCATCTACAGTTTTTTTAATTGTGCTTGACTTCTCCATTGCAGCATCAGCTGATGGCTACAGTGCTTTTGAGTTGTGTAGAACATCAAATCACATGGACTCTACCTTTTTATTATATTTTTGTTTTTTATGATCTGGGTGTTTGACAAGGTCTCTTGCTCGTCCCCATTTGCCTTCAAGAAAGTGGTGGTAAGCTGCTGCCTTGAACCACTTCAGTGCTGCTGGTAAAGTTATTTCCACAGTATGATGGATAGTGAGTTTCAGGATCTAGAACCACTAGAACTTGGAAACTTTTTTCTATAGAGAAAATGTGCAAGTTGGAAAAAAAACCTCCTGATGATTGTGTTCCCATGTATCTGAAGACCATGTCCTCCTTGATGGTAGAGGTCCTGGGTTTGGTATTTCCTGTTGGCGTGGCTGGAAGAGCACCGAGTCATCAGCTGGGGGAAGATGATGGGTAGCCTATCATCTTGGACTCTGCTTGTACTTGCTAGAATTTAGAAGATTGAGGGGGGATCTTATAGAAACTTACAAAATTCTTAAGGGGTTGGACAGGCTAGATGCAGGAAGATTGTTCCTGGTGATGGGGAAGTCCTGAACACGGGGTCACAGTTTAAGGATAAGGGGGAAGTCTTTTAGGACCATGATGAGAAAAACATTTTTCGCACAGAGTGGTGAGTTTGTGGAATTCTCTGCCACAGAAGGTAGTTGAGGCCAGTTCATTGGCTATATTTAAGAGGGAGTTAGATGTGGCCCTTGTGGCTAAAGGGATCAGGGGGTATGGAGAGAAGGCAGGTACAGGATACTGATTTGGATGATCAGCCATGATCATATTGAATGGCGGTGCAGGCTCAAAGGGCCGAATGGCCTACTACTGTACCTATTTTCTACGTTTCTATGAATATTTAGAGTGATGGATAGTATCCCAAATGTGGGCTGATTTGTTCTGATATTAAGATTGATTATTTTGCTAAGCCTCAACTGATATAGGCAAATGGACAGTACTCCACTCTTGTTTTGTCACTTATACGTACTAGAGGAAGTTTGGGGTATCACTCACCACTGGATCCTCTGCCTCTGACATGCTCTTGTAACAATATTATTTATGTCTTCAGTTGAGTTTCAGTCCAATGATCGGTGCCAGGATTTTTTTTGTAAAATATTTTTATTAGAAGTAAATACATATTAAGAAGGAATACCATAAAATAAAAAGAGACATTATTTGTCACATACGTTCTTAATATTTTTAAAGTTTACAATCATTGTTATTTATACTTCTAATTATTTTATAACAAAGAAGATAGTAAAGAGAAATAAAATAAAAGTAGAAAATCAATAATATGAGTGGAGTATTAAGCAGGCTATACTTCATTGGAGATATATCAGTGGTCTATTATATATAGTTCTTCTTCTATTCCTTCATTCAGGTTTCAGTCAGGCCCTCGAACCGGACCACCTTGACCCTTTAAATATACAATAAATGGAGACCATAATCTTCTGAACTGATCTAGCTTGTCCAAAAGGACAAGTCTTAATCTTTCCAGATGAAGTGTCTCTGACATTTCTGTAATCCACATTTTGATTGTGGGGGATGTAGGGCCTTTCCAAAATCTTAATATTAATTTTTTTACCAATTATTAAACTATCAATAAAAATTCTTTGCTGTGTTAGTAGTTGATCTGTTTCTAACATTCCCAATATGATTAATTTTGAGTCTGGAGTCAGATTTGCATTAACTACATTCGAGATTATCTTAAAAATTTGTCCAAAAGTCAGTCATTTTTATACATTTTGTGAATGAGTGCATTAGATTAGCTTCTAAATGCTGACATTTATCACATAGCAGAAACATTTGAAAAAACTCTGTTTAATTTGGATTTTGAAAAGTGTAATCTATGTAAAACTTTAAATTGTATCAAAGAGTGTCTGGCATTTAATGAGCAGTGGTGTATATGTTGTAAACTTTCATTCCATATTTCTAGACTAATTGTTTGACCCAATTTGTTTTCCCATACTTGCCTATATATTTCTGACATTGGTAAATCATTTTCCAATAAATTATAAATATATATTAATTTTTCTGTGTTCAGATATATTTAGACATTCATCTAAAATTTGTCTTTCTATTTCTAAAATCCTGTGTGTTTGATTTAACATAGTCTCTAATTTGTAAATATCTAAAGTACTCTTGAGTGTAATCCGTAATTTTGTTGTAATTCCTGAAATGAAAGACTTTCCCTGTAGAGATCACCCAACTTATTAATTCCATAGTTCTTCCATTGTAAAAAACCTTTATCCATCATTGAGGGTTTAAGTAATGTTGTTTACAATGGGAAGAGCCAATGGTATCCTTTCCAATTTTAATGTTTTCTTTAATTGTTTCCAGATGTATCCCACTTTCTATTATTGGATTTCCTCTACAAATTTTCTTACTTATTTTAGTATTGGCAAATAAAATCGAGCTAATTTCGAAAGGTGAACAATCTTCCTTTTCCATGTTTCACCAGTTTGGCTGTTTATCTAATGCTTCCAACCAAAAATTCATATTTTTAATATTAACTGCCCAGTAGTAAAACATAAAATTAGGCAGTGCAAAACCACCATTTATTTTTGATTTACATAGATGATTTTATTTATTCTATGGCTCTTATAATCCCAAATAAAATTGGTAACTATAGAGTCCACTTTCTTAAAAATAATTTAGGAAGATATCGGGATCAGTTGAAATGGGTATAATAATTGCAGAAGAAAAATCATTATCACATTAATTCTACCTAGCATTGAAATGGGTAATGTTTTCCAATATAGGATATTCTTAAGTAGTTTATTCAGTAGGGGTGGGAAATTAGATTTAAATAAAGAATCATATCTTTGTTACATAAATTCCAAGATTTGATTTTTTCATTTGCTATCTTGAAAGGAAATTGTTGTTGTAGTATATGTGGGTTATTTCCCATTATTGGCATGTTCACTTTTATTCCAATTAATTCTATATCCTGAAAACAAGCCAAATTGAGTTATTAAATCTAATAAGTTAGGGATACTAGTTTCAGGCTTTGTAATATAAAGTAATACATCATCTGCGTATAAAGATAATTTATTTTCAGTTTCTTTAGTTTCATACCCGTATATTTCAGGATGTGTTCTCACGGATTGTGCTAATGGTTCAGTTGCCAGTGCGAACAGTAGTGGGGATAGAGGACAACCTTGTCTACAGCCTCTGGATAAATTAAATTTAGTTGGATTAGTATATAGTAGTTTAACCCATGTTATAAACTTCTCTCCCAACTGAAAAGTTTCCATAACCGAAAATAAATAAGATAATTCAACCTGATCAAAAGCTTTCTCTGCGTCTAATGAAATAATTGCTAGATTTTTAATATTTATTTTCGAGTATATAATATTGAATAATCGTCTCGGGTTATATGAGGAGTATAGTTTTGGTATAAATCCTGTTTGATCTGAATGAATTACTTTAATCACTGTGTTTAGTCTTTGTGCTAGTAATTTGGTTAATATTTTTTTAAATCAGTATTTAAAAGAGCTATGGCTCTATACGACCCTGGATCATCCAGATCTTTATCTAATTTAGGTATAAGCGTTATAATAGATTCATTTTGTGCGTGATCTGAGATTATAATATGATATTTTGAATTATAAGTGAATGGGATAAGTTTTAAATCTACCAAAAAATAATCTATTCTTGAATAAGTTTTATGCACAGGTGAGTAAAATCAATATTCTCATCCAGCTGGTTTTGCATTCTCCAAACATCTTTAATATTACTGGTATCTGTATATGCATTTATTAGATCACTGGAATGCAATTTAATTTTCCATTGTCTTGATCTGTCCCAAGGATCTAGTGTACAATTTAAATCTCTCCAATTATTAAATTGTGTTGTGGTAATTCTGGGATAGTATAAAATTTTCTTAAAATAGTGGGCTGTCAATTTGGGCTGTATACATTGACAAAAATCATTTTTTGTGTGTATAATTCTCCTATTACAATAATATATCTACCATCACTATGTTATAGTTGAAGTGTGTTTAAATGAAATGCCTTTACGAATTAATATTGCTACACCTCTAGATTTGTGTGTAAAAGAATGATATGCTTTGTCAATCCATTTAGCCTTTAATCTATGCTCTGCATCTTTTTTAGATGCCTCTTGGATAAACGCCACGTCTACTTTAAGTGCGCTAATACTTTACCTCTCTTGATTGGTTCGTTAATACCTTTAACATTCCAGCTACAAAACGTTATTCCTCCATTCCCCATGTTCGTTTTTAAGTCTTGCATCTTTTATCTAAGGAGGGATGTAATAGAGCAAATGGTTCAGCTCGACATACCCGACCTTACACCCGAACTCCGAGTAAATGAATTTCAAGACCCTTGGGTATCTCTCGCATATATATCTCCTTTGTATTAATTTATATCTCCATTCAAATAAAATAATAACAAAGAATAATATAAAAAAAGGATAGATTAAGAGATTAATAGGGTGCACAAAGAGAGAAAAAACTACATCTAATATTAGTGTAGTTAGTGTTAGCCATACTACCATTGGCTAGCAATCTACCGACTTCCGTAGTCGATGTTAAACTTATCCATCTCCATGGTTCCTTAAAATTATTCCATAAAAAATTTTTAACCGGGAATATTAAACTCTGTGTACAGGCTCCATCGGTCAAGTATATGATAATATCTATACTTAATACATTAAAAGATAATTTAAAAAAATTAAAGAGGAAAATAAAAATTAAATTTAAGTGCCGGGGGATAAATTAAGTCAAACCTTATATTCTGTGTGATTGTATTTACTGTTTACCTAATTCTAAGTAAATCAGCTATAATTAGTTGTTAATCATTAATTGGTAGTTATCAGCTTTAATTAATAATAATACCGCTGCATAAATTTTAGTATTTGTTAGTTATTAATATTAGTAGTGTTAGTATCCATAGGAGAGTCTCCAATCCGAGTCTCCAATCAGCATCCTTCTCCATCTTCTTTAGGTGCCACAAGTCCATAGTCCACTCCAATCCTGAAAATACAATTTATTTGTTGATATAGTTCATCTTCGAAGATTTCATTCAGTCTTCCTCTCGTTCCTTAATCCCCTGGGCAAAGTTCATTGCATCCGCTGGGTTTTTGAAATAATGTTCTTCCTGGTTGTAGGTGACTCTCAGGGTGGCTGGGACCTCAGACTGTTCTTCAAATTCTTCACTTCCTTCCAAATTCTTTTGGTCTCCTTGAACGCATTTAGTTTCTTGGAGACCTCTGCTGGGTAGTCTCGATAAATGCTGATCGAATCTTCTTCGTATGCAAGATTTCTACTTTTTACAATTTTGTTCATCTCCTCCAAGACATGATCATACTGGACTTTTACTATCATTTGTCTTGGAGGGGCGTCTTGCTTTGTATAACGTCTCATTACTCTGTGTGCTCGGGCTAGTAAAGGCTTTTGTTCCAGAGATAAAACCTTTTGCAATAAGTTTGCAGTAAACTCTCGGGTATCTTGATTCTTTTCTCTCCCTTCTCAAATACCCACGATCCTTAGGTTGTCTTCACTGGCATCCTTCCAACTCGGTACATTTATCAGTTATTTTGCCCAGTAAATCAGATAGACGTTGATTTTCTTTGAGGAATGTTTTCATAGTCTGACACTTGTTTTGGCTAGATCTTCAAGGTTCTTTATGGCTGTCAACTGCTCCTCGAGTTCTTCCTCCAGGTTCCAGCTCAGTTTCCATCTTATTTTGGATTTCATCATTCATCTCTTCTACTATATTTGCAGCTTGATCCGTTTATTTCTGTAATTTCCTTTCGCAATGTCAGATAATTCCGTGGCTGAGATATTGATTTCAGACTTTAACTCTTTCATCTCCTCGATTTTTTTCTGTTTCTTCCTTAAAATTCATTTTTGCCAGTTCAGTTTAATTGCAACTTTATTTCTTTTTTTAACTCTGCCATTTCTTGTACAAAAAAAAACTTTAAATTCTTCAATTTCCGATTTTTTTCGACACATCTTCTAGGGATAGTGTCCTACCTGAGCCCAAGGCTCCAGTCGGGCCTTGTTCTTGTTCTGCCGTTTTTAGCCTTGTATACCGGAGTTTTGATTTATCCACGGGTGGGCTGCGCTGTGTTGCCATTACGAGTCGCATGACTGATGATGTCACTCACGGCAGCCAGTGCAGATACAGCAGGTAGGTCTTTTCTGCCCGGTTTTTTCCACGGAGCTGGCTGGCGTTACTTTCTAGCCCTCCATGGCACCACCGGAACTCGGTGCCAGGGTTTTGACTTTGTGATGTTAAGGCTGTTGGATATCTTTGTTTGTGAATTAAAATGCTCTTGGGTGCGTCATCTCCTGCCATTAGCTGTTTAATTGTGCACCACCATTAATGAGTAGATGTGAAAGGATCTTGGATCTATTGGTTGTGGGATTACAGGCTATTTCTTGGGTTTAGCATACATGAACTGTTGTAGGTTGATGCCTTATTTTAAGATCCATTGGAGCTGCTCCTGGCATGTTCTTATAGACAATAGGTGCAGGAGTAGGCCATTTGGCCCTTTGAGCCAGTACAGCCATTCAATGTGATCATGACTGATCAACCACAATCAGTACCTCATTCCTGCCTTCTCCCCATATCCCTTCACTCCGCTATCTTTAAGAGCCCTTTCTAACTCTCTCTTTAAAGCATCCAGAGAACCGGCCTCCACTGCCCTGAGGAATGAGTATTTCCTCATCTCCATTCTAAATGGCTTACCCCTTATTCTTAAATAATGGCCCCTGGTTCTGGATTCTCCCAACATCAGGAACATGTGCCTGCCTCTAGCATGTCTGAACTTTTAATAATCTTGTATGTTTCAATAATATACCCTCTCATCCTTCTAAATTCCAGAGTATACAAGCCCAGCCGCTCCATTCTATCAACATATGACGGTCCTGCCATCCCGGGAATTAAACTTGTGAACCTACGCTGCACTCCCTCAATAGCAAGCATGTCCTTCCTCAAATTGGAGACCAAAACAGCACACAATACTCCAGGTGTGGTCTCATTAGGACCCTGTACAACTGCTCCTATACTCCACTCCTCTTGTTATGAAGGCCAACATGCCATTCGCTTTCTTCACTACCTGCATGCTTACTTTCAGTGACTGATGAACAGGGACCCCCAGATCCTTTTTTACTTCCCCTTTTCCCCAACTTGACACCACTAGATAATCTGCTTTCCTGTTTTTGCCACCAAAGTGGATAACTTCACATTTATCCACATTAAACTGCATCTGCCATGCACTCGCCCTCACTCAAGTCACCCTGCATCCTCCTCACAGTTCACACTGCCACCCAGCTTTGTGTCATCTGCAAATTTGCCAATGTTACTTTGAATCCCTTCATCTAAATCATTAATATATATTGTTATACTATGGTCCCAGCACCGAGCCATGCAGTACCCCACTAGTCACTGCCTGCATTCTGAAAGGGACCAGTTTATCCCTACTCTTTGTTTCCTGCCTGCCAATGTTGTGGTTTTCAATACTCAAATTATTTCAGATCACACGAAGAATTCTTCAAGAAGTTTAAACTTTTATTTGCAAACAAAAGTTGGTTTTCCCCGCATCATCAAATCACGTGGAGCTCTCTCCCTCTTCTCCCGTTACAAACAAAGGATCTTCTTGTTTTATACCATTTTCAAACCAACCCCTGTTACATTTCCATATCCAATCATTTGCTAACATTCCCTCATTACCAGTCAATCACTTGCTCTAACTTATCCACTCCTTCCCAGGACATTTCCAACAGTTATAAGTCACATGTCTCCCCTTTATGGGCCCCCTTGCTAGCCTCGTGGCTTTGCATTCTTTGGTCTGAATTGCTTTATTTTAACCACGTGAAACCAAAGGAAAGTGGTCTCAATTCTCAGAGATCGCTCCACAAAATAAGATACGTGATACAGTGGTCACCCAATTTGTAAGACATTGTTTACTTGTTCTCTTATTTTTATACTCTCCCTGACTCCCTTGTCGGCCAAGTTCGCCTCTTACTCCCCTTGGAATCTTTCTTACTCTTTGGAATGAACTGATCATGCACCTTCTGTATTATTCCCAGAAATACCTGCCATTGTTGTTCCACTGTCATCCCTGCCAGGCTATCTTTCCAATCAACTTTGGCCAGCTCCTCCCTTATGGCGCCATAGTCCCCTTTGTTCAATGGTAATATTGACACCTCTGATTTACCCTTCTCCCTCTCCAATTGTAGATTAAAACATCATTATGGTCACTACCTCTTAAAGGCTCCTTTTCCTCGAGTTCCCTTATGAAATCCAGTTCATTACACAAAACTAAATCCAAAATTGCCTTCTTCCTGGTAGGCTCCAGTACAAGCTGCTCCAAGAATCCATCTTGGGGCCCAGTATCAACCTGATTTTTCCAGTCTACCTGCATGTTGAAATCTCCCATAACAACCGTAGCATTACCTTTACGACATGCCAATTTTAACTCTTGATTCAACTTGCCCCCAATATCCAGGCTACTGTTTGGGGACCTGTAGATAACTCCCATTAGGGTATTTTTACCCTTACAATTTCTCAGTTCTATCCATACTGATTCCACGTCTCCTGATTCTATGTCACTCCTTGCAAGGGACTGAATTTCTTCCTCGCCAACAGAGCTACCGCACCCCCTCGGCCCACTTTTTTTAAAAAAATAGGATGTATACCCTTGAATATTACGTTTCCAGCCCTGGTCCTCTTGCAGCCTTGTCTCTAATTCCCACAACATAATACTTGCCAATTTGTAAGCTGGTGTCCATTGCCCGAGGTGCGGACAGGAGATTCTGTGGCGGCAGGCGAGACTTGCGGATGGTCTGTTGCCTCCCTGGTGCCAGGGTTCAAGCTCATCTACTTTATTTCTTATACTTAGCGCATTCATATACAACACTTTGACTTCAGTATTCACCTCCCCTCTTACTATTGGCCCTGACCTTACTCTTATCCCTTCTCAAACTTTCCTTCCCATTAATTCGGGAGTCTTTTGTAACTTTTCCTGCACTCACTTCGCTAACTCCATCTTTATACTCCCAATTTGTCAATCCATCCACCCCATTATTTAGTTTAAACCCACACATATAGCACTAGCAAACCTGCCTCCTAGAACGTTGGTTAAGAGGGGTAAACCTCTGGCACAATTAAAATCATTAAACATGGACATTGCTTTTCTACAAAAACGCATTTGAAACAACAAACTCAGATCAGATTAAGGGCAAACTGGATTGGTCAAATTTACTACTCCGCATTCACATCTAAAGCAAGAGGCACGGCCATTATAATTTGGAAAGGTATACCTTTTAAATTAAAGAAGTCTATATCTGATAAAGAGGGAAGATACGTTATAGTCACAGGAGAAATTTATAATACACCATTAACTATGATAAATATTTATGTGCCTCATTTTGATAACCCCCATTTAAGAAAATAGTGGATATAATTGCAGAGCATAATTATCAAAATATAATAATGGGGAGATTTCAATTGTGTTATAGACCCATATTTAGATAAATCAATAAAGGTAGGGAAGCGTCTTGTTAAAACTAAGACCTGTGAATTCTTAAGTACTTATATAAAAAATAATAACATAATTGATGTTTGGAGAAAAGCAAACCCAATTGGAAGGGAATATTCGTTTTACTCATCGGTTCATAAATCTTACTCACGAATTGACTTTCTTATTGGATACAAAATTAATCCCGTATACGACTAAACCACCATACCATAATAGTATTATTTCCGATCATTCACCACTTGACTTTTATACTTAAAATCGAGGGAATGCCGGATATAAAACCTTTTTGGAGATTCAACGCACAAATATTAAATAACCCGCAGGGTTATGAGTATATAAAATAACAAACATTTTTTTCGAGATAAATTAGACTATTTCTGTATCGTTATTATGGAAAACCTTTAAGGCATACATCCGCGGTGCTATAATCTCTTAAAGTTTTCAATCCTCTTATTTTCTTTATTGAGAACTTCAGAGGATTGAACAGGAAATAAAATTACTAGAACTGGACAATGCAAATGATCCAACCATAGATAAACATAATAAGATAACCTTATTGACAAATAAACTCAATAGAATATTATCAGCAAGAGTAATAAGACTATTCCAAATTACACAACAGGCACACTTCGAATTTGGGGGATAAGCCACATAAATTATTAGCGAGGCAACTGAAGCAACAAGAAAAGGAAAATACTATCGCCAAAATTAAATCTTGATAAGGGCGAGCTTCGAACACTACCAAAGGATATTAATAAAAGGTTTGCCCAATTTTATCATAATTTATACACAACTAAAATACAGATGATAGTAAAATTACAATTTTTTTAGATAATTGCAACCTAAATTGGATAGTTTAGAACAAGAGGAATTAAGAGCACAGATTACTAGTGAAGAAATAAAACAAACAATAAACTCTTTGGAAAAATGGGAAGACCCCAGGACCAGATGGTTTTAGCAATGAATTTTATAAACAATTTCAGGAGCCAATTGTACCAAGATTATACAACTTATATACGCAGGATTATACCGAAATTAAACTACCAGAAACTTTAGCAGAATCAACAATAACGCTTATACCAAAAAAAATATAAAGACTTGGAGGAACCGGGTTCTTACAGAGCTATATCACTTCTAAACACGGATCAGAAAATGTTAACAAAGATTCTAGCAAGAAGACTGAATAATTATATTAACAAATTGGTAAACCCGGATCAAACGGGATTTATACCCAAAAGACAATAATTTAATAACTTCAAGGCTTTTCAATATAATGTACTCTCACAAAGAGGACATTGAAGATATTTCAGCCGTTACTTTGGATGCAGAGAAGGCATTTGATCAGGTAGAATGGCAGTATTTTTATAAGGTACTCCAAAAATTTAATAGGGGAGAGAATTTTATTAGATGGGTTAAATTACTTTATGATAAACCTACGGCAAGAATATTAACTAATAATGTTATCTCCAAAATGTTATTTATCATGGGGTAATAGGCAGGGATGTGCCTCATCACCATTGCCCTTATGATAGAACCGCTGGCTGAAAGGATTAGAAATCATCCGAATATTCACGGATATAATACTAAGGACTCAAAAGAATAAAATTTCATTATATGCTGACGATATTCTTTTATACATTACTAATACACAAACGAGTATCTCCACCTTATTAACACTAATCGAGGAATTTGGTTCTTTTTCAGGATATAGAATACATGGGAACAAAAGCAAAATTATGTATTTGAAACCACAGGATGCGAGCCATTTATTAACATTCCCTTTCAAAATTGCAACAGAAAAATTCAAGTATTTGGGTATTCAAATTACGAGAAGACACAAATCATTATTTAGTGCCAATTTTATGCCACTATTAAATAAACTGAATGTTATGATTAAATTTTGGAAAACGCTACAGCTCTCAATGATGGGTAGAATTAACGCTATAAAAATGACTTTCTTACCACAATTAATATATTTGTTTCAAGCAATCCCAATATATTCCAAAATATTTTTTCAAAAAACTAAATTCTAATATCACTAATTTTAATGGGATTACAGAGCACACAGAATTCAACGAAAGCATCTGTGTAAACCTAAAGAAGTTGGGGGTTTATCATTACCTAACTTTACGTATTACTACTGGGCAGTGCATATAAAGAACATAATGTACTGGTTGGATAGTTCCACTCACCAGTCAGAGTGGATAAGAATGGAGAAAGAGGAGTGTTTCCCGTACGATATAGGAACGATCTTGTTCTCACCGATAAAATTGAATAGTATAATATAAAACTCAATTATTCACAATACAATAAGAATTTGGAAACAAATAAAATTATCCTTGAAATTAAATAATCTATCAGTACTAACCCCAATATTGAATAATCCTGCATTCAAACCATCTCTTATCGACAAAACATATAAACATTGGGATAGACTGGGAATTAGGAAAGTAGGAGATATGTATGAATTGGGTAAATTGTTATCATTTCAACAATTAAAATCAAAATTTAAACTGAATGATAATCTATTTTAAATATATACAGATGTGACTTTGAGGAAATATATACATAGATTTCAAACTATATTTTTAGACCCTTTAGAAGCAATGAATTAAGGCAGATTCACAAAAAACGCATCATATTTGTATAATAGTATATTAAATAGAGAATTACCCTCAACAGAGGCACCAAGAGAAGATTGGGAACATGAACTAATTATAAAGATTCCGAAAGATAGATGGGAAAAGTATCTGATGAACACACATAATTGGTCCATTAATGAATGACATAATCTAATTCAATTTAGTATTACATAGAATTTATTCAACCTCGTTTTTGAATAATATATTCTACTCAAATGTTTTTCCTAGATGCGATAAGTGTTTGTTTCAAAATGCCAATATAACACATTCATTTGTAGGATGTATGAAGTTGAATAAATTTTGGAGCGATATAGTTGATATATTTACAAAGCTCTTCAAGTCAAGAATAGAACCAAATACGGAATGGATTATATTTGGAATAATAGTAGAAGATATCAAATTAAACAAAGACCAAAAAGTATTCTTTAATTATGGGTTAATTGGAAAGAAACTGATACTTACATTTTGGAAAAAATACAGCTATACCAACTATTAAAATGTGAATTAGTAATATGACGGACATAGCTCACCTTGAAGAAATGAGACTCCGTCTAATAGACAAATATGACCAATTCTTAAGGAGTTGGTCCCCTTTCATCGACTTTTTGGAATCATGTGATGCATCAGTACTGTAAAGATTACTGATTTCAGGTCAGGTCGTGGATAGATTTACATCTCCGAACAAACATTTGAAAATATTCTTTTTTAAGGGTCTTTTTCTCCTATTTCTACTTTTTCTTATATACACACACTTCACGTTTTTCTATTTTCTACTATCTAATTTTCCTCTTTCTTCTCTCTATTTCTTGTATTTTTTTTATTTCCTTTTCAAAAACATAACACTAGAGGTTGTACATAGAATGTAATACGTTATGACATAGTTGGCACCTAAAATTAGGTGCCACTGTATTGTTTTGTACTGTATTAACTTCTAATAAAATAAACAAAAAACAAATTAAAAAAAATAGAACGTTGGTTTCCCCCCCAGTTAAGGTGTAACCAGTCCCCTTTGTACAAGTCACTCCTACCCCAGTAGAGATCCCAGTGGTCTATAAAGCTAAATCCATGCTCCCTGCACCAGCCCCCGAGCCACACATTCAGATCCGCTATCTCCTTGTTCCTGCCCTCACTAGCACGAGGTACTGGAAGCAATCCAGAGATAACCACCCTAGAAGTCCTGCTTTTCAGTCTTCTTCCTAACTCTCTAAACCCGCGTTGCAGAACCTCCTTCCTCTTCTTCCCACGTCGTTTGTGCCCACATGCACAACTACTGCTGGCTGTTCACCTTCCCTCTCGAGGATGTTCCGAATTTGATTTGTGAGATCTTGAACCCTGGCACCAGGGAGGCAACAGACAATCCGCAAGTCTCGTCTGCCGCCACAGAATCTCCTGTCCGCACCTCGGACAATGGAGTCACCCACCACTATAGCTTTGCCCCACATCGATCTCACCAGTCAAGTCTCATCGCTAGGATTGGAGCCATCGACCTGTCCACTGCTCGGTCTGGAAGCGTCGTCTGCCCCGACAACTCCCAAAAGGGTGTACCTGTTTCCATTTGGCACAGCCACCAGGGTCGCCTGCACTCCATGTTCACTCCTCTTTCTCACAGTCAACCACCTTTGCTCTTCCTGTATCCTTGGCATGACAACCTCACTATAGGTTTTGTCCAGGAAACTCATTTTCCCGGATGGCCCTGAGGTCATCCAGCTGCTTCTCCAGTTCCCAAACGCGTTCATTCAGGAGCTGCACCTGGACATAATTTCTGCAGGTG
Source organism: Okamejei kenojei (assembly GCA_035221665.1). Classification (NCBI taxonomy): domain Eukaryota; kingdom Metazoa; phylum Chordata; class Chondrichthyes; order Rajiformes; family Rajidae; genus Okamejei; species Okamejei kenojei. The sequence goes on from CM069132.1 coordinate 49,868,668, forward strand.
TAGTTTCCAGAAGCACCAGCAGTGTCCCCGTCTTCCCTCATCCTGCAGGAAACACACTGCTCGAACATGCCTGCCATTTCTTCAGAATATAAAAGTCACAATTTCAAACAAGAGTAGCCTCCTAGCAGAAGACTCTTGAGTCAAAGACTCACACTATTCTCACAAGGAACTTCCCTCGACATGGCCACTCTGTTAGAGCAACCTTGCTTATATTGGCTGATTAATTGCCTAATTTGCCAATTTACCAATTTGCAAATTAAATTCCTCAGCCAATCCCTGAACTCCATCACCTGTTGCCAACCTCTCAGCCCTTCCCTCTGACTTTCCGACTTCCAGCCAATCCTAGCTCTCACTGCTTCTGGCTGTTCCTTCTCTTCTACCTTCACGGAAAGTGCTAGATAACATCCAAATAAGCATCCAAATAATTCTGATGGCATCCAAATAATCTGTGGCCCTCCTTTGAGGTGCCAAATCTTTTACAAGCCTACTCCGTTTAGCATAATTTTAATGCTTAAAAATTCAGTGCAAGGTGGAACTTTGTCTATACCGGACTGTGTGGTGGTTCCTTCTAACAATGCAGTCGTGGAAACAAGCATTTCCCATAGGGAGATTGGAAAGGATGAGGTCAAGTGAGTCAAACCATTATTAGTTTCAAGGTCAGTTTATTGTCACATGTACTAATTAAGGTAAAGCAAAACTCGATTACCATACAACTATACGTAAATTTAAAAAAGCAAAAAGACCCACAACTACATAAAAGTTAACATAAATATCCACCACCGCGGATTCCCCACATTCCTCACTGTGAAGCAAGGCAATAAAGTAATCTTCTTCCCTCGTTATTCTCCTGCGGTCGGGGAGTCAAACCATCTGCAGTCGGGGCGATCTAAGCTCCTGCGTCAGGGCGGTCGAAGCTCCTGTGGCTTGGAGCTCCCGAAGTCGGTCCCTAACCAGGGACCGCGAGCTCTACGATGTTAAAGTCCGCAGGCTCCCGGTGGTGGTTGAAACTACCAACGTCGGCCTCCAGCAGAGGGCGGCAGCTCCTCAATGTGAGTCTGCAGTGTGGACGGAGATACGATATGGAAAATAAAATCGCATCTCTGTCAAGGTAAGAGATTTTAAAAAGTTTTCCCCAACCCCACCCCCCACATAAAGCAAGTTAAAGAACACTAAAACATACACTTAACACATACAATAAAACAACAACTGAACGATGGGACGAGACAGACTGTTGGCGAGGCGGCCATTGCGGGGGCCACCTGGAGGTTGATTCACTATCTGCTGTAAAGCAATCAGACATTGATATTCTGGTCTTGTACCACTTGTTGAAGGACATTGAAGTCCCCCATCCAGAGTATATCATGTGCTCTTACTCTCGATACTATTTGTGCTCAACATGAAGGACCACTGATTCAGCTGCTGAGCTAAAACGTTAGGTGGTAATTCCTTAGCCTTCTAGTGGGCTGTCATCACTGTACCCACCAAATCAGTTGAGAACCTCTGGATGACATAGTAATTCAGGAAACAGCTGCTTAACAGACTGGAAAGAATGGCACAACCACCAAAACTAATGCACGGTAGAAGCAGCCAGCTGAAGGGGCTGCAGTGAAACACCAATACATTGCTCGCCATATTCTTTTAAAAAAATTGCGGACTTGCTTATTTTAAGGAGAAAAAAAAAGTCAATCAAGTATCCTCAGTCATAAATCAGAATGCTTCTTAAGATCAATGAGTATTTCTCTGCAGAGGTGTAGGATCCCAAACAGTAAGATAAGTCCAGCAATAAACATCACGGAAGTAAAAGGTTTCAAAAAGCTTTTAATGCATGCAAAGATAACAAAATAGCTTAACAGTAGAGAAATTGAGCACCGTATTAATGTGTAATATCTGATTATATATGCTGTGAAGTACTGGTCTAGCGTACTGCTGCTGACATGATTGAAATTGAGGTGTGAAAGAATTTGGGAGAACATTCCAAAATCCACCGGGCTGGGCCAGCAATGGCTACCTTGTCAACAGTCTGTCCGTCCTTTCCTTCTTTGTTGTTTTAATAGTATTTGTTAAATACGTTTTTAGTGTTCTTTAGCTTGTTTTACATGGGGGGAGGGTTGGGGCAAACCTTTTTTAAATCTCTTACCTTGACGGAATGTGATTTTTTTTTTTTCTGTATCGTATCTCTGCCTGCACTGCGGTCTAACATCGAGGAGTTGGTGGCCTTCTCTCATACAAAGGGAACAAAATAACATGACAGGAGAGAAATTGCTGGAGATTGATTTGGGAGATCCAACCCCGAGAGCCTGCAGACCTACCATCACGGAGCTTGTGGCCTCTGGTTAGAGGCCGACTTCAGGAGCTCTAAGCAGCAGATGCTTCGACCACCCCGATCGTGGAGGCTTTGGCTGCCCCGACGCGGAGGCTTCGACCGCCGGCTGCGGTCCCGACGGATGGTTCGACTGCCCTGACCGCAAGAGAATAAAGAGGAAGAAGATTGGACTTTATTGCCTTCCATCACAGTGAGGAATGTGGCGAATCCGCTGTGTGGATATTTATGTTAACTTATGTAGTTGTGTGCCTTGTTGCTTTTTTTAGTATGGCTGTATGGTGATTCGCATGTCACTGTACCTTATTGATACACGTGACAATAAAAGATGTTTGAAATCAACTGCACCTAACTCATGGCCTAATCGACAGATGCACATTAATGTGAATTTAAAATACATTTGTTTTATTCCCCTTATTTTTTAACATAGTAAACTTATTTTTTCTGGACATTAAATACAGGGCTCTCACTTAACTTTTTTCCCCTGTTGCCAGCCGAGCAACCTTAACAGCTTTTTAGGTTGCCAAATGACAGTTTAGGTGGTCATTTAAGACGGTTTGCATGACGCGTGCGATAATGTACTCGGACTAAGTGCGTAGTTACCAGTCAGAATTATACTCAATGAAGCATTCACATATTATGTTCAAGAAGGAACTGCAGATGCTGGAAAATCGAAGGTAGACAGTGCTGGAGAAACTCAGCAGGTGCAGCAGCATCTATGGAGCGAAGGAAATAGGCAACGTTTCAGGCCAAAACCCATCAGTCTGAAGAAGGGTTTCGTCCCGAAACGTTGCCTATTTCATTCCCTCGATAGATGCTGCCGCATCCGCTGAGTTTCTCCAGCACTTTTGTCTACATTCACATGTTATTTCTGCTTCAAATAACTCACAAACTAAACATATTCACCAATCAAGACATGATATATACCACAATGACATGCAGCAAAATTATAATACAATATCTCAACTCTTTTTACACATTGCAATTAATGCAGTTTCTATTCTTTCCACTTCCAAACAAAAATATGGTTGGATTATTCAGCAAATGATCAACCTGTGTCAATAAATCCTGGACCATGCACATTACAGATTGATGCAAGCATGTTTTCTGTGAAGGACCGAAAATTACCATGACATGGGTCGTTATTGCTATTGGCACAGAAACACTCTGCCTTCCCACATAATTTATCCATAACAAAATATACAGATGCAAGGAAATTTCTAAAGGCATTTTATGATAATAGCTGTTAAAACCGACTATACCCATCTGACAGGTTAAACATTACACTAACTGACAAGAGATGGCCACAGGACATAACTGCAGCAAATGTTCTTTTGGTAATATCTTTAAAGGTGTCAAAACAAATAATAACATTGGGAATTAAAACATATTTGATTGCATTCCGTTATCAAACATAGTCAATGTTCGCTCTGAAGAACATGAATCACAATAGGGTCAGGGGGTGTGTGAATCAGTGTGGGGTGGATAGATGGGGGGGGGGGGGGGGGTGTTGAGAAGGCAATCGGTGCGGAATGGATGGATTGAGGCAGGTGGATTAGTACGTGTTGGTTGGGTATGTAAAAATTGTGAGGGGAGACAGTGGTGTTGAATGGGGGATCAGCGAATCAATAGGATGGCGGTCATGAATATGAATGGAAGATGGGGGAGGGGGTGCACAGGATGGAATGGTGGGATTCAGATCAGTACAGGAAGAATGAGGGATCAGTATAGAATGAATTGTGGGCAGGATGAATGGGATGATCACTAAAGGATGGATGGGGGGATTTGGTGATGGTTAAATGGGGTAGGTCCGGTAAATGGGAAGGAGTGGAATGGATGCAGGATGGATGGGAAGGGGAGTCATACAGGGATGAATTGGGGACCAATGTAGGATGGATGATGGTGGCGAAGATCAACTAGGGTTGATGAATAGATTGGGGGGGGAGTAAAATGGGGAGGGGAGCAAAGGGGATGTCAGTGAGGACTGAATAGAGGAGGGAATTCAGTGCGGGATGGAGAGGAGGGGTCCCAGGATAAGAGGGGTGGAGGGGCGTTAATACGAGAGAGAGAGTGGGTGAGGGGGGAAGAAGGTAGCGCTCTACAAGCTGTCAATGCCAAAGTACCGCCGTCAAATAGGGCAACTCGCCAGCCGACAGCAAGGTCGAGCGGTATGCTCAAAGTTCCTATAACTATAGGGATCTTTGGTGCAGCTGCTTCAGTCGGCGGGAAGGAGGCCTCTCACTCCCCCACCTTCTCTCTCTCTCTCTCTCTCTCTCTCTCTCTCTCTCTCTCCCCCCCCCTCTCTCTCTCTTTCTCCCCCCTCTCCTCTCTCTCTCTACCCCTCTCTCTCTCTCCCCCTCTCTCTCCCTCCTCCCTCTCTCTCCCTTTCCCTCCATCCTCCCGGCCTCGGCGTGCGAGGGGTTGTTTTGAAAGCGCTGTTAACGGGTTTGCAGGCAGCGGCCGTTATCAGGGCGATAGCGGGGCAAATCGATACTGTGCAAATCACCAAACGGCGCTTTCAAAACAACCCCTCTCGCACGCCGAGGCCGGGAGGAGGGAGGGCGTGGGAGGCCCCCTTCCACCGGGCGGGGTGCGGGAGGAGGAGATGGTGGAGCCACTGTTGCCGCTGTTCGAGACCCGTCATTCACTCCGACCCTTCGTCACCACGCACCTAGTATCTTTGCCCCGCAATCAAAGATATTAGAGGAATACAGCCGCCGCCGTCGACACGAAATGTCACGCTCCTATTCTCCAGAGATGCTGCCTGACCCGCGGAGTTACTCCAGTTTTTTGTGTCTATCGGTATAAACCAGTATTTGCTTGCAAATCCGGGCAAAATGAGTCGGCGTTTAGGTTGCCCAGCGGCACTTTGGGTGGTCATTGGCACCCGGGCAACCGCTAATTTCGAGCCCTGCATTACAAAATGTAACTCACTAGAACAGAAACCTACTGTGGCTGAAACTGAAATACATACCAGTAATGATGCATCTTTCCTGAAATTGTCAAGGAGATAGGAGCAAAACTGTTCAATGGTACTTTTAATGTCAAGTGTACCTAAGTACAGTCAAATTCTTTTTTTGCATACAATTAAATGATAATCTGAGATAATTCTGTGTTGAGTGGACAAGAAGAGTTAGCTCGGTGTGTCTGAGGCTCCACCTCCAGATTGCCCTAAATGCCTTTAATGGTTTTGCTGTTGGAAAAATACAGGATTTTTTTTTTTAATGTCCTTGATAATCAGAAATACATAAATTATTCAGTAGGCTTAAGTATTTTTAAATGATCCAATCTAAAAACACCTTAAAACAAAGTGAACCACTGTCTTCCATTTACATTTTCTTTCCAGAGTTGGCAAACCATTCACGTGAATGGAGTTGCACTGCTTGTGCTAGCAGAGTGAAAGGACAGATGCACCAGCAATTGAGCTCCACGTGTCTCTATGGTGATTCACCATGCATGCGTGGAAATCCAATGCAACATAAACCATTGACTACAAAAGCTGAAGGTTCTCTGTGTTACTGCTGGTTAAAGATATATTCAATCCTGACCATAATCAATTCTTGACTATGCAGTTCCATTGTAATTATTCTGGACGAAAGAACATCAGTTGATTGTACCATTTTCATATATCTCGTTATAACTTTTAAAAATATTTATTTATCACATTTGTCTTTTATGCAAAGCACTGGATTTGATTTGATATTGTACTTGCATTGAGCTTGAACCAAGAAGTTGGATGGAGGGGTGGTGTTGTGTCATCTGACCTTATACATTTATTGTCAGCATTCTTTGTATTTATGAAGTTATTATTTATTATTATCCCCATGGACTGTTGGAATCCTGTCTTTCCCTCTTGAATTGTCAGGACATCTGGGGTCATCTCATGAAATATTAAACGTCATGTCCGGATCTCTCTGACTCTACTGCAGCATTGTACTTGTCATAGTGTGTGCTGCAGTGCTGACTCCATTATCTCTCAGCTTGCAGGTCTGTCTGTTCAACCTTAATTTCAATGGGCAAGAACAGTTGCAAAAAATAGAGGTAGCTTCCAGATAGAATGTTTTTTGGTTTTTTTTTTAATTTCCGTAAATTAAATGCATTTGATTATTTTAATATCATGGTTAATTTTATTTGTGAACATTCATGCATCATGGACATTTGTAAATTTGCAAATTATGATTTTTTATTTTTTTTTGACAGTCGCTTAAGTTTGGCAACATAGTATAATAAGATGAGGTAAAGTTTCCCACCTATCACTAGCATACAGGCCCTCATCAAAACAATCAGCATCTGTTTTGTTGAAAAAGTTGCTGCCTAACATATTCTCTATCAACATGCAGACGTAGAGAGTAGGGGAGCAATCAGCAAGGGGAATCCATGTAAAACTCATCATTGTGCCTTCTCTTAGGTGGTGGGGTGACTGGTTGGGCAGTGTGGGGGATGGAATGTTCCCGATGCAAAAATAGCAATCCGATGGTTAAGGAGGTACTGTTGATGTTGTTATTCCATCACTGCAAGCTGGAACTAAGAATTGAGCACATTGAACTCATTACCAGTAAGTTTCCCTAGTACTTTCAGTTGTTCCCGCTAAGTCTGTATCTCTCAAATTAATTGGAGATGAATTAAACGGTCAGGGTTGGCTTTCTGGAGATTTTTTTTCTCCTATTCATGAAATATAGACATAATTATTAAAGCAGACATTTATTATTCATCACTGATTGTACCTGAACTGAGGAAGCATTTAAAAGTCAATCACTTTGTGGGTCTGCAGTCATAAAAGGGTGGCAAATTTGCTCGTTGAGAGGTTCAAGGAGTTGTTTATTGGTAAATATTCCTGTCATCTCAATCACTGATCCTTTCAAGAGTAAATAATACAAGGAGAAGACTAATAAATTCTGCCCAAATCATCTATCCAGCTACAAGTAGGTGATATTTATTCTCTAAACATTTGGGTATCGTGGCTCTAATAATCAGCTGTGTGTTGGTTGAATTAGGAGATCATCTTCTCATAAACATTGGCACAATTTCACCATCATCAAATATGAAAGAGGCTATCTCCTTAATATTGAAAATGTCATTCATATAAATGTCTTGATATTCTATTTTTTGCAAGCATTTCAGAAATTTTACTAACAGCTGTAAATTTTTCTCTGGGTCGGCATCCTACGGCCCGTAACCCGAAATCATCCGGCCCGCAGGCGTTTTATTTTATTTTTCAATTAGTTTCACGACCTGGGAACTGCAGCCAGTCCCGGGGCATGCAGACAACCTAGGCGCTACAGCTAGTCCTCGGGCAAGCGTGCCGACCTGGGAACTGCAGTCAGTCCTGGGGCAAGTAGGCGACCTGGGCATTACAGCCAGTCCCGGGGCAGGCGAGCCAACCTGGACGCTACAGCCAGTCCCAGAGCAGGTTAGCTGACCTGGACGCTGCAGTCAGTCCCAGGGCACGCAGGCGACCTGGGCTCTACAGCCAGACCTGGGGTAACCAAGCCAACCTGTGAACTGCAACCAGTCCTGTGGCACGCAGGCGACCTGGGAACTGCAACCAGGTCCACTCCGCGAAAAAGCCGTAATAGCTGATGGATAATCTTCAGCGCTATTTCCGTAGCAGGCTTCTGTCATGACAGCGTCCACATCTACAAGTGGAGCGTACTGCACGAATCGCCAATGTAGGCGATCCTACCAGTCTTCAGGTTCTTTGCTTTGAACTACAGGCATATTTGATTGTGACCTCCCGGGTAATGTGCACACTTGTTAATATGTCAGTGAAGTGGTGATGCAGAAACTTGTTGTCACCTGCCCATAAGCCCTTAGAAAATGGGAAATATTCCATAATTCACCTGCGATGTACAAGATCGATTAACCTAAAATAGGTTAATTCCTTGGATTTCGTGGTGCAAGTGAAATTATCCATTAGAGTTGTTTATGTGGGTGAAAGTTCGGTAATATCCATCATACACTTGTTCGCATCGAACTATTAATTAGAACGAGGATCCAATGTAAACGCCCCGTCCATGCGTTTTATTATGCAACTAATTTTACGACATCTGTACCATTATTACAATCTGCAAAAGGGCAGAAGGGTACATATTTTAGTCTTGACCCAGAAACAGATTTATACAATCATTCAAGCAATGGCAGGTTAACTCAGAGTTTCCCAGAACTATATCAATATTATATCTCCAATCAATAACGCATGTTGGGTTGCCGCGATTTCTAACTCATCATGATTTAATTTATTCTCTTCCTAACTTCCACCAATCGTCACTTCAGAAATGTAACCTTATGTGAATCGTGGCTACAAAATTACTTTAAAATGTGTTCAAATTGTGGGCTACTGATTTTTAACAAAAAAAGCCATGACATATGAAATGGAATCAAGTCTTGTGCAAATCATTCCGTGTGATTATGATGTATCCAAATATAAAGCAATGTTTTAAATAGAGGTGGAGAGTAAATGATGTGCACGCTTGTTGAATCTTCTTAAAATTAAAAATATATTAATTTCAGGAATTGGGATTAGCCATAAGAGAAACATCAACGTATGATTGTTTTAACACAACGTTGACAAGATAAATGCTAAATTCAATTGGAAAATACATTATTTAATCACGCAAGAATGTTAAGCATCTTGCATCCTGTAAAACTAAACGCTCGTTGCATTTCTAGAACCACTTTGTACTTCTGATAATGTATGCCTGCGGAAAGAGGGGGCCCAATGCCGAGCAAACATAATAAAGTTATCAATAATTTTCATTCTTGTTACTGTAATTGCAGATGTGATTTTATCTAATCTTCCTTGGAATTGCTACTAATATGCTCCTCAGACGAGGCGATGTTGATAATTTGTGACAATTCTGAGCGACCCTTTCATTACGTGTAACGTTTTCTAGATTTTTATAATCATCACTATTGTATTGGAGCCGAGACCTAAATTAAATGCAAGATTGTGCTGGATGGATACATCCATAGCATTCGTCAAAGTGAGTGGCATAGTTTAGCGAATATATAATAGATATATAAAATAAAACAAAGAGCGTATATCATCGCGAGTGTATCATTATTGTTATCGGGATTGCTACGTCGTCTTGGTCTTTGCTTCAGTCAGAAACTAACCGACTGTGCTGTTAACGTTCTTCACTTCTGACCAAAGTTTTATTTTTATTTATTTATATTTATTTATATTTGTATATAAAAATAAATATAATATAATAATACATTTATTTATTTATTAAATGTTTTTTTAAATGTTCCTTTTAATGGCTCATGTCCTGTGTTTGAATCGATTTTTGTATTAAACTTGCTGTAATCAGTGTTGCGGGGGAACAGTTTGTGTGTTTTTAAATGTTTAAAATGTTTTTTTAAATGTTCTCTTCAAATGGCTCATGTCCTGTGTTTGAATCGATTTTTGTAAGAACATTTAAAACATTAAAAAACACACAAACTGTTCCCCCACAACGCTGATTACACTGCGAGAGGCATAACTGAAGTCGGGTCGGGTTTACTGAAATGGCGGAAGTTACGCTCCGTAGCGTACTACACGTCAGTTCATTGGATTTTGCAGGAGTGGTCTATCTTGGTCCGCTCTATGATCTTTGGGCGAGCCGACCTGGGTGCTACAGCCAATCCCGGGGCAGGCGAGCCGACCTGGGAAACGCAGCCAGTCCCAGGGCAGGCGAGCAGGTCTCTGGGAACGCGAGGGACCTGGGAACTGCAGAAAACAAATTGAAAAACACGTGAAAACTAATGCGAAAAACAACAAGTGTCACACTATGGCAATAGATGCGGCCAGCCATCCGCTCACAGACATGGGTCCTGGCCCCTACGCAGAACAAGGTTGCTGACCCCTGAAATACCGATTTGATTTCAACTTACTTTGCTACAACTGGCTGCCATCTTTGTCACAATGCAACAGATTTCAAGAAGTTATTTCTCAGTATAGTATGTTGGCATATTAAGGATCTGAAAGGGGATACATGAATATTTTGTTTTAACCTGGCAAATTGAGATTTTCATGAAGAATCAAGGAACTAAAGATGCTGGTTTACAAAAAATATACACAGTGCTCAGCAACTCTGGAGAACATAAATAGGTGATGTTTTGGGTCAGGACATTTTTATAATTTTGTTTACTTGTCATGTGTACCAAGGCAAAGTGAAAAACCTTTGTTGCATGCTATCCAGTCAAAGAAAAGTCTACATATCCTTGCTCAGACTGATTGCTGATAAGGGCGGTGGTGGGGGGGAAGGGGGGAAGAGGAGAGAAAGGTAGAAGAGATGAGGGATAGCTATTTCCTATCTAAATGTATAGCTATAATTTCCTATCTAAATGTATAGAAATGAAGAGATGCTCATATACCTGTATTTGGCCCATAACTCTCCAAACACTTCCTATTCATATATCTGTCCAAATGCCTTTTAAAAGTTGTATATCAATTTCTGAACCGTCCCCTGGCAGGTCATTCTGAATATAGACTGCCCTCTGGAACATAGATCAGGATAACACAGGCCTTTTGCCCCGTAATGTCTGTGCCAAACAAGATGCCAAGTTAAACCGAAGATAGACCCAAAATCAGTGGGATAGGCAGCGTCGCTGCACAGAAGGAATGGGTGATGTTTTGGGTCGAGACCCTTCTTCAGAATGAGAGTTGGGGGAGAGGGAAACGAGATGTGGAAGGGTACAAAGAACATGTGAGGTGTAAAAAAATACGGATCGAAGCAGACGATGATCAAGGAAATGTGCAATGGTTCATCGTTGGATGAGAGGAAGGTGACAATGAGTCTTGCAAACAGTAAAATTAATTGGGAGGACAGTGAAACTAATAGGAGAACTAGGGTGACGGGGGGAGAGAGGGGGGAAGCAAGGGTTACTAGAAGTTAGATAAATCAATATTCATACCACTGGGTTGTCTGCTGCCCAAATGAAATACAAGGTGCTGTTCCTCTAATTTGCGTTTGGCCTCACTGATAGTGGAAGAGGCTCGGGTCCGAAAGGTCAGTATGGGAATGGGAGGGAGAGTTGGCGTTTAGCAACCGGGAGATCATGTAGGCCCAGGCGGACTGAGCAAAACTATCCCTTGTGATTCATCATAGGTCATTGAGACAATTAATGTTGAAAGTAAACTGTGCAGCTCAGAGGCTGTGGAAAATGTTTGTCTCTTAATTATGGATTTTTATTTTCTGAGTTACCCAGATAGAAACATAGAAAATAGATGCAGGAGTAGGCCATTTCGCCCTTCGAGCCAGGACCATCATTCAAAATGATCATGGCTGATCATCCAAAATCATTACCCCGTTGCTGCATTTTTGCCCATATCCCTTGATTCCGTTAGCCCTAAGAGCTATATCTAACTCTCTTGAAAACATCCAGTGCATTGGCTTCCACTGCCTTCTGTGGCAGAGAATTCCACAGATTCACAACTCTAGGTGAAATAGTTTTTTCTCATCTCTGTCCTAAATGGCCTACTCCATATTCTTTAGTTCTGGACTCGCCCAACATCGGGAACATGTTGGTAGTTCTGGACTCCCCCAACATCGGGAACATTTTTTCTGCATCTAGCCGTCAATGCCCTTAGGAATTTTATATGTTTCTATAAGATATCCCCTCATCCTTCTAAATTCCAATGAATATAAGCCCAGTCGACCTATTCTTTCATCGTATGTCTGTCCCGCCATCCCGGGAATTAACCTCAAGTCAAGATGGTTTATTGTTATGTGTCCCAGATAGGACAATGAAATTCTTGCTTGCTGCAACACAACAGAATATTGTAAACAAACATACAGAACAGTTCAGTTCAATATACACATAAATAAGCAGAAAAAGTGCAATAGGCTGTTACAGTTCAGAGTCTGTTTGTTGGCGAGTTTAATAGCCTGATGGCTGTGGGGAAGCAGCTGTTCCTGAACCTGGATGTAACAGATTTCTGGCTCCTATACCTTCTGCCCAATGGTAGCAGAGAGATGAGTAAATGGCCAGGATGGTGTGGGTCCTTGATGATGTTGGCTGCCTTTTTGAGGCGGCGACTGTGATAGATCCCTTTGATGGTGGGGAGGTCAGAGCCGATGATGGACTGGGCAATGGTTACAACTTTCTGCATCCTTCTCCGCTCCTGGACGCTCAGGTTGCCGAACCAAGCCACGATGCAACCAGTCAGCATGGTCAGTCAACCTGGTGAACCTATGCTGCACCCCCTCAATAGCAAGAATGTCCTTCAAATTAGGAGATGGAAACTGCACAAAATACTCCAGATGTGGTCTCACCAAGGCCATGTACAACTGCAGTAGGACCTCCTTGCTCCTACACTCAAATCCTTTGGCTCTGAAGGCCAAAATGATGTTAGCTTTCTTCACAGCCTGCTGTACCTGCATGCTTGCATTCAGTGGCTGATGTACAAGGACACCCAGGTCTTGTTGCACCTCCCCTTTTCCTAATCTGGCACCATTCAGACATTCAGAGAATAATCTGCTGCCTTGTTCTTGCCACCAAAGTGGATAACCTCACATTTATCCACATTATACTGCATCTGCCCACTCACCCAAACTATCCAAGTCACCCTGCAGCCTCATAGCATCCTCCTCCCAGCTCAAACTGCCACCCAGCTTTGTGTCATCTGCAATCTTGGAGATGTTACATTTAATTCCTTTGTCTAAATCGTTAATATATATATTGCAAATAACTGATCCCAGCACTGAGCCTTGCTGCACCCCACTAGTCACTGCCTGCCATTGTTGAAAAGGAACTGTTAATTCCTACTCTTTGCTTCCTGTCTGCCAGCCAGTTCTCTATCGATGTCAATATCCTACCCTAATATCCTATCCTGCTCTAATTTTCCACACTAATCTCTTGCGTGGGACCTTGTCAAAAGCTTTTTGGAAATCCAGATATATCACAGCCAATAGGTCTCCCTTATCCATTCTACTTGTTACATCCTTTAAAAATTCCAGAAGATTAGTCAAGCATGTTTTCCACTTCATAAATCCATGCTGACTTTGACCGATCATGTCACTGCTTTCCAAATGCTCTGCTTTTACATCTTTAATAATCGACTTAAGCATCCTCCCCACTACTGATGTAAGGCAAATTGGTCCATAATTTCCTGTTTTTTCTCTCCCTCCTTTCTTTAAAAAGTGTGGTTACATTGGCTACCCTCCAGTCCACAGAAACTGATCCAGAGTCTATAGAACATTGGAAAATAATCACCAATGCATCCACGATTTCTAGGGCCACCTCCTTGAGTACTCTGGCATTCCAATCCATTTGGCCCTGGGGATTTATCTGCTTTCAGTCCAAACAGTTTACTTGACACCAGTTTCTGACTAATGTGGATTCCCCTCAGTTCCTCCCATTTGATCCTCGGTCCCCTAGTATTTCTGGGTGGTTGCTTGTGTCTTCCTTAGTGAAGACAAACCCAAAGTAACTGGTCTGCCATTTCCTTGTTTCCCATTATAAATTCACCTGTTTCTGACTGTAAGGGACCTACATTTGTTTTCACTAATCATTTCCTCTTCACATTTCTAAATAAACATTTACAGTCAGTTTTTATATTCCCTGCAAGCTTTCTTTCATGCTCTATTTCCCCCCTCTTAATTAACCCCCTTGTGTTGAATTCTAAATTTCTCCCAGTCCTTTGGTTTGCTGCTTCCTCTGGCCAATTTATATGCTTCTTCCTCGGATTTAACACTATCCCTAATTTCCCTAGTTAATCACAGTTGAACTGCTTCCCCGTTTTATTTTTAAGTCAGACAAGGGATGAACATTTGTTGTAATTCGTCCATGTGAATAAATCTTTGCCATTGCTTATCCACCGTCAACCCTTTATGTGTCATTTGCCAGCCTATCCTACCCAATTCCTCTCATATCATCAAAGTCACCTTTCTTTCAGTTCAGGACCCTTGTCTCTGAATTAACCATGTCACTCTCCATCTTAATGCAGAATTCTACCATATTTTGAATAGAATCTATCTTATTAAGGTCACTGTTGCGCAAAGGGCTTTGCACAATAAGATTACTAACTAATCCTTCCTCATTACACAATACCCAGTCTAGGATGGCCTGTCCTAGTTAGTTCCTCTACATATTGGCTCAGAAAACCATCCCGTATACGCTCCAGAAAATTCTCCTTGGCGTTGTTACCAATTTGGTTAGCCCAATCTACATGTAGATTAAAATCACCCATGATAACTGCTATACCTTTGCTACACGCATCCCTAATTTCCCGTTTGATGCTATCCCCAGCCTTACTACTGCTGTATGGTGGTCTGTACACAACTCCAACAAGCGTTTTCTGCATTTGGCTATTTCGCAGTTTAACACATCCAAGTAGCAATGTTACAACATTTTGAGATTTTAAAAATCAAGTCTGCAATTTATCCTATCAGATAAAGCATAAAAAGAAGTTTAATTTGACACCGAATTTACTTTCATATCTTCAGTATTAAAAAAGTTATGGACATTTTCATACTCGGAAATTAGCATCTTGTTCCCCATTGCCTTTCCATTGACTTAACTCAAAAGCTGTGATCTAGGACAGTGAAAAGCCCATAACTTTCTTAAAAATTAAGAGAACTCAATGAAATTTTAAGTTATTATAGATTGAAGCATTCTGAAACAAATATGAAATAATCTTACTTGGATGACCTGAATTTAAAGCATATAATTAGTTAGTTACCTAATTGTAGCTAATTACAAAATTCAATTACTAGATCTAAACATCTATCCATTTCTTAAGAAAAGATAAACATTTTTAAATTGCCTAAGTGTCCAAATAACATTCACACAATAATTCACAATATAACATGATTTTTAAATCTAATTTTCATGAATTTATAGGCCAAATGGAAGGAATTTAGTGTTTAATTCCTGTAAATTAATGGCCATTTAAATCAACTTGCGAGTGGGTTTTAGTGGAATGCGGTGGATTAGAACATTGCGGTTTGCGGTGAAGTTAGCAGGAAAAATACTGCCGGTTCGTATATTTCTTTTGTTCCCATTTAGCAACATGAAAATGTGATTAAATGCTTCCTAAGATCCACGTTTTTATGTAAAATAAACTGTGTACTTTATTTTCTCCCCTACGTAAAATCCTTCCCGTTGTCGGCGCTCACGGCTTTAGAAGATGATTTTTAAATGACTCTATCTAATAAATAATCTAGCGTAATTTAAAATACCTTCATAAATCAAATGTCGGAGCGATTTTTCTTCAGCAACGAAATCCCCTGACATGGATCGATTTGCCCTGTCTGTAGAAAAACGGCACTTTAAACACGCCCCCCCCATCTGAAAGGCGCCAAAGTTGCGCATACGGGGAGTGGCTGAACTGCAGCGCTGCTCAAGGTAAGTTTTGTAACATATCTAATCCAAGCTAATGTCTCTCCTTACTATTGCATCAATATCTTCTTTAACCAGCAATGCCACCCCACCTCCTCTTCATTTCTGTCTGTCCTTCCAGAATATTGAATAACCCTGCATATTGAGCTCCTAGCCTTGGTCACCCTGGAGCTGTGTCTCCGTAATCCCAGCTATATCAGATCCGTTAACAACTAACTGCACATTCAATTCATTCACCTTATTACGAATGCTCCTCACATTAAGGCACAAAGCTTTCAGGTTTGTTTTTCTTTTCTCCCTTCTACCTTTTGCTTTTGCCCTCATCCTACGACTCTCTATCTCCCTGCATTGGTTCCCACCCCCCTGCCCTATTAGTTTAAACGTGACCTTTCCTACACTCTCTGTTCCGTTAACTGCACGCATATGCTTCCACGTTGTTGACCCCCCCCCCCCCCCCCACTATTTAGCTTAAACTTACCAGTGTAGCACTAGCAAACCTGCCTGCCAGAATGTTGGTCCCCCTCCAGTAAAGGTGCAACCCGTTCCTTTTGTACAGGTCACACATGCCCCAGAAGAGATCCAATGGTCTAGAAATCTAAATCCCTGCCCCCTGCACCAACTCCTCAGCCACACATTCAGCTCCCCTATCTCCCTGTTCCTACCCTCACTAGCACGAGGTACTGGAAGCAAACCAGAGATAACCACCATTGAGGTTCTGCTTTTCAGCCTCCTACCTAATTCTCTATACTCGTGTTGCAGAACCTATGTAGTTTGTGCCTACATGAATAACTACTTCCGGCTGCTCCTCTTCCCTCTTGAGGATGTCCTGCAGTCGAAGATATCCTTCAGCAGACATACTGAGTTCTTTTCCTTGATAAATATAGGATCTCAGCTCATGCATAGTTTACTCTGCTGAGACAATCAAAACCCCAAAACAAAAGTCAGACGAAAACAAAGGTTTGTCATTTCCCACTCTCATTACAAAATTGCAGCTATTGACTTGTTAATCTAGGGGTTAAAAGAGAGACAAACGGTGTTTATTTTAGAGATATAATGTTTTCGGCCCACCCAGTCCACACCGACCAACGATCCTATCACATGAACACTATTTCAAACAATTTACATTTACACCAAGCCAATTAACTTACAAATCTATACAGAAAGAAACTGAAGATCTCGGAGAAAACCCACACGGTCATGGGGAGAACGTATAAACTCCGTCCATACAGCACCCGTAGTCGGGATCAAACCCGGGTCTCTGGCGCTGCAAGCTCTGTAAGGCAGCCATTGTGCCACCATGCTGCCCCTTTGCTGATAGATTTTGCCTATTAGTAAATTATTTATAACAGATTCTTTCTCCTTTAAATGGGCCAGTCAAGGTATAAAAATGGGCCAATCAAGGCTGACAAAACAGTAAACGTGGTTTTTATCCTCTTCAATTTTGCCTAAAGAATTATATGCAATTACATTGAAATTACTGTTTCGGGAACCTTTTTCGGCTCAATTGGCCAATGTTGTTTATTTCAATGGAAAAGGTAATACTAATCCTGTTGTTTAACCATCCCCTTAAACTATCTTCCCAGGAGTATAAACTTCAACTGTGTAACAGACCTTCTGCCCAAAGATTACCGGTGGCCCAGACCCTGGAACAGATTGTTTCTATCAGCAAAGTTCAGAATGTAGATGTTCATTGGGAGGAAGCTCCTACTTCATTAGTGTGGGCCAGGGAAACAAAGGCCTTCCCCATTCATGGCTGACTGATCAAAAAACAGTGCTAGAAGAACTCACTGTGTCAGGCAGCATACATGAAGGGAAGTGGACTGATGATATTTTGGATCGGGAGCCTTCTTCAGACATTGTAATGGGGGGGAGAAAGCTGGAAAAGAGAGTTGGGTGTGGGATAAAGTCTGGCAATTGATAGGTGTGTGCAAAGTGACAAAGACTAGAGGTGAAAAGGTGACAAATGGGTGTCAGATAAAGAAAGATGAGTACAATGTAAAGCTAGAGGTGTGATAAGTGACAAAGACTAGAGGTGAAAAGGAGATAAATGGGTGTCAGATAAAGAAAGATGAGTACAATGTAAAGCTAGAGGGAGAGCAAAATGGCTGTTGGTGAAATGTGGAGGAGGAGGGAGGGGGGAGTGGCGATGGTGACAGTGGAAAGGAGGGAATTTTGTGAAATTGGAGAATTTAATGTTCATACCATTGCATTGTAGGCTACCCAAGTCTCCAACCCAATGGTGTGCTCACCATTGCGAGCTGCAGAGAGATAAAAGGCATGAATGATCGCATGCTTCCCCTGAGAAATGAATACAGATGTGAGGTGGCTAAAGCCCCTGTCCCACGTAGGAGACCTAAACAGCAACCTCTGGTGACCTTGCCCGCCACCCAAAAAAAATGGAGGTCAAGGTCACCTGCAACCTCCTACCACCTCCCACGCATATGTTGAAAAACGTCCTCGACTATGAAGAAAACCGGCTTCGACTAGACCTGCGACTAAAAAATTATCGAATTTTAAAACAGCAACCTATTTTTAGCCGAGGCCGGTTTTAATCATGACGGAAAAAATAGCAGCAACCTAGACCACGCGGAAACCACTTTCGACCATTAGGGAGAGTGACCAAAACCTCCGATGACCTCGTGGAAACCTTCGGTGGCGGGCAAGTTCACCAGAGGTTGCTGATTCTGTCTCCTAAGTGGGACAGGGGCTTAAAGCCCTTCAATTTTGACGTTTTTGACAACCTCAGCACTGAACTACTATGGGCTTTGTACTACAAGATTGCAGTATTATGACAAGGTTTACCAAGTATAACTGATAATAGTAAGATTAAACAAGAACTTACCAGTTCGAAGTTTGATCGTTATTTTATGAGGAGTTACGATGAGGGATTACGTGAAGAACCCGCCTCACGCTGGCAACGGCATACTTCAAAGCAGCGGCATGAAAAACACAGAACACCAAAAGCCGGAGTAACATAGTAAGGCTCATAAAAGACTCAGAACTACCATTTGATCATTTATTTTATGAGGGTGGGAGCGGAGGGCACGTAATCCCTCATCGTAACTCCTCATAAAATAACGATCAAACTTCGAACTGGTAAGTTCTTGTTTAATCTTACTATTTTACTTCGGAGTCACGTGAGTGACTACGTGAAGATTTTAAAGCTTTCTGTGTTTTTTATGTCGTAGAATCAATCCGTACGACAGTCCGGCTAAGTAAAACACATACATGAGAAACCAGACTAATGTTAGATCATTTCACAATTAACTTTTTAATGGTTTTAAAGACCATATAATAACCCTCCTTATAACTGAGGGGAAATGATTACAAGTGATAAAAGATAGAAGTGACTACACCATTGATTATAGCAATTAATAGTAAACAAAGCAGGTGATTATAGTGCTCCCAACACCGCGTGTCCAAAGCTTGTCATAGTGTGAACAGGTTTATTGTAGAACTTTGAGAAAGTTTCTTCTTTACTCCACCCTGCGACTTTTTAAAATATGCTCGAGAGGTACGTCCCGCCCCTTCGCCGCGGACGTAGCTGCGCCCTGGTGGAGTGAGATTTGAACACATCAGTGTCTACTCCCGCTAAAACCAACACCTGTTTCAACCATTTTGAGATAGTTTGAACTGAAGCTTTTGTGTGTGGTTTTTTGTGCGTAACCATTAACGCTTTCTCATTTCCTCGAAGGGTGTCAGTAACTTTAATATATTCGTTCAAATGTTTAACCACACACAAAGTAGGATCAATATGATAAGCTTGAAAGGTTACCTTTGTTCCAGATCTCCCTGGTCTGCTTTGTTTGATTAACTCGTAAACATAGAACACAACATTATCTGTAGTCACATGCATACAGTCTAAACGCAACATTTGTAAAGTTTGCACTCTTTGAGCTGAGACCAGTGACATTAACATGACTAATTTCAATGTCAATCTTTCCAATGTCAACCCTTCAATTGGAGTCCATTGTCTAAGTAGCGTAAGTACAATGCTCACATCCCAAATCTCTGTGTATCTTGGTTTTGGGTGGATTAATATTAAAGATTCCTTTCATGAATCTAGATATTAATGGATGCGACCCAATTGATCTCTGATCAGTCATAAGCCCTAAATAGGACGACAAAGCACTGCGTGCAGTGTTAATGGCACTGTAACTTAAATGTTGCTGAAAATGCAAATTGGCAAGGAATTCCAAAACATTTACAATATTTACAGTATCATAAGAAATATTTGACTGTGTGCAAAAGTCTTCCCATTTCTTAATATGTGTCATATATTGCTTTGTGTGCTATTGCGCCATGATGCAACCATAACTTTCATAGTTTGGTCCGACAATCCAGCTCCTGTAGTGGTCTGGTCAAAACCTGCAGATTAACAAATTCATATATGCATACAATGGGTAAATCTCTTTAATTACCGGATTAGTCAAGATATCACTACAGTTAGGAATCGACATATATGGTTCTTTAATCATATTCAGCATTACTGGGAACCAAGGTTGAGTTGGCCAATTTGGAACTACCAACAATCCAGAAGCAGAATCTTGTTCTATCTTCTTCAGGCATCTCTGAATCAAAGCAAATGGTGGAAAAGCATAAAAGAACATCTTTCCCCATTGTAATGAAAAAGCATCTACTGCTACTGCATCTGGATCGTGTTCCCAAGACACATAAGTAGGCAACTGATGATTAAGCCTAGATGCAAACAAATCTATTTCTGGCAACCCAAATTGGTTTACAATATTCTTAAATATTGCTGGCTTAAGCATCCATTCCGTATTATCTTTAAAAATCCTGGACCTTTCATCTGCTACCACATTGTCCTTACCCGGAATGTAGCTTGCTGAAATCCATATTTGGCGACCAATACACCATTGCCATATCTCATTTGGCCAGACAATCACATGATACTGACCTAACTCCCCCCATGTGATTAATGTATGCAACAGCCGTTTTATTGTCTAACTGTATTAACACATGTAGACCTTGTTTAGCACAACAATATGCTTTAAGTCCATAAAAAGCACCCAATAACTCCAAATAGTTAATACCATGAACTTGAAGAAAACGCTTCTTCTTGAGCTTTCCATCTACCTCCACAACTGGAGGACGAATCTGTAGCCCCCCATCCGAGAGCACTAGCATCCGTTTGTAAAAACCATTTCAGGTTGTTTAATCATGATATTCTTAGCAGCTTGTGGGACATTTTCAACCCACCATTGTAATTCCAACACGGCTTCTTTTGTTAATTGCATAGGCCTGTCAAAGTGACCTGCCTTCTCCTTAAGAGCCCTTGTTTTGTCCCTTTGAAGATTTTGATAATGTAATGGACCAAATTCCACTGCCGGAAATGCTGCTACCAGTTTCCCAATAGTTTTTGCCACTTCTCGGATGGAGGGATAAGGTTTGTGAATGAGGTAATTACAAGTCATCAAGATGTCATTGACCTTCTCTGTTGGCAAAGTAACTAACATAGTCACTGAGTTAATTAAAAACCCCAAAAAGTTAATTGATTGTGCTGGCTGCAGCTGGGACTTAATTGGATGAATCAAAAACCCTAGCTTTTCAAACAAAAGCTTTAGTAACTGAAACTGAGTGCTCAGCTGACTCTTGAGTATCACTAATGATCAGAATATCATCCAGATAAGCCATAACAATGTGTTTCTGTGCTCTTAATTGGGCTAAAACTGGTTTCAACAGTTTTGTAAAGAGTCTAGGAGCCGAACTCAATCCATTTGGTAAAGCTTTAAACTGCCATAATTGTCCCAGCCAATTAAATTTTAAATACCTCCTGAAGCATTGATGAATTGCTATAGAATAATAGGCATCCTTCAAATCAATCTTAGCCATATAACACCCTGCTGAAATAAGATATTTTGCAGTACTGAATGTCTCCATCTTAAAATGTTTGTATTCTACAAACTTATTCAGATCTGTAAGGTCCAGAATAATTCTGCAACCACCATCTTTTTTTATCTCTTCGAAATATATTAGAGATAAATTGATGCTTATGTTCATAAGTCTTTTCAATTACGCCTTTTCCAGATAATTTTGTCAATTTCCACATTAATCTCCATTCTTTCCTCTGCAGAAAACACATAAGCATAAGCAGGTCTATTCTGTACAGGAGGATTAACCCCTTCTTTAAAAATAATAATGGCTCCCGAAACTGCTTGTAATACATATCGATCAGAAGTAATGTTAAGCCAGGCATTATAAAATTTTTTGCAATCTCCCTCCAACTGGAGAGTCATCCACAGTTTCTTTA
Organism: Okamejei kenojei; assembly: GCA_035221665.1. Classification (NCBI taxonomy): domain Eukaryota; kingdom Metazoa; phylum Chordata; class Chondrichthyes; order Rajiformes; family Rajidae; genus Okamejei; species Okamejei kenojei. The sequence continues at coordinate 49,890,585 of CM069132.1, forward strand.
AGTACATAAGTCTTTAATACCTCTGCGTATGAGCGTGGTGGTCTCCTTCTTCCCGAATACAGGGAAGCACTTGCCTGCACAGCACGATGGTATTTTTCGTGACAAACGTCTGCTTCTATAACGGAAATCGAAACCCCTTCGGGCCGAAAAAACCCCCTTCTTTGTCCAAAAACAAAAGGTTTAACATTGCTAAAATATTTAGCTTCTTCATCCAACTCTTTCAGCTGTTTCGGCAGATTTTCTCCAAACAAATTACCCAGGAGCTTGAACTCCACTTTCTTGACACAGGCTTGCAAATCTAGGGTGAAATATGGGCCGAATCGCCGTTTTCCTCATGCAATTAATTTCATAGAATGAATTACATAATAAGCCCAAAGTATCCTTTTGAATCTTTTCCATTTCCAGATTCTCCATTTGCCTGCCATAGGCCGTAATGGCGGCAGAAATTAATTTGAGCACCTTTTGAAACTTCACTTCTAGGGCTCTCATACTTGGAGTCATAGACGTCCATATCATCGGATTCACCGACCGCTGCCGAGGAGCTGCTCCTTACTGCAGCTCCTCCTCGCGCCGTCAGCGTTGACGTCATGCGTTGCCTGCGTGAGGCGGGTTCTTCACGTAGTCACTCACGTGACTCCGTAGTAAAATTACTGTCTATTTGTTACGTTGTTGCATTTAATATGCCTATGAAGCACGTTAAACTTATTTGGACTGGTCCCAGGGCATGCCTTAGTTCAAGATTTAGACACGATCCTATTAGATGCATGTTGGAAAGCCTGATGTTTTCTAATTGAGAAGTAGTTGATGATGGACATCTCCTAATGATTAATATTTGACCTAGAACAGCACAACATGGGAAAAGGGCCTTTGGCCCACAATGTCTGTACCAAACATGATGTCAGATTAAACTATTCTCCTCTGCCTGCACGTGATCCATATTACTCCATTCCTCCATCCCTTGCATATTCATGTGCCTAGCTGAATGCTTCTTAAATGCCACTATTGTTTCTACTTCCACCAACTCTCCTGCCAGTGTGTGTTTGTGTAAATTGCACTGATTACATCAGTCAAAAGAATGTGCTCCACACATCTCCTTTCCCCTCTTACCTTAAAGTGATTCCTTCCAATCTTTAATATTTCTACTGTTGAGGGAAAGGGCTCTGACTGTATATGCTCTCCATGCCTCTCTTAGTTTTATATACTTTTTATCAGATCTCCCCTCAACCTCCGACAATCCATCTTTGTCCGATCTCATAGCCAACACCCTCTAATTCAATAGCAGTCTGATAAACATCTTTTGTACCTTCACGAAAGCTTCCAAATCCTTCTGCAATGCGATGATCAAAACGGAGTACTCAATGCAGCCTGGGGTGGAAGATTGCAATCTTCACGTGGTGCGCCCTGTTTCGACTAATGCAATCAACTCGATGTGCACAAACGGAAGATGAAATAGAATAAGTTGTCCAACAACTTTAGGCTGTGCACGCCACACGAAAGAAGAAGAATGCAGCCTAACCAAAGTCTTCTAATGCGCCTGTCCCACTTAGGCAAATTTTCAGCGGACTGCCGGCGACTGACATGCACGCACACACGGCTAGGGGAAGCTCTGTCTGAAATTCACACGGTACAAAGCCAAGGTGATAGAGAGACACACCGCGATGAATAGGAAGGTTGGTGCTGTAATTAAGATGGCTAGCACAGTGTATGGTAAGTCCTTTAAAAGAGGGGAGAGGGGGGAGAAGGAGTGGAAACAACTTTTCACAAGCCTGGGTAGATAAATAAGCTGGAGAAACTCAGCGGGTGAGGCAGCATCTATGGAGCGAAGGAAATAGGCAATGTTTCGGGCCGAAACCATTCTTCAGACAATTTTTAATAAGACAGAGATACACAGCTGTGAAGTTCGGCGGAAATTTAACATTACCGGTCGGTTATCCTTGGTTCTGAAAACTCCTGCTTACGTTTTTTTTTCCCAATGAGCCAATGAAAATGACCCATCAGCAAAGGCGATTAACTAAAACTACCTACAGCTACCTCGACTACCTACAACTACATGGTGACCCCACTACAACTGCATCTACGACTACAGGATTATCGATTATCTCCATGGCGACCAATATTTGGTCACAGACGATGTTTCAACATGTTGAAAAATTTGCGGCGACCATACCGAGGCCGCGACAAATTCCCAGAATGCGGGAACTCCTCGCGACAATGAAGGAGACTCACCAGAGACCACCAGCGAACATGTGGCGAGCACAGAGTCTCCTGCACTGAGGACTGGGAGAAATTCAGAGACCAGCAGAGGAGGACAAAGGGCTTAATTAGGAAAGGTAAAAATAGATTATGAAAGAAAACTGGCAGAGAACATAAAAACTGACTGCAAAAGTTTTTATAGATATGTGAAGAGAAAGAGGTTAGTTAAAACAAATGTAGGTCCCTTGCAGTCAGAAACAGGTGAGTTGATCATGGGGAACAAGGATATGGCGGACCATTGAATAACTACTTTGTTCCGTCTTCACTAAGGAAGACATAAATAATCTGCCTGAAATAGCAGGGGACTGTGGGTCAAAGGAGGAATTGAGTGAAATCCAGGTCAGTCGGGAAGTGGTGTAGGGTAAATTGAATAGATTAAAGGCCGATAAATCCCCAGGGCCAGATAGGCTGCATCCCAGAGTACTTAAGGAAGTAGCTCAGGAAATAGTGGATGCATTAGTGATAATCTTTCAAAACTCTTTAGATTCTGGAGTAGTTCCTGAGGATTGGCGGGTAGCAAATGTAACCCCTCTTTTTAAGAAGGGAGGGAGAGAGAAAACGGGGAATTACAGACCAGTTAGTCTAACATCGGTAGTGGGGAAAAACTGCTAGAGTCAGATATTAAAGATGGGATAGCAGCACATTTGGAAAGTGGTGAAAATCATTGGACCAAAGTCAGCATGGCTTTATCAAAAGGTAAATCATGTCTGACGAATCTTGTGGAATTTTTCGAGGATGTAACTAGTAGCGTGGATAAGGGAGAACCAGTGGATGTGGTATATCTGGACTTCCAGAAGGCTTTCGACAAGGTCCCACATAAGAGATTAGTATACAAACTTAAAGCATACGGTATTAGGGGTTCAGTATTGATGTGGATAGAGAACTGGCTGGCAAACAGGAACCAAAGAGTAGGAGTAAACGGGTCCTTTTTCACAATGGCAGGCAGTAACTAGTGGGGTACCGCAGGGCTCAGTGCTGGGACCCAGCTATTTACAATATATATTAATGATCTGGATGAGGGAATTGAAGGCAATATCTCCAAGTTTGCGGATGACACTAAGCTGGGGACAGTGTTCGCTGTGAGGAGGATGCTAGGAGACTGCAAGGTGACTTGGATAGGCTGGGTGAGTGGGCAAATGTTTGGCAGATGCAGTATAATGTGGATAAATGTGAGGTTATCCACTTTGGTGGCAAAAACAGGAAAGCAGACTATTATTTAAATGGTGGCCGATTAGGAAAAGGGGAGATGCAGCGAGACCTGGGTGTCATGGTACACCAGTCATGAAAGTAGGCATGCAGGTGCAGCAGGCAGTGAAAAAAGCGAATGGTATGTTAGCTTTCATAGCAAAAGGATTTGAGTACAGGAGCAGGGAGGTTCTACTTCAGTTGTACAGGGTCTTGGTGAGACCACACCTGGAGTATTGCGTACAGTTTTTTTGGTCTCCAAATCTGAGGAAGGACATTATTGCCATAGAGGGAGTGCAGAGAAGGTTCACCAGACTGATTCCTGGGATGTCAGGACTGTGCTATGAAGAAGACTGGATTAGATAACTCGGTTTATACTCTCTGGAATTTAGGAGATTGAGAGGGGATCTTATAGAAACTTACAAAATTCTTAAGGGGTTGGACAGGCTAGATGCAGGAAGATTGTTCCCGATGTTGGGGAAGTCCAGGACAAGGGGTCACAGCTTAAGGATAAAGGGGGAAATCCTTTAAGACCGAGATGAGAAAGACTTTTTTCACACAGAGAGTGGTGAGTCTCTGGAACTCTCTGCCACAGAGGGTAGTTGAGGCCAGTTCATTGGCTATATTTAAGAGTGAGTTGGATGTGGCCCTTGTGGCTAAGGGGATCAGAGGGTATGGAGAGAAGGCAGGTACGGGATACTGAGTTGGATGATCAGCCATGATCATATTGAATGGCGGTGCAGGCTCGAAGGGCTGAATGGCCTACTCCTGCACCTAATTTCTATGTTTCTATGTTTCTACTGCACTCGCCTAAAAAAGTCGCCTAAGTGGGACAGGCCCGTAACGCTGCAGCATGACTTCCTGACTTAAACTCGATGACCATCCAATGAAGTCATACAAACCATATTCATATTTCCTCAGATTACTTTTTCAGCATTACTTGTATGCTTTTTAGATCTGCATTGATCAGACTACTTATTGCTCATAATTGTTTCCGTGGGCATCTAATCAATCGTCATTCAAATCCCTGAAAAATGTAGATCACTTGTTTTATTTATGTGCCTCTACGGATATTATGACTTTTGCAATCAGGTAACAAAATAGCAGATTTTTTTGTTTGGAACAAGCCTCCTCAATAACTGTAATAATGATACGACTCCAAAATAATATAATTCTATTTAATCTCACCTCAGCCCTCAGTGAATTGATAGCTTGTGGAAATTTACTTTTTAAAATGTTGCTTTTCTATCATTATGTTTGTTGTAATAATATTTTTATTAGAAGTAATCCATCATAACAACGGTATAACAACTTTTCAAATACACAACCAACTTATTTCAATAAGTATACGAATGTTACGAGTAATTCTTATAAACTTCTATTTTTTTAGAAAGTAGAAAAAGAAAAGAGTAGATTTTAATCAATAAGAATAGTGATTAAATAATAATTTTGATTATATAGAAAGAGAAGAGAGAGAAAAAAATATATATATGTATGTATTCTTGTTGTATGTATTTAATTAAAACAATGTATTATATATATATATTTAAAAAAAAGAAAAAAAGGGGGAAAAAAAGAGAGATTATAGTATACATCTTAATAGTGAATAACACAATTTTCAAATAGCGATATCAATAGCGACATGTATACAAATCAAAAAGAAAAACAGAATTATTTTCATCTAATCCTGGCGGGTACCCATTGAGTTGTGATGCCAAGAACAGCTACCCCTTCAAATATTCTGTATATGGAGACCATATCTGTTCAAAGAGTTCGTATTTGTCCATTAGGACAAATCTGATTCTTTCCAATGCAACGTCTCTAACATTTCCACTGTCCACATTTTAATTGTGGGGGATAATGTTCCCTTCCAAAATTTCAATATTAATTTTTTCCCTATTATCAAACAGTAATCCAAGAAATTTATTTGGTTTACTGTTAATATTAAACTTGAATCCAGGACTCCTAATATTATTAATTTTGGATCTGGGTCCAGTTTAATTTTAAGAACTTCAGAGATAACTCTAAAGATTTCTGTCGAATAATAATTAAGTTTTATACATGTTACAAAACTATGCGTTAAATTAGCTTCCAAGTTCTGACATTTATCACAAATAGGGGAAATGTTCGAATAAATTCTATTTAATTTCGTTTTTGAATAATGTAATCTGTGTAATACCTTAAATTGTATCTATATATGTCTAGCATTTAATGAGGAGCGATGTATACATTGTAGGCTTTCTTCCCAAGTTTCCTTCGTTATAGATAAACCTATTTCATTTTCCCATGTTTGTCGATATATTACCGAAGTTGGGATTTCCATATCCAAAATAGTATTATATATATATTCGCTATTAATTTTTCTGTATTTGGGTGTTTATTAAACAATTCATCTCATAATCCTGGTTTTCTATTTTTATAGTCTTGCGTATTTGACTTAATATAGTTTCTAATTTGTAAATACCTAAATATGTTATTTGACTGCAATCCATAGATATCCTGTAACTCTTGAAATGAAAGAATTTTTCCTTTCTTGTAAAGGTGTTCTATCCTTTTAATTCCTAAATCATTCCAGTGTTTAAACCCCTTGTCCAATACAGAGGGCCTAAACAAGGGATTATTCATAATTGGCAAACAAAATGACAAATTATCCATATGTAAGGGTCTTAACTATTTGTTTTTCCAAATACGTTCTATTGCTATGAATTATAGGGTTGTCACCATACGTTTTTTTTTTTGTACTTCCCTTGGTGCAAAAAGAATCGAACCTACATCAAAAGGCAAACAGTCTTCCTTTTCCATCTTTAGCCAGTTTGGTTCATGATCTAAAATTTACGAACCAAAAATTCATATTCTTAATCTGAACTGCCCAGAAATAATATAAGAAATTTGGTAGTGCTAGTCCACCATTTATTTTAGATTTACATAGATGTTTTTTACTTATTCGATGGTTTTTATAGTCCCAAATAAAACTATTAACCAAAGTATCTATTTTTAAAAAAAAAAACATTTTAGGGAGATATAAAGGGATGGCTTGAAATAAATATAACAATTGTGGTAAAAAAAAAATCATTTTTATAGCATTTATTCTACCAATCATTGATATAGTGTTTTCCAATATAAAATATTTTTTTTTAGTTTATTTAATAATTGAGGGTAATTATATTTAAATAGACAGTTATACGATTTAGGTACATTAATTTCTAGATATTTGAGTTTGTCCGTGACTATTTTAAGTGGGTCTATCATTATGTTTGTCATACATAAAATAACAATTCCTTGAGGCACATTTCAGCTGTCCTTTACAGTTAATGTTTTCCTAGTTCATTCATTAAACTTGTCTAATTTTGATTTTGTTAAGATATTTTTGAATACTAATAGATATTGTCATCAAATGAAAGATTTAATGAAACTAATTGTGCTCACTCAGAACATCCGTGGAACAGCAGCAAAGAGCAGGAAAAAGCACTGATTGGCTGTAGCCCGAGTGGGAGGAGAGGTGGAAGTGAGTCAGAGGGGGAAAACAGTTTAAAATGAGCGGCAGAACACAGACAGACTTAACTCAGAGCTTCTGTGGATTTTGAAGAAACAGCAGCAAAGAGAAGCAGGAAAAAGTACTGATTGGCTGTGAGTCAGAGGGGGAAAACAGTTTAAAACTGAGGAATTTGGTTGGTAAATTAGGCCATTTATCAGTCAATATAAGCAAGACGGCTCTTAGGGAGCGGCAGTGAGGGGGCGGCATTGCGAGTAAAGTGTGAGTCTTTGGCTCGAGAGTCTTCGGCGAGGAGGCTGAGGAGAGGAGGCTATGCATAAAGCTCGAGAGGACTGAACGCGGTGAACACATGTCGGAGCAGATGAGACAGTGTGAGGCTTGCGGCATGTGGGAGCCCAGGGACTCTGGATTCTACAACTGTGGCAAGTGCATCCAGCTTCAGCTCCTAAAGGACCGTGTTGGGGCACTGGAGAAGCAGCTGGATGACCTCGGGGCCATCCGGGAAAACGAGGGTTTCCTGGACAGGACCTACAGTGAGGTAGACACAACGAGGATACGGGAGGAGCAAAGGTGTGTGATGGAGGGAAAGGGTGGAAATCATGGTGCGCAGAAGACCCAGGTGGCTGTGCCTAATGAAAACAGGTACGCCCTCTTGGGAACTGTCCGGGGAGACGACGTTTCCAGTACGAGCGGCGGACACGTCGTTGGCTCCAATCCTAGAGATGGGACTCGACCGGCAAGACCGACATCGGGCAGAGCCCTAGTGGTGGGTGACTCCATTGTCCGAGGAGCAGGCAGGAGATTCTGTGGTGGCAGATGAGATGCGGGGATGGCCTGTTGCCCCCCTGGTGCCAGGGTTCAGGATGTCACGAGCCAAATTCAGAACCTCCTCGAGAGAGAAGGTGAACAGCTGGCACTAGTTGGCACATAGGCACAAACGGCATCTGGAAGAAGTGGAAGGAGGTTCTGCAACATGAGTTCAGAGAGTTGGGAAAAAGACTGAAATGCTGGACTTCTTGGGTAGTTATCTCTGGATTGCTTCCAGTACCTCGTGTGAGTGAGGACAGGAACAGGGAGATAGGGGATCTGATTGTGTGGCTGAGGGGCTGGAGCAGGGAGCAATTAATAAATTTAGATTTATAGACCACTGGGATCTCTTCTGGGGTAGGGGTGACCTGTTCAAAAGGGACGGGTTACACCTTAACTGGAGGGGGACCGACATTCTGGCAGGCAGGTTTGCTAGGGCTACACGTGTGGGTTTAAACTAAATAGTGGGGGGGAGTGTTTGACAAATTGGGAGTATAAAGATGGAGGTGAAGGGGAAGAGGCTACAGGAAAAATTACAAACGATTCTCGAATTAATGAAAAGGAAAGCTCAAGAAAGGACAACCGAGTAAGGTCAGGGTCAATTGCGAACAGTGCGAGGGGGGAAGTGAATACGGAGGTCAAAGTGCTGTATATGAATGCGCGAAGTATAAGGAATAAAGTGGACGAGCTTGAGGCTCAGTTAGAAACGGGCAACCATTATGTTGTGGAAATTACTGAGACATGGCTGCAAGAGGGCCAGGGCTGGGAACTGAATATTCAAGGCTATACCTCCTATCGAAAAGACAGACAGGTGGGCAGAGGTGGTGGGGTTGCTCTGTTGGTGAGGAATGAAATTCAGTCCCTTGCAAAGGGTGACATTGAAACAGGAGATGTGGAGTCAGTGTGGATAGAACTAAGGAATTGTAAGGGTAAACAGACCCTAATGGGACTAATCTACAGGCTCCCAAACAGTAGCCTGGACATAGGGCGCAAGTGAATCGGGAGTTAAAATTGGCATGTTGCAAAGGTAATGCTGTGGTTGTTATGGGAGATTTCAACATGCAGGTAGATTGGGGAAATCAGGTTGGTACTGGACCCCAAGAAAGGGACTTTGTAGAGTGCCTTTGTGATGAATTCTTGGAAGAGCTTGTATTGAAGCCTACCAGGGAGAAGGCTATTCTGGATTTAGTGTTATGTAATGAACTGGATTTGATAAAGGACCTCGAGGTCCATGAGCCATTAGGAGGTAGTGACCATAACATGGTAAGTTTAATCTACAATTGGAGAGGGAGAAGGGTAGATCGGAGGTGTCAGTGTTACAGTTGAATAAATGGGACTATGGGGCCATGAGGGAGGAGCTGGCCAACGTTGACTGGAAAGATACACTAGCAGGGATGACAGTGGAATAAAAATGGCAGGTATTTCTAGGAATAATACAAAAAGTGCAGGATCAGTTTATTCCTAGGAGGAAGAAAGATTCCAAGGGGAGAAAGGGGCGAACATGGCCAACAAGGGACGTCAGGGGCAGTATAAAAATTGGGTGATGTTTAAAGAACAACAGAATATAACCAAAAAGACAATACGGGGAGAAAAGATGAGGTACGAAGGTATGCTAGCCATGAATATAAAGCAGGATAGTAAAAGCTTCTTTAGGTATATGAAGCTGAAAAAAATAGTTAAGACCAAAGTTGGACCCTTGAAGACTGAAAAGGGTGAATTTATTATGGGGAACAAGGAAATGGCAGATGTTGAACAGGTACTTTGGATCCGTCTTCACTAAGGAGGACACAAACAATCTTCCTGATATAGTAGTGGCCAGAGGATCTGGGTTGATGGAGGAACTGAAGGAAATACACATTAGGCAGGAAATGGTGTTGGATAGACTGATGGGACTGAAGCTGATAAATCCCCAGGGCCTGATGGTCTGCATCCCAGGGTACTTAAGGAAGTGGCTCTAGAAAACGTGGATGCTCTCTTCCAATCAATTCCAATATACCTCCCTAAAAATTTCTTTTAAAAAATTGACTCTATTGTAACAAGTTTTATTTGGAATTATAAGAATCACAGAATAAGTAATAAACACTTATGTAAATCTAAGACGAATGGAGGATTAGTCTTACCAAATTTCTTATTTTATTTCTGGGCAGTCAATGTCAAAAACTTAAATTTCTGGTTGGAAGATTTGGACAACAACCAGACTGGTTAAAGATGGAAAAGGAGGATTGTCTGCCATTTGAAATTGGTCCCCTTTTCTTATCCCCTACAAAATTGAACAAAAAATCTATAGTGAAAATCCAATAATACCTAGCGGTATTCGAATTTGGAAACAAATAAAAAAGACATTAAAATTGGATAATTTATCACTTTCGCTCCCTATTGCAAATAACACTTCATTTAAGCCTTCGGTATTGGATAAAGGCTTTACACAATGGAAAAACTATGGAATTAAAAAGATGGGACATCTTTATAGAAAAGGTGTGTTCCTCTCGTTTCTGGAGGTACAACAGAATTATGGATTACATTCAAATAATTTTTTTAGATATTTACAATTGAAAGATTATGTTAAATCACATACACAAGAATACAGAATTAGAGAGCCAGAGATTCTAGATGAATGTTTGAATAAACATCCCAACACAATCAAATTAATATCATATATTTGTAATATTCTGTTAGATAGCAAGAATCCGTCGACGGAATCACATAGACAAGCATGGGAAAATGAATTAGTTCAACCCATAACGAAAGATATTTGGGATGAAAGTCTACAACATATACATCAATGTTCGTTAAACGCTAGACATTCTTTAATACAATTTAAAATATTACACAGATTGCATTATTCTAAAACAAAATTAAATAGAATTTTTCCTAATATCTCTCCTATCTGCGATAAATGTCAATACTCTGAGGCTAATTTAACCCATACATTTGTAAACTGCATAAAAATTAAAACATTCTGGGTGGATATTTTTTTAATTATTTCTGTAGTGGTTAATATTCAACTGGATCCCGATCCTAAATTAATAATATTGGGCATATCTGAACAATACCTAAAACTGACAATAAACCAAAGAAATTTCCTGGATTATAGTATAATAACTGGGAAAAAACTAATATTAAAATTTTGGAAAAACCCTGCATCCCATACAATTAAAATGTGGATTATGGAGATGTCGGAGACCTTAAATCTGGAAAAAATTAGATTTGTCTTAATTGACAAACCTGAATTATTTATTAGAATATGGTCGCCGTTCATAGATTATTTGAAGGGGTAGAATGGGCCGGCGCTGAGGCGTGACGGAAGCTTGAACCCAGGACCAGACGAAAGTTTTGTTTTCTTACCTACGGACCTATCTCCTAAGTTGTATTATGGATAGTTTATTTTATGTTTTCAAGTGTCTTTTTTTCTTTCTCTTTATTTTTTCTATCTATTAAAAAAATCATAATTAGAGTCAATGTTAATATGTAACCGATAAATGTAGACTCCTTGCTACATTGTTAGTGGAGTCCTTGGAATCCTGAATATTTAATATGTAACTGTTTAACAAAGTTTGTAATGGTTTGGACTAGGATATGTACATGCCTCTAATAAAAGTTAACTACAAGAAATTGTGGCTGCATTGGTGATAATTTTCCAATGTTCTATAGACTCAGGATCACTTCCTGTGGATTGGAGGGTAGCTAATGTTATCCCACTTTTTAAGAAAGGCGGGAGAGAGAAAACAGGGAATTATAGACCAGTTAGCCTGACATCGGTGGTGGGGAAAATGCTGGAGTCAATTATAAAAGATGAAATAGCCGTACATTTGGATAGCAGTAACAGGATCGGTCTGAGTCGGCATGGATTTAGGAAGGGGAAATCATGCTTGAATAACCTTCTAGAATTTTTTGAAGATGTAACTAGGAAAATGGTCAAGGGAGGGCCAGAGGATGTAGTGTACCTGGACTTTCAGAAAGCATTTGATAAGGTCCCACATAGGAGATTAGTGAGCAAAATTAGGGCACATGGTATTGGGGTTAGAGTGCTGACATGGATAGGGACGTGGTTGGCAGACAGGAAATAAAGAGTAGGGATTAACGGGTCCCTTTCAGAATGGCAGGCAGTAACTAGTGGGGTACGCAAGGCTCGGTGCTGCGACCGCAGCTATTTACAATTTGGATGAAGGGATTCAAAGTAACATTTGCAAATTTGCAGATGGCACAAAACTGGGTGGCATTGTGAACTGTGAGAAGGATGCTATGAGAATGCAGGGTGACAAGTTGGGGGAGTGGGCAGATGCATGGAAGATGAAGTTTAATGCAGATAAATGTGAGGTTATCCACTTTGGTAGCAAAAACAGTAAGGCAGATTACTATCTAAATGGCATCAAGCTGGGAAAAGGGAACGTACAACGGGATCTGGGGGTCCTTGTACATCAGTCTATGAAAGTAAGCATGCAGGTACAGCAGGCAGTGAAGAAACCGAATGGCGTTGGCCTTTATAATGAGAGGAATCGAATAAAGGAGCAAAGAGGTCCTTCTGCAGTTGTACAGAGCCCTAGTGAGACCACACCTGGAGTATTGTGTGCCTAATTTGAGGAAAGGCATTCTTGCTATTGAGGGAGTGCAGCAGCTTAGGTACACAAGGTTAATTCCCGGGATGTCGGGACTGTCTTATGCTGAGGGAATGGAGCAGCTGGGCTTGTACACTCTGGAATTTAGAAGGATGAGAGGGAATCTCATTGAAACATATAGGATTGTTAAGGGTTTGGACACGCTAGAGGCAGGAAACATGTTCCCGATGTTGGGGGAGTCCAGAACCAGAATAAGGAGTATGTCATTTAGAACGGAGACGAGGAAACACTTTTTCTCACAGAGAGTGGTGAGTCTGTGGAATTCTCTGCCTCAGAGGTGGAGGCAGGTTCTCTGGATGCTTTCAAGAGAGAGCTAGACAGGGCTCTTAAAAATAGCGGAGTCAGGGGATATGGGGAGAAGGCAGGAACGGGGTACTGATTGGGGATGATCAGCCATGATCATATTAAATGACGGTGCTGGCTCGAAGGGTCGAATGGCCTACTCCTGCACTTATTGTCGTCTATTGTCGTTTGTCTAATATGTTTCCATGCAAGTGAATTGTAACCTACTATACCAAACCAAAATTAATCAGATGTGATTTAGACGGATTTTTTAAAAGGGAATTAAATGGCAAGTAGAATTGCCACATTAAATTAAATCAATTTAATTATTCTACGATAGATTATTCTTTGATTTTATAAGGAACGATTTTATAAGGAATCAAATCAATCACCATTTCCAAGGTTTATTTTAATTCTCAATATCTAAACACAAAGCAAGAAAATATGGAAGTTTGCATTTGGTTTAAGTGTTTTGTGTATGTCTTTATTTTTATGTTTTCTGGTTTCTGCAGTGATCTGAAATTTTATTTTGATTGCCTTCGGAAGGAAGGAATTTGTTAATTTTCCTCTCAGTTGACATAGTTTATCCATTCACAGGAAATTAGGTAGGAGAGTACATAGAAAGCATTAAGTAAAATCGACATTCAACCCAAGGTGACTTGAAGGAAACCTTTTCCTTTGGTCTTTCGCCAAAGGTCTACTGTCTTTCTTTTCCTGGTATGTCTTATTTACTTTTATCAGAACCTTTCGTAAATTTAGAAGTGGTCATAAATCTTTTCTATCTAGAGCTGAGAAACGCTGACGTGCCTTGTATCCTGAAAATATGCAGACGCTGGAAATCTAAAATCAAAATGTAAAAAAAGCAGTATGCACTCAGCAGGCCATGCAGCATCTGTGGAAAGAAAAACAACTGAAACATACTGTCTCATTTTGAAAGGTCTGATGAAAAGTCTTTGACTTGAAATTTCACATCGTTTTTTTCTTTCCACAGTTGTTGCTGAGCATCTGCAGATTTTCTGGTTGTGATTCTAACCTGTATTTCAGAACTCCTTGATCATGAGTTGCTGAGTTGTATAATTGTTTGGGAGAGCTGAATTACTATTCACTTTCATCCTGTTTGCAGTTTTGTATGTTCAAATTTGACAGTTTAGAAACATAGAAACATAGAAATTAGGTGCAGGAGTAATGCCAGTTCAGCCACTTCGATTCTGCACCTAAGCACGATCTCGGTATTCCAAAAATGACAAGGTCATTCGTGATATGAATGGCTGTATCATCCAACTCAGTATCATTGTTTACCTGCCTTCTCTCCAATTAATTAACCCTCTAGAATTCTGTCAAACTTAGCCACAAGGGCCACAGCTGTCGTTCTTTGATGAAACAGTAATTTCACTCTTAAATTATATGCTTTCACATGAACTCCCTCAAAACCCTCTGTGGCAGCGTTGGAGACATTCTCTCTCTTCTTCCAGAGACTCACCACTCTCTGTGCCCCATGATAAAAAGGTGCAGCTTGTCCTCATCGGGGTTCTCGGGGGTTCAGGGTTAAAGAGATAGTGCTTCCCCCTTCTCCCATAAGCTGGTGACCCTTGTGTCCCGTCACCCCAGACATCTCCGGCCATCCCCGTCTGGGATGGGACACTCGGGAGGGGACGAGGCCAGCAGTGAGACTCCCCTCACAAATCTGCCTCCTGGGGTTATGCAGGAGAGAGGTGCGTGGTTCGCCCCTGTATAACAACCCTGTATAACCAGGGAGGGCAGCCAGAGTGAGAATGGAACCCATACACCCAGGCTGAGGGGGACCAGACCGTGATTCATCTGTTGGGACAGTGGGGAATAGGAGGCAGAGAGAGAGAGAGAGAGAGAGAGAAAGAGAGAGAGGGGGGGGTGGGGTGGGGGGTGGGGGTGGGGATGGAGAGAGAGGATGGACAGAGAGAGAGAGGGTTCCTATCCATGCACATGTCCAAATGTCTTACAAAATGTTATTATACCTGCTTTCGTAACTTCCACACTGTGAAAAAAGTTGAACCTCAGGTTCTTATTAAATCTTTCCCCTCCCACCTAAGCCCCTAGTTCTTTTTGGTCCCAGTCAACTTTCCTTCCTCCCTTCAACCCCACCTGTTCCCGTGTCCACCCTCCCTGCGTCCTCCGATGACTTACCTTTACCATGTTAGATTAATTTGGTTGAGGGACACTGCACGGAAACAGACACTTTGGCCCATCAAGTCCACTCCGATCACCCGTTTGCACCCGCACATCTTTGGAATGTGGAGGAAACCAACATTATATTACACAGGGAGAACATGCAAACTCCACACAGACTGATCCTGGTCAGGGTCGAACCCGGGGTTTGGAATTGGCCAGATCTTCCCCACTATGTCCACATAAGCTCACAAAATAAACCACCACCAATTGGCGCATTTCACAGTAACATCATCAACATCTGCACACCAAGGCGTTTGATGCTTCGTAATATCGTGGTTCTGGTTTGTACCCTAAGGCTTTCTCTTCCTCTGAATAGTCCCCACCATCTGGCATGTCATCACCTCCGCCCAAACTCCAATATTAATACTGAGAAATTGGCCCTTTCACGCACGTTTTTGTCACATGCAGTTTGTGCACATTAGATTGTCACTGCTGAGATTTCACAGACCCGTGGAGAAGGGAGAAATAGTCACTAACTCCAGTAGCAATTCAACAGCGCTTGCAGCGCCGGCGACCCAGGTTCGATCCTGACTACGGATGAAACGCTAGGTCTGTATACACGCAGCAGTTCAGCTGCCGAGAATATTTATCTCGAGTGACCTATGACTTGGGCATGCGCAGTTAAAATACCGAACTCGCTTATTAGAACATGAATATTTTTCTTTTCATGGGCCATTGGGAAATGTTTATCAGTGTAGGTTTCTTTGACTACACTGTTAGTTTATTTGACCACAGTGTTAAACTACACTGTCAGAATGTTCTTGTCAAAATAATGTTGTTCAAAGGTACTGTTGTGTGTGTGAGAGAGAGAGAGAGAGAGAGAGAGAGAGAGAGAGTATACCTTACAGAGAGTGTGTGTGAGAGAGAGAGAGTATACCCCTTGGATATGCCTTCCAAATTCTGCCTCTTTGGTTTAGTATTTTGACTTTGGAGATTACAGCATGAAAATAGGCACTTCGGGCCACCGAGTCCACGCCGATCAGTGATCATCCGCCCTACACACTAGGGGCAGTTTACAATTTTACTGAAGCCAATTAACCTACAGCCTGGATGTCATTGGAGTGTGGAAGAAAACCGGAGTACCCAGATAAAACCCACGCAGTCACAGGGAGAGCATACAAATTCCATACAGACAGCATCCATAGCCAGGATCAAACCCGAGTCTCTGGCGCTGTAAGGCCAGAGACCCGGTACGCCACTGTGCTACTTCGTCTAAGCCCCTCGCACTAAGGAAGTCCTAGTTAATATTGGAGAAGTTAACCACGATAACCCTGGTGCTTTTAAATCTTTCCGTAAACTATACGAAATATGATTTATTTCAATCCATAGAGCAATATATTGTTGTGCTAAAGATGGAGAAGAAACTTTCAATTTAAGTCCAGATAATCTGGTGCACTCCAGCAAATATTAGCTAGTTATTATTTGATAGAAAGTTATATACTAGAAAAGTTTTAATGGAGAATATTAGGATCTGAAACAAGTAAGCCGTGGATGTTAAAGTTTTCAATCTGGTGTCTTTTTTTTTAATTGAGCTGAATCAGGGAATGTGGTGCGAATTCGGGTAAATAGAATTTATAGGCACTGACAGAACAAGATCCAATATGAATTACGTTTCTTGATCCTATGTTCTTTTGGTTCTGGGAAAATCTGAAATTATTTTACAGTTCGGATGTTTTGTTCAATTAAATTAATTTGCACAAAAATAATTGAATGAATTAGTGGAAATGAAAGAGTTACATTTTTAATTTGATAGAGGTAATGTACAAAATATATTTACATATAATGCTATTCTATAGGTCAGCAGCAGACCCAGGATGGTGGAGACACAAAATGGCATCTAAAAGTACAGCCTGCAGCTGTAACTCCAGTCACAGTAGCCGTTGGTGGTCTTGCTAATGCTGCATTGGGAACTGTTAGCCCTAACAACCTCGCTCAAGTGCAGCTCCAGTCATCGAGTGACCAAGATGTTCAACCTGGCAAAAGACTGAGAAGAGTTGCTTGTTCATGTCCTAACTGCAGAGATGGCGAAGGAAGGTGAGCGGCTTTTTCACTATAGAAATGTTTCTAGGCTTTGAGCCCCTGATCGAAAAGTTCCTTAACCATGAAATGTATATTCCTGCATTCTTTCGAACTGAAATTCAAACAAGAAGCCACAAAAGGGATTGGACAAAGCTTATGAGTGGAAAGGATAATAACTCTAAAGTACCAATAATCAAAGAAAAAATGTTCACCATGGACGCAGAACTTGCGGATGCAGAAAGAAATTTAGCAGATACAATAAATAATGCCGTGAACGGAAAATAAACCCCAACTCAAAAGCAGTTCATAGAGAAATAGTGAACGAAAACATGGAATTCCTGCATAGAAAAACAGGTCCCCGTCCATACCTACAAGATTGCCTACCTGTGCTAGTAACATTCGGCTGCATTTGGCACACATCCCTCTCAACCTTTCCTAAACACATACCTAGCTAAGTGTATTTTAAACATTGTAATTATACCTGTCTCTATCATGTACTTTCTCAGCATGTTCCACATTCCACAACCACTGTCAGTGTGAAAATTCTGCTCTGAAGCAAGTCTTAAATCCCCTTTAAATGTATCCCTTTTCACTTTTAGTCTCTCCTACCCTGGAAAATGACTGTGACATTTGCCTTATCTACACCCCTCATGATTTTATGTATCTCAAGAGCTATCAAGAGTGTTTGATTGTCATTTGTACTGAAAACGGAACAGTGAATTCCTGCTTGCTGCAGCATAACAGGTCTGAAAGCACAGTACTCGGATAACATAATAAACAAAAACAATATCAATAAATTAAAAACTCCAATATTTATCCTTGGTACAACCAAGACAATTTGTAGTTCATAGTTTAGTTGGTGTGTGTGGTGTTCAATACCCTGATGGTTGCCGGGAAGAAGCTGTTCTTGAATCTAGATGTACCTTCTTCCCAATGGCAAGAGTGAAATGAGAGTATGGCCAGGGTGGTATGGGTCCTTTCTGAGGCAGTGCCTCCTATAGATCCCTTCGATGAAGGGGAGATCAGTACCTGCGATGAACTGGGCTGGTATCTACCACTTTCTGTAATCTCCTTTGTTCCTGGCCATTCGGATTACTAAAAGAAAGCCATGAAGCAACTAGCCATTTGGCTCTCCACTGTACACCTCAAGAGGTTCAAGAGAGTATTCATCAAGGTAGCAAATCTCCTTGGTCTGCAAAGGAAGTGAAAGTATTGATGGGCTTTTTGATTTCATCAATGTTCTGGACCCAGGACAGATCTCCAGAGATATGCATGCACAGGAACTTGAAGCTGTTGGTGCTCTCCATTGTTGATGCAGACTATGCAGAGATGATGCCCATGAGAAAACCTCTCGACCTCTTGTGCTTCAGGGAAAAAATGTCAGAGCCTATCCAGCCTCTCCATATAACTCAAGCCCTCTGCTCCCAGTAATATCTTCGTGAATCTTTCCTGCACCTCTTCCAGCTAATGAGATCTTACCTACATCTAGAATTGTAAACAATATTTCAAGTGTGGTCTCACCAATGCCTTGTACAGCTGAAGCATGTTGGTTAAGCTACATAAGGCAACATAAAATGGATTGATGGAATGTGCTTACAGAGAGCAGAAGTGAAAATTACTTGAAGGGTAAATGGACAGTAGTGGTTGTAATGCACACATGGACTAAATGTACTGGAAGCCTAAATCCTGGAAACATTTAAAAAGCAATTGAAATTTGTTTGGAGAGTCATTGGGGATTTATGAATAGGATAAATGGTGGACATTTAGTCTTGAATTTTAGATTTTGTGTGTGGGTTAGGGTGGAGATGGGAAGACTGGCAACTTATTTGCAATGTTCTGAAATGTTTTGGGTGCTGGACAACAGGATTTAATGCATCTAGATATAGGAACTGTTCTAAAATTGCCAGATATTTGATTGTGCTGTTAAAAACCCAATAATGTACTGTTTATTCAGTGAAATGTAAGACTGATGTCATGAGCAACTGCAATAAAGAGTGTTTTGTTATTTGAGGGGAAAATTATGGTGCATGAGAGGTGTTAAGATACGAACATGGATCCTGGTATTTTAAATAAAGTGGGCAATGATATTGAAAGCTGCGCATCTATGAAAATTATGTAACGTCTTTTATGATGTTGGCTCGACTTGGGGGGGGGGGGGGGGGGGGGGGGGATGACACTGATCAATGTTTGTGCATAAGGCTGTGCTGATGATGTCTCTGTAAGCTAGCAGTATAGTGTGTCCAAGGAAAGCATATGTCCATTGTGTCATGTAGGTCATGGAGTCCTAGATATCCTTGCTTACTGCCAACAAAACAGCAGTGAAATGGCCTCCAGACAATTAATGCTCCCTCTTGGATCAAGCGATAGCCTGGTCCTATCACATTCAGTGGCATATCTCTGCCAAAATCCGACTGCATTGTCTAGGTAACTGAAACCCAAATTCTGTTGACATTTGGAATGGCTTATACAAGGCTGCAGTTTGGAACATGATAACTGTTGGGTAGAGTGGAGGATGAGTAATTGTGCTTGGGGAGTAGTAGGCGGAGGACCAATTTCTGGATAGGATGTGACACTGTAAAAATGGTAGTCCTTGATAATGTTGGATACTTTCCTGAGGCAGCATAAAGTAGAGATAAAGTCAATGGGGAGAGGCTGGTTTGTGTAATGAACTGGGCTGTGTTTGTAACTCTCTGCAATCTTGTGCAGAACAGTTGCCGAACCAGGCTGTGATAGATCCAGGTAGAATGCTTTTCATGGTGCAGCTGCAGAAATTGGATTCGTGCTGAAATTCCTTAGCCTTCTGAGGAAGTAGAGGCTCTCTGTTTTCTTGGCCATAATGCCAATATGGCTGGATCAGGTCAAATTGGTGATGTTTTCACCAGGAAGCTTGATGTTCTCGATATCTCCACTGCAGCATAATTGATGCAGGACGAGGTAAGTACTCCTATCCTAGTTCCTGAAGTTGATGACCAGCTTCTTAATTTTCCTGACTTTGAGGGAGAGGTTATTGTCTTGACACTAAGTGTTTGATCTCCTTCCAAGAGCAGGCTGAAATGATAGGAATGCCCCAATGGTCCTCCATCAGTTTTTTGAGCAGTTGGTAGAAGCAAACTATGTAAGTATGGAATACTGCACGATTGGAAACTGGAGGAAAAATACCCAGATAAACTTTCATAACCATTACCATTCCATTGCATTTTCATAAAGATGTCATAAGGCTATTTGTAAAAGGAGCAGAATTAGGCCACTTGACCCATCAAGTCTACTACGCCATTCAATCATGGATGATCTATCTCTCCCTCCTAAATCCATTCTCTTGCCTACTCCCCATAACCCCTGGCACCCATACTAGTCAAGAATCTGTCTCTCTGCTTTAAAACATATCCATTGACTTGGCCTACACAGCCTTCTGTGGCAAAGAATTCCACAGATTCACCACACTCTGATTAAAGCAATTCCTTCTCATCTCCTTCCTAAAGGAATGTCCTTAATTCTGAAGCTATGACCTCTAGTCCTAGACTCTCCCACTAGTGGAAACATCCTCTCCAAATCCACTCTATCCAAGCCTTTCCTATTTGGTACGTTTCAATGAGATACCCCCTCACTCTTCTAAACTCTAGCAAGTACAGGCCCAGCGCCGTCAAACACTCATCATAAGTTAACCCATTCATTCCTGGGATTGTTCTTGTAAACCACTGGATCTTCTCCAGTGCCAGCACATCCTTCCTCAGATAAGGTGCCCAAAATTGCTCTCAATACTCCAAACGTGTCTGACCGGCACCTTAAGAGTCTCAGCATTACATCCCTGTTTTTGTATTCTAGCCCTCTTGAAATAAATGCAGATGACACCAAGACTGGGTCCACGGACTATGAGTAAGCCTGTCAAAGTATGCTGTGGGATATAGATTGGCGATAGAAGGGGTAGAGAAATAGCAGATGTGGTTTAATCTGAGCAAGTGTGAAGTGTTGTACTTTGGGAGATTGAATGTAAGGGGAAAATATACAATTAATGGCAAAATCCAAAAGCATTGGTGTAAAGTGGGATCTTGGCATCCAAGTCCATAATACCCATAAAATGGCAACATGAGTAGACAGATTTGGGTGGTCCAACCTCATTGCATCTATTGCATCCGCAATTCTAGGTGTCAACTGCTCTACATCGGTGAGACCAAGCACAGACTTGGCGATCGCTTCGCCCAACACCTCCGCTCAGTTCGCATTAACCAATCTGATCTTCCGGTGGCTTAGCACTTCAACTCCCCCTCCCAATCCGAATCTGACCTTTCTGTCCTGGGCTTCCTCCATGCCAGAATGAGTCCCACCGCAAATTGGAAGAGCAGCACCTCATATTTTGCTTGGGTAGTTTATATCCCAGCTGTATGAACATTGACTTCTCCAATTTCAGGTAGTCCTTGCTTTCTTCTTCCTTCCCCTCCCCTTCCCAGCTCTCCCACAGCCTACTGTCTCTGCCTCTTCCTTTCTTCTTCATGCCCTCCCACCCCCACATCAGTCTGAAGAAGGGTCTTGACCCGAAACGTCATCTATTCCTTCGCTCCAGAGATGCTGCCTCACCTGCTGAGTTTCTCCAGCATTTTTGTATACCTCTGATTCTATGTGGAATGCTTGCCTTTAAGAATCAGGAAGTCCTGAGGCAGCTTTATGACACTTTGGCTAGGCCACATTTGGAATATTGAGTGCAAATTCTGGTCCCCACAATGCAGGAAGGATATGGAGTCTTTAGAAAGGGTGCAGAGGATGTTTACTAGAATTATGCCTGATTTGGGGAGCATTAGCTACAAGGAGAGGTTGGGCAGGTCTGGAATGCCAGAGGTCAAGCAATGCCAGAGGTCAAGGCATTCATTGGGTAGACAGTCAGAATGTTTTTTCTCAGGATGGAAATGTCATATACTAGAAGGCATAGCATTAAGATGAGAGGGTCAAAGTTCAAAGGAGATGCAAGGTGGATGTTGTTTTACACAAAGGGTAGTGAGTGCCTAGAATGCACTACCTGGCTGATGGTGGAGACAGATACAAAATTGTCATTTAAAATACATTTGGATAGAAATGTAGATATGGGGGGGATATAGACTGTGTGCAGGCAGATAAGAGTTGGTCTTGGTCTAATGTTCTATTTGGAAAAACATGATCCTAACTAGCAGGTGCACCATGCACTCAGTCACAGTATAGACATGGACTAACTAAGGCTCTGACATCGCCCAACCTTCTGCTCAATCATTTGCATTGCAATCTCACACCTTACTTCCAGGAAGCTTTCAGCTGTAGTGGGGTTTAATTACAGGATGAGCAGGAAACTGTTCAGCCTTCATCTACATTTCAGAACTGAGATCATCCAACCTCATTCTTCAAGTTGTGAGTATGCGTATGCTCATCTTTTATGCATGTTTTGTGTAAGGTCCATCCTTTCCTAGGAGGAAGAAAGATTCCAAGGGGAGTAAGGGGCGACATTGGCTGACAAGGGACATCAGGGACAGTATAAAAAATAAAAGAGAAGAGTACAACATAGCAAAGATGAGCGGGAAGCAAGAGGATTGGGTAATGTTTAAAGAGCAACAGAAGATAACTAAAAAGACAATACGGGGAGAAAAGATGAGGTACGAAGGTAAGCTAACCAAAAATATAAAGGAGGATATTAAAAGCTTCTTTATGTATGTGAAGAGAAAAAAAAAGTTAAGACCAAAGTCGGACCCTTGAAGACTGAAAAACATGAATTTATTATGCGGAACAAGGAAAAGGCAGATGAGTTCAACAGGTACTTTGGATCACTTAGAAGGACACAAACAATCTTCCTGATATAGTGGTGGCCAGAGGATCTGGAGTGACGGAGGAACTGAAGGAAATCCACTTTGGGCAGGAAATGGTGTTGGATAGACTGATGGGACTGAAGGCTGATAAATGCCCAGGCCTGATGGTCTGCATCCCAGGGTACTAAAGGAAGTGGCTCTAGAAATTGTGGATGCATTGGTGATAATTTTCCAATGTTCTATAGACTCAGAATCACTTCCTGTGGATTGGAGGGTAGCTAATGTTATCCCACTTTTTAAGAAAGGTGGGGGAGAGAAAACAGTGAATTATAGACTGACATCGGTGGTGGGGAAGATGTCAATTATAAAAGATGAAATAGCCGCACATTTGGATAGCAGTGACAGGATCGGTCCGAGTCAGCATGGATTTTCGAAGGGGATATCATGCTTGACTAATTTTTGAAGATGTAACTGGGAAAATGGACAAGGGCGAGCCAGTGCATGTAGGGTATCTGGACTTTCAGAAAGCATTCGATAAGGTCCCACATAGGAGATTAGTGGGCAAAATTAGGCCACATGGTATTGGGGGTAGAGTGCTGACATGGATAGAAAATTGGTTGGCAGACAGGAAACAAAGAGTAGGGTTAACGGGTCCCTTTCAGAATGGCAGGCAGTGACTAGTAGGGTATCGCAAGACTCGGTGCTGCGACCGCAGCTATTTACAATATACATCAATGATTTGGATCAAGGGATTCAAAGTAACATTAGCAAATTTGCAGATGACACAAAGCTGGGTGGCAGTGTGAACTGTGAGGAGGATGCTATGAGAATGCAGGATGACTTGGACAGGTTGGAGGAGTGGGCAGATGCATGGCAGATGAAGTTTAATGCGAATAAATGTGAGGTTATCCACTTTGGTAGCAAAAACAGGAAGGCAGATTACTATCTAAATGCTATCAAGTTGGGAAAGGGGTAAGTACAACCGGATCTGCGGGTCCTCGTTCATCAGTCTACGATGAAGAAAGCGAATGGCATGTTGGCCTTTATAACAAGAGGAGTCGAGTATAGGAGCAAAGAGGTTCTTCTGCAGTTGTACAGAGCCCTAGTGAGACCACACCTGGAGTATTGTGTGCAGTTTTGGTCCACTAATTTGAGGAAGGATATTCTTGCTATTGAGGGAGCTCAGCGTAGGTTTACAAGGTTAATTCCCGGGATGGCGGGACTGTCATATGCTGAGAGAATGGAGCGTCTGGGCTTGTACACTCTGGAGTATTAAAGGATGAGAGAATATCTTATTGAAACATATAAGATTGTTATGGATTTGGACACGCTAGAGGCAGGAAACATGGTCCCTATGTTGAGGTAGTCCAGAACCAGGGGCCACAGTTTAAGAATAAGGTGTAAGCCATTTAGAACGGAGACGAGAAGACACTTTTTCTCACAGAGAGTTGTGAGTCTGTGGAATTCTCTGCCTCAGAGGGCGGTGGAGGCAGGTTCTCTGGATGCTTTCAAGAGAGAGCTAGATAGGGCTCTTAAAGATAGTGGATATGGGGAGAAGGCAGGAACGGGGTACTGATTGGAGATGATCAGCCATGATCACATTGAATGGCGGTGCTGGCTCGAAGGGCCGAATGGCCTACTGCTGCACCTATTGTCTATTTGGTTTACCCCAGTGAAGGAATCAATAATTTGGAACTTAAAGGTTCTTTATCAATCTGACCCTGCCATGCAATAACTGACATGCAGCAACTGAGACCAAGCACAAACTATGTGACTGTTTTGCTGAACACTTCCATTCTGGCTGCCAAGGTCTACTGGATCTCCCGGATGGTGAACATTTTAACTCTATTCTCCATTCCCATGCTGACTTTCTGTCCTCTGCCCACTCCACTGCCAGAGTGAGGTCACATGCAAACTGGAAGAATAGCACCTCGTATTCCGCTTTGGTAGTCTACAATTCCATAGCATAAACATTGAATTCTCAAATTTTAAGTAGAATAACCAACCCCACTCCAGAATTCTTCTCTCCTGTGCTCACCACTTTCTCCCACTACCTTCATTACCCTGTCCATTTTCATTTGCCCATCTCCCAGCCGTCTCTATTCCAGGTTTCCCAAATCCATTTTTTCTGCTCATTAAGCCCCTGCTTAATGAGCAGAAAATGGAGTGAACCAGGTCATCCTTGGATATTTGCCTAGGAAAAAGGACCCATAATGTATCCCGAGACTGCATGCTGTGCCTGTCCTTAATGACATGAGATCGGTGGTGGTCATCCACAAACGGTCCTAACACCTTCAGAGTGTTGACTGCAGATTTAAGTGGTGGGGAATATCAAGACCAAGAATAATTTGCTTGTTTTCTGGTTACATAATCTGGTTGGCCACGGCAAATAATAAACGCGGCTTGAGACTGATGGTTCCTGGGTAATGAAAATTCATGCCTGTTTTGAAAGTTAAAATTCTTTCAATTATTCTTCTAATTATTGGGCTTAATTGTTGAAGATACTTCTCAGGGTGATCAGTGTGTCATGGAGGGGGGGGGGGGGGTGTGCTGTGTTGTCCAGGATGCTCCGCAGTTTGAGGGGCATCCTCCCCTCCAAGACCACGTCCCCTTAATCCAACTCTGCTCCCAGGACAGAGCCAGCCTTCCTATTGTGTTTGTTGATTCTATTGGCGTCTGTGGTCTTTGCCCTGCTGCCCCAGCACACGGCAGCGAAGAAGATGGCACTGGCTACCACTGATTTAAAGTACCTATTCTAACCACACAAAATCTTGGTAAAAACAATAGTTCCCCCTTAACTAATAAATAATACTTTTTACTTTAGCTGTAGCACATTTGTCTAATTCCATGTGTTACCTGTATGTTGAGCAATCTACAAAGCAGTCTCATGCTGACAGGCTAAGCCAAGTGACGAGGATTGCATACTTGTCCTGGTCTACTAGTCCACTGACTCCTCAAGAGGGCAGACTTTGCAGGTGGAATGGAAATTAAATGTGTCATTGGTGTTATTTCTTGCTACCTGGGTGAAGTGAGTCTCCAAGTAGGTTAATCTGGCATTGGTCCAGATTAAAGCTAAAATTGCAAGCAATATAAGGTAGCATTTGAAAGAGAAACGTGGGGTCCTTAAGTTATTCATTTCTGTCCTTTGAACAGTTTTTTGTGGCTGAGAATAGCATAATCGTGGAAACGCCTAATTTTCAGAAATGGGGACAAATAATTAAAGTTGCGTCTGATAGTCTTGTTGCGAACATTTTAAATGAAACACACTCACCTCTTTATGAATTTTGTAACTTTTGCTTTTGATTATTCCTTCAATATTTACTCTTATAGCTTCTTGCCATTAAATGTGGACAAAGTAAACTTAAAGTTAGCATCCCAATGTATGCACGTCCGTGCAGAGCAGCTATTCCACTGAATTTGTCAGAAATCGGCTGAAGTATCCTCATGGATTTCAGGCCAATAGAAAATCTTTGGGCTTTGGAAAGCATTAAAATTATCTTTTAATGTTTCAGCAGCGTATTGAGCAAAGGTGAAACACTGGAAAATCTACTAATTATATTATGTGTTATTATTTTCCACCGAGTGACTAGTTTACAGAAAATGTTGGCTGTTTCTTCATTGCTACCATCATTCTGTAACTTTTGTTGTAAACAGAGCCTCCAATGAGCCAGGGAAGAAGAAACAGCACATCTGCCATATGGAAGGCTGTGGAAAAGTCTATGGTAAAACATCCCACTTACGAGCACACCTTCGCTGGCACACTGGTGAGAGACCATTTGTGTGCAATTGGCTCTTCTGTGGCAAACGTTTCACACGGAGTGATGAATTGCAGCGACACAGAAGGACTCATACAGGTTAGCAAATACTTTGCTGGACTTCCTTTAACATCTTTAAGTGATTAAGAGACATTTATATGTGAACACTAACACCAAGACAAAGGTCTGGTGTTAGGGTTCAAACCTACTTTTCCTCATTTCCAACACATTCCAATCTGCTGCTTTATTATTAAACTCTGGTTTCATAATTAGCTCTTTATTGTCAGCCTTAAGGGCCTGTCCCACTTGGGCGACCTAATCCACGAGTTCTGGCGAGTTTGCCCCCCACTCGTACTCGCAGAATGGTCGACACGAGGTCATAGGAGGTCATCGTAACACTCCTTCATGCTCGAGATTGGTCTCTGCATACTAGAGCCCTCAGCTAGGTTGCGGCGTTTTTTCAATATATTAAAAATTGCCCGCGAGTAAAAAAAGGTCACCATGGAAAAGATCGATACTTTTTTATTCATAGGTTTAGTCGTTGTAGGTCGGCATGTTAGTCGTAGGTAATCGAGGGTAGACGTAGATGGTCTTCATCATATTCGAAGGGAGGTCGAAGGAGATTGAAGGAGGTAGTCTTCACACTCCACTATTTGGTGTCCAATTTTCCCGAAGTTAGTCGTAGCTAGTCTTCAACATTGTCGAAGGAGGTCTTCTACATAGTTGAAGGAGGTCTTCAACATGTCATTTTTTTCAAACTCTCCTAAACTCTTATAAACTCGCCAATTAGGTCGCCCAAGTGGGACAGCCCCTTAAAGGAAATGTTATTCAAGTATTAAGAGCTGGTGAAGTGTCCTCGCCAATAATACAAATAAACTAAATTCTAAAGCTGGTGACGGTTCAGTCCATGATGTGCACTGAGATTTTAGTTGTGGCTACAGCAGGTGGTAAGTTTCAATGAGGACATCCATACTGCAGCACCGACATTTGCATGTGTTTTCTCACTAAGTAGCTTAGGAGAAGTTTTATGTTAATTCTGTGGGTGGATAAAGATTTAAGGGCCTGTCCCACTTGGCCGTCATTTGCACGTCATTATGCAACCTCAAAAAATGTGGTCGTCGCGTTGTGACGCACGGGTAGCGGTGGGTAGCACAGGACAGGAGCATGGCGAGGCGTGGAGGAGTGTGGAGTTGCGTGCGGTATCGCGCGGCGCTCCAGGATTTTGTGCTGCACTAAATCTTCGCGCGCCACCTGCGTGGCATATCGTTTATGCACGCGGACGTACTGCAGTCGCTCGCTGGCTTCCTTACCTCGTACGTGTAGTGCATGGTGACGCATGATTACGTCACCGTGCGTAACCGTGCGCCGCCGCAAGCTGCCCTTACGCAGTCGGCCTGCCTTTTACGCGTCATGTATATAAGCGCGCGCGATTTAAAAATTTGCACAGTTTCGTAGAGAAAACCATGTGGTGAACACCAAAATACACTAAACCGGAAAGTGCAAAAGTGAATTGATGCTTCACTTGCAGTGACTGCTTGGGTCCCTGGATTGTGGGTAAGGGAGAGGTTAAAAAGACAAATGTTGTATCGCCTACAGCTGGATGAACGAATGACATGAGAAGGAGTGAAGTTGGTAGAAATGGAAGAGCAAACCAGATAAGTGATACAAATGCAATGGGTGATGTTTCTGGTCGAGACCATTCTTCAGACTGAAGAAGTCTCGACCCGAAACAACATCCATTCCTTCTCTCCAGAGATGCTGCTTGTCCCGCCGAGTTACCCATGTATTTTGTGTCTATCTTCAATTTAAACCAGCATCAGCAGTTCCTTCCTACAGATTAATTTGGTCTGCGACTTGCTACTTTTCATTCAACTCTTTTTTTTGAATAGGGGCATTACATCTGCA
Source organism: Okamejei kenojei (assembly GCA_035221665.1). Lineage (NCBI taxonomy): Eukaryota > Metazoa > Chordata > Chondrichthyes > Rajiformes > Rajidae > Okamejei > Okamejei kenojei. The sequence continues at coordinate 49,918,867 of CM069132.1, forward strand.
GTTTTCCAATTGCTAGCACCACTCAAGAAACTGGAACGTTTTAAAAAATCACCATAAATATCATAAACTGGGGAAATATCATAAACTGGGTATTCAAATGACGTCACACGCTCCAGACAGCTGTGCTGATGCATGAAGCCACGTGATGACCCGCGCGACAGTCGTTGTTATTCTCCTCCCTGTAGACTTGTGTAAATTTAAAGAACTATTTATTTGCAAATTTGTGAAGAATCACAGAAACAACTAGATTACCTCATCCCAAAAATTAAGCATTTAGGTAGCTAGTGATCCCTTTTTAAGTATTGCTGCTGGTATAGCTGCTCAGATGTCAAATCACATTTTAATCTGGCAGTGGTTCGCTGTATGCATACCGATATTCATACTAGTTTGGATTCTAGTATCCTGAACTCTACCGGCATGTGCACATGACACAGTCGCTATCTTGGAACTTGAGGGCACACATCTATGCATAACTAAATCTCTGACCTTGTGTTCTTCCGGTTTGCGCGGTGTTTCTATTTGTGCAAAAATGGTACGCGATAGCACTACGATTTTTCATCAGCTCACTCACCATTCTCCTGTGCTGCGAGTGCGCAGGTCAGTGGTAAATTGTACAAGTTAGCGAGGTTTCGCATCGCATCTTTACTGGAGCTGAGGGAGGCTGGCGGAGGTCTCCAACCGCACACAATTTTCGGAGGAAGTGGCGTGGAGTCGGAAATGTCACCGATGTCGCCAAACGGAAAGTGGAGAGTCTGATCCCGGCGAAGGAGAGTGTCCAGTGCACTCCCAAACGCACAGCCATTACAACGCCCCGCAGCTCCAGCCCCTTCCTTTCTGGTCCCCCTTGCTGGCTGCTGCCCCCCTGCCCCGTGATACCCCCCTCTCCCCCATAGCTCTTCCCTCGTCTTTTCTCCGAGCTATCCCCTGCCCACACGCCAGCACGGCCGTAACTGCTGGTGCTTCCGCACCGAGCCGAGGATCCGCACCGACGGCTGATGCTCCTCTGGAGCATGGAAGGAGGGAGTGGAGCGGCAACCTTGAGATCCTGGGGAGGGAGAGTGGGGGAGGAGAGGGGATAGAGGGAGAAGAGTGGGGACGGGAGAGGGTTTATAGAGGGAGGGAGTGAGGGAGGGTAGGAGAGTGAGGGAGGAGGGGATTAGAGTGAGAGAAGGGGGGAGTAGTGGGGGACGTAGGGAGTGGGAAATAGAGGGAGAGGAGGGAAGTGGGGGATAGAGGGATAGGAGGGGAGCAGGGAGGGGAGAGGAGTTATGGAGGGAGTGACTGACAGTAGGGGAAAAGGGAGAGAGGTGAAGGAGGGATTGGGGAGGGGAGGAGGAGAGCTGAAATAAGAGGGAGGGTGGAGGAGGGGGAGAGAGTGCTAGGGATGAGGGGAAATGAGCTGGGCCTGTGCAGTTGGGGCCTACGGGTGAGTGGTGGAATATTGCATTGGGGGATCAAGTCTCCTGTGTGACAGGGACCCAAGGGGTACCACTTAGCCTAGTGATCCTTAAATGTACAGGTGCTTCTGGATTGAATTTTTGTCATTCATTCTCTGTCAAAGTTAGAAACATAGAAAATAGGTACAGGAGGAGGCCATTCGGCCCTTCGAACCAACACCGCCATTCAATCTGATCATGGCTGATCCTCCCCAATCAGTAACCCGTGTCTGCCTTCTCCCCATATCCCTTGATTCCACTAGCGCCTAGAGCTCTATCTAACTCTCTCATTAATCCATCCAGTGATTTGGCCACCACTGCCCTCTGTGGCAGGGAATTCCACAAATGTATAACTTTCTGGGTGAAAAAGTGTTTTCTCACCTCAGTCTTAAATGGCCTCCCCTTTATTCTAAGACTGTGGCCCCTGGTTCTGGACCCGCCCAAAATTAGGAACTTTTTTGCTGCATCTAGCTTGTCCAGTCCTTTTATAATTTTATATGTTTCTATAAGATTCCCCCTCATCCTTCTAAACTCCAGTGAATCCAAGCCTAGTCTTTTCAATCTTTCCTCATATGACAGTCCCGCCATCCCAGGGATCAATCTCATGAACCTACGCTACACTGCCTCAATCACAAGGATGTCCTTCCTCAAATTAGGAGACTCTTGTTATGAAGGCCAACATTCCATTAGCTTTCTTCACTGCCTGCTATACCTGCACGCCAACTTTCAGTGACTGGTGTACAAGGACACCCAGGTCTCGCTGTACCTCACCCTTACCTAACCTAGCCCCATTGAGATAATAATCTGCCCCCTTGTTTTTGCCACCAAAGTGGATAACCTCTCATTTATCTATATTATACTGCATCTACATCACTCACTCAACCTGTCCAGGCCGCCCTGCAACCTCCTAACATCCTCTTCACAGTTCACACTGCCACCCAGCTTTGTGTCATCCACAAACTTGCTATTGTTGCTCCTAATTCCCTCTTCCAAATCATTAATATATATGGTAAACAGTTGCGGCCCCAACACCGAGCCTTGCAACACTCCACTCGCCACTGCCTGCCATTCTGAAAAGGACCCGTTCACTCCTACTCTTTGCTTCCTGCCTGCCAACCAATTTTCTATCCACGTTAACACTCTACCCCCAATACCATATGCTCTAATTTTAGTCACCAGTCTCCTGTGCGGGACTTTATCAAAGGCTTTCTGAAAGTCTAGATACATTACATCTACTGGACCCCCTTCATCCATTTTACTTGTCACATCCTCAAAAAATTCCAGAAGATTAGTCGAGCATGATTTTCCTTTCATAAATCCTTGCTGACTTGGACTAATCCTTTTACTGCTATCCAAATGCCCCATTATTACCTCTTTAATAATTGACTCCAGCATCTTTCCCACCACCGGTCATGCTAACTGGTCTGTAATCCCCGTTTTATCTCTCACTTCTTTTCTTGAAAAGTGGGATAACATTAGCTACCTTCCAATCCACAGGAACTGATCCTGAAGATATTGAACATTGGAAAATGATCACCAATGCTACCACTATTTCTAGAGCCACCTCCCTGAGGACCCTGGGATGCAGTCCATCAAGCCCCGGGAATTTATCAACCTTCAGTCCCATTAGCAATACTATCTCTCGCCTAATGAAAATTTATTTCTGTTCCTCGACCCCCTTAGATCCTCTGTCCTCCAGTACTTCTGGGAGATTGTTTGTGTCTTCCTTAATGAAGACAGATCCGAAGTACCTGTTCAACTCTTCTGCCATTTCCTTGTTCCCCATAATAATTTCACCGTGTCTGCCTTCAAGGGACCCACATTTGACTTTGTTATTCTTTTTCCCTTAACATATCTAAAGAAGCTTTTACTATTCTCCTTTATATTCCTGGCCAGCTTCCCTTCGTACTTCATCTTTTCAGCCCGTATTGCCCGTTTTGTTTCCTTCTGTTGTCCTATGAAAATTTCCCAATCCTCTGGCTTCCGGCTACTCTTTGCTGTGTTATACATCTTTTCTTTTAGTTTTATTCTATCCCTAACTTCTCTTGTCAGTCACGGTTGCCTCCAACTCCCCTTAGAATATTTCTTCCTTTTTGGAATCAAGTCAAGTCAAGTCACATTTATTTATATAGCATATTTAAAAAAACAACTCTTGTTGACCAAAGTGCTTTACATTTGTGAATGTTTATATATTTGTGAAGATATAAAGGAATGAAATGATCCTGTGTATTCCAGATTATGCCCAGAAATTCTGTTTCTGTTCGTCATTCCTGCTAGTATCCCTTTCCAGTCTACCTTGGCCAGCTCCTCTCTCATGCCTTCATAATCCCCTTTGTTCACTGCCACTTCCGATTTAACCTTCTCCTTCTCAAATTGCAGATTAAAATTATTATGATCACTACCTCCAAGCGGTTCCTTTACCTTGAGTTCTCTTTATCAAATTTGGTTCATTGGACAACACTAAATCCAGAATTGCCTTTTCTCTGGTCGGCTGCATTACAAGCTGCTCTAAAAATCCATCTCCGAGGCACTCTACAAACTCTCTTTCTTGGGATCCTGAACCAACCTGATTTTCCCAGTCTACCTGCATATTGAAATCCCCCATCACCACAGTGGCATTACCTTTGTCACATGCCAGTTTTAACTCCTGCTGCAACTTACACCCTACATCCAGGCTACTATTTGGGGGTCTGTAGATAACACCAATTAGTGTCTTCTTGCCTTTACAATTCCTCAACTCAATCCACAGTGACTCTACCTCGTCAGTCCCTATGTCTTCCCTCACAAGGGACTGAATTCCATTCCTCACCAGAAGAGCTACCCCACTCCTCTGCCTACCTGCCTGTCCTTTCTATAGGATGTATAACCCTGAATATTAAGTTCCCAGACCTGATCCTCCTACAGCCACATCTCGGTAATCACCACAATGTCATATCTACCAACCTCTAACTGAGCCTCAAGCTCATCTACTTTACTTCTTATACTTCGCGCATTCAAATACAGTACTTTTAATTCCTTACTCATCTCACCAGAGGTTGCCGCAGAAACCTCTGACCGTAGCTCAAAGTAGTGCTGTGCACAGACTTTCCAAGTGGTCTTATTTTTGGGCCCCATTCCCCCAACGCAATATTCCACCACTCACCCGTTCCCCCAATACAACCCAATCCCCCAACGCAATATTCCACCACTCACCCATAGCACCCAACTGCACAGACGCGACTCATTTCCCCTCATCCCCAGCACTCCCCCCCCCCCCCATCTTCATCTTCCATCTTTCTTCCCCTCGCCTCCTACCCACTCCCTCCCTCACCTCTCCCTCTCCTTTCCCCTACCCTCAGTCACTCCCTCCCCCAAAACCGCTCTCACCTCCATACTCCCCTCTCTACATCTATCTCCCTGCTCCCCACTCCTCATCGCACTGCCCCACTGAACACAATGTTTAAATTTCTCCTCCGCTTCCCTCCATAATTCCTCTCCCTTCCATACCCCCCTTGAGGTGGAAGCTACTGATCCCATTGTGACGTCATTGTGGACTGGAACACTGCTCATGGGCAGTTTATGTAAATGAGATCCCATTGTGATATCATTGTCGGGTGGAGCACTGCTCACGGGCAGTTTATGCAAATGAGATCCCTTTGTGACGTCATAGCTGTAACTGCCACTGCAGTGTTGGTGATTCTTTCTCAAACTGGATTTTTGTAAAGTTCAAAATGTAAATAACGTGAAAGATAACATCAATGTGAACGAAACTTAATACAAAAGACACCACGACAATTGTGAGTAAGGTGATCCAAAAATTGTAGTGCTGTCGTGTACCGTTTTGGCGTAGTTCCAGTAATATACTAAATGATTTGGGAACCATTGGGTCCCTGTCGCATGAGAGATCTGGTCCCGCACCGCAACCGTTCCCCTAATGCAATATTCGACCACTCACACATAGCTCCCAAGGGACGCAACCTAATGCAACCTGTTCCCCAACACAAGATTCCACCACTCACCCGTTCTCCCAACGCAACCCGTATCCTGAAAGCAAAATTTTACCACTCACCCACAGCCCCCAACTGCGCAGGGGCTGCTCATTTTGCCTTATTCTCAATCCCTCATTTTAAACTTTAAAAAAAATTCAATGTACTATGACTTTAAAATATATTTTTTAAATGCACCCTCCCTCCATGCTGCCAGGAATATAAAAAAAAGGATTGCAACATTGCAGGATTGAGTGTCCCGGGATTGCAACATTGCAGCTGGTAGGGTTACAATCCCATAGTGATGTCATAGCTGCAGAGGAAATTATTTTTTCCCCTCAAATTTGGATTTTTAAATCTCGCTCCCTCCTTAATCCCTCTCCCCTCCCTACCCACCTTGAGGTGGAAGCTGCTGATCCCATTTTGATGTAATTGTGGACTGGAACATTGCTCACGGGTAGTTTATGTAAATGAGATCCCATTGTGATGTACTTGTCGGGTGGAGCACTGCTCACGAGCAGTTTATGTAAATGAGATCCCATTGTGACGTCATAGCTGGTAACTGCCACAGCAACTTCAAATAATTTTTCTCCAACCAGATTTTTTAAAGTTTAAAAATGTGAATAACTTGTAAAATATACCATCAATCTGAACAAAACTTTGTTACGCCACACCACAGGACAGTGGTGAGTAAGGTGGTCCAAAAATTGTAACGCTATCATGTACCGTTTTGGTGTAGTTTCAGGATCTCACTCACTTCCACGCAGACAGATGGACAAACGTACAAGATGAGAAATTTAGTGATATATACTAGACCAATTGTGGACCTGTTAGGCCTGCTCCCCCAATGCAATATTCTACCAAACTGCGCATGAGCGGCTGCTGTGTTCAAAGTTATGCTGTTGACACTGAAATTAAGTTCAAGTTAATAAAATGAATAGAGGACCTGTGGAGGCATTTGTAAAGTACCTCCTGAGTAGAAGCACCTTACTCAATCTTTGTCCCGTGGTGTGCTGTGGCAAGTTTTGGTCAGATTGATGGTCTATTTTACAAGTTATTCACATTTTAAACTTTACAAACCCTTTTTGACAAAAATCGCTTCCACTTGCACTGCCCGTTAGCAGCGTATGATATCACAATGGGATCCCGAATCTCATTTACGTAAATTGCTATTTAAAAAAATAAATCTGTTTTATTCAAATTCTTCTGTTTTCATTCACAATGACGACACAATGGGATAGTGAATTTACATTACATTAAAAATCGAGATTTTCCAAAAAAACTCTGTTTCATTTACAAAAAAACATTGTGATTTTCATTGTTGGGGGGGGTGGGGTGGGATAGGGGAAAGATTTCATTTATAAAACAAAACTTCATGATTTTCATTTTGGGTGTGGTAGGGGGAGGGGAGGAGGGAGAGAGGGGGAGAGGAGGGGGGTAAGGAGGGGAATGTGGGGGAGGTGAGGTGAGGAGGGGAGATGAGGAGGGAGAGTGGGGAGGAGGGGGGAGGTAGGGATAGATAGATAGATAGATAGATAGATAGATAGATAGATAGATAGATAGATAGAATGTCATTTATTGTCATTTAAACATACAAGGTTCAAACGGACTTGCGTTCCTACAGTCATAGCAGCAATAAAACAAAACACACAATTAACACAATTCCACACAAACATCCATCACAGTGAATCTCCGTCACTGTGATGAATCCACCTCACTGTGATGGAAGGCAAAAGACTTATCTCTTCCCTGTTCTCGGTTCTTTATTCTTCTCCCGCAGTCAAGCAGTCAAACTGCTGCATTGAGCTGATCGAGGCTTTTGATGTTAGAGCCCCCGGCGGGCGATGGTAAGTCCCGCGGCCGTTTAAGCCGCGGCGGACGATGTAAGGCCCTGCTCCGGGTCGATTTAAACCCTTCAATTCGGGCGGGAGATGTTGCTGTTGTGGGAGCTCCGAAAAGCGGTCTCCCACCAGGGACCCGCAAGCTCCCGATGTTACCGTCCACAGGGCCTGCAGCCGGAGCCTCCGAAGATCCGAAGTCGGGTTGCAGCCGCGCGCTGCCACAGTGCTCCGCGCTCCGAAGTCAGCCAGCTCTGCGATGGTGAGTCCGCAGGCTCTGCGACTGGAGCCCCAGGTCGATTCCGTTTGGAGGCAACCGGCTCCACGATGTTAGGCCCCAACGACAACGGAGACTCGACAGGGAAAAGCAGACCTCCCAACTATCCCGCTTTTGGCGGGATATTCCCGCTTTTTAGGTTCCCTTCCCGCCATTCCGAATTGTACCCTAATTATCCCGCTAAATTGTTCCTCCCGTGGTGAACGCCGGCGCCATGTGTCCCCGGTTTGCCAGCCCGCGCGATCAGCGGCACTTTGCCGGGCCCCAGTGGCCGCGCGTGCGCAGTGGGGGAGGGTTGCCGGGCCCCAGTGGCCGCGCGTGCGCAGTGGGGGAGGGTTGCCGGGCCCCAGTGGCCGCGCGTGCGCAGTGGGGGAGGGTTGCCGGGCCTGGCGCCATTTCGAGCCATGCCACGCCCGGCCCAGAGCCCGGGCGGCGCCGGCCCGCGCGATCAGCGGCACTTTCTTGCCATCACCGGGCCTCCCCCCCCCACCCCCACCCAGTGCGCAGGCGCAGACCCGCCGGCAACCTTGTCAAGTGCGCATGTGCCGCACCCGCCCGCCGGCAGCCTGCTGATCTGCACCAGTGCGCAGGCGCATAGCCGCCGGCAACAACCCCAAGTGAGAGAAATGAAGATGAGTCTAGTGCCAAGTTTATCAAAGTTTAACAAAGAATTATAAATGTTTCAGCATACATGTACCTTTTTCACATTTTGGCATTTAAAATACTTCTTCACAATTTAGAATTTGTGACATGGGACCCCGAAATAGGGCGCCGCGACATATTATGAATTTTCATTTAAAAATATGAATTTTGAGGGGAAATATTATGAATTTTGACAATCAAATGTTGGGAGGTCTGGAAAAGGTCGAGTCCCCGTGCAGGGAAGAGATTAAAAAGTTTCCCCCAACCCCCCTGCCCCCCCACACATACACAGATAAAAATAAAATAAAACTAAAACCAAAAACATGCACCTGACAGGATAAAAAGAAAGAAAAGACAGACGGACTGCAGTGGCCACTGCCACGTAAATTGTTTTATTCTTTTTTTTAAATGTGGGGGATAGAGGGAGAGAAGGGAAAAGGGGATAGAGGGAGAGGAGGGGGGAGGTACGGAGTGGGGGATAGAGGGAAAGGAGGGGGGAGTGGAAAGAGGGGAGGTGAGGGGGATAGAGGGTGGGGATGTGGAGGAAGGGGATAGAGGGAGAGGGGGGAGTGGGGGATAGCGGGAGAGGAGCAGGGGGATGGAGAGGTTGGGGTAGGGAGGGGAGAGGGATTATGGAGGGAGGGGAGGAGGAGAGTTGAAAGAAGAGGGAAGGTGGAGAGGAGGGGGAGGGAGTGCTGGGGATGAGGGGCAATGGAGGAGGAGAGGGGTAGAAAGAGGGAAGGTGGAGAGGAGGGGTGGGAGTGCTGGGGGGATGAGGGGCAATGGAGGAGGATAGGGGTAGAAAGAGGGAAGGTGGAGAGGAGGGGGAGGGAGTGCTGGGGGATGAGGGGCAATGGAGGAGTATAGGGGTAGGAAGAGGGAAGGCGAGGCGCAGTTGCGGGAGGCTTGCCGTGACTCGCGTCACAACGTGAACCCGTCAGCCACGCCTGCGCAGTTGGGGGCTATGGGTGAGTGGTGGAATATTGCGTTGGGGAATGGGGCTCCACGGGTCCTACTTGGTCTAGTGGTTCTTTGAAATGCTTACACATATGAAGAACAACAAAAATGTCTTATTTTCTCAAGCTGCAATATTGATAGTCTAGTCCTCTTTGGACCCCTTAACAATTTGAGCCAAGTCTTGTTCTTAAACAAAATAGTTTGCTCAGCTAACCCCTGTGTTGCATTACTATTGTGCTTATTTAGTCAAAATTTCATTAAAGTTGTTGCCAAAAGAAAACATGGGCTTTTGCAATAGTTTTGCTGATCTTTTAGGGCTTATTTTTGAACAAATTTGTTTGAGAAACTGAGGGTAATAAGTCTCATGTGCAAATCTTATGTTATCAAGTTTAAACCACAAGGAATACAATATCTGCCAGTGTCATGCTAGCCTTAAAAATGCATGTTTTTTTATAAAGCACTCCCTCTTAAAATCTGTCGTGTAAAATTAAATCTGTATCTATTTCCAGTTTCCCCTTGATGTATCCTGAGTGTGAAACTCTGGAACCCTGAACTTCACTCCATTTTGCTGACTATCATTGCTGTTTCAGACTTTTTGCCCGTCTCTTTTGCCTCCAATGGAAAGTCTCTCGTGGGAGGTACCTGTTTAGATTTGGGGAACTGTGGAGCAGAAGCTGTAGTTAATAAATGCATCTGAGCATAATACTGTGTCTGCATTTAAAATAGAAAGTTCTTCAGAACCTCTGTTCAACGTTTGTCATTTGTTTACAATAGACTTCAAAATCAGTGACTCACCAATAGTTGTACTTGCTGGATAAATAAGGTGAATATGACAAAAATAAATATTAGAAGGCAGTCAGCATAAGCTAATCCCTGATTATAAAATTATTTGTAATATCTACAACCATGATGCCTAACTGGCCCATGGACAAGTTGCATTACAATGTTTTGTCAGGGAAACTATTCAGTTCATCTTGTGTAACTTGAATTAAAGTAGTTATTATTAAGTTGTAATCTTTGAGTGGCACACAAAGAGAGTCAAGCATGAAGGACACATTGTTGCAGTAATTAATGATGTATCAGGCATGGATGAACTTCACTGCCAACTTCCATAAAAACAAGTCCTGGTATGAGTTTTAGCATTATTTTTTTACGAAAATAATAGTAACAAACTGTTACTTTGACCTTGACATGAATATCACTGTATTGCCCTGTTGTATTTTAATGTGAATTTGCTCGTCATCAATTTTTCAAAAAGAAAATCTCACACCATGGCTATTTTTCCTCTGACCACGTGACATCAGATAGATTTTGATGAATTATGCTTTACAAAGTGCTTTGATGTGAAATGCGTATGTTTGAATTGGGTGGTGTTGATTACAAACCTTAGCAACCAAGAATGTCTGGCATAAGTACAAATGTGCTGGAAACAATGAACGGGTTAGGCAGCAACTATGGGAAAGTAGACCGCGTGGGCAGGACTGGCAGTTCAATGATCGGGGTACAGATGCTACAGGAATGTTAGAGGTGAGGGTAAGCGAGGAGACAACTGGCATTGTAGATTAGGGAGAACATGGCAGTACAATAGAGGATTTCCCTGGAGAATTGCCCAGTGAAGCTAGGTGACCAGAAGACATCGGAACAGAATTAGGCCATTCAGCCCATCGAGTTTGCTCTGCCATTCAGTCACAGCTGATTTATTTTTCCCTCTCAACCCCATTTTCCTACCTTCTCCCTGTAATCTTTGACACCATTGCTAATCAAGAATCTATCAATCTCTGCTTTAAAAATGCCCAATGACTTGGCCTCAACAGTCGTCTTTGGCAATGAATTTCACAGATTCACCACCCTCTGTCTAATGAAATTACTCATCTCCATTCAGAAGGTACATCCTTTTATCCTGAGGCTATGTCCTCTGGTTCTAGACTCTCCCATTACTGGAAACATCCTTTCTACGCCCACTCTATCTAGGCCTTTATCTGTGGGTGGTACATTGAAATGAAAAGGGGATGATCACTTTGATTGGATAGTACTATAGGTCCCAATAGCAGCATGAATTGGAGGACCAAATGCATGAGGAGATTTCAGATATTTGTAAGAATAATAGTAGGTGATTTTTCACTTCTAGAATATTGACTGTGATTTCCATAATGTTAAAGGCTAGGGTGGGATTGTTGTTTTCAGGAAGTCTTCTTGTGTAGTATGTAGGTGGCCCCACTCAAGTGGAGGCAGCACACTGCCTCCTTTTGGGAAATGAGGCAGAGCACGTTGGGGGTATGAAACGTTAGCAAAGATTGGGAACAGCAATTATATTAAGTTAAGGAAAACAATAGAACTGGTCGACAAGTTAAAGTCCTAAATTGGGACAAGGCTGGTTTTGATGGCATTCAAAAGTAACTTCCAAGTGCTGATTGAAACTATTTTGCATGTACAGTGACTTGCAAAAGTTTTCATACCCCTTGAACTTTTCCACATTTTGTCACGTTGCAACCACAAACATAAATGTATTTTATTGGGATTTTATGTGAAAGACCAACACAAAGTGGTGCATAATTGTGAAGTGGAAGGAAAATGATACATGGTTTCCAAATTTTATTACAATTAAAAAACTGAAAAGTGTGACGTGCAAAAGTATTCTGCCCCCCCTGAGTCAATACTTTGTAGAACCACCTTTCGCTGCAATTACAGCTGCAAGTCTTTTGGGGTCTCTACCAGCTTTGCACATCTGGAGACTGACATTTTTGCCCATTCTTCTTTGCAAAATAGCTCAAGCTCCGTCAGATTGGATGGAGAGCATCTGTGAACAGCAATTTTCAAGTCTTGCCAGAGATTCTCAATTAGATTTAGATCTGGACTTTGACTGGGCCATTCTAACACATGAATATGCTTTGATCTAAACCATTCCAATGTAGCTCTGGCTGTATGTTTAGGGTCGTTGTCCTGCTGGAAGGTGGATCTCCGCCCCAGTCTCAAGTCTTTTGCAGACTCTTAACAGGTTTTCTTCCCAGATTGCCCTGTATTTGGCGCCATCCATCTTCCCATCAACTCTGACCAGCTTCCCTGTCCCTGCTGAAGAAAAGCATCCCCACAGCATGATGCTGCCACCACCATGTTTCACAGTGGGGATGGTGTGTTCAGGGTGATGTGCAGTGTTAGTTTTCTGCCACACTTAGAATTTTGCATTTAGGCCAAAAACTTCAAATTTGGTCTCATCAGACCAGAGCACCTTCCTCCACATGTTTGCTGTGTCCCCCACATGGCTTGTGACTAACTGCAAATGGGACTTCTTATGGCTTTGTTTCAACAATGGCTTTCTTGCCACTCTTCCATAAAGGCCCAATTTGTGGAGTGCACAACTAATAGTTGTCCTGTGGACAGATTCTCCCACCTGAGCTGTGGATCTCTGTAGCTCCTCCAGAGTTACCATGGGCCTCTTGGCTGCTTCTCTGATCAATGCTCTTCTTGCCCGGCCTGTCAGTTTAGGTGGACGGCCATGTCTTGGTAGGTTTGCAGTTGTGCCATTCTCTTTCCATTTTCCGATGACGGGTTGAACAGTGCTCCGTGAGATGTTCAAAGCTTGGAATATTTTTTTATAACCTCACCCTGCTTTAAACTTCTCCACAACTTTATCCCTGACCTGTCTGGTGTGTTCCTTGGGCTTCATGATGCTGCTTGTTCAGTAATGTTCTCCAACAAACCTCTGAGGCCTTCACAGAACAGCTGTATTTATACTGAGATTAGATTACACACAAGTGGATTCTGTTTACTAATTAGGTGACTTCTGAAGGCAATTGGTTGCACTGGATTTTATTTAGGGGTATCAGAGTAAAGGGGGCTGAATACTTTTGCACGCCACACTTTTCAGTTTTATATTTGTAAAAAAATTTGAAAACCATGTATCATTTTCCTTCCACTTCACAATTATGCGCCACTTTGTATTAGTCTATCACGTAAAATCCCAATAAAATACATTGACGATTGTGATTGTAACGTGACAAAATGTGGAAAAGTTCAAGGGGTATGAAAACCTTTGCAAGCCACTGTATATGGGGTGTATGACAAATGGGAGGCTTTCAAAAGTGAGATGGGAAGGGTTTAGTGCCAACACGTTCTTGTTAGAATGGGGCAAGGCTAGCAAGATTAGGAAACCTGGTTGTCGGGATAAAGGTTGCACATGTCGTGTGTTGGCAACTGGGATCAAGCGGATCTCTTGATGTGGTAGTATGAGTGCATTGCAGAGGGAAATCTGGAGGGAAAAAAGAGAACATGAGATAGCTTTAGAAGAAAAAGATAAAGGAAAGTTCTATTAGATTCTATAAATATATTATAAGCAAAAGAATAATTAGTAAGCAAATAAGCCTCCTTAAGGATTATTGTGATTGAATCTGTGGAGCCACATGAGATGGGCAAGGTTTAAATTAATATTTCTTGTTTGTATTTACCATGGAGAAGGTTATAGAAGGTTGGTAATTCACGGAAGAGAATAGTGATATCTTGGAAAATATCTGCATTACCAAAGATAGTTGCTGGTGGTGATAGATGCAGATAAAGATGGTAAATCCCTGGGGCCTGACCAAGTGTGAACCAGTGGTATGCCAAGGAAGAAATTGCTCGGGCTCTGGCAGAGATATTTGTATCATCTTTTGCCATAGGTGCAGTACTGGAAGACCGGGGGATGGGTATTTTAAAGACTAGTGCTATTATTTAAGAAATGCTGCAAGGACAAGCCAGAGAATTATAGGCCAGTGAACCTAACTTAAATGGTGGGAAGGTTACTGGATGGGATTCTGAGGGGCAGGATCTAACTGTATTAGGAAAGGCAAGGACTGGTAGGAAATCGTCAACATTGCTTTTTGCAAGAGAAATTATATTTCAGAAATATGAATTTTTTGAAGAGGTGACGAAGAGTATTGATGAGGGCACAGCAATAGACATTGTTTACGTGTCCTTTGGCAAGGACTTTGACAAGGTATTGTATTAGTTTATACAAGTAAGCTAATACCAATTGGCCAGCTCATTCTGGGTACAAAATAGACATGTTGTAAGAGTCAGGGTATTAATGTAGTGTTGTTTTTCAGAATGGAACCCTGGATTCAATGGTGTGCTGCAGGGACTGGTACTGGGTCCCATGTTGTTTGTCATCTGATGGTTACCACTTCATACTTACTGATGTCTACTGATGAAGAAGTCGAGGATCCAGTTTTGTAAGGAGAAGCAAAGACGTAGTTCACTCATTTTGTGCTGTAGTTGATGAACAACAGCCAGACCCTGTGTGTTCCTGTTCCAAGTGGTCCGGGAGAGCCAGAGCGATCGCATCTGTTGTGGCGGTAGGCAACTTGTAGTGAGTACAGGCCCTTACTAAGACAGGATTGGATATGCAACATAATCAACCTGTCAAAGCATTTAATTACAACAGACATCAGCGCCACTGATCAGTAATCATTGAGGCATGTCACCTTGTTGTTGGGCATTCAAACATTTACAAGTTGAATTATGCAGTTCCATTGTTAGCTTCATGAAGATTTCATTTTACTATTAAAGTGCTTCAATGACATAACATTTTGATCGGTAAATAACTTTATGGCAAGTTCAGATAAGTATTCCCATTGTAGTTTAAGTAACCTTTTTATAATTTGATAAATGTTGTTTGCTTTCAATTGACCTGAAAGTTAATTTACGTATGTCCATTACACGTGATGCCTCTGTTGGGAATAAATAACATTTAAAATACAATATATTTACTTTTTCTTTGTCCTCTTTCTTTCTCCTCATTCAAAACTATCTTAGTTGCATTTTAATTTATTTTCCTCGGTCTTTTGTGAGAAGATTTAGGAAGATGTTGCCAGGACTTGGGCTGAGCGAAAGGGAGAGAGAGATTGGACAGGATAGGACTTCATTTCTTGGAGTGCAGGAGGCTGATGGGGTAATCTTGTAGAGGTGTAGAAAATCATAAGGATATTAGATTGGGTGAAAGCACAGTCTTTTACCAAGGGTAGGGGAATCAAAAACAGGAGGACGTATGTTTAAGATGAGAAGGACAATACGAACTTTTACACTCTTAAGGATGGTGGGTATATGGAACAAGCTGCCAGTGCAAATAGTTGAACCAGATACAATAACAGCATTTAAAAGACATTTGGACAGGTACTGGGATAGGAAAGGATAGAGGGATATGGCCACATGTGGGCAAATGGGTCAAGCTTAGAAGGGGCATCTTAGCCGACCTGGATAAGTTGGGCTAAAGGGCCTATTTTCATGCTGTATGACTCTATGATTGGTTTATGGAAAAGAGCAATTCCTGAAGCCCAAAGTGCATTATTTTCCTTATGGAATTAGCTGCTTTCACCGTCAATAGCTTGCCATTGAAAACATTTAAAAGAATTTCAACTTGCAGGGGCAAGTTTAATTTATGACAAATGTGATTATATGACATAGCAGAGAACAAATTAGCTAATTTTATTTCTTGTTTCATTGTAGTATTTGTTTTTAATTTTTTTCAGTTGAGTCAATCAACAAAGGTTTTAATTACATTTTGATCTGAAATATATTTGTAACTTTGGTATTGCAGACAAAGCTGCAAAGGCAGAGAATGCCAGTGGCAGCTTGCCCAGACTCAGCACTTAGTTGCATCTGATAGGCAGAAGCATGGTAAATGATTAATGTGTTTTCAGGGCACTGTATGCCAAATGGAGTAATATTTTCAATGGCTTGAGATGACTGCCAGTTTGAGATGTTGATGATTACTCTATAGCAACTAAGTTAAACGTCACCATCTGGTAGTAAAGTGTAACTTTACAAGGCCCAAAACTATCTTCATAGTTGGACCCACTCAACAACAAAGAACAGAAACAAATGAAAGTCAGTCAACCCGAGAAGTGGATTCAATCTTTACATGATTTACTTGTGGTCTTTCTATATTGTTCAGAGATCAGACATGTGTAAACATAAATACTTTATCAAAGATTAAATTTAAATAGAAAATCTGGTAAAAGACTTGCCAAACAAAGCACACTATATGCTGCAACTTGCCGGAAAACGTGCTTGCTGAGATAGACGCAAAATGCTGGAGTAACCCAGCGGGTCATGCAGCATCTCTGGAGAAAAGGGACAGGTGACGTTTCGGGTCGGGTCAGATGTCTGAAGTAGGGGTCTGACCCAAAACGTCACCTGTCCCTTTTCTCCAGAGATGCTGCCTGACCCGCTGAGTTACTCCAGCACTTTATGTTTATCTTGGGAAAAAAACAGCATCTGACGGTCTTTGTTTCTACATTTATTGCTTGGTGAGATGTAGCCACTTAAAACAACATGTAATCAATTATCTTTTAATTGAAATAATTGAGTTTTAACATATTGAATTTCCTTAAAACGGACTAGTTAAATTGTCAAGTGAATGTTTTATGCTGCACTGTGCTTCTGAAGATCTAACTTGATTCTCTTCAGCTTAATTTTGCCATTGAGTTAATGTATCAAATGCCAGTTCATAAGTGAACGGCAGACTATTGGAGCAGCGGAATAAGCGGGTTAAATAGGAATTGATCACTTTGTTTTGCCTGGAACACAATCTATTAATTGAATAGCACAGCACTCATATGGAGCATGTAAAATTTAGGGGGGGAAATTAATTTAGTTTGAAATGCCAAGATTCCTTAATTTGGGCATCCACTTTGTAAGAAGTGTTTAGATGGGACACCCATTAATGTGATGTTATATATTTTGGTCAATATAGAAATGGGCAATCCTGAACCAGATATTAACTACATGATTACATTTTGGATACGCAGGGTATTACAAAACTCTGTAACGTCTAAAGATGGCTCTTGTAAAAAATATCAGCAAATAAGAAACAAAGTTTAGATTTCACACCCAACATTTGCCCTGCAACTGATTTTATGCAATGAAGTACCTTTAAAATAAGATCAATTTTTTTAAATGGCTGACCTAGTAAAATGGTCTTTGAAGAGATATTCTCTGAACTGTATATCAGAGAAGCAGCTGAAATAATAGCAGACTGTTGATATTCCACCCGTTGTTTAATCCCCTGCAGAAATCCCTATTTGGCCATTCTTGCATCGTAATTGTAAGGTTCATGCCCACCACAGGTCCTTCCATATTTTACACAACAGATCAAAACCAAGTCATCTTACTATAGGTTAGAAATCTAGACGTTAATTCCTGATTTTTTTCTGAACTGCTGCACTGTAGTATTCTACAAATGATTGTATACATCCCCACAAAGTTATCCAGGAGGCTGTTCGTGTTCAGAATATCTCTGTGTAGCTTTGTTGTTGCAAAAGTTGGAATGAATGATGTGTTCAGCAATGATTATAGTTTGCTTCCCTGTCCTTGCTGAAGAAAAGCATCCCCACAGCATGATGCTCCACCACCATGTTTCACAGTGGGGATGGTGTGTTCAGGGTGATGTGCAGTGTTAGTTTTCCGCCACACATAGTGTTTTGTATTTAGGCCAAAAACTTCAATTTTGATCTCATCAGATCAGAGCACCTTCCTCCACATGTTTACTGTGTCCCCCACATGGCTTGTGGCAAACTGCAAACGGAACTTCTTTTGGCTTTGTTTCAACAATGGCTTTCTTCTTGCCACTCTTCCATAAAGGCCCGATTTGTGGAGTGCACGACTAATAGTTGTCCTGTGGACAGATTCTCCCATCTGAGCTGTGGATCTCTGCAGCTCCTCCAGAGTTACCATGGGCCTCTTGGCTGCTTCTCTGATCGATGCTCTCCTTGTCCGGCCTGTCAGTTTAGGTGGACAGCCATGTCTTAGTAGGTTTGCAGTTGTGCCATACTCTTTCCATTTTCAGATGATGAATTGAACAGTGCTCCGTGAGATGGTCAAAGCTTGGGATATTTTTTTATAAACTTACCCTGTTTTAAACCTCTCCACAACTTTATCCCTGACCTGTCTAGTGTGTTCCTTGGGCTTCATGATGCTGTTTGTTCACTAATGTTCTCTAACAAACCTCTGAGGCCTTTCAGAACAGCTGTATTTATACTGAGATTAGATTACACACAAGTGGACTCTATTTACTAATTTGGTGACCTCTGAAGGCAATTGGTTACACTGGATTTTATTTAGGGGTATCAGAGTAAAGGAGGCTGAATACTTTTGCACGCCACACTTTTCAGTTTTTTATTTGTAAAAAAATTTGAAAACCATGTATCATTTTCCTTCCACTTCACAAATATGCACCACTTTGTGTTGGTCTATCACATAAAATCCCAATAAAGTACATTTACGTTTGTGGTTGTAACGTGACAAAATGTGGAAAAGTTCATGGGGTCTGAAAACTTTTGCAAGCCACTGTAGGGGACTTCATTTAAAAATCTAGAGGATTTTTGACAGGCTGATGTTTCCTCCCATGGAAAAGTATTGAACTTGGGGTCACATTTAAAAAAGATACGGATTCTAGAGGCTGACAATTTAACTTTGGATATTGCGTGCATGGTATGTAACGTCTTGTCATTGGTCACTCCTGTAATCTTTTCTAAGGAGTGCATTAATTGCTTGGTATTCACTCTATAATTGCATGAATTGTAGCCATTAAAAAAATCTATCATTGGCATTTAAACCAGATGCTTGAATCTTTTGAACAATACAGCGTGGAAACAGGCCCAACTTGCACATGCCGAGCAACATGCCCCAACTACACTAGTCAACCTACCTACGTTTGGGCATATCCCTCTAAACCTATCCTAAGCATGTACCTGTCTAAATGTTTCTTAAATGTTGCATTAGTACCTGCCTCAACTACCTCCTCTGGCAGCTCGCTCCATACACCCACCACACTTAGTGTAAAAAATAGGTACCTCAGGTTCCTATTAAATCTTTCCACCCTCACCTTAAACCTATGTCCTCTGGTCCTCAATTCCCCTACCCAGGGACAAAGACTATCTATTTACCCAATCTATTCCTCTCATAATTTTGTAACCCACTATAACATCACCCCTCATCCTCATGGTCTCCAAGGAAAAAAATCCTATCCTGCTCAACCTCCCCTTATAGTTCAGACACTTGGATCCTGGCAACATCCTAATAAATCTTCTCTGCTCCCTTTCCAGCTTTTCAACATCTTTCCTATAACGCGGTGACCAAATCTGAACACAGTACTCACTATAAATATTGCCTCACTAATGTCTTAAATAACTGTAACATTTGCTCCAAACGTCTATACTCAATACTCCCATGATCGAAGACAATGTGCCGAAAGCCTCTCTGATCACACAAACTACCTGTGATGCCACTTTCAAGAAACTATGTACCTGCACCCCTAGATCCCTCTGCTCTACAACACTCTCCAGAGCCCTGCCATTCACTGTGTAGGCCCTGCCCTTGTTAGACTTCTCAAAATGCAACACCATCACATTTCTCTGTATTAAATTCCATCATTCATTCTTCAGCCCAACTGAGCAAGACCCTGCTGTAATTTTTGACAACCATTTTCACTATCTGCCATACCACCACTTTAGTGTCATCTGCAAACTTGCTAATCATGCCGTGTACGTTCTCATCCAAATCATTGATACTGATGTCAAACGGCAATGGGCCCAACCCCGACCCCTGTCACACCATTAGTCACAGGTCTCCAGTCCAAAAAAGAACCTTCCACCATCACCCTCTGCTTCCTTCCATGAGGCCAATTTTCTATCCATTTAGCTCTCTTCTTGAATCCCTTGTGATTTAACCTTCCAGGGTAGTCTACCCTGCAGAACCTTGTCAAATTTAAAATCACTCCTGAGGGTGGACCAGACAGAGATATATTTGTACTAGTAATTATTTATGTCATTATTCTATTTAGTATGTTTGGTACAAGGAATAAATAAAGGATTATTTTCTCTGGAGCAGCGTTTCAACCTTTTTACCGTTTGCGGAACACTTGAAG
The DNA here is from genome assembly GCA_035221665.1 of Okamejei kenojei. Taxonomy (NCBI): domain Eukaryota; kingdom Metazoa; phylum Chordata; class Chondrichthyes; order Rajiformes; family Rajidae; genus Okamejei; species Okamejei kenojei. The sequence continues at coordinate 49,938,879 of CM069132.1, forward strand.
TAATTTTTGTGACTCGATCCTCTAAATAAAAATTATTATGTGTCATTATTAATCTCTTTCTTTCTCTTTCATAAATTTAAAGTTCATAAGGCAAACATAATATATTTTTTCTGATAACTGGTTTAAGCAAAGAATAACTTACGTTTTTCTCAAGTTTATTGACAATGCAAAAAAAAAACCTGAAATCAAACAGCTTATTCAAAACTGAAGCAAATAAAGGCAAACACAATGCCTAAGCTTGGGGGGGGGGGGGGAGAGAGAGAGAGAGAGAGAGAAAAAACAACACACAAACTTTTCATAAAATATCAAAAACTTACATAAATAAACTTTTGATAAACTAACAAAAATAAACATTAAGTTTTGTTCAAGAAGAAACTGCAGATGCTGGAAAATCGAAGGTAGACAAAAATGCTGGAGAAACTCAGCAAGTGAGGCAGCAACTATGGAGCAAAGGAAAAATGCAACGTTTCGGGTCAAGACCCTTCAGTCTGAAGAAGCGTCTCGACCTGAAACGTTGCCTTTTTCCTTCGCTCCTTAGATTCTGCCTCACCCGCTGAGTTTCACCAAAATAAACATTAACATACGTACATTTTTTTAATTCATATAACATCCTTAAATTATGGGTAAATATTACTAAATAACATGAGTGAATGGGGGACTGTACCTGCACGCAAGGAAGCATAGACATGACTGATGGAGACAGTACATGCGTCTTTACTCGAGTGAGTCACTTGAATGACACGAATCATTCACGTACAGCTCTTGTCCACTGACCACTAAAGGCCGTTTCACGCTGGCATGTATAGGTGTAGCTAAATATGTCGTATGTGTATAATAAAATTACGAATATGAAATTAAATGCAAAAATGACTCAAAAATGCATTTACATATGATTAGCCTATTTATCCCAGTTGCTCTCTGAACCCCTAGCGACCTCTCACGGAACCCTAGTGTTCCAGGGAACCCCGGTTGAGAAATGTTGCTCTGGAGTGTTAATATTTAGGGGGAGACTTGAAGTAAATAAAATTGAGAGGGAGAGATCGGATAGACAATCGGAACCTTTTCCCCCAGGGTGGAAATGTCGAAGATGAGAGGGCATAGTTTTATAGTCAGAGGGCCGAAGTTTAAAGGAGATGTGCCGGGCAAATGATTTTAGTGTTCCAGTGCCTGGAACACACTGCAAAAGACAATCGTTCTTTGTGGACACTTTAAAAGTGAATTGAAAATAGGATCCTAAATATTTTCTCAGTTAATTTATTCAATCTGATTTTATTTCTTGTAGGTGAGAAGAAGTTTTCCTGCCCAGAATGTTCAAAGCGGTTTATGCGAAGTGATCATCTTTCGAAACATGTCAAAACCCATCAGAACAAGAAAGGTGCGGCAGTTGTTCAAACAGTTGGGAATATCTCGCCAGACATGGAGGCATCTGTGGCAGAAGTTCTAGTCTCGCCCAGGATAGTTGCCATAACCACCGCTTCCCAGGATTCCAGTCCAACTATGTCAGCTGTGGCAAATAGCATAGATGAATATTGATTATATAATATGCAGTGGTCCAGATTCCATAACTCTCAACTTACTTCACTTTAGAACCCATATTAAAAACGTAGAAATTTCAGTAGGGAAGTTAAAAGGCATTTTTAGTTTGCAAATGTTACCTGTAATGCAGATAAGTCTGTCATTTTAGCTGGACGAAAGAGTCATGTGCAAAGTAGCTGTTTTGTTTCAGTGGTTGAATATTGGGATTTAAATAATGTGCAGCAGCTTGCCTCTGTTTCCCTGAAAATGCTATTTGGATGATCCCTGTTGTAAACAAATTACTTTTTCCTACAATTCAAAAAAACAAGATGTTCAGTGGCGCTACTTTTTAAGGAGTTTTATTGTTCAATCTTAATCTGCAGACTTTTATTAATTGAAAGAGAGCCTTTTTACAAAAAAACCCTAGTAGTTTTGCTTTCTGTCATTGTTTTTGGCAAGTTGTACCAGATGGTAATCATGTTGATTATTCTAAAATGTTTCAAATCTCTTAGAGTGGATGACAGTTGAAATTTAGAATTCTACATCGTCTTACCGTTAGCATGCGTGGTTTTTTTTAAAGTGGATCCAGAAACGTTGATAGGCTGCTGCATTGATTCAGAAACACTTAATAATATTATTGATTTGGCCTTGCTGGAAGGAGGTTGATTTTATTCCAGGTTTTATTTACACATGGAATACATCTCCATTGTATTTAACATTTAATTGCAATGATAATTTTCTTACATGTTTGGCATCTGCAGCTTTATTTAGTTATTGGAATAACTTTCCAGGATCTGTACTGGAGGATATCCACCAAGGGGTAATTTTAGATACAGAAAGACTGGTGCAACTCCTATATGTCTGAAAACAATATTCTGCTTTTTTTTGGCAAATATTTACTTTACAGTTTTTGCAATTAAACTTATGCATGTAATTTTTGTATTCCTGTCAAGATTTATTTTTCATTCAACTGCAATTGTTTAAGCAGAAGTTTGTTGATTTGTTAAAATATTTTCATGGACCAGATAACTGTTACTAATTTTGTGAGAGGGAGTTTAGTTGTTCAACTTTCATTCATATATTCAGCCTTTTTATATTTGCTTTTGTATTGGTGTTTTTTTTTTTGCTGCTTGGTTCCAACTTTGATTCATTTAGTATCTGCTTTATACATATTTAAACTATCTTTGATAAGGCCTACTCCTGGAGATTGGCTAGGCACAGATTTGACCTGGGTCCCAGCACATCTCCTGAAGACTGATTTAGTGCTCATTCCTTTTTGTATAAATATGTTTATACCACCAACTGACGTGTACTTTGTTGGTCTTAATTTCGTATAGCTGTACGAAAGAATTATGATATGTATAGTTCTATAAATGGTGAGTGTTGCCATTAGTAATACTTGCAATTTTCCAGTGAGTTGGTTTCTGTCGCAAGTGGACATGGCTGTAGAAAATTACAGTTGATTTATTATTTATCACAGGTATTTTTTATTTTCTTCTGCAAGGCCAGGAATGAAGTTCATGTATTTGTAGGTGCAAGTAAACTTGTCTTTTTGGAGAGCAGTGAAATATAAAATTTATCTATATAGATTTGCATCATTATAGTAATTAACTACCTTTATTGTGATTACACAGGTTGTTTCTGGCCTTGCATGGTACTTTTGCTTTAACTTATGTCTGCTTCCATTTGTGGTTATAATCATGCATGTAATGATTAAAAATCAATAATTGCCCATAAAACTAAATTCTAAGTAACTTACAGATGTTTAAGAATTAAAAAGTACACGATTAATGTGTAAAAAAAAAAGTAATGATTAAAAGGAAATATTATTGGTGGTGTTTGGGGAGGGATAGAAATTTTGATTTTGAATATCAGACTTTCTACGACAAGATTATTAACCTGAATATTTTGTTACAATAATTCACTTGTAAATCTTTTTTTTAAATGTGTTTTCCTGGCATCATAAACTTTTAATAATGGATTCTGCCAGTATGGCCTTAAAGGCATGATTTGTTCACATTTTTATAATGCAGATTTGTATAAAAGAGTACATTTTGTGGGGGAAAAAATGTTTTTTTTTCACCTGCTGCAGGAAACTGAACTTGTCCATTAAAATATCCTTTAAGTTAAGAGCCTTGTGTATGTTCCTTCAATAATTGTTTTATTTGTCCTTACAGAGTAGGAGAGATTAAATGCTTACTTCCTTAACTTCTTGATTTATTTTTTCCAGTGAACCACAAAGGGCTTGTCACTTGCTTTCAGTAGGCAAATAAAAATATCCAAGTGGAAAATAAACTGAATGAACACAAGACCCACAGTGCATATTAAAACAGGGGTGATACTAAATGTTGTGCAAATACTGTTTGTACTTTAGTTCAGATGTTCCAAAACACTTTTTGTACATATCCTGTTTATTCAGCAATGGATTCATGAAAATCAATGCATGATTTAATTTCCTTCATGGTCAACATGACTTTTTCTTTGACCATAGTTACCTTCTTTGTTCCGACTGTTTTATCTAACACAGCTCAGTGGGGTGGGATATATTCACTCACAGGCTCCCATCACTATCCCATGTGGTCAGGCAATAACTTCCCATGATATATCACTCCTCTTTCCCTCCCGTGCCAACAGTTAGGACTGAAAGTTCCTTTCATTTGAACCAGTGTTTCTCCATTCCATCGTACTGAACAGGGTTTGCATCAGTGGGATTGTATCAATGCAGTATAATTTATCAAAGAATCTGTTCATAGTATTACTTGAATTCACTCTTGCCACTGATATTTAAGTGTCTAAACAAAGTTGGGTAGAGTTACTACAACAGTAACAACGTTTGTCAATCGATGTATTCTAACGGGTAACAAATTGTGTGGAAGGTGGTCCTGGCTATTATAATAAATGACAAAATGTGTTGCAGATAATCAGGCTATTCGGTCCATCTCGTCTCTCAAACATTCTCCTACTCCATCTATCTTATTTTAGCAACATACAGTGCCCTCCATAATCTTTGGGACAAAGACCCATCATTTTTATTTGCCTCTGTACTCCACAATTTGAGATCTATAATAGAAAAAATCACATGTGGTTAAAGTGCACATTGTAAGATTTTAATTAAAAAGCCATTTTTATACATTTTGGTTTCACCATGTAGAAATTACATCAGTGTTTAGACATAGTCCCACCATTTCAGGATACCATAGTGTTTGGGACACAGCAATGTCATGTAAATGAAAGTTGTCATGTTTAATATTTTGTTGCATATCCGTTGCATGCAATGACTGCTTGAAGTCTGCGATTCTTGGACATCACCAGTTGCTGGGTGTCTTCTCTGCCATACAGGCATGTATTGCAGCCATATTTAGTTTATGCTTGTTTTGGGGGCTAGTCCCCTTCAGTTTCCTCTTCAGCATATAAAAGGCATGCTCAAGTGGGTGATTGCTTAGGCCACTCAAGAATTGACCATTTTTTAGCTTTGATAAACTCCTTTGTTGCTTTAGCAGGACAGTGCATTCAGAAAGTATTCAGACCCCCTCACTTTTTCCACATTTTGTTACGTTACAGCCTTATTCTAAAATTGATTAATTTTTTTAATTTATCATCAATCTATACACAATACCCCATAGTAAAAAGGCGAAAACAGGTGTTTAAAAAGTTTTGCATAATAATTAAAAAGAAATAACTGAAATATCACATTTACATAAGTATTCAGACCCTTTACTCAGTACTTTGTTGAGGCACCTTTGACAGCGATTACAGCCTCAAGTCTTCTTTGGTATGACGCAACAAGCTTAGCACACTTGTATTTGGGTAATTTCTCCCATTTTCTGTAGATCCTCTGAAGCTTTGTCAGGTTGGATGGGAAGCGTCGATGCACAGCTATTTTCAAGTCCCTCCAGAGATATTCGATCGGGTTCAAGTCCGGGCTCTGGCTGGGCCACTCAAGGACATTCACAGACTTGTCACAAAGCCACTCCTGCGTTGTCTTGGCTGTGTACCTACGGTCGTTGTCCTGTTGGAAGGTGAATCTGTGCCCCAGTCTGAGGTCCTGAACGCTCTGGAGCAGGTTTTCATCAAGGATCTCTCTGTACTTTGCTCCGTTTATCTTTCCCTCAATCCTGACTGTCTCCCAGTTCTTGCCGCTGAAAAACATCCTCACAGCATGATGCTGCCACCACCATGCTTCACCGTAGGTATGGTATTGGCCAGGTGATGAGTGGTGCCTGGTTTCCTCCAGACTTGACGCTTGGCATTAAGGCCAAAGAGTTCAATCTTGGTTTCATCAGACCAGAGAATATTGTTTAGGTGCCTTTATGCAAACTCCAAGCGGGCTGTCATATGCTTTTTACGGAGGATTGGCTTCCGTCTGGACACTACCATAAAGGCCTGATTGGTGGAGTGTTGCAGAGATAGTTATCCTTCTGGAAGTTTCTCCCATCTCCACAGAGGAACTCTGGAGCTCTGTCAGAGTGACCATCAGGTTCTTGGGCCCTGACCAAGGCCCTTCTCCCCCGATTGCTCAGTTTGGCCTAGCGGCCAGCTCTATGAAGAGTCCTGGTGGTTTCAAAGTTCTTCCATTTAAGAATGACGGAGGCCACTATGCTCTTCGGGACCTGCAATGCTGCAGAAATTGTTTTATATCCTTCCCCAGATCTGTGTCTTGACACAATCCTGCCTCGGAGGTCTACAGATAATTCCTTCGTCTTCATGGGTTGGTTTTTGCTCTGACATGCACTGTCAACTGCAGGATCTTATATGGACAGGTGAGTGCCTTTCCAAATCATGTACAATTAATTTAATTTACCACTTGTTTACTCCAATCAAGGCATAGAAACATCTCAAGGATAATCAATGGAAACTGGATGCACCAAAGCTCAATTTTGAGTGTCATAGCAAAGAGTCTGAATACTTACGTAAATGTGATATTTCTTTTTAATTACTTGGCAAAAATTTCTAAACACCTGTTTTCACTTTTTTATTATGAGGTATTATGTGTAGAATGATGATTTAAAAAAAAATAATTTAATCAATTTTAGAATAAAATGTAACGTAACAAAACGTGGAAAATGAAAAGGGGTCTGAATACTTTCTGAATGCACTGTATGTTTGGGATCATTGTCTTGTTGTAGAATGAACTGCCGGCCAATGAGTTTTGAGGCATTTGTTTGAACTTGAGCAAATAGGATGTGTCTATACACTACAGAATTCATTATGCTGCTACCATCAACAGTTGTATCATCAATGAAGATAAGTGAGCCAGTACTTCAGCAGCCATATATGCCCAGGCCATAACACCCCCACCACTGTGTTTCACAGATGAGGTGGTATGCTTTGGATCTTGGCCAGTTACTTCTCTCCTCCATACTTGGCTCTTGCCATCACTGTGATATAAGTTAATCTTCATTTCATCTGGCCACAATACCTTTTTCCAGAGCTGTGGTTGCTCTTTTAAGTACTTCTTGGCAAACTGTAACCTGGCCATCATATTTTTGCAGCTAACCAGTGGTTTGCATCTTGCGGTGTAGCCTCTATTTTTGTTCATGAAGTATTAAGCGGAGAGTGGTCATTGGCAAATCCACATCTGATTGTGTGGAGGACTGCATCCCAACAAAAACCTTCCGAGTGTTTATCAATCAGAAGCCTCGGATGAACTTTGAGATCCGCACTCTCCTGAAGAAAAGACACTGGGCATTCATGTCTGATGATACAATGGTCTACATGAAGTCTAGATGCGACCTTGGTCATCAAAAAGGCCAAAAGGGACTTCTGCTCCAAGCTGGAGGATGAGACAGATGTTCGGCAGCTGTGGTGGGGTCTGAATGCAATCACCTCCTACAAGGCGAAATCAGGAGGTAGCTTGAATGTCGGGGAAACATCACTCCCTGACGAGCTCAATGTGTTTTACACACGCTTTGATAGGGAGAACACTGATGTGCCTTCTCGAGCCTTTATTCGCTGTGATGGTATTTCAGTCACAGAGGCCGGCGTCAGAAAATCCTTCAGAGGGGTGAACCCTCAAAAAGCGCCTGGACCTGATGGTATACCCTGTCATGTTCTAAAAAACTGTGCGGACCAACTGGCTGGAGTTTTTACGGACATTTTCAACCTCTCACTTCCGAGGTCTGAGGTTCCCACCTGCTTTAAAAGGGCATGAATAATAGCGATGGGCCCAAGAATAGCTAGGTGACGTGCCTCAATGACTATCGACCAGTGGCACTAACGCCTGTAGTGATGAAGTGCTTTGAGAGGTTGATCATGACGCAAATCAACTCCTACCTCAACAAAAACCTGGACCCACTGCAGTTTGCCTACCGCCACAACAGATCAACAGTGGATGCGATCTCGCTGGCTCTCCACTCCGCTCTGGACCACTTTGACAACAAAAACTATATATGTCAGGCTGTTAGTCATTGATTACAGCTCGGCATTTAATACAATCATCCTCTCCAAGCTGGTTACCAAACTCAGAGAACTGGGTCTCTGCGCATCTCTCTGCAATTGGATCCTTGACTTCCTCATTCACAGACCACGGACTGTTCGAATTGGTGGAAAAGTGTCAGCCTCAATAACAATCAGCACGGGAGTACCTCAAGGCTGCGTGCTCAGCCCCCTGCTGTACTCACTCTATACTCATGACTGCGTAGCTGGTCATAGTGCAAACTCCATCATCAAGTTCGCTGACGACACCACTGTTGTGGGGTCTTATTACTGATGGGGATGAGTCAGAGTATAGAAGAGAGATCGACCGACTGTCCATATGGTGCCAGCACAATAACCTGGCCCTCAACACCAGCAAAACCAAGGAACTGATTGTGGACTTTGGAAGAGGTAAGATGGGGACCCACAGTCCCATTTATATCAATGGGTTGATGGTGGAAAGGGTCAAGAGCTTCAAATTCCTGGGCGTGCACATCTCTGAGGATCTGGTCCAAGAACACTGATGCAATCATAAAGAAAGCACATCAGCGCCTCTACTTCCTGAGAAGATTACAGCGATTATGTCAATGAGGACTCCCTCTAACCTCTACAGGTGCACAGTAGAGAGAATGCTGACCAGTTGCATCGTGGCTAGGTTTGGCAATCTGAGCACCCAGGAGCGGAAAAGACTACAAAAAGTAGTAAACACTGCCCAGTCCATCATCGGCTCTGGCCTCCCTACCATCGAGGGGATCTATCGCAGTCGCTGCCTCAAAAAGGCTGGCAGCAACATCAAGGACCCACACCATCCTGGCCACACACTCATCTCCCCGCTACCTTCAGGTAGAAGGTACAGAAGCCTGAAGACTGCAACGTCCAGGTTCAGAAACAGCTTCTTCCCCACAGCTATCAGGCTATTGAAGTCAACTCAAACAAAACTCTGAACATTAATAGCCCATTATCTGTTTATTTGCACTCTATCTTTTATTTATTCATATATGTGTATATATTTATACAATGGTATATGGACACACTGATCTGTTCCGTATTTATACCTTCTATAATTCTGTTGTGCTGAAGCAAAGCAAAAATTTCATTGCCTATCTGGGACACATGACAATAAACTCTCTTGAATCCTGAAGAATGTTTCTGATCAGTCGGACAGGTGTTTGGGTATTTTTCTTTATTATAGAGATAATTCTTCTGTCATCAGCTGTGGAGGTCTTCCTTGGCCTGCCAGTCCCTTTGCGAGTTGTAAGCTCACCAGTGCTCTCTTCTTAATGATGTTCCAAACAGTTGATTTTGGTAAGCCTAAGGTTTGGCTGTTGTCTCTAACAGTTTTATTCTTGTTTCTCAGTCTCATAATGCCTTCTTGGACTTTCATTGGCACAATTTTGGTCTTCATGTTGATAAACAGCAATACAAGTTTCCAAAGGTGGAGAAAGATTGGAGGAACGTATAGGTGCTGAATGTTTTCTTATACCAGCATTAAGGAAGGCAATTAAACACACCTGAGCAATTGCAAACACCTGTGAAGCCATGTGTCCCAAACATTACGGTGCCCTGGAATGGGGGGGGGGGGGGGGGGGGGGATGACGTATAAACACAGCTGTAATTTCTACATGGCGGAACCAAAATGTATAAAAATGGCCTTTAATAAAATCTGACAATGTGTACTTTAACTACATGTGATTTTTTTTTTTCTATTAGACATCTCAAATTGTGGAGTACAGAGGATAAATAAATGATGGGTCTTTGTCCCAAACATTATGGATGGCACTGTCTCTTTAAATCCCCTTTTCATGAGGTTGTAATGAGGTTTAATTAAAAAGTATCTAAACTATCTCCCTCAACCACACCTGCAGCAGAATGTTCCACATTCTGAGTTACATTTTCATTTTCTGTTAGCCAAAAAGACAAATGACACATTTGGTACGTGTTTGGGTCTAGTTATTCTTACCTTATATTAGTTCCTTTCTTAATAAACTTACAAAAAAGGAGTTTAATTGGCAATTGAACATTCATATAAACATGGGTGAGGTGGTATATTTTTATATGAAATCAAGGGCCTGTCCCACTTGGTGATTTTGCCGGCGTCATATCAGTATCGCAAAACATTTTGAACATCTCAAAATCCAGCGGCGCCAAAAAAAAGTAGCAACACTTGAAAAAACACTGCCACGTCATCACACCGCGTATTTTTCAGTGACCTGATACGTCAGTCAATGATGCCAGCAGTCGCCAAAAAATCGCCAAGTGGGACATTACATCCCCTTTCAGGCCATTTCCAAATTGGGTAGAAGAACAGTGGGATCTGGAATACAGTTTAATTGCAACAGAAAATGCAGCCGAGGTTAACAGAATGATGTTTCTTTTTAAAGCAAAGAACTAGAGTTCCATTGCAAAGGAATGCAATTGAAATGGTGATGAGTGCAAGGTTGAAGATATTTTGCTTTGATCATGCATAGCCCTAGAAAACAGCTTTTGAAATGTGTATATCTCTGTCCTTCCTACGTAACCTGCGATAGTGTAAGTGCAGCAAATGTTCACTAGACTGATTCTTTGGATCACAGGCAAGTCATAGGAGAAGATGTTAAAAAAAACTACGCTAGTGCTCTAGAAAAATCGGAGGTAGTTTCATTGAAACGTAGAAAATCTTTAAATGGCTAACAGGATAGATGTGCACTGATGTATTGCCTGACAGGAGTTGGCCATGCAGGATAGAGCTGAGAATAACATTTTTTTAACCTGGAGGGGAATTAATCTGTGTGATTCAGTACTTGAGGACAGTGGAGGCAAAGTGACCAAGAATATTTAAGAATCTGATATATATTCCTATATTAGGAAAATTGAGGAATATGGGGTTAGTTCAGGAAAGTAGCTTTGAGGCATAAAGATTAACCATGATTACAATATTTATCCAAGAGGGAAATTGGTCTGCCACAGTGAAAAGATACATTTACATGACATTGGAAGTATCATGTACATTATAATAATAATGAAATTTAAGTGACCTGTTATTGCACAGCACATATGTAATGTAATAAACATGAAATTAATTTATTGAGTGGAAAAGTCCACTATGAGGGACGTCCAAAGATTGTGGGGGGGGGGGGGGGGGGGAGGAAGAGAGAGTCAGTCTACCCCACAACAGAGGTGGAAGGAGTTGTACAGATTGATAGCCACAGGGAAAAGGGATCTCCTGTCACATTCTGTGCTGCACTTGGTAGGACCACTCAGTTGCTGAAGGTGCTCCTCAGGTTGACCATGGAGGGAGGGGGTGAGATGTATTGTCCAAGATGCTCTGCAGTTTGAGGAACATCCTCTGAGAGCACCTCCAATTAATCCAACTGCACTGCACTCACCAGCCTTCCTGATGATCTTGTTGATTATAGTGAAAAATAGAGCTAACACCAGGGGCTGAATTTCCTACTCCTGTTTTTATCTTTTGCTTTTAATTTGAACAAAATATAGGGTATGGAGTAATTTTTCTGATTCTGGTCTCCATAATAAGAGGTATGCTGGAAAAGATGCCAATTAGGTTCCTGCAATTAATTAATTGTCACATGTACTCAGGTACAATGAGAAGCTTTGTTTTGCATACAACCAAGGCAGTACACAAGTGTCTCCACGTGTTGGTGCCAACAAAGTTACAAAAGTACCGAGCAGTCCCATCTACTGCCTGCTGCCGCAGGGGACAGGAGACCCCCAAGCCCTATCTCCCCCCCAAGCCAGGTCTCCCCTTTGTTCTCGGCTGCTCCCCCTCCGCTGGGTCCACCCATTGCTCTCAACAGTCCACCTCGGTGGTGCGGTTCCGTCGTCTCTGTTGACTTTATGACAATGAGGTCATGCACAGAAAAAGATGCAGCCATTCTTTGAAAAATCTGACTTGATAGAGGGTTTCAAAACAAGTTTTGTTTATTGTCACATGTACCGAGGTACAGTGAAAAGCTTTTTTTGTTGCATGCTGTCCAGCAGGTGAGCCGTTTAATTTGCACTCGGCTAAGTGGGACCCGTTGGGTCCCAGTCACATGGGAGGCCTGGTCCCCCAATGCAACCCATTCCCCTATGCAATATTCCACCATGGTGTGGGGGAGGGGGGTGGTGTGGGAAGAGGTGTTGGGGGGCGTGGTTTGGGGTGGTGTTGGGGGAGGAACAGGGAGGGATAAAGGGGGTGTGGGTGTGTCGGGGGGGAAGGGGGGTGAGGGGGAGGGGGGCCGGGGAAGGGGGATTCTGGGGAAGGGGGGGTTGTGGGGGAGGGGGCCGGGGGGGGTTGTGGGGAGGAGGGAGGAGGGGGAAGGGGGGTGTGTGGGGGGGGGAAAGGGTGTGTGTGGGGGGAGGGGGGTCTGTGGGGGGAGGGGGGTGTGAGGGGGGAGGGACTCCACTCAGCAGGCTCCAGAGCGGCACCACACAGCACCTCCCAACAGTGGCTTACCCGACTCCACACAGCGGCTTTCCCGACTCCACTCTTGCGGACTCAATCAGCATGGTTTGTTTACTCAGCCCTGCCTCCGGGGATTTTATTCTCCAGCAGGTGCCGGAAGGGGCATTACCTTCATGGTGACTGACAGGTGAGAAGACCAATATGCTGATCTCACGATTTTTAAAATGTACATACTTTTTATCATATTTCAGCAATCGGAACAACACTTGGTGGGTTGGAGCAGAGGAAAACGGTGAGTAAAGTGGTGAAACAACCTTGGCGATATAGGGTAGCGTTTTTGTGCAAAGTTAATTAAAATGCAGACCGGAAGTGGTCAAAATGAGAGTTTTAGTAATAGTATAGATAGATAGAAGACAGATGCTATCCAGCAGGTGGGCTCAGCTTCTTTCAGTATCTAGGAAGGATAATTAATTGGAAAGTATGAGAGTTTTTATGATTGTTTTGGATGCCCACAGGGAAGTGCACTCAAGCTTTCTTTGAAGAAAATTAATTAAATTCGAGCTTTGAAGAGATGTTTATTTTGAGGTAATTTGCTTATTGATTATTTTTATTAGAATGTTCAAAGTACATTTCAGTAATTTTGAAACAGTTAATTGTGGATTTATCTAACCATTCCTCCAAACCCAAGGTAAGACTGCTTGTACTGGATGACAGTACTATACAGTACTGGATGACAAAAAATTCTTCCAACTAAATAATGGGAAAACCGAAGTCACTAGTTTTTTTTTCATAATGACTCGGTACATACCCAACCCATCAATTCCATTCTGCACTCCATCTTAGCATCTTTCCCATTCAAAAACCCTGGGTGGACAGGTCATTTTGCATTGCCTTGAATGCTCGCACCGCTGCTTACAACTCTGGCCTGGCATCCGGAAATATGGACGACTACAAGGTAGAGTCCTACCGACTGCGAAGGACGATGAAGGACGCAAAAAGGAGGTACTGGGACAAGTTGGAGTCACAGATGGAGCAGAAGCACACCAGACGCCTTTGGCAGGGGCTACGGACTATAACTAACTACCGGAGCAGCCCCCCCTCAACTGGAAGTGCCGGCACCTCCCTAGTTGATGACCTGAACTCTTTCTAAGTACAATTCGAGACGGGCAACATCACCCCTAGCTCGCCGGCTAACAACAACACCCCCAGCGTGCTGGCTAGCGAGGCTGGAGGGCGGTCCTCCGCTGGGGATATGCACACATTATCGTTGTCCGAGCACAACGTGAGGAGGGCTCTGACACATGTGAACACGCCGAAAGCTGTAGGCCCAGATGGTATATCTGGGCAAGTACTTAAGTCTTGTGCTACTCAGCTAGCTCCAGTGCTCACCACAATATTCACCCTCTCCCTGGCCAAGTCCGTGGTCCCTGCCTGCTTTAAAAGATCCATCATTGTACCTGTACCAAAGAATGCCTTTCCAGCTTGTTTGAATGACTACCGACCGGTGGCCCTCACCTCGGTAGTCATGAAATGCTACAGCTCGCATACAATCCGAACAGATCCACGGACGATGCAGTCTCCCAGGTTCTGCACACCGCTCTCTCTCACCTTGACAGCCAGAAGGGGGACTATGTAAGGGTGCTGTTCATTGACTTCAGTTCAGCCTTCAATACGATAGTCCCCACCAGACTTGCTGAGAAGCTGCTGGAACTGGGGCTGAACACTCCCCAGTGTGCCTGGGTCCTGGACTTTCTCACTGCCAGGCCCCAGGTAGATACATCAAACACCCTCACCCTGAACACAGGATCCCCCAGCCCCAGTTCCATCCTCAGCCCCCTACTGTACTCCCTGTACACACATGACTGTGTGGCCAGGTTCAGCTCCAACTCCATAATCAAGTTTGCTGATGACACTGTGGTGGTGGGCCTGATCTCCGATAACGATGAGAGGGCCTACCGGGAGGAGGTGGCTGATCTGGCACTCTGGTGTCGGGACAACAGCCTCCTCTTGAATGTCATAAAAACTAAGGAGCTGATTGTGGACTTTAGAAGGGCACATCATTCGAGGACACATACGCCACTGGAGATGAATGGAACTACTGTGGATAGGGTGAGCTGCTTTAAATACCTGGGAGTCCACATCACTGAGGATCTAACATGGACATCACATGCTGCCGCACTGGTGAGTAAGGCAAGGCAGCACCTTTACCACCTCAGGCAGCTGAGGAAATTCAGTCTCTCTGAGGATCCTCCAGTGCTTCTACTCTGGGGCTGTAGAAAGGAATTTGTCCGGCAACATCACAATCTGGTTTGGGAACTGCTCTGCCCAGGACAAGAAGGCTCTGCAGAGAGTAGTGTGTTCGGCCAAACGCAATATAGGAACTACATCCGCCCCCCCTGCAGGACCTATACATCAGAAGGCGCAGATCCAGAGCCAGCAACATTATGGGGGACCCCTACCACCCCAGCAACAGACCGTTCCAGCTGCTACGGTCAGGCAAATGCCTCGGCCGTCATGCTGTGAAAACAGAGAGGATGAGACGGAGTTTCTTCTCACAGGCCATCAGGACTGTAAACTCTTATCTCACCAGGGACTAATTTACTGTTAAGTTGTTTCCTTTTTTTAAATTGCTGGGTTTTTTCTAATACGTAAATACTGATTCTGTTCTATTCTGTTCTGTAGTGTTTTGCACAATCTGCAGGCTTTGCCACTTTCATTTCACTGCACTTCTTGTATGTGTATGTGACAAATAAACTTGACTTGACTTGGCATTTCTCTGAACCTGACTATTTCCAAGCTTGTTGACAGATGTGACTCCAAAGTGAGCTTAAAACCACATCTACAGTACTGGACTATTTGTAATATCAAAACTATCTGTTTCCAAACTATCTGCTGCTGAAGCCTCCATTGGAATATTTACCTTATTGAAATGTTTACTCTAAACCAGCCTCCCCTCTATTATTCTCTATTAACCAGAGAATATCCAAAACTGTGCATCCATTTCATCACTGCTTGCTGACACACATTGATAAGGAACATTTCATTAAGAAAATGTTCATCCATTTTTAAATACCCTTGCCACGTCCTAGCTCTGTACTCTCTCAGTCTCTCAGTGCTTTGAGATATATTTGCTCGTAGTTTTGATCATTCATAAGTTTAATTGATCCACCACTGACCCATTTTAGGATTACCCCTCTGAACATCTCATCCATTATACTTGTTTTCTCCTTTTAACATGTACCTTAAAACATAAAACTACAATAAAATTATAGTTTGTTGAACTATAATCTAATTCTGTCTAGGTACAGTATAAATATTTTGATTTACCTTAAATTTAGTTGTTACAGAGGTTATATGTATGACGCATTATAGGGATTGACAAATTGGGAGTATAAAGATGGAGTTGAAGGGGAAGTGGCTACAGGAAAGATTACAAACGATTCTTGAATTAAAGGGAAGGAAAGCTTGACAGTGGACAACAGAGTAAGGTCAGGGCCAATTGCGAGGTGGGAAGTGAATAGGGAGGCCAAAGTACTGTATATGAATGCACAAAGTATAAGGAATAAAGTGGATGAGCTTGAGGCTCAGTTAGAAACTCGCAAGTATGATGTCATGGGAATTACTGAGACATGGCTGCAATAGGGCCAGGGCTGGGAACTGAATATTCAAGGGTATACCTCCTATCGAAAAGACAGACAGGTGGGCAGAGGGGCCGGGGTTGCCCTGTTGATGAGGAATGAAATTCAGTCCCTTGCAAGGGGTGACATTGAAACAGGAGATGTGGAGTCAGTATGGATAGAACTAAGGAATTGTAAGGGTAAAAAGACCCTAATGGGACTAATCTACAGGCCCCCAAACAGTAGCCTGGACATAGAGCGCAGGTTGAATCAGGAGTTTAAAGTGGCATGTAGTAAAAGTAATGCTGTGGTTGCATGAGTGTAATGTAATGTAACTTGCACCAGTTTTATTTTGGTGCACTGGAAACAAGACAATTGCATTGAAGATAATGAAATGGGAGTGCGAGTCTGAACTTATGATCACATTAACGTGTTTATTGAGTAAATCACGTTCGTGTACAGTTACTTGCTACAAACATTGGGGATTGTACTCAGTCAAACTTTTATTGGATGACCACCCACCCTGGTTATTCATGATATTTCAAGGAGTTGACATGTCGCAGTCTACTCGCAATAACCCTAAATGCAAATGCCCTTACAAAATAGGATTTTTGCAGGATAAATAGTGGAAATCTCATTGACCCGATACTCATGGTCAAACTTGTCCATAAAATATTATCATTGTACCCACCTCTACAGCTTCCTTTGGCTGCTGTTTTCATGTATCCACCATTCTCCATGTGGAAATAGTTGCCCCTCAGGTCCCTTTTACATCTTTCCTCTTTCAACCTGTGCTTTCTAGTTATAAGCTCTTTTCCTGGGAAAAGGACTTTGACCATCCACCTTTTCTACACCTTGCATTATTTTATATACCTCTATTATGTCGCCTCCTCAACCTCTTGCACTCCAGGGAAAAAATTCCCAGCCTATCCAGTCTCTCCTTATAACTCCTTATAAGTGGGGAAGATGCTGGAGTCAATTATAAAAGATGAGATAGATGAACATATGGATAGCAGTAACAGGATTGGTCCGAGTCAGCATGGATTTGCAAAGGGGAAATGATGCTTGACTAATCTTCTGGAATTTTTTGAAGATGTAACTAGGAAAATGGACAAGGGAGAGCCAGTGGATGTAGTGTACCTGGACTTTCAGAAAGCATTTGATAAGGTCCCATATAGGAGATTAGTGGGCAAAATTAGGGCACATGGTATTGGGGGTAGAGTGCAGACATGGATAGAGAAGTGGTTGGCAGACAGGAAACAAAGAGTAGGGATTAACGGGTCCCTTTCAGAATGGCAGGCAGTGACTAATGGGGTACCGCAAGGCTCGGTGCAGGGACTGCAGCTATTTACAACATACATCAATGATTTGGATGAAGGGATTCAAAGTAACATTAGCAAATTTGCAGATGACACAAAGCTGGGTGGCAGTGTGAACTGTGAGGAGGATGCTATGAGAATGCAAGGTAACTTGGACAGGTTGGGGGAGTGGGCAGATGCATGGCAGATGAAGTTTAATGCGGATAAATGTGAGGTTATCCACTTTGGTAGCAAAAACAGGAAGGCAGATTACTATGTAAATGGCGTCAAGTTGGGAAAAGGGGAAGTACAACGGGATCTGGGGGTCCTTGTACATCAGTCTATGAAAGTAAGCATGCAGGTACAGCAGGCAGTGAAGAAAACAAATGGCATGTTGGCCTTTATAACAAGAGGAATCGAATATAGGAGCAAAGAGGTCCTTTTGCAGTTGTACAGAGCCCTAGTGAGACCACTCCTGGTGTATTGTGTGCAGTTTTGGTTCCCTAATTTGAGGAAGGACATTCTTGCTATTGAGGGAGTGCAGCGTAGGTTTACACGGTTAATTCCCGGGATGGCGGGACTGTCATATGCTGAGAGAATGGAGCAGCTGGGTTTGTACACTCTGGAGTTTAGAAGGAGGAGAGGTATTCTCATTGAAACATATAAGATTGTTAAGGGCTTGGACACGCTAGAGGCAGGAAACATGTTCTGGGTGTTGGGGAAGTCCAGAACCAGGGGCCACTGTTTAAGAATAAGGAGTAAGCCATTTAGAACGGAGACGAGGAAACACTTTTTCTCACAGAGAGTGGTGAGTCTGTGGAATTCTCTGCCTCAGAGGATGGTGGAGGCAGGTTCTCTGGATGCTTTCAAGAGAGAGCTAGCTAGGACTCTTAAAAATAGTGGAGTCAGGGGATATGGGGAGAAGGCAGGAACGGGGTACTGATTGGGGTGATCAGCCATGATCACATTGAATGGCGGTGCTGGCACGAAGGGCCAAATGGCCTACTCCTGCACCTATTGTCTATTGACACTGTTTTAAATAGTTTTTCACTTAATTGTTAAGAAAGAACTGCAGATGCTGGTAAAATCGAAGCTGGACATAAAATGCTGGAGAAATTCAGCGGGTGAGGCAGCATCTATGGAGAGAAGGAATTGGCAATGCTTCGGGTCGAGACCCTTCTTCAGACTGATGTCAGGGGAGGGGGTAGGACAAAGAAAGAATGTAGGCAGAGACAGTGGGACTGGTGGGAGAACTATGAAGGGGGGGGGGAATGAAGAGAGAGAGCAATGGCTACCTGAAGTTAGAGGTCAATGTTCATACCACTGGGGTGTAAACTACCCAAGCAAAATATGAGGTGCTGTTCCTCCAATTTGCACTGGGCCTCACTGACAATGGAGGAGGCCCAGGACAGAAAGGTCAGATTGGTAATGGGAGGGGGAGTTGAAGTGCTGAGCCACCGGGAGATCAGCTTGGTTAAGACAGACTGAGTGGAGGTGTTCAGCGAAACGATCGTCGAGCCTGCACTTTGTCTTGCCTATGTGAAGAAGTTGGCAGCTGGAACAGCGGATGCAGTAGATCCAATTGGAGGAGGTGCAAATGAACCTCTGCCTCACCTGGAAAGACTGTTTTGGTCCTTGGATGGAGTCGAGGGGGGAGGTAAAGGAACAGGTGTTGCATCTCCTGCGGTTGCAGGGGAAAGTACCTGGGGAAGGGGTGGTTTGGGTAGGAAGGGACGAGTGGACCAGGAGTTACGGAGGCAACAGTCTCTGCGGAAAGCAAAAAGGGGTGGAGATGGGAAGATTCTGGATCCCAGTAGTGGGATCCCTTTGGAGGTGGCGAAAATGTTGTTGGATTATATATTGTATACAATGGCTGATGGGGTTATTCTATTTTAAAAATTTGATGCAAAAATTAAGACCTTGCTGCTAAGCATTGAGTGAAAAAATCATTTTCTATATCCAAATCCCAAAATGTTAATTTTGAAATAATTTATAGAAAACTGACTAATGCTAGGTACATTAAATTAGTTACACAACCTGAACAAAAAATGATCTTGCATATGTTGATAACTTCTCCAAAACTTTATTGTTGCAAAAGGGCTGATAGGTTTCCGAACAATGGAATTGAAATGAAGTGAAGAAGTTAATAATATTTCATCATAAAGCAGGGAAGAGCCATGCTACATGTCAAAACAAAAATGATCAAAATCAAGTGTAGCATTGAACTTCTGAAAATTTAAGTGAATGACCCATTGATAGAGCATAAAACTACCGGGAGTTTGTCAGAAATAATTGTGAGGGATAATTATCTACATGTAGAATAGAAGAATCAAATGGGTTAGGGTTGTCTTCATGGCAAGTAGATTATATTGGGAAATAAACATTACAAAGGGAGAACACAAAGGGAATATTACAAAGTTCAAAACATTTTCAGCCTAATTTCTTGCAACAGCACATTCTATGGATGATCAATCTCTATGTTAGAGCAGGTTTTTTGCAATCGTAAAGGTTTTAATTGATAACATTATGGCAGCATCCTTAGCACTGATCATGATATGATTATTTTACATTCAATTTGGAAGAGAAAATGAAACGAAATTAGTATTTTAAATTCAAATAAAGGGTAGTGAAGAAACAAATGAAAACAAAGTTCATATTTCATGTATATAAACAAAGCTGACTAAAATCCAATTAAGGAATCATTTGAGATACAATGGTAGGCATTTAATGGATTTTTTCCGAAAACAACAAGTAGATTACATAGGGGAAGAAAAATTGCAAAGGGAGAACACACTAGGCCTGGTTAGCAAAAGAAGTTAGACAGCATCAAACTTAAAGGACAACACAGAGATGGCAGGTCAGAAGATTGGTTAAAATATTTAAAAATCTATTAAAAATGACTAAATGATTAATAAGGAATGGAAAATTAGAGTAAATAATTAAGCCAGCTCGAAATGAACAACATCTGATAAGAGACAGAAACAACGGAATTAGCATTGGTCCTATAGAGAGTGTGGGAAAATAATAATAGAGAACAAGATGGCAGATCTGTTTCAGCCGACTACACAATTGAAGATTGTAACAAATAACATTTTGGTGTGGTGGCCCATTCATCAGACTCCAGAATTATAGGTATAGTAAATATTTATTGGATCAAAGTGAGCATGCAAAGAAGAATCTCTTATCAAAGAGTCTCTGAGATCATCAGAATACACTGCTGGTTATACACAACTGAGACAAAGACGATGATTGACCAAACATTAATATTGTTGGTGAACAGGTAACCACTTTAGCCCATCCCACATGCACCATATTGCTCTCAGCACCCTGCACATAGGCCTGGACAGGAGGTCTTTGTTCTCTATAGTAACATCACCAAACAATTCAGAACAGACATCTGTGGAGTCCTCCCATTAGTTTATCTTCCAATTCTTGAGGTAAGAAACCAATTAATATTCTGATGCCAAATGTTTTTATCCAAATGTCCTTGGACTGTCTGTACAGCTTGAATAGCTGGCATTAAACTACTGACTCTCCTTTTCCTGGTCGCTAGAGACTTTTTCTTTGGTTAAGTATCCCAGCAAGCTTTGCCAAGTAAGTACACAGTGTTTTATCCGTGCAGAGTATAGTTTTAAATTGTAGTTTTCACAATTAATAGGTTTACATAATTGTAACTCATGTATTTAGGGATTTTACAAATTTAGGTCATCTTAAATAAATGTAATTAACATAGTATAAGAATGTTAAACCGCTGTTTCTTATAGTTGGTATATTTCTAAACCCAACCGCCCCACTTACCATTTCCTATGAAATATTGTCAGAAACAGCTGTAAATCAGGAATTGGAAAGGAGGGAAATAGCAGGAAATGTACAATTGTCAAAGCAGGAGTACAGAGCAAATTGTTGGAATTGCATTCTGAAAGTCTTTGGGTCCTGAGGAGATTTATCCTAGAGTCTTAAAAGAAGTGCCGAATTTAATGATAGATGTGTCTGTTCTAATTTTCTGTAGTTTCCTACATTTGGGAAATCTTGCATTAGATCTGAAAACAACGACTGAAACTCCTTTATTCAAATAGCGAGAGATAAAAGGCAGGAAACTGTCAGAGAGAAAATGTTATTGTTAAAGATTTTATAGTAGGATCCTTAAAAAGTCAAAGTAATCAAGCAAAGTCAACATAGTTTTGTAAAAGGCAAATTGCTGTGACCAATTTCTTTGAATTTTCTGAGAAAATAACATTTGCTATGGATAAAGGGGAGCCAGTGGCTCTATTATTTTTAGACTTCCAGAAGATGTTTGATAAAATACCTCAGCAAAAATTATACAGAAAACAATAGCACCGTCAACAGACTGCAGTACATCAGCAGCACTTGCATATGCATGCATTTGGGGACCAGTTGGCCTGATCAATGAACTGCATGAAGCAATGATCTTTACATGAAATATCCACAAAAAAAGAGTGCTCAACCAACCAACTCCAGCAAGGGTTAAAATAATTTCTGCACCTAGCGTTTAGTGACTTTGAAAATCTTCTGAAGATAGACACAAAATGCTGGTGTGACTTTACGGGAAAGGCAGTGTGGAAGAAAAATTAATATCCTTCCTTAATTAATTTTGATTGGAATTGAACAAGGTAACGAAAGGGTGTATTGGAGGTGACAATTGGAAATCTCTCAAGTCTGCAGGTGTAGAAGAAATCCATGGGAAACGGCAAAGTAAGATTAGATATATTGCCTCTGTCTGGAAATATGATGAAGGGTGGATGGTGAATGCAAATAGAAGGAGATGACGAAGCTTGTTTAACTTTCACTAAGAAGTTACAGTAAATCACCCGCGCCCCCTACCGCTAGTAGCGTAGGTACATTGCAGTAAATGGGAGGCTTATGATTGGCTCGGAATGGGGATGGTGACGTGGGCCATTTGAAAGATGAGATAGAATAATGTCTTGTATTAACCATCTGTTGTTGAATAAGATTAACATAAGTGAAAAGTATGTTATGACTAATGAAATAATTGATATTATATTTTCGTATAGCAGTATCTCACAAAAAAGACAAGTTGTTTACACCCCATTATAACTGTCAGCAAATTCTGCTGTGAAGTCAGAGAACTGGTGAGCAGTTTTCTGCCGCCATCTCTCCATGATATCATGCAATAAAGTCTCTTGAAGCAAACCCGCGAAGTCTGTGACTTTGAGTTTTCCTTTAATTTCCCTCTAAATTAATTTTTTCTACAGACAATATCGCTGGAGAGAAGGAATGGGTGATGTTTCAGGTTGAGATCCTTCTTCAGACAGTTCTTCTGTTGGGAGAACTGTAGAATACATTTCCTGTACATAGTAAAAGTGGCAGGCAGACAAAACCAGGGCAAAAATCAAAAAGGGCCACTTTTCAGCAAAATTGTATAAGGGGTAAGTGCGTTGTAAAGACAAGCCTGAAGGCTTTGTGTCTCAATGCAAGGAGTATTCGTAATAAGGTGGACGAGTTGAACGTGCAGATAGATATTAATGATTATGATATAGTTGGGATCACGGAGACATGGCTCCAGGGTGACGCAGGCTGGGAGCTGAACATCCAGGGATATTCAATATTCAGGAGGGATAGAGAGAAAGGAAAAGGAGGTGGGGTAGCGTTGCTGGTTAGAGAGGAGATTAACGCAATGGAAAGGAAGGACATTAGCTTGGAGGATGTGGAATCGGTATGGGTAGAGCTACAAAACACTAAGGGGCAGAAAACGCTGGTGGGGTGTTGTGTACAGGCCACCTAACAGTAGCAGTGAAGTTGGGGATGGTATCAAACAGGAAATTAGAAATGCGTGCGACAAAGGCAAAACAGTTATAATGGGTGACTTCAATCTACATATAGATTGGGTGAATCAAATTGGCAGGGGTGCTGAGGAAGAGGATTTTTTGGAATGTATGCGGGATAGTTATCTAAATCAACATGTAGAGGAACCAACGAGAGAGCAGGCTATTTTAGACTGGGTTTTGAGTAATGAGGAAGGGGTAGTTAGCCGTCTTGTTGTACGTGCCCCCTTGGGCAAGAGTGACCATAATATGGTTGAGTTCTTCATTAGGATGGAGAGTGACATTGTTAATTCAGAAACAATGGTTCTGAACTTAAAGAAAGGTAACTTTGAGGGTATGAGACGTGAATTGGCCAAGATTGACTGGCAATTAATTCTAAATGGGTTGACGGTGGATATACAATGGAAGACATTTAAAGACTGCATGGATGAACTACAAAAATTGTTCATCCCAGTTTGGCAAAAGAATAAATCGGGGAAGGTAGTGCATCCGTGGATAACAAGGGAAATCAGGGATAGTATCAAAGCAAAGGATGATGCGTACAAAGTAGCCAGAAAAAGCAGCATACCAGAGGACTGGGAGAAATTCAGAGACCAGCAGAGGAGGACAAAGGGCTTAATTAGGAAAGGAAAAATAGATTATGAAAGAAAACTGGCAGGGAACATAAAAACTGACTGCAAAAGTTTTTATAGATATGTGAAGAGAAAGAGGTTAGTTAAAACAAATGTAGGTCCCTTGCAGTCAGAAAACAGGTGAGTTGATCATGGGGAACAAGGATATGGCGGACCAATTGAATAACTACTTTGGTTCCGTCTTCACTAAGGAAGACATAAATAATCTGCCGGAAATAGCAGGGGACCGTGGGTCAAAGGAGGAATTGAGTGAAATCCAGGTCAGTCGGGAAGTGGTGTTGGGTTAAATTAATTAGATTAAAGGCCGATAAATCCCCAGGGCCAAATAGGCTGCATCCCAGAGTACTTAAGGAAGTAGCTCAGGAAATAGTGGATGCATTAGTGATAATCTTTCAAAACTCTTTAGATTCTGGAGTAGTTCCTGAGGATTGGCGGGTAGCAAATGTAACCCCTCTTTTTAAGAAGGGAGGGAGAGAGAAAACAGGAATTACAGACCAGTTAGTCTAACATCGGTAGTGGGGAAACTGCTAGAGTCAGTTATTAAAGATGGGATAGCAGCACATTTGGAAAGTGGTGAAATCATTGGACAAAGTCAGCATGGATTTACGAAAGGTAAATCATGTCTGACGAATCTTGTGGAATTTTTCGAGGATGTAACTAGTAGCGTGGATAAGGAGAGAACCAGTGGATGTGGTATATCTGGACTTCCAGAAGGCTTTCGACAAGGTCCCACATAAGAGATTAGTATACAAACTTAAAGCATACGGTATTAGGGGTTCAGTATTGATGTGGATAGAGAACTGGCTGGCAAACAGGAAGCAAAGAGTAGGAGTAAACGGGTCCTTTTCACAATGGCAGGCAGTGACTAGTGGGGTACCGCAGGGCTCAGTGCTGGGACCCCAGCTATTTACAATATATATTAATGATCTGGATGAGGGAATTGAAGGCAATATCTCCAAGTTTGCGGATGACACTAAGCTGGGGGGCAGTGTTAGCTGTGAGGAGGATGCTAGGAGACTGCAAGGTGACTTGGATAGGCTGGGTGAGTGGGCAAATGTTTGGCAGATGCAGTATAATGTGGATAAATGTGAGGTTATCCACTTTGGTGGCAAAAACAGGAAAGCAGACTATTATTTAAATGGTGGCCGATTAGGAAAAGGGGAGATGCAGCGAGACCTGGGTGTCATGGTACACCAGTCATTGAAAGTAGGCATGCAGGTGCAGCAGGCAGTGAAAAAAGCGAATGGTATGTTAGCTTTCTTAGCAAAAGGATTTGAGTACAGGAGCAGGGAGGTTCTACTTCAGTTGTACAGGGTCTTGGTGAGACCACACCTGGAGTATTGCGTACAGTTTTGGTCTCCAAATCTGAGGAAGGACATTATTGCCATAGAGGGAGTGCAGAGAAGGTTCACCAGACTGATTCCTGGGATGTCAGGACTGTCTTATGAAGAAAGACTGGATAGACTCGGTTTATACTCTCTGGAATTTAGGAGATTGAGGGATCTTATAGAAACTTACAAAATTCTTAAGGGGTTGGACAGGCTAGATGCAGGAAGATTGTTCCCGATGTTGGTGAAGTCCGGGACAAGGGGTCACAGCTTAAGGATAAGGGGGAAATCCTTTAAGACCGAGATGAGAAAGACTTTTTTCACACAGAGAGTGGTGAGTCTCTGGAACTCTCTGCCACAGAGGGTAGTTGAGGCCAGTTCATTGGCTATATTTAAGAGTGAGTTGGATGTGGCCCTTGTGGCTAAGGGGATCAGAGGGTATGGAGAGAAGGCAGGTATGGGATACTGAGTTGGATGATCAGCCATGATCATATTGAATGGCGGTGCAGGCTCGAAGGGCTGAATGGCCTACTCCTGCACCTAATTTCTATGTTTCTATGTTTCTATATTAAAAGTTAGGTTGATATGTTGTTGGAAAATAAATAAATATTTTAACATATTAAGGACTATATAAAAGTAGACACTAACATGGAGAATCTGGAGCAGGTCAGGCAGCATGGTAACTCAAATCTCACTGTACCAATTGGTGCATGTGCCAATAAATGTAACTTGAACTTGGAGCATCCCTTGAGAAAAGGAATAGGTGATGTTTTGAGACAAGACCCTTCTTCAGACTCAGACTCAGGGGAAAGAGGAACGAGAGATATAGATGGTACTAAGGACTAATGAATGAAAGATATGCAATAAGCAATGATAATCAGAGAAATGTGGGGCCCACAATGGTCCATTGTTGGCTGTGGGATAGGTGATAACGAATTATACGGACAGTGGAACTCAACAGGACGACAGTAAAACTAGTATGATGGCTAGGGTGGGGGAGGGACAGAGAGGGAAGGGATGCAAGAGTTATTTGAAACTAGAGAAATCAATAGTCATACCGCTGGGTTGCATGCTGCCCAAGCGAAATGTGAGATGCTGTTCCTTCAATTTACATTTGGCCTCACTCTGACAATGGAGGGGGCCCAGGCCAGAAAGGTCAGTATGGAAATGGGAGGGGGAGTTAAGGTGTTTGGCAACTGGGAGATCCTGTAGGCCGAGGTGGACTGAGCGAACGTGTTCAGCGAAATGATCACTGAGTCTGCACTTGGTATCGCCGATATATAGGAGTCGACACCTGGAACAGCTGATATAGCAGATGAGGTTGGAAGAGATGCAAGTGAACCTCTGCCTCACCCGAAAGGACTGTCTGGGATGGGGATGGATAGATGTGGCTAGTGGTGGGATCCTGTTGGAGGTGGCGATGTTGTATGTGATGGCTGATGGGGTGAAAGATGAGGACTATGGGGACTCTGTCCCTGTTGCGACTGGGAGGGAGGGGGAGCAAGAGAAGACCTGTGGGGTAACGAGGAGACAAGTGTGAGGGCCTTGTCTATGATAGATGAGGGGAAGCCTCCATTCCCTAAAGAATGAGGATATATCAGGTATGGAACACCTCAACTTCGGAGCAGATGCAGCATAGACAGAAATTAGTTAGTGGATAAATAATTCTCCTTTGAATGTATTTTTAGGTTGCCGGAATTAATTTTTACTCTGTGAAAGGAAAATACACCTGGTTGTCTGACCTAATCCTGTGTTCAAGTCGCTCATACATGTGTGTTATGATCCTCCTTAACTAACCTAAATAACATCCTATTGACCTGCATTTGATCAAATCCTTTAACATTTTAAAGTCCATATTCTAATCAAATTAAACTACAGTAAGTAAAGAACCCCAAGCTGAATTTTTTCAATTTTATTAATTTTCTTTACAGAATGTATTTAACTATATCCTTAGACGTTCTAGCATTTCTCTAAATGCACATTTAATCAGCCTTCACACTACTATTTTAAACTTCATATTTCCTAGAACTACTGAAGTTCTTCCTCTCATACCTTTCCTTCAGTAAATGGTGATCTGTTCTAATCAATGCAACTGATGGGGTTTCTCCAACCTGACTTTGCCCCTTCTGAAAAATCACACGATGTTTGAACATTTTCTTTCAGATACATTGCTTCTACATATTTTCAGTCCGTTTCGGTTTTCCTGAACATGCAGTTTTCTTATAAATTTTAATTCTATTAATTTTCTAGCAATTGCAGCCTTCACGAGCTATTAGACAAAGTTGATTGTTTTTATTACCTCTTACAATGTTCTGTGCATGGGATAATGGGAATCAGGTTAGGACAGTAGCCAAAGAAGTGATTTACACAACCTTCTGAGTGTAAAAACACCACAATCAATATGCATTAATGTTAGTTAAACATTTCATGTTCATAATAGGTTGTAGTCCTTTGTGATTATAATATCTTTGCTTTGAGATCACTTATAAAGACTGTGATCAAGATTAATACAGCAACTCTTTTTTGCTCTAAAATCTCTAAAAAATGTTTTTTAGAAAACGTAGTGAGCTCTGTTAGACATCCTAATCGAATAAAGCGCTTATTGCTCTATTTTACCGTTTAATTCTATTTTGTCAAGATGTCAAGCTGTTTGCAGCTTTTTGTATACATTGATCAGCATTGACTCAGTCCATAAATGCCTGATCAGTCTCAGAAACAAAGAATGTGTTGGAGTTGATCGCTAGAATACCTCACAATGAAACAACAGCTATTTCATATTGAATTCACCACACATGGTATAAAAAGCACAGAGAATACAGTAGCCTTTCAACATAGTACGGATAACATAAATCATCTTGTACACCTAACCATCATTCAGTATACAAGTATGTGACTGCTAATGGAAATATATCTAAATCACTCCAGCATTTTCATTAAAGGTGACTTACGTGTCTAATGTTGCTCCATGATTCAAATCCCTCTGAAACAACAGTTCTTAAATATTCATTGCTGCACTATTAATAGAAGTTCCCTGGACTTATGTTATGATAGAATTTCAGCCTGGCTCATGTGATTTAATGAAAGAAATCTACTGTTTACTTCCAGGATGTTGGGACTTTTCTTTTGAATTAGGGAAAGATCAGATTTGGAGGGGGGGGGGGGCAATGTTGTGAGCAATAAAGGAGCATAGGAGCTGCTGCGTTGATGCAAATATTACATGTTCCAAGAAATGTTCTAAAATAGGAATTAAATATATCATCAAATGTTAACCATAACATCATTTTTTGGGCTGCAAAATGAAGCCATATTCTACTCTGGTTATACTTTAATTACTATAATTATAACTATAACCTCAACATTTCAACAGGTGATTCTTCCGACAAAGCCTCTGCTTCTCTGCCTCTATGGGTCGGGCAGCTAGTTAATCATAATACACCCATTGCTTGCCCAAAACTTTCTGCTGTGGAATTGGAAATAAAACTTGAACATCATGGATCAATGTTACAGGTCGAAAATGAAGGGCTGACAAAGGGCCTTGGACCCGGAATGTTTATTCTGTTTCTCTTCCTGTGTATGCCGCCTGATATGTTGAATATTTCAAATATTTCAGTGTTAACAATAATAGGTACCATCTATATAAAGAAGATATTTTACTTCTTCAAGGACTGTGCTGTGGTCACTCCTACTGTCCTTAATAACGACAAGGACTGACATATCTGCCAAAGGTAAAAATGAGGTCATTGTGGGTTCACTCACAATTTGCCACAAATCCAACCTAGAGGCTATTTGTTGGTCTACAATGGTAATACTCAGCTACTCTTAATGACACTGCAATCCCCACCCAGAGTGGATTTTGTGTCCTTGCTTTTTCCAAGTGTTGTTTGATATAGAGGAACGCTGATTCATCAGCTGAGCAAAGATTGGAGTTGGTAATCGGGAGGATTGGCTGCTTCTGATCTAATGCTGTGAGATGGTGTTGAAAACTCCAAAGGCCAATACACCACCACACCACTCCTTCAAGGGGGTTTGCCTTGCCAGTGGGATAGGATCTACCGTGAGATTCTGGTGGAGATATTTGGCAGGTCTGATTCTGCAAGGTTTAGTATGTCAGGTTGTCAAATATTTTTGACCCTGCAAAGCAATAGACAGAGAAACATTTTATCACATCTGAATTTGGTACCTTGGTCAAAGTTTAATGGTCTGTCCAAGTTCATTTTTTCTCTGTAACAGCAACATTGTACAGCTGAATAACTTCCTAGACGATTTCAGGGGACATTTAAATATCAGACCTGCAAAAGCAATAACACATAGATTACTCTGTCAGTTGAGATGTACTCCCACTTTAAATATGCAGTTCTACATGGCCATTAGTGTCAACCCAGTGTGCTGATGTAAGCTTTGTGATTGCAATGATTGAAACTGTATTTAATCACTGACTGGTATCTTTATACTTAAAATGTATAATACCTCAATGTAGACACAAAAAGCTGGAGTAACAGCGGGACAGGCAGCATCTCTAGAGAGAAGGAATGGGTGATATTTCGGGTCGAGACCCTTCTTCAGACCGGACTGGACCCGAAACGTCACCCATTCTCTCCAGAGATGCTGCCTGTCCCGCTGAGTTACTCCAGCTTTTTGTGTCTATCTTCGGTTTAAACCAGCATCGGCAGTTCCTTCTTACACATACCTCAATGTACTTTGAGTTCAGATAAATTCTTCCATGGTGCCTGTTTGTCAGGTGCAATAAGACCTTTTACATTTACAACTCCAATCCCTCATTCAAAGTCACAACATTTTACACTTCTCTGCTGCAAACCTTTGAAGTTCAGTCTGTTCCCTGCTCGAGGCGTTGTGTTTAATCGTCATATGTACGAATATTGGGAAATTCAAATTCTTACTTGCTGCAGTTTAACAGACTCGTAAACGCAATAACACAAGAATAATATATGACAATCAAAAATACAATAAATTAATAATCGTAAAACTAGGTAACCATAACAATGCAAAAGAAAGACAAGGTCTGTGGTGCAAACAAAGACACAGTCCACAGAAGATTAAAGTTGCTGATGTTAGTGTTGTGTAGTGTTCAATAGTCTGATGGTTGCTGGGAAGAAGCTGTTCTTGAATCTGGTGGCTATAGTTTATAAGTTCCTGCACCTTCTTCCCAATGGTAGGACTGGAATGAGAGTGTGGTTAGGGATGATGGTATTGGCTGCCTTTTTAGTTTAGTTTAGTTTATTGATACAGCATGGAAACAGGCCCTTCAGCCCACCGAGTCCATGCTGACCAGCGATCCATACCCCGGTTCCCTCTCCTCCCCTACTGGTCTTGCACCTCACTAGTCATGTCCGCCATCGTCCCGGCTCCATCCTCCCAGTCTCTGGGCTTCGGGGGACAGGCAAGGGCCGGCTCGGCGGGCTTTCCCTTCCAGGCTGCAGTACGCCGGGTTTGTGTTTGGCCACAGGGGACCAGCTCAATGGTTTCCCCTGTAGGCCGCAGCCCTATGAGAGCTTCTTCCAAACACGGCCCTCTGTTGATCTATTGTGGCGGTAGACAGATTATAGTGGGTCTATGTCCTTATTAAGGTGGGTATTGATATGTGTCATAGCCAACCTCTCAAAACACTCCATCACCATGGACGAGAGTAGCACGGACCGGTCATCATTGAGGCACATCACCTTGCTCTTCTTGATGTTGTTTTAAAGCAGGTGAGAATCTCTGTCCTTAGTAATGAAATGTTGAAGATGTCTACAAAAACTCCAGTCAGTTAGTCAACACAGGTTTCAAAACTGTGATTAAGTACAACTTCGGGACCAGGTGCTTTAGACAATAGACAATAGGTGCAGGAGTAGGCCATTCGGCCCTTTGAGCTCGCACCACCATTCATTGTGATCATGGCTGATCATCCACAATCAATACCCCATTCCTGCCTTCCCCCATATCCCTTGACTCTGCAATCTTTAAGGGCTCTATCTAACTCATTCTTGAAAGCATCCAGAGAATTGGCCTCCACTGCCTTCTGAGGCATGGAATTCCACAGATTCACAACTGGGTGAAAATGTTTTTTCTCTTCTCCGTTCTAAATGGCCTACCCCTTATTCTTAAACTGTGGCCCCTGGTTCTGGACACCCCAAACATCGAGAACATGTTTCCTGCCTCCAGCGTGTTCAATCCCTTAATAATCATATATGTTTCAATAAGATCTCCTCTCATCCTAAATTCCAATGTATACAAGCCCAGTCACTCCATTCTTTCAACATATGACAGTCCCGCCATCCCGGGAATTAACCTTGTGAACCTACGCTGCACTCCCTCAATATCAAGAATGTCCTTCCTCAAATTTGGGGACCAAAACTGCACACAATACTCCAGGTGTGGTCTCACTAGGGCCCTATACAACTGTAGAAGGACCTATTTGCTCCGATACTCAACTCCTCTTGTTATGAAGGCCAACATGCCATTAGCTTTCTTCACAACCTGCTGTACGTGCATGCTTACTTTCAGTGACTGATGAACAAGGCCACCCAGATCATGTTGTACTTCCCCTTTTCTGAACATGACACCATTCAGATAATAATCTGACTTCCTGTTCTTGCCACCAAAGTGGATAGCCTCACATTTATCCATATTAAACTGCATCTGCCATGCGTCTGCCCACTCACCCAACCTGTCCAAGTCACCCTGCATCCTCATAGCATCCTCCTCACAGTTCACACTGCCACCCAGCTTAGTGTGAACCCACAGCTACTGTCTGCCATTCTGAAAGGGACCCGTTAATCCCTACTCTTTGTTTCCTGTCTGCCACCCAATTTTCTACCCATGTCAGTACCTTACGCAGTCTCATAAAGGACGGTTCAGTCTCATAAAGGATCTTCGGTAACTGAGATGACTATACTACTGGGGCTTTCGAGGCCGAAAAAGTATGTGGATGTTCTAACTTTTGAAGTGATATTGAAAGGATCTGAAGGTCTGAAGAAGAATCTCGACCCGAAACGTCGCCTATTTCCTTTGTTGCATAGATGCTGCCTCACCTGCTGAGGTTCTCCAGCATTTTTGTCTACCTTTGAAAGGATTAAGCTCATTTAGGAGTGATGTCTCATTATCGCTTCAGCTACCACTTGGTTGTACCTTGTAGGACATGATGGCGTGCAAGCCCTGCATAATCTGTCGCACATCCATCTCATCCTCTAATTTAGACCTAAAGTGTCTCTTTGCTTTTCTGATGGCCTTTATCTAGGTGGTGCCTGGACTTCCTATCACCAGACTTGAATACCCAAGATATGGTCCGCAGTAGATTACTGACCTCCTGGTTCATCTAAGGTTTCTGGTTAGGGAACACTCAGATGGTCTTGGTGGAAATGCACTCCTTTGCTCATTTCCTTATAAAGTCAGTAACAACTGTAGTGTGTCCATTCAGGTCCATTGCCAAGTCCCTGAACATTTTACCAATGTTAAGCAGTTTTGGAGTCATTCCTTGACTCCCAGTCCAGCTCTGTACAATCCTCACTGCTGCACCTGCACTCTTTAGTCACTGCATATACGCAGGAAGAAGGAGCATAGCCATGTGCTCACAACATTTGCCAAAATCATGTTATCTTTTCTGTGACTATTGTAGATAATCACTCCCTAATCTTCAGGAGTTTAATGAAGCATTTTATGTTAAGGAAGGAACTGATTTAGCTGGAAGCTGGTTTAAGCCGAAGATGGAAACAAAAAGCTGAAGTAATTGGGTCAGACAGCATTTCTGGAGAAAAGGAGTAGGTGACATTTCTGGTCAAGACCCTCCTTCAGACTGAGAGCCTGGGGAAAGGGAAACAAGAGATATAGATGGTGATATAGAGAGATATAGAACAAATTAATGAAAGATATGCAAAAGGTAACAATGTTAAAGGGAACAGGCCATTGTTAGCTGTGGCCTAGGTGTTACAATCAATGAGATTCAACAACATGGTTTTGAAGATAGTAGTATATAATGTTGTTCCCTCCATCAAATTCTTTGTATACCTTCTCTTGCATTGTTTCGATGCCTGTAACCAGTGATAGAAATACTTCACCTTCAAGTCAAGATGTGGTCATTACTGAGGTTCCAGGTGGAGCAATAATTTGGCCACTGCCTTTTACCACTTAAATCAGCCTTTTGGTAGCATCAACTGTAAGGTTTGATCCGGTCTCCACAGACATTTCATTCTGCATCATGTGATCTTATTACCATTTCCAGATTTGTTGGTATTAAAAATCCTATAAGTCACATCATTTTTGCAGCTTTCATTAGAAACTCTCCATCCTTCTGATGATGTGGCAGAATCAGGATACACTAATCCTCATGAAATGAATGGTAGGAAATGTATACAGTTTATAATAGGTAGCCCAACATCTGCAGTGTTAATAGTCATACAGCATGGAAACAGGCCCTTCGGTCCAACTTGCCCGTGCCAACCAACATGCCCCCATCTACACTAGTTCCAGCTGCCTGTGTTTGGCCCATCTATCTATCTATCGATACATAACTAAAACTCTGATCTTGTGCTCTTCCGTTTTACGTGGTTTTTCTGTTTGCGCAAAAACGGTACGTGATAGCATTACAATTTCTCTCGTCAGCACACTCACCATTCTCCTGTGCTGCAAGTGCAACAAGCTCCGTTCCGATCGGTAGTATATTGTAAAAGCTAGCAAGGTTTAAAAATCGTAAAAACAGCACATGTGCAGATCGTTCTCCTCTCCTGCCAGTCAGTGCCGCGCGGATTAGTCTCTTCTCCTTTCACTCCCTGGGACAGTCCGCCCCTTCCTGCACCATTGCATCTTTCCTGGAGCTGAGGGACACTACGGGTGGCCAGCGGAGGTCTCCAACCGGACGCAATTTTCGGAGGGACCGGAAGCGGCCTGGCACGGAGTCGGAAATGTCACCAAAACGGAAAGCGGAGAGTCTGATTCCAGTGGAGGAGAGCGTCCAGGGCCCGCTGTGAGTCCCAAACGCACCACAATCACAACGCCCCGCAGCTCCAGCCCCTTTCCCCTTCGGTCCCTCTCCTGGCTTCTGCCCCCATCCCCCATGATATTCCCCTCTCCCCCATGGCTCTTCCCCCATCTTTTCTCCGAGCGCTCCCCTCACCCCCCCCCCCCCCCCCACACGCCACCCCTGCCCACACACCGGCGCGGCCATAGCTACTGGTGCTTCCGAGCCGAGGATCCGAGGCCTGGGTCTAAGGGCGCCGACGGGTGATGCTCCTCCACGGCACGCAAGAAGGGAGAGGAGCGTCAACCTCGAGATCCTGCGGAGGTGAGGAGGGAGTGTGGGGGACGAGGGGGAATAGAGGGAGAGGAGAGTGGGAGTAGAGGAGCGGGGAGTGGGGGAGGTAGGGAGTGGGGAACAGAGGGAGAGGAGGGCAGTGGGTAGGTGAGGAGGGATAGTGGGGGGGGATATGGGAGGTGAGGAGTGAGTGACGTGGGGGATAGGAGGGTGGTAGGGATGGTAGAGGAGGTATGGAGGGAGGAGGAGGAGGGAGGGAGGGAGGGAGTGACTGAGGGTAGGGGAAAGGAGAGGGAGATAGAGGTGAGGGAGGGATTGGGGGAGGGGAGGAGGAGAGGAGAAACATTATTGAGGTCACTGTATATTAACACTAACACGGGAAATATGTGGAACTAAAGATCAGAGAATCCTGATCTTTCTTTAAAAAATGTCTGGTGCATAATTTAACACACCACACACACCACTACTGTGTTTGGAGTATTCTATCTTCCAGCAAAATCTCAGTTGTTCCCAGTGAGGAAATGTTGCTGTTTGCACTTGCTGGTTCGATGCATCTCCAGACGGAGAACCTGGCTACCTATTTCACTTCATTAAAGGGGCTGTCCCAAGTCAAGTCAAGAGAGTTTATTGTCATGTGTCCCAGATAGGACAATGAAATTCTTGCTTTGCTTCAGCACAACAGAATATAGCAGGCATTAATACAGAACAGATCAGTGAGTCCATATACCATTATATAAATATATACACACATCAATAAATAAGCAGATAAGTGCAAATAAACAGATAATGGTCTATTAAAGTTCAGAGTTTTGTTTGAGTTGAGTATAGCCTGATGGCTGTGGGGAAGCATCTTTTTCTGAACCTGGACGTTGCAGTCTTCAGGCTCCTGTACCTTCTACCTGAAGGTAGTGGGGAGGTGAGTATATGGCCCAGGTGGTGTAGGTCCTTGATGATGCTGCCAGCCTTTTTGAGGCAGCGACTGCGATAGATCCCCTCGATTGTAGGGAGGTCAGAGCCGATGATGGACTGGACAATGTTTACTACTTTTTGTAGTCTTTCCGCTCCTGGGCGCTCAAGTTGCCGAACCAAGCCACGATGCAACTGGTCAGCATGCTCTCTACTGTACACCTGTAGAAGTTAGATAGTGTCCTCCTTGACATACCGACTCTCTGTAATCTTCTCAGGAAGTAGAGGCGCTGATGCGCTTTCTTAATAATTGCATCAGTGTTCTCGGACCAGGAGAGATCTTCAGAAATATGCACGCCCAGGAATTTGAAGCTCTTGACCCTCTCCACCATCGACACATTGATATAAATGGGACTGTGGGTCCCCATCCTACCCCTTCCAAAGTCCACAATCAGTTCCTTGGTTTTGCTGGTGTTGAGGGCTAGGTTAGTGTGCTGGCACCATTTGGTCAGTCGGTCGATCTCACTTCTATACTCCGACTCGTCAGCGAACTTGATGATGGAGTTCGCACTATGACCGGCTACGCAGTCAAGAGTATAGAGTGAGTACAGCAGGGGGCTGAGCACGCAGCCATGAGGTGCTCCCGTGCTGATTGTTATCGACGCTGACACATTTCCAGCAATATGAACAGTCTGTGTTCTTTGAATGAGGAAGTCAAGGATCCAATTGCAGAGGGATGCCCAGAGACCCAGATCTGAGAGCTTGGTAACCAGCTTGGAGGGGATGATAGTATTAAATGCCGAGCTGTAATCAATGACTACCAGCCTGACATATCAGTTTTTGTTGTCCAAGTGGTCCAGATCTGTTGGGGCGGTAGGCAAACTGCAGTGGGTCGTGGTTTTTGTCGAGGTAGGAGTTGATTTGCGCCATGATCAAACTCTCAATACACTTCATCACCACCGACGTTAGTGCCACTGGTCGATAGTCATTGAGGCACGTCACCTTGCTCTTCTTGGGCACCGGTATAATTGATGTCCTTTTAAAGCAGGTGGAAACCTCAGACCTCAGAAGTGAGAGGTTGAAAATGTCCACAAGAACTCCAGCCAGTTGGTCCACACAGGTTTTTAGAACACCAAGGGGGGGGGGGGGGGGGGGGGTGGGGGGGGGGGGGGGGGGGGGAGGGGGGAGAAGAGTGGGGGGGGGAGGGAGGGGTGAGAAGAGAGGAGGGGGGAGGGGGGAGAAGTGGGGAGGGGGAGAAGAGTGGGGAGAAGATGGTGGATGGGAGAAGAGGGGATGGGGAGAAGAGGGGGGAGAAGGGGGGGGAAAGATGTAAGGGGGAGGAGAAGGGGGGCGGGGACGACGGGGGGGGGCGGGAAAAGAGGGGGGGGAAGAGGGGGGAGATGGGGAGGATAAGGGGGGAGAAAGGGGAAAGAAGGTAGGTTTTTCCTGAAGGGAGGGTTGAGGGGGAGGGGAGAAGGGCGGGGAGAGGGGGTGGGGAGGGTGGAGGGGGAGGGAGAAAGGGGGGTAAAGAAGGGGGGAGAGACACTTTTAAGAAGTCAGACAACTTATAATAACGTTTAGCAGGGATTTTACCTACCGGTCGGTTTTCCCTGGTCCTGAAAACTCCAATGAGCCAATTAAAATGCCAGGTCAGTGAAGGAGATTGCCTGCGGCTGCCCTCGCCTGCCTGTAACTACATAGCGACCCCACGCCACTGCACTACAAGTTAAAAAGAACCATGCCGACCAATATTTATTCGCGGAAAATGTTTCAACATGCTGAAACCTAGCTGAGACCGCGAGTTTGCGGGAACCTCCATCGAACATGAAGGAGAATTCCAGTGATCTTATAGTACCTCCTAGGACCACGTGTCGACCATGCTGCGAGTTTGAGTCGAGGCCTTCTAAGCTCGCAGATTAGGTCACCAACGTATGGATCCAGCGCGCGCACAGAGCTTTGGCTCTCAAACCGGAATGTAACGCACCACCTAGGTCCATAGTGGTAAATTTCCTGGAGTTTATTACCAAAGAAATGGTGTTGAAAAAAGCCTGGGGAAAGAGGATAATGATTGACGGGTGACGTCTATCATTTGACCACGACTATGCAACGGTGGTCGTCCAGAAACGCAAGGCATATAAGGGAATAAAGAGGGCCCTGAAGGAGGGAGGTGTCCGCTTCCAGACCCCGCTGGACAAGATGCGCATTCACTGGGACTCAGGAACATGAACATACCATAGGGGCTGAGGAGGAGAGGCTACTCCGTGGAGACACCAGATTACAGCATTGAGGAGTTGGCGGACCCAGAGATGGAGCGTCTTCTCCATGCTATGACATGGCAGAGAGTTGGAAAGAGGAGCAAAGACGGGAGGGAATCAGCAAGAGAGCGACTACAGGAGTCTGAGCAGACCCCATCCAACTAGCTTTTATTGTGTCACGACTTCTTTTGGACTGGAAAATAAGTGCTATCGAATGACGTTGGATGATACTAGGATGCATGAAATGGAGTGTTTCACCTCTAGTGAGGGGCCTTCTGGGTGGAGGTTTTCCCCTCTACCTGCCAACGGGGACTCAGGGTGGCAAGGAATCACCCTTACTTGGAAGTCAACTGTTTTCCCTTTTTTAAAATTTTCTTTATTTGGCACATGTTGTCCAGATATTCAGACCTGCACAGTTCCAAGTTATCTGGAGATTTATGAATGCAATACAGGATTGGGTGAATTAAATGTCACGTAATACTATTAAATTGGTGTCACAAAATGTAAATGGGATGAATAATCCAGTTAAAAGGAGCAAGGTCCTGGCTAAACTGAAAAAAGAAAAGGCTCAGGTACTATTTTTACAAGAAACCCACCTGCCTCAACAGAACATGAGAAATTAAAACGCTTTGGCTTTAGAAATGCATTTTATAGTTCCTACAAAACTAGCCAAGAGAGGGGAGTGGGTATCCTTATCACAAATGCAGTCCAATTTGAATGCCATAAAGAAGTCAGGGACAAAGAGAGAAGGTATGTTTTAATTAAAGGAAAGCTGGAAAGCAAAGTAGTGACACTGATCAATGTATATGCCCCCCCCAGAGAGTACCAAATGTTTTTTTCAAA
This sequence comes from Okamejei kenojei, assembly GCA_035221665.1. Lineage (NCBI taxonomy): Eukaryota > Metazoa > Chordata > Chondrichthyes > Rajiformes > Rajidae > Okamejei > Okamejei kenojei. Next base: position 49,977,122 of record CM069132.1, read on the forward strand.
ACTCTGTTTGACATTATTGCTTTAGAGACTGAACGTATTTTGATATATCGCCCCCCCCTGCAGGAACTATACATCAGAAGGTGCAACTCCAGAACCAACAAGATCATGGGAGACCCCTTCCACCCCAGCAACAGACTGTTCCAGCTGCTACGGTCAGCAAACGCCTCCGTTGCCATGCTGTGAAAATGGAGAGGATGAGAAGGAGTTTCTTCCCAGAGGCCATTAGGACTGCAAACTCCTATCTCACCAGGGACTCTTTACTGTACCACAATTTACTGTTGTGTGGTGTCTTTTTAAAATTGCTGTTTTTTCTTTTTTTTCCTCGCACAAATATGTAATATGCGAATATGTGATTCTGTTCCATTCTGTTTTATAGTTTGTTTGCACAGTCCGCAAGCATTGCCACTTTTCATTTCACTGCACATCTCGTATATGTGTAAGTGACGAAGAGACTTGACTTGACTCGATGTGGAGTGGACTTCAATGTGGTTATGAATCATAACTTGGATACACAAGTCCTGTTTTGAGAGGTGGGGGACGATCCCCCTCAAGTCTTTGTAATCCGGATTTTAAAACCCGGTGAAATCTCTGCTTTCAATGAGTCAGTGGGGGTGCGACTGCTGATCGAGGGCGCTGATTGGACGAGGGAGACGTCGGTCAGCAGGCAATGGGGGCGGGACATGATGATTGGAGGAGGGAGGAGTAGGGAGGGTGGGACTGAGGAGAGAGTGCGGTGATTGGAGGAGGGAGACATGCCAAAACACTCTTGGCACAGACCTGTGCCTCATCCGCAGCCAGGATCGATCCCGGCTCTCCGGCATATCCCAGTCCCAATCAGAGTGCCCCCGCACCCCCACGGATGGCCAAGAGAGGTAGGGTCAGACTGGAGTGGTGCCCCCATGCCTCAGCCAGCGCAGAGAGCGGAGCCGCCTTAAACCCAGCTCAACTCTGCCTGTTCTGCGGTTAATCTACAGCCTGCCTGGCTGCGGGGAAAATATGCCCAGGTTTACAGCCAGCGCGGAGAAGCAGCGCTGGTGTCCTGTCAGTCCAGGCAGGGCTGTAGGTTAATCTGGCGAGACAGGCAGAGTTGAGCTGCATTTAGCGCTGGATGAGCCTCCGAAGCCTCGCGCGTGTGTATGAGTGCTGCTCATGCGTGACGTGGCAGCCAAGAAATAGTTCCCCCCTGTCCCCTCCATATTTTGATAGCGATTTTCCATGCCTGCTTCGGTGTCCAAATTTTCTCCGATGTTAGTCGTAGCTAGTCGAAGCTAGTCTTCAACATAGTTGAGAGGTCTTCAACATGTCATTTTTTTCAAACCCATCAATTAGGTGCCAAGTGGGGACAGCCCTTTTATAACGTTCGCATCCTTACCTGAAATACTTCTGGGTAAATGCTTGTATTGTATTATTCCACTACGTTCAGGTTTGTTTTCTTTTTTCTTCTTTTTCCCCCTGTTTTACGCATTTTAGTGCAACGTTGATGTCAATTTCCACCCTGTTGCGGCATTTATTTTGCTATCCGGGCAGGGTATTGTGAGTGTGGGTTGGAGGTGGAATTGTTCACTGGTGGGAGGTGGGGAGGTGGGAGCGGCTGCAGAGGCTTCATTCTGCTCCCTCATTCCCAAGGAAACCGGGGAGCGCGGCAGCAATCAGCGGTCAGCTGGGCCTGCAATGGTTGCTCGCGATAGCCAGGCTCTGCCACAAGGGTTGCAGAAGCTTGGGACCCTTGAATTAAACAAACAAAATGAACGCGGTTGAAAGTAAAGCTGCCAAGAAAACTCTCAAAGCGGAAAGAATGGCCGAAGAAGACGAGGAAAATCAGGAGGCGAGCCTGGCAGACGACGAGAGGGTGCAATACATTGCAAAGCGCGTCGTCTGTTCGCTGAGACTGCGAGCAGACAAGTGGCTGCAGTTCATCCGGAGGGCAGAGAATCAGACAGTCCTGTCGGAGTTTCTGCACCGTGAACGTTTGCTTGTGTGCTTCCTCAGCGGCGCCGGGCTGCTGGCAGCCTCCTGTGGGGTAAGGTCGCCGACTGCTAGGACCAACTAAAAGTTGCAAAACGTGACCTTTGTGTAACTACAAAGAAGCGCCTTGGGACTCACCCTCCCCAATGTACCGATAGTCACATAAAGATATTATGGCGAAAATGCGACGATTGAATACCAAAGGAACCAAAACAGTATTTGGGTATTTATTTGGTTCTGTTTGGCAGAAACACCATGATACATTTTTTTTCCTAAGTTAACTGAAGTGCTTTGGTTTTGTTGTCATTAATTTTGAAAACAACATCCTGTGTGACCAGTCTCTTTGAATTTCAGATTCAGGAATGTATCTTTCTTTCAACAACATTCACAGCAGTAAACAGAAAAAGGGGCCAAAACATCAATCACTTAGCATACTTAGATCTTTGAAACTACCACCCATTTGTAACCTTCCTTTGTTTCAAGTTTGTGCGTTCAAATGTGTGCCTATCATTTCTGGACACTTTTACAGTCTTGTTTGAATATTTGCAATCTGGTTTCTGACCCACCCTCCGAAAAAGTACGGAAGCACTTCAAATTTACAAATGGTATATAGTGTAATTATGCCAATTTAATTTCCTCTTTCTTAGCCTTCTTCCTTCAACCTTTGATGTTGTTGACTAATCCTTCCACTTCTAGTCAAGAGTTTTTTATTGTCATATGTCCTGACATTGAACAATGAAATTCTTACTTTCAGCAGCACAACATCTATGAAAACATAGTACTCTGTAAGCACCATAATAAACAAAGATAAAGATTAAAAAAAACAATATTAGTGCAATGACAAAAACAAAAAATAACATTCTTTCAGATGGAACCTTGCTTGCCTGATTCCATTCATAGCCAGAGACTGGTCTTTAATGGTCTCTTCCCTCACCTAAGCCATTAGCTTGGTTACCCTTAGCTATTTCCTATTTCTCTTCTACTTGCCGCCCTCTGCATCAAAATTTGAAAACAGACTGTGTATTTAATGTGACCTACATTGGTTCCTGGTTAAGCAACACTTTGATTTTAAAATTCTCTCCCTTGTTTTCAATTCCCTCCATGAGTTTGTCCGACTGAAAAGATTGCAGAGTGGATCCACTTGGATGGTCTGAAGAAGGGTCTCGACCTGAAATGTCACCTATTTCTTTTCTCTGGAGATCCTGTTTGACCTGCTGAGTTCTCCATCTTTTTGTGTCTATCTTTGGTTAAAATGATCAGTAGCATATGGTGTCATGTCAAATTTGTCATATGCACAAATATGGTGAGGAACAGGATCCATGAAATTCCATCACGTTAGATTTCTAGTCGGTGAAATTAACATCCAATGCCCTGATCCCTTTGCCACTGAATGTGAACTTGTGCAGGTGATGTGCTGAGACCTCTAGTTAGGGGTGGTAAATCCTGGCACATGTGTGGCACAAATGGAGTAAAACACTTTAAGACTCACAGAAAGCAGTTTGTTGTGATGCTGCTGAATAGGTGCTAAGATAACACAGGGTGAAGTTGCTTGGTCTCAATACTGATTTGAAAGCAATAGTGAAGATGGTGAATTCTGTTCACGGGTATGAGGGGCTCATGGAATTTCTGTCCAAATATCATTAGTAATGAGCATATGGGATTTGGCCTAAGCGCGTATGTGACCCGATAATTGTGAATGATTTTTGTTTAGAAATGCTTACAAGGTGAATATTAAGAGGCAAAGTAAATATTGCAAGTAAAGAATGTTTTCGGCTCTTGGCAACATGGGAAGAGGTTAAGTTGCAGAACTTATGATCTTATTGTGCACAATATATATTTTGTACTCAACATCTAGCATGCAAATAAATAAGTAAATATTAATTGAAAACTAATAGTACTAATTTTAATTTTTCAGCTTCCCTCAAATTTGAAAAATAAAGCTGTGTACATATTCAAGAAAGTTAAATGCCCCATTCTAAAAGAGAATTACAGAAAAAATCTTGTATTTGGTCATTTGGCTGGAACACCGCTTAATCAAATAACTACACTGGTTGAAAAGGTGAGTGCTTTACTACAAGTGTACACAAAGCTAATTAAATCTACTTTAACAGGCTTGGCATGTATGAATGTATGCTTAATGAATTACTTTGCTTGAGGTTACATTTACTAAATACATTGATGGGATTGTGTTTTGTGAACAGAAATTCTCCAGTGAACCATTCTACATATAACGTATTTGCTTCAAATTTACAGGTGAGGTGAAAGTCAGAGTCATGAGACTCACCACATAGCTTAGTAGTGGCACTGGATTACACTGAGATGAATGGAGGATGCACTGTGCATTTGGCTTTATGTTATTAACTCAAAATTGGATGTGGAATGGAGATATTTATAATGTGGTCCATCTCTATCTGATGCAGTAGATACAAGTATATAGGTACTTTTGTGGGGCTGGATTGTGAGCACAGATGGCAGTTCAGATCAAACCAAATCCACATAAAAAAAGTTTGTCATAAAGCATGGAATGAAATTCAGTTTACTATAAAATATTTATGTTTTAGAATAAGTGAAAAGATGAGTTTGGCATGTTACATACAAGACATTATAGAGTGACAATAGGATGAGGAACATATACAGAGTAGCATGGTGACACAGCGGTAGTTGCTGTCTTACATTGCCAGAGACCCTGGTTCACTCCTCACTGCGGGTGCTGTCTGTCCGGAGTTTGAGTGTTCTCCCCATGACCCGCGTGGGATTCCTCCAGTATCTCTAGTTTCCCCCCACACTCCAAAGACATACAGGTTTGTAGGTTAATTGGTTTGGTGTAATTGAAAATGATCCCTAATGTGTTAGGAATACACATTAGGGGATCATGTGTATGATAGTGTTAGTGTACAGGGATCGCTGGTTGGCCAAAGGGACGGTTTCCACAATGTGTCTCAACTAAAAACTAAAATAAACTAAACGTACATATTACTGAAAAAGCTGGAAATCTGATGGTTGAGCAGAAAGTTAAATGTTAATCTGATATATGGTCTGGGGTGTAAGCAAAAATGTAATGGATGCCAGTGATGGAATTGGTGTTAAAGAGGGTAAACAGCATTTGGGATGAGATATTGAATGCACTGCCTCACTTGAGTCCTCGTGTGCTTGGTATGGCAACATTACATAGAAGCATAGAAAATAGGTGCAGGAGTAGGCCATTCGGCCCTTCGCGCCTGCACCGCCATTCATATGATCATGGCTGATCATCCAACTCAGTATCCTGTGCCTGTAATGCCTCACTCTCCATACCCGTGATCCCTCTTTAGCCAAAGGCCACCTAACTCCCTCTTAAATATAGCTAATGAACTGGCCTCAACTACCTTCTGTGGCAGAGAATTCCACAGATTCACCACTCTCTGTGTGAAAAATGTTTTTCTCATCTCGGTCCAAAAGACTTCCCCCTTATCCTTAAACTGTGACCATGTTTTGGACTTTCCCCAAAACGGGAACAATTCTTCCTGCTCTACCTGTCCAACCCTTAAGATGTTGTTTGTCAGTTTTTAATAAGATCCCCCTCTTCTAAATCTTCTAAATTCTAGCGAGTACAAGCTGAGTCTATCCAGTCTTTCTTCATGTGAAAGTTCTGCCATCCCAGGAATCAGTGAACCTTCTCTGTACTCCCTCTATGGCAAGAGTTGGTTGAGTTAAAAAACCTCACAAGGAAAATTGTGCCAGTAAAATGCGAGTTACGGTTCAGAAGGGAATGTAGGTGAAATAGACACAGGTAGAGTTATAAAGTCATACAAAATTGAAACAGGCTCTTTGGCACAACTTGTCCCTGGAAACCAGCGTTAGCATACGACAGAAGAAGAAGAGTTAGATGATGGCAGGCCAAATCTTGGATGGGTATATTGGCAAAATAGGTGATTGTGATAAAATATGTCAAACAATAGGTATCTGGAGTGAATGGACATGTTTTTTTGTACTAATGATAAGTACAGGTATGTGATTGAAGGAGAAAGTGCGCAAAATGAGGCTGTTTGTGAGCACAAAAAAGATTCTGCTTGTGGAGGCTCATTTACTGAACACCAACTGACTGGCTAGCACCTTGACATCCTCTCCCCCCCCCCCCCCCCCCCCCCCCCCGGCCTTGCTCTGGGTGTGTGTGCAGTGGTAATAACAGCAGTGTCTTTATCAGGCTCAAATCATGCTGGTGAAAAAGGCAGTTTCAGTGGGAAATCCATTCAGCTCAAATAAGATGGATTGTTTTAACCACGGGAAATTGGGACTCGTAGATCACTTTGCAAAGACAGATAAAGCATGACGATTGCAGATAGTGACGGTATGTACATGTCCTGCTGGCAAGGTAGACAATATAAAAGGTAGTCACAGAAAGATATTCTGCACACACTTGAAATAAATGAATGAGAGCCACATTGTGCTTTCAACAGCATGTCACTGATAATGGAATTGCAGCAGTAGTTTTCTGACAACTGTGATTGTGAGTGATCAAAACCTTGAAGCATGCTTAAATCCAGGTATAAATTATTACCTGAAGAGACATCAACAATGTTCCATTAAAGTGCAGCAATATGGTACTTAAATTAAACCTGGAACACGTTTGGTCAGATCAGGTGTACCGTTCTTCACAATCGATACCTATAATTAAGGCTGATTATATACAGCCACATCAACAAATTCTTAATATTAATAAATTTATCCAGATCTAAGCAGGTACCTAATGTGAAACACTGATGTGTTTAAAGATCATGCTACTGGCATCAAAAGTCATGAGGCACATATTTACATTTTGCACAATACACAACTAAAATATTGCAGATGCAAACCTGTTCCAAAATCATTCAAAGCAAATGAGAAAGAACAGTAAAAACTGGTATGTCATGGAGTCCCAGTGAAAGTACAGGTAAATGGATGATACCCAATGTGCTAGTCCCCAAATCAAGCATTACTGTTTCCTGGTGATGACAGCAAGGCACAAAGCAGTACATGATCAATGGTAACCCCCCACCTGCATCCTAAAATTTGCATGCAAAATTTAAAAAAAATGCATGCTAAGCCAAATTTGTAAAAAAGAGAAAGAGTTAACGAATTCAGGACAATCCTATATATGTTTGTTTGTAACAAAGGATCTTTGACCTTTGACAGATGCTGCCTAACTTGATGAGCATTTATAGCATTTTAAAAAAATATTCAAACTTTTAGCTTTTGTAATGTTTTGAATACCACGTATATTTACAAAAACTTCAGACAGTTTGAAATTTAAATAAATTAAGTGTGAGTCCCCCCCTGAGTTACGATGGGGTTCTATTCTTGAAAACTGTTAGTAACCCAAACAGTTCATGTTAAAGATGCAGCCTCCTGGCAATTTATTTAAATAGAAACATAGGCCAACCGGGGCAATATGTAGTTAAACCAGAAGCAATGATATTGCCTCTAACATAGCAGAAGATGCCCGAAACACTGTGCAATGCTGGTCATATCTAAAGGTCAGGCGTTTGCAACCTGGGGAGGACCTGCACTTCGTGATCAAACTGTTCGTCACCCGTCCAAACATATTTAGAGGGATACCACTGTTTCCCAAGTATATTCAAATAAATGCCTTGGATTATTATTCTACTTTTAACATAAATAACATGGCATAAATAAATGACATAAATATCTGTTCTTTGCATGCAACAGTTTCTGTTTGGCGGAGAGACATATGACTGCCACTATCATGAATGTACCTTGAATATATTCAAGCATCACAATTGCTGGTTAACTTGAAGGCTCATCAAAATTTAATGAAGAGCTTTTTCGAGCCCTGGGGTATTGCCTTTAATCTTGAATAATGATTTTTCTCACCACTCACATCAAAGGCAGTCGGAAAACTTGTAAACCAGATTTGAGCAGGCCATAGGCACACAGGACTATGTATGTTGGAATCTGGTGCAAAAAAAACAAATTGCTCGTGGAACTCAGTGGGTCAAGCAGCATCTGTGTATGTGCTTAGAATTTCTCCAGCAGTTTGTTTATAGCAGACTATTTCAGTGTTACAGCAGACCAGAAAAATAATAATGGCCTGTTATTGTTACATATATAGGCCAGTAAACAAGATGACAAAGGGGCAAAATTGGGGCTGTAGGAACAAACATAATCAGAACTGCACAGAATAAAAACATCATTGCAATTGCAGAGATTTTAGTGAAATAAATTGAGATTTTAAGGTCATAGAAAATGATACATTTTATAATAGGGACATGACACTATTCTGATGTCAGAATTTAATGATGACTTGGCCCGACTGAAACATTAATTGGGCAAACTATTGCCAGCTTTATGGAATTTTGGCAGAAAGTTCTTAATTGTCTTTAGTGGCTTTCTGGCTGTTAAACATGCATTTTGTTCTGTATTAATCTGTATCAACATTTTTAGTATTTGCTCCACTTAGATACTTTGTTCAAACATTAATTTCTGCAATTGGTAATCAACTCTGCAGGGCCAATTCACTTATATTTCAATCAGGAATATTTGCTACTGCAACTTTGTTTTTCATTTTGTTATACACATAGAACAGTGCAGCACAGGAACAGGCCCTTCGGCCCACAATGTCCTTGCTGAATATGATGCAAAGCAAAATGAATGATCCATACCCTTCCATTCCCTGAATATTCACCTGCCTATCTAAAAGCCTCTTAAATGTCACTATTGTACAGTGCCCTCCATAATGTTTGGGACAAAGACCCATAATTTATTTATTTGCCTCTGTACTCCACAATTTGAGATTTGTAATAGAAAAAAATCACACATGGTTAAAGTGCACATTGTCAGATTTTAATAAAGGTCATTTTTATAAAGGTCTGAAGAAGGGTCTCGACCCGAAACGTCACCTATCTCCTTCGCCGCTTAGATGCTGCTTCTCCCGCTGAGTTTCTCCAGCTTTTTGTGTAACCGTCATTTTTATACATTTTGGTTTCACCATGTAGAAATGACAGCAGTGTTTATACATTGTCCCCCCATTTCAGAAGTCTGCTTTTGATGTATGACATGGGATCATTGTCTTGCTGTGTAGAAGAACCGCGCCAATTAGTTTTATGCTACCATTGTGTTTGAACTTGAACAGTAGGATGTGTCCATACCATTCAGAATTTTATTATGTTACTACCCATCCAGCAGTTGTATCACAATGAAGAAAAGTGAGCCCTCCCTTCAGTAGGCAAACAAGCCCAGGCGTCCCTAAACATCCCCACCACTGTGTTTCACAGAAGCGAGGTATGCTTTGATCTTGGGCAGTTCCTTCTCTCCCTCATTCACTTTTCCTTGCCACCACTCTGATATAAGTTAATCTTCGTGTTTTCATCTGGTCCATCGACCTTTTTTCCAGAACTGTGGGATGCTCTTTTAAATAGCTTCTTCGCAAACTCTAACGTGTCCATCCTATATTTGCAGCTAACTACAGTGGTTTGCATCTTGCAGTGTAGCCTCTGTAATTTCTGTTCTTGAAGTCTTCTGCAGACAGTGGGCTTGACAAATCCACACATGGCTCCTGAAGAGTGTTTCTGATCAGTGGACAGGTGTTTGGGGATTTACTTTATTATAGGAGAATTCCTCTGTCATCAACTGTGAGGTCTTCCTTGGCCTGCCAGTCCTTGCGATTAGTAAACCCCACCAGAGTTTCCTTTCTTCACAATGATGTTCCACAACAGTCGAATATGGTAAAGCCTAAAGTTTGCTGATGTTCTAAACAGTTAATTCGTGTTTCTCAGTCGCGTATAATGCTTCTTTGACTTTTATTGACACAACATATGAGCCTCATGGGTTGATAAAACAAAAAAAGTTTCCAAAGGCGATTGGAAGGCAATGGGGGAAAGACTGGTGCGTAGAGCTCTCCTATACATGCATTAAGGAGGCATTGAAACATAGCAGAGCAATTACAAGGGAGACAAACAAGCTGGAAACCACAGCAGGTGAGCATCCCATCTATGGAGTGAAGGAATGGCGACTTTTCGGGTACGCGATCCTTCTTCAGAATTGATGTGGGGGGGTTCGGGGAAAAAGAAGGGAAGATGCGAGACACCTCTTCTTTTTCTTTTCCCACCCCCTCCCCACATCATTTCTGACCCAAACGCCCGCCATACCTTCGCTCCATAGATGTCTGCCTCACCCCTGAGTTTCTCCATCTTTTTTGTCTACCTTCGATTTTTCCAGCATCTGCAGTTCTTTCTTAAACAGAGCAATTACAAACATCTGTGAAGCCATGTGTCCCAAACATTATGGTGCCCTGAAATGGGAGTTCTATGTATAAACACAGCTGAATTTCTACATGATGAAACCAAAATGTATAAAAATACCCTTTAATTAAATCTGACTTTGCACCTTCACCACATTTTTTATTTCTATTATAAATCTCAAATTGTGGAGTACAGGGGCAAATGAATAAATGACGGGTCTTTGTCCCAAACATTATGGAGTGCATTGTATCTGCCTCCACCATTCATTCAATCAATCTATCAATCAATCAGTTTTATAAAGTGCAAGTGAAATGAATTTGCCAGCAGCGGTACAATGAAAAAGAACACACAAAAACACAAAAAGAATTTAACACAAACATCCATCACAGCATTCATCACTGTGAGGGAAGGCACTTCTTCTTTCGTCTGGCGTGCACAGCCTAAAGTTGTTTGGACACTTGTTCTATATTTGATCTTTCCATTTGTGCACATCGAAAGGGATTGCATCAGGTCCGAAACAGGGCGAACCACGTGTAGGGTCGCAATCTTCCTCCCCGTGGAAGGCACAAAATTTGGCCAGTCCTCCATTTTCCCCCGTGGCCGGGACCTCAACCCTCTGCAGCCAGATGAGTAGACAGGTAAAGTCCAGGAAAGTTCTGAAACGGTAGCCTCCCCAGGCCGGCGGTCGAAGATATTTTAAAGTTTTCCCGCAAAGCGCTGCGTCAGAAGCACCGCAGACTGGCAGTGCCGGTGGTCGGAGCTCTCCCTCCCAGGGGTCCCGGCGAGGACCCTGCTCCTGTTGGCAAGTCCACCACGCGCGCCCGGCGGCGTAAAAGGTGGCTGCGGTCCCGGCGGTTCAAATAAAGCGCTTCCCCTCCTGGTCCCAAACAGATGGGGGATCCAGGCCCAGGATGCCATGTGGGCTGGAGCTCAGCAGACCCCAGCTCAGCTGCCTGCGGGCCAGCGAACGGGAACGCTCCCCTCTGGCTCGCCGGACGTCTGACGACGAGTGTCCACGCCTGCACCTGCCGCTGAAGCCCAGTGCGTCTCCGGAAAGGCTGCACCGATCCTCGATGTTTAGGCCAACGGGGGAGGCGACATTTTATCCCCTTACTAAACCCCCCACACGCACCCCCCACACCTCCCCCCCAAACAAGACACAGAAAGAAATATTAAAAACATACATTTAAATACACTAAAAAAAAGTTGAAAAAACTAACGCGCTGCTGGCAGGGCTGCCGGTTTGCAGCGCCCCCACCGACAATATCCCTGGCAGCACGTTCCAAGCTCAAACTCTGCGATTGTTTCAATTTTGCTAGACATTACACTTTTACATTCACTAATGCGCTCCTCATTACATTTAGACATTTTTATGTACACATTTTTAATAAAATCCTTCCCCCCCCCCCTTCAAAATGTTAAAAAAAATCAAACAGCTCTCACCCATAGGATGTTGGTGAATGTTCCATTGTGTGATGTCACAATGCCATCCCTCACAGATGTCCAATCCTAATGGATCATCATTTACATGCTGCCCTAGCTTGCACCAGCCCACCCCCCCCCTCCCCCCCACCCCCCCCCCCCGCAACCTGTTTCGAAAAGCGAGATCACATGTGTGGGAAAGAGAAAGGAATAGATGGACCTGCCCCAACCCCTCCCCCCTCCCCCACTACCCACCCACTCTTTCCCGTCTCCCCCCACCCCTCTCCCCCCACGCCTCTCCCCCTTCTCCACACTATTCCCCCTCCCTCCACGACCCCATCTCCCTCCTTCCCCTCAACTGCGCTCCGCGCCACGCCTCCCGCAGCTGGAATCCGCCCACTGGCGCCCAGCACGCTCCAACCCCACCCCCCCCCCCCCCCCAATTCTCAAAATGCTTTCTGCCAATCGGAGTAGAGATAAGGCGTACATTTCCGCTATAACTCCCGCTGGCGCAGCTCGCGAAGCCCCGCCCCCCCCCTGTGCCGCCCTCTCCATTCCTCTGGCTCCAGAGAGACACAAGCAGGATCCGTTGGTCACAAGCCCACAGCTCCACTCTCTAGCCCCGGCATGCTTCTGCAGAGTGGGAGAAGAGATAAGAGTGACGACGGCTGGGTAAAGGCTCGATCCTGGGAGGTGAAGGAGTGGGGGATTGTGGGGGGGAGGTGGGGAGGGAGAGTGGGGAAAAAGGGGAGAGGAGAGGGAATAGATGGACTGCCCCCACTCCCCCCTTTCCCCCTCCCGTCCCCACTCTTACCCCTGCTCCCCCCCAACCACCCCTCTTCACCCTCTCTCCCCTACCTAATCATATCCTCTTCCCACTCCTCTCCCCTCTCTCCCCCACCCCACTCCCCCTCTCTCCCCCTACCCTATCCTGCCCCTCTGCCCTCTCCCCACTTCTTCCCCCTCTCTCCCCCTACCACATCCCCACCCCACCTTCCCTCCCCCTACCTCCCCCCCTATCCCCCCTACCCCCTCCCCCTCCTCCCTTCCCGCCCTCCCCCCGCCCCCCCCTTCCCCCATTCCCCTCCCCTCCCCTCGCCCCCTCTCAGTCCACCTCCCTCTCTCTCCTCCCCTCAACTCCTCCTCCATCTCTCTCACCCCTCCCCCCACACCCTCACCCCCCTCACCCACCCTTCCTCACTCAACCCCCCTCTCCTCCTCCCCTCCACCCCCTCTCCCTTTGTCCCTTACTCTTCTGCCTCAGCCCTTTCTGTCTCCTCCCCTCCTTCTCGTCCCTCCCCATCTCTCTCCCTCCCTTCCCCCACTCTCTCTCTCTCTCTCCCCCCTCTCTCTCCCCCTCTCTCTCCTCCCCCTCGCTCTCTCTCCCTTCCCCTCTTCCCCCCCCCTCGCTCTCTCACCCCCCTCTTCCTCCCCCCCTCTCTCTCTCTTCCCTCCCCTCTCTCCCCCTCCTCACTCCCTCCCCTCTCTCGTGTCCCTCCCGTCCCGGCGCCGTCTCTCCCTCCCTCCTCTCTCTCTCTCTCTCTCCCGCCCCTCCTCTCTCTCTCTCTTTCCCCCCCCCCCCTCTCTCGCCCTCCCCCTCTCTCCCTCCCCCCTCTCTCTCCCCACCTCGCTCTCTCCCTCCCCCCCCTCGCTCTCTCCCCTCCCCCGCTCTGCTACCCTTCTCTCCCCCTTCCCCCCTCCTCTCTCCTACCTCCCTTCCCCCTCGCTCTCTCACCTCCCCCTCGCGCTCATTTCCCTCCCCCCTCTCACTCCCCTCCCGCCCTCTCACTCTCCCTCCCCCCTCTCACTCTCCTCCCCACCCCCTCTCAACTCTCTCTCCCCCCCTCTCACTCTCTCTCATCCCCACCCCCCCCCTCCGCTCCCTCCGTCCCCCCTCCTCACTCTCCCCCCCCTCTCACATCCTCCCCTCCCCCCCCCTCACTCTCCCTCACTCTCCCCCCTCTGCTCCCCCATCTCTCTCCCTCCCCTGCTCTCTCCCTCACTCCCCCTCTCTTCTCCTCCCTCTCTCTTCTCAATCCCCCTCCTCTCTCTTCTCTCTCCCCCCTCCCTCTCTCTCTCCCCCCCTCTCTCTCCCCCTTCTTCTCTCCCCTGCCTTCCCTAAACCCCTTCCCCCTCCCCTCCGACACCCTCTCCCCTCCACCCCTCCCCCACCCCCCCTCCACTACCCCCTTCCCTCTCATCCCTCCCCTCCCCTTCCCCCCACCTCTCCCCCTCCTTTCCCCTCCCCCACCTCCCCCGTCCCTATCGCCTCCACCTCTTCCCCTCCTTCTCACCCTTGGGGGGGGGCATCTCCCCCCTATCCCCTTGCCGCCCTCTTTCTGTCCCTCTCCCCCTCTCTTTCCTTCCATCTCTCTCTCCCCCCTTCCCCCCTCCGCCCCCACCCTCCCTCTCCTCCTCCCTCCACACCCCCCCCCTGTCTCTTCCCTTTCTGTCTCTGCCTCTCCTCACTGTCCTCCCATTCTCTCTCTGCCCTCACTCTCTACCACCCTCTCCCCTCTCAAGAACACGCCTGCGAGTTGGGGGCTATGCGTCAGTGGCTCGGGCGGTTATGGGGTAAAGGATCTAAATTAATAATAATAATATAATATCAAGGGGTAAGTTCGTGTGTGTGAATGCTGCAGAGAACCGCCCCCGCCCCACCCCCCCCCGTAAACGTGATTTGCGGGAACATACCCCACGATCTGCACTTGGTCTAGTCTCCTTCCATTAAATTTTGCCCCTATCACCCTTAAAGCTATGCTCTCTAGTCCTTTATAATTTCCACACCCCAGGAAAAAAGTTCTGATAATCTATAATATTTTTGCAATTGCTTTAGGCTCAAATCATAAATTCAAAAGTAAAATCAGTTGACACAAATGTATGAAGAATTATGCCTGAATTCCTAATATTCCCTTTCAACTTGTGTTGCTAAATGTGAACTGTATTAACTCATGTTGCACTGCTGGTTTTTAACTCAAATAAAATAAAAAAAGGTAAAATATTTCCTGTTTGGAAACCAAATCACACTTCTATTTAAAATCGAAGCACAAAGTGCCGGAGGAACTCAGCAGGTCAGGCAGCATCTGAGGAGGGAAATGGACAGATGACACTTTAGGTTGGGACCCTTCAATCTGAAGTGTGAACTCTAGATTCTGGCTATTGCTGTTTTGCGTATTTCCGTCTAATACTTTCATTGTCTTAAATTTCAAATATCCTCTATTAATATTTATTGAAATTTCTTTATTAGATATAAGATAAATTTAATAAATAAAAACAAGTGAATTTTATCATTGGTTATTTTTTTCTAGGTCTAATGATGTATCTATTTTTGTTTTCGAATGCCAAGATATTCATGCAATTTTGGCACATATACAATTTTTTTTCTTTGCAACTGTGGTGTCATGTTAAAATTAATTCAAACATTCATTGTAGTTCATTTGATTCTAATCATATGTACACTTACATTTTATGTTACTGGGATGGAAATATCCTATTGTTTCATGGGTGACATTGTGATACCTTTTTTTTTTGTTTCTTGGTTTGTTTTGTTTAGCTGTTTTGGTTGGTAGAAAAAATCTTTCCGCCCATGTCATTTTTTTTTACTCCAAGCTGGCTTGGGCTATCGGATGTCCAGATATGTGGTTAAAGACAATAAGCCATTGGCTTTGGCAAGTCTAGTTTTAATGGTACTTTTTTACCGATGGAGTTAATAAACCCAGTGCAATCACTGCTAACTGTCTAGAGGCCGTATCCCCAAGTAATTTTTACATAGTACAAAAATATTTAAGCGATCTTTTGTTTTATTGTGTTTAATCCAATGATGATAATAGTGAAGAGATCAGTAGAAAACTATCTTATTTTCATAATTCCATTTTCCACATTAATTATCCTAAATTAACTGAAATAGTACTGTCACGTAATGACATTTTATATTTAATTTTTTACTTAATCTCATTCAGACAATGCATCTTTAAAAATTGTTACCAGTCTTTGTTTGATAAATGCTCAGCATCTGCTCTATTTTTAAGGTGAAAGCCTGTTCTTGGGTCAGTTAGGTGCTGTGATTGTTGTTTAAAATCTCACATGTATTATCTCATCAGAAAATTACGGAGAGCTAGGGATGGGAGTTTGTCCTACAAGTTTGCATGTGATACAGCATCGGGCCAACATGGTAGAACCAAATTTCTGAAGTGCAGCATAACATTCACATGCTACTGAGGACAAATCTATAACCAGAGATGTTCCAACAATGGCAAATAAACAATAATCTGGAACAGAACCTGCATAATGATTTTTTCTTTCCTTAGTGCCCCTCACACTGAGATGTGAAAGTGAGATGTGAATCTTGCCAAAAACAAATTCTATATGAAATACATTGTTGTGAATTTGGGTGCTTTGGAACCAGACTTAAAATAACACTACGTACTGACTCCTGACTCGGGAGTTACACTAACAAGCTTCTTTATTCCAGGGACGCCACCTCGAGTCTCTCCTGCGAATGCATACTTGCACAAGACATCACATATGCGAATAATATCACATACCTAACATAACATTGACTAGATTATTGACTGCAATAGAGATCTAACTTTGCTTGGTTAGTTGATTAACTGGTGTTGGAAATAAGCACAGATAAGTGTCTACATTTTATCATGATTTAGTTCTTTAATTTGTGAGTGTTTAATGTATTTTGCGATCCAAATCATATTTATAGCATTGACTGAAACCGAATGGTAGCACTCTGCGAACTTTCCCTCTCACCCCATCTGCAAACAAGTCAATATTGGTTTAAACAATGAAAGCAATCACTTCAAAGATATAATGCACAATAAAATCTGAAAAGCTTTCAATATTCCTAGGTCTTGTTACACTTTTTAAAAATTTATAAAATGTATTAGTCATAATATGCATTTAAACCAATTAATAATTTCTCTCTGTTTCTCTAGATCTTTGTACCAGTCCTTTCAAGCAAGAGAAACCACAGAGCATGCACACTGTTTATTTCACAAGATTAGATCGCCATTTCGAAAGCTATATAAAACAAGATTTATTGGTGAATGTCAAGCGATGGGACGCCCCTCCTCCCTATATCAAGGGCAACAGGCAAAGTAGGAGCAGCAATCGGAATGGGAATGAAACATAAACCAGTTGGGTGAGTAAGTCTTAAGTAGGCATAATAGACAGTAGTGAACTCAGTTCAGATATATCTTAGCAAGCTGCAGTGCACATTGGATTTCTGTTAATTATTTACTTAAGAATCATTAATATTTGTGTCACCAATAACTTGGAAAGACCGAATAATGTTGCCGATTATGTGCAATGCACTATGAGGGTATTTGAACATTGAAAGGCATAAAGTGCTGCAGTAACTGTGCAGGTTAGGCAGTATTTCTGGAGGATATAGATAGGTAATGTTTTGGTTTGGGTCCATTCTTCAGACTGATTATAGTAGGGGGAGAGAAAGCAGGAAGAGAGATGTGGCAGGACAAAGCCTGGCAATTAATGTGGATACATGTGAGGGGGACTTTCATCTATAGCCTAGGGCCATCTGCCAATCAAACACCCATCACCTGTATCCACCTATTACTTGCCAGGCATTGTCCTACCCACACCTCTCTTCCAGCCTTCTCCTCCTTAATTCAATCAGTCTAAAGAAGGGTCACAACCTTAAATGTCACCAATCCATTTCCTCCATGGACGCTGCCTGACCCACTAAGTTACTCCAGCACCTTGTATCTTTGTTTGTAAACCCGCATCTGCAGTTCCTTTTGTCTACGTTTGAACATTGCACTGCTGTGGGGTATAAAATGGCCAAGAGCTTCATGCATCAAAATTATACAACTTGTCCAATTATCCCCCTTTTTAACCACTTAATTTAGTTTTACCTCTTAATTATAGTGCTAATTACTCACTTGCTGGTATCTAGTAACTAAATGTCGAGTTCCATCTCATGTTGGGTGTATAAATACAAGCTATTTTTACTATTAATCATTGGATAAACAGTTGATTTCCCCATATAGTCCATACCTTTTCCAGTTTTTCCAGAAAATAATATATAATGCATGTTTGAATGCTTTATTTACTATTAAATCATGATGAATTATGTTGTATCTGCGTGTTTATTGAACTTCCTGTAATTGAATACTTTATTTAAATCACAACATTTTAATCAAATAAACCGTTGCTTGGTTATCTGCAGGTGGGACTGTTCAACCATGGGACAGGTTTTCTCCTTGTGAAACAATTGTCCTCAGGTAGTTACAAGGAAAGGAATGCACAAAGGTTGGGGCTATCTAATTTTATATACATGCCATCATGTGGTATTGATTAAGATGAACATAGACACAAAATGTTGAAGTAACTCAGTGGGTCAGCTAACATCTCTGTATAGAAGAAATGGGTGACGTTGCGGGCCGAGATCCTTCATTAGGATGCCACTGAAGATAGAATTTTGAGTTGTTTTATGGTTTGAAACCGAATTGTCTAGTTTTCTAAGGTAGTGAAATCATTTCTCAATCCTCATCACAATGTTGAAACTCCACCATCAACAAGTTTCTCACTAGAGTGGAGCTAAATATTGAACAAATGAAAAAATGCCACTAGAGTTTGGCTGTAACCTGGTGGCTATTATCTGTTTTAGTTCATAAGTTATAGGAGCAGAAATAGGCCATTTGGTCCAACGAGTCTACTCCGCCATTCAATCATGACTGATCAACTCCATTCTCCTGCCTCTCCCCATAACCTTTGAGACGCTTATTAATCCAGAATTTGCCAATCACAGCTTTAAAAATACACAATGACATCTCTGCAAGTGTCTGTGGCAATGAATTCCACAAATTCACCAACCTCTGACTAAAGATATTCCTCCTCATCTACTTTCTAAAATTCTGTACTTGCATTCTAAGGCTGCACCTGCTGTTCCTAGATTCTCCCACTCTCTTTAGGAGCTTTTACTTGCAAGGTTCAGGAATAGCTACTTCCCCACAGCCATCAGGCTATTAAACCTGGCTCGGACAAAACTCTGAACTTTAATACCCCTTTACAGTTTGTATTTACGTATGTAATGGTATATGGACACACTGATCTGTTTTGTAATCAATGCCTACTATGTTCTGTTGTGCTGAAGCAAAGAAAGAATTTCATTGTCCTGTCAGGGACACATGACAAACTCTTTTGACTTTGACTTAAAACAAACCGCTTAGTTGACCATATAACTGATCCCCATCCTGTATATTACTGACAATTGGACTATCTACAGCATGCCTCACAAAGCAAGGAAGAACTATGTCCAATATTTGTAGTATCATTAAGGCTCCAATTACATTCATTGGGTTTCAATGGGCAGGCATGTCATTTACATACTGAATACAGACTCCTGAAGCAGTCACTCTTCTTCACACGCCATCTCAGATTATCAGAAGAGCAGCACAAAAATAATTTGTATTATTATCAAAGCCTCCATGAAAAGTTGAAAATACCCATCAACGCATGGGAATCCCTTGCCTCAACCACTTGATGTGGAGAAGTAATATTTGGGATTGCACTGAGAACCTAGAGCCTCTTTTCAGGAAGGGCAGGGAAGTCCAGTAAAAATGGTAGCAATGCACTGCCTCTTATTGTTCGCTCATCTGCCTCCTTAAACATTTCCTTCCCCACATATGGCAGTCAGGATCCCTCATTAGATTCATCAGCTGCCCTAGAATACATGGACTGGAATGGGAAATGTGTAATTCCTGGTCCTGAGGGAAATTCTGCTGTTTGGTTATTTTAATTTGACTTAATAAATCCAGTTTGATTTTTGTTTTGAACTTGATATTTAAATAAGTAAGATGGAACAGTAGGACTGTGGAATATTTATTAATTACAGTTTTTTTTGATCAAAAAGATTTGTTGTTTGCCATTTAGTCATGTTTTTTGACTTCTCTCATGCTTTTAACACCATCTGGGCTGCACTGATAGGGAGCAAACTGACGAAGAAACGGGTGGATGCTCCATTGGTGTCCTGGATCACCAACTACCTGACTGGACGACCATAATATGTCAGGCTGCAGAACTGCATGACTCGGACATGGTAGTGAGCAACACAGGGGCCCCACGGGGGACGGTCCTCTCTCCCTTCCTGTTCACCATCTACACCTCAGACTTTAGATATAACTTGGTCTCCTGCCACCTGCAAGAGTTTTCAGATGACTCTCCAATTGTGGGCTACATCAGTGAGGGGAGGGAAGCTGAATACAGAGGTGTAGTCAGCGACTTTGTTGCGTGGTGTGGGCTGAATCACCTGCAGCTCAACACTGACAAGACTAAGGGGTTAGTGGTGGACGTTAGGAGGAGAGGAATACACCCCTGTCCCCCTGTCTCCATCAATGGTGTGGATGTGCAGTTTACAAAGGAGTACAAATACCTTGGAGTGACCCTGGACAGTAAACTGGACTGGTCCAGGAACACTGAGGCCCAGTACAAGAAGAGACGGAGCCTGGGCGAAATAAAGTTCTATTGTCACTACTACAAATTATTTTGTGCTTATTACTAAATTTTGGGTTCTAGTGAGTCTACACCCGTCTTTGAAAGCAAACATTTGTCTTGGGCATTGGATGTAGTGCAAACCCTGTACCTGGTACACAATGGAATTTTAAAATGAATCCCATCATTAATTGCTTTCTGCACTGCCTTTGTGCTCTTCCACACCAAATGATGTATTGTGTTTTTTATGTCACCAGTGCAAAATTGTGTGATGCAAATGAGGTTTTCGGGACTTGCTCGCTGAATTAGATCAATTGGCGTGTTAGAACATGCAACTATTTAAAGGACATGTGTTTATGTTTCTGTCATGGAGTTTGACACATTCACTTTCATCTGGGTTCTTACTCTATGACAGCATTTACTGCATGCTGCTATCAGACTAGTTTGATGTCAAGTGAACTGGCAGCCTCTGGTCCCATTCACCCATTCCCCAACTTCTTCCTGATCCACATTACTACCACTTAATCCTTTTATTACATCCTCATGATTCTTTATGATATATCCTGCCCCTAACAACCCCAGTCCGCTGCAATACTCGTTACCTCGGTGATTTCCATTATCCATAAAGGATGGATATGTTGATAAAATAATTTGGTGTGAGTGTTTTCATGTCAGGCTATTCTGCTGTACGTGACCCCTTGAGTCTTGTGTGCCATAGAATATCAGTGCCAGGGACCTCGCACAAAACATGTATGCCCCACCCTATGTATCCTTGGGTTTTCAGGCATTTGTAATATTGCTCATTCATTGACTTTATTTGTGCAAATCATAATTCAGCTCCATTTAGCAGGATCATTTACTTTAGTGATACTGCTGTGTATTTTGTCTTGAAAGCCAGAAATTAAAAATGATATGTTATTAGTTGTTTGGGAGATCTGTTTGGTTGGCTCTCCCACCTCCTTAACTCTGCTTATACCTTGTGAAAGTTGAGCACCCAAGTAGGTTGGAGGCCAAATGGAAATTAAAGGAATTGAAATGTGAGAGGAACTGAAACTGGGACTATGGCATACTACTAGAGAAGAGAAAGGAAAGTAGTGATTGATTTTATTTTTATACAGACTTAACGCCATGAGTATCTAAGCTGCAGATTTCTTTCCTTATTTTTGGTGGTGTGCAGCCTTAAAATGTGTTGGGAAACATCAGTGATATATTGCTTTTCAAATCACTTAAGTAGAAACCCTCTCATCAATTGTGAAAGCGTAGTAGATGTTTAGATAGACATTTAGTATCCTTGGTGAAGCATCTGTTTCCAATGCGCAGATTGAATTTATTCCAAATACATTATACCTTAAACATTTTGTCAAATAATCTTATTTCATTTCTTGTGTAGGAAGTCCTATTAGATGTTGTTCTGCAGGTGCTTGAAATACTGAATCAATGAACCTTGCAGAGCCTCTTCTTTCAAGAACTGTATTTCCTAAACAATTGGTCTGTAAATTTCTTTGTGGTCTGAGAAGTTAGTGTTGGTTAAAAACTAGGCACTGACATAATTTCAGAAACAAAGTAACTGCTATAATGCAGCAGAAGTCAATAAATGTATTATAATAGTAAAAATGTATCCAATATGAAAAATTGGATTTCAATTTTTAAACTCTTCTGCTTTTATAGATGCATTTTAACTTGTTTCCTTTAATGTAATTGATTTGGACCATTTTAAACTTTGAGTTTCTCTTTTTTCTCTCCCTGCTGGTCCAGCTCTTGTTGGCTTCAAGAGTCAAGGATCAAGAGAATTGAGAGTATTTAAGTGTCATGTTCACCAAAAACTGGTTAAGCAAATGCCAAGGATTGCCCAAAGTGTCGATAAATGTGCAAAACTATAGATGTTGCAAGTTACATTCAATTGTAACATATTCTAGACTAAAGTGGTGTAAAGTATTTATCTTCTGTGTATTGAAGTCTTAGCAAGATCTGGGAAACACTGGAAATAAAATGAATCAAGATGACTTATCAACAGGCTTAAATGGAAACAAGAGATACTGTAACTGAATGACAGAAATAGATTGAGGAAGAAGTGGTTTGTGACATACACAAGTTTATCACTTTGATATTGAGGTCTTGATTTATTAATGTGTCGTTCAGGTTTTAATAACATTGCCTCTGTCCTATTATGTTATTTTTTAGACTGGATCATTATGACCGGTTAATAATTCACCCAATTGAGTCAATGGTGATCAAATGGACTCATCAAATTCGGGATGTACTGAAGAAGGATTCTTCTGAACCTTTGCTTCAAGGAATGAATCCAGGTCCAGAGACAGAGTTGGATTTCTGGAAGGCAAGGAAAGCAAACCTCCTTTGTGTTTACGAGCAAGTGAGTGTAATTAAAGCAAATATCCTGTAATAACTTTGTCTTTGCTTCTCAATTCTGGCCATGGCCTGAAGTTGCAGAACCTAATTTCATTGCTATGCTGTGTGTTGATAAATAACTGATGGAAATGATTCCTATTTTAACTGTTAGCTTCAGACCCCTGGTATCCGAAAAATGGCCAAGATCCTGGAAATAACAGAAAGCAGCTATTTCCCCACTTTCAAAGCAAGTTTACAAGATGTCGTAGGTGGTGGGTATGACTACACATTTTGTTAGTAACAATTATGGTATGGTTCTAAAGCAAATATGATCAGTAATGACTCTGAACAGTGTAAATATTAATTCTAGTTTGTTGATTCTTAGGCTGACTATGCCAATTTTTTATGTTGTTGGAAAACACTCTGGATCATGATGTTGCCAAGTTGTTGCAATTGTTTTAGACTCTTGTGAGGATGCTTCAGTGAAATATCACCAACAATGTAAAGGTTGGGTTTGGCAGAACAAGATAATTTAATATCAAAGGTATGATAGAATTTCATTAACCCCAGGAAACACATGTGTACTGTGCAGGGGACCCACACCAGTTTCTGTGTGGGTCCCCTTATTTTCCACAAATGGGGTTAAGTGTAAATAATATCAGAGGACTCAAACGTTTGTTCAGTCAGACCATCACCATCTGACACAGAGGCCAAAGCTGCACCTAAATGGAGAGCTGACCACAGAATCTTTCCAATTCTGGAAATCATTTTGCATTTGGCTAAATGTGTTGTAGCCAAGGCAGATGTCATGGGGGGTGCCATTTTATATCCAGAGAGTCAAATAGAAGTGAAGTGCATTTGGTGGGAATTGATCAATAGCCAGAATGAAGACACGAGAACTTGATCCCAGTTCCAAGGTAAACTTGTGTAGGAAAGAACTGCAGATGCTGGATAAAATGGAAGGTAGACACAAAATGCTGGAGTAATTCAGCGGGACAGGCAGCATCTCTGGAGAGAAGGAATGGGTGATGTTTTGGGCCTCGACCCGAAATGTCACCCAAGATAGACTTGATCCAAGATAAACTTGAAACCCTCTCTGGAGGTTCCAACAAGCAGTGTAATTATAACTAGACAACACCAAAGCAATTTTCTATTTTGCTGCTCATGGTCCTAAAGAAGCAGTTCAGATCATGCTTTCCAACATGACCAGGAGCAAGAGATTAGATTGAGAATCATGGGTAGAATGATTATGTTTTGTTTCCACAGAGCTATCCATCTTGTTTGCTACAATATGGCAGTGAACTGTCCTTCCCCCCCCCCCTCGAGCTGACAAGTCACTGTGAGATGCCGGATGCATGGCATTGACAACAAATCTTTTAATTGCTCAGCAAAATCTGAATTTTCAGAGAATTATAGCTATTCCAGTTGATGAAGAGATTGACGAGTGGAGTGCAAAATATTAAATATGGGTGCCTAGTATTGCTATCTGGTCTTACCCGAGGAGATCCAGATAAATATGCTCCCATTTTAAAGAATGCCTTAATAAGGGTGTCATAAGAGATGGCTTGAGACCCTTCTTCAGCCTCTTGCTCTGGAGCTGAGCCTAGAATCCAGGTGAGTTGACAGCCCCAGCCTTCTGGCGTCAGAGGGTGAGGCGAGGATTGGCAGAGTCACCGGTTGTGGCTGGAGTGCAGGTAATGGTCAGCAGTGGCTGCAGCAGAGCAGGCATGGCCAGGAAGTGGCTGAGGAAGCTGTGTGGGCCAGCAGTAGTGGCAGGTGGTCTGGTCTGGAAGCTGCCGGGGTGGCAGTGCATGCCGGGGTTAGTATTGGAAGCCCAGCCTAGTGGTGAAAATCAATAGGTCCAGCTTGGAAGTAGCCACGAAGGCAGTGCTGGCCTGTGGGAATTACTGCGTGGGGCCTCCATCCGCTATAACCTAAATCCATTACAAAGAGGTCCGTTACACTGAGGGTTTACTGTAACTGCATTAATGTTGTATATCAACCACCATTGGAATTGACCTACAGGTTAAGTGAGTTTCATGTCTACATGTAGGTGCGTAAGGCCACAGCTCTCCCTTCATCTGCCTAGGATAATCTTGGTGTTAAAATGCATCGTTCCCTGGAACTAGTGGAGGAAGGAGGGAGGCTTCTAAAAGATCACTTTAAGAGGCTAGAGCCCTTCTCTTCTTTCTTCTCTGACCTCTTCTGCCTAAATAAACTTTCAAAGAGACCAATATCTCTAGCGGCACGGCAGCTCTAAACATCATTTTGATGGAGCCCAATGCGCTCTCCTCTGACTGACTGACTGCAATAATTGATGATCTAAGCAGAGCAGGTGCAGTGCTTGTCCCTAATGTTCAAACCTGATTTATTTTTTTGTGCAAGGACCATTCTGTTAACAACATACATATTTGAATACATTTCAGAAAGGGAATCTCATATATATATATATATATATATATATATATATATATATATATATGATTTTCATGTGTTCATTATGTGAATGGATCTGCACTATCCAAAAATACATACAAAGTACAATAACTACAATCATGCACCTAGGCAGTACACAAAGAGTCACCAAGTTTCTGGCGCCAACAAAGGCAAACAATTTCTTAGTACAGTCTTATATTCGCGCAATGGCGAACCAGGCCTGCTGCCACAGGCGGCCAAACTTCTGCACAGGAGCAGAAGTAGACCATTTGGCCCATCGAGTCTATTCTGTCATTCAATCGTGTTTAAGAAAGAACTGCAGATGTTGGAAATATCGAAGGTAGACGAAAATGCTTGAGAAACTCAGCGGGTGAGGCAGCATCTATGGAGCGAAGGAATAGGTGACGTTTCAGGTCGAGAACGTTCGTCTGAAGAAGGGTTTCGACCCGAAACATCACCTATTCCTTCGCTCCATAGATGCTGCCTCACCCGCTGAGATTCTCCAACTTTTTTTGTCTACCTGTCATTCAATCATGGCTGATCTATCCTTCCTTCTCAATCGCATTCTCCTAGTTTTTCCCCCATAACCCTTGATACCCTTACCAATCAAGTATGTCAATCTCTACCTCACAAATACCCAATGACTTGGCCTCCACAGCCGTTTGTGGCAATGAATCGCTTTCAAATAAAAGCTTTAAATAAATTTATTGAATGAACATAAAGGATGTCATAGAAAATAATCATTTATTACAAAATACACATTTTAAAACTTTGCTTTTCTCAAAGTACATCTGTTTTATACTGACTTTTTTACTGTTATAATTTCTTAAAGCTCTGATCGAAGTCCAAGACATCGACCTACATCTTCGACCACTGCAACACCATATTGAAATTCTGCAAGAAATTGAATTTTCAAAGATCCCTGTATTTATTCCAGCTCTATTTCATACCATCTGTCTCATCTGGAGCCATTCCAAACATTATTGCTTTCCTGTACGGATCATAGTCCTCCTGCAGGAATTCTGCAACTTATTAATCAAACAGGTAATTTTAGATCAGCTTCATGTTAAATTATAGACTATGGCATGCCAAGTGATTATGATTCCAAATTAAAAAAAAATCCTGGCTGTTGTCGGTGAAGCACTGTGGAGATTTGCCATTGATTTTCACATCCAGTTCACACTGCTTCTTCAAACCAGCGAAGTATTTGATCAAGGTACAAATAATTAAATGGTAAAAAGCCAAATAGTTTCCTTCGAAAACAGTTGAGTATTCATGGTTTTATTTACATCAAACACAAAGTGGTGGTGTCTAAACAATTTATTGGATTATGTTATTGTTATTGCTGTATTCAGTAGCCTTATTGTGTCAGTATACTGATAGATATTAAGATGGAAAAAATATCTTTGTTGCTACATTTTCCAATACGAAATTCATTACCGTTGTAACCTTTAGCAGTTGAATATGAATTTGCATTTAATGCTAGAAATGGAAACTGTAAACAAAATCATGGTTCTTAAAGTTTATTTATCTACAAACGGTCAGTGTAAATTATGAAGATGCAAGAGAGAGTTTGTGGAATCCTGTGCAAAAATCAAGCTGCTGGAGACACTCAGCCAGTCAGGCAGCATTTATGGAGGGAATTAAAGGCCTGTCTCACGGTGCGAGTTGACCCACGAGGGACCCTGAGCTTTCACTCGCGGTAATCACGTACAATCAACGTAGCGGGAACGTCGGAACTCGCGCGAGCAACTTAGCGACTCGTGGCGCTAACGGCAGGTACCCGTGAAACTTGTTAACTCGTGAAAAAATTCAAGCATGTTTGAGGTTTCCCACAAGTCAAATTTACTGTTCAAGTTAAAAATTGAAACATTCTATTCAAGAATAATGTTGTGTGGTTCGTTGGATTTGTCCATTCTCAACTTAAAATTGTCCATAATCTATAACTTTTAAAGCATTTAGTGAAACACTACCCCCCATTGTAATAACGTAGTGGCCCGTGCGTTTACCTTAGTGATTTGTGAGTCTACCGTTGGCACTCTTTAACTCAGCGGGCAGGTAGCATCTCTGGAGAGAAGGAATGGGTGACGGGATGACATTTCCAAATTTCTCCAGCACCATGTGTTCACTTTTTGTCAACCAGCATCTGCCATTTCTTGTGTATGACATTATTTGTATCCGTGGCAGTTGATTGTCGCTCCCTTCAGTTTCCCAGGGAGTCGGGACGGGACTGGAGTTGGGAGGGAAAGGTGGGTGGTGAGTGTTTCACTAAATGCTTTAAAAAAAGTTATAGATTTTGGATTATTTTAAGTTGAGTATGGACAAATCCAACGAACCACACTACATTGTTCTTGAATAGATAACTTTGAATTCGTGATTTTTTAAAAAGGAACCAACATCTACAGTGCCTTGTGTCTTGGCAATTCATGATTCTCCACGCTGGGCAGAGAATGGGATTTGTAAGCGGCTAACTTCATTCTAAAACTTGGAATGTCACATTCGCGGCGCAGCAGTAGAGTTGCTGCCTCACAGCGCCAGAGACCCGAGTTCAATCCTGACGACTGGTGCTGTCCGTACGGAGTTTGCACGTTCTCCCAGTGACCACGAAGATTTTTCCCGGGTGCTCCAGTTTCCGCTCACATTCCAAAGACGTGCAGGTTTATATGTTAATTGTCGTCTGTAAATTGCCCCGCAGTGTGTAGGATAGAACTAGTGTCCGGGTGATTGTGGTCAGCATGGGCTCGGTGGGCCGAAGGGCCTGTTTCCACACAGTAACTAAACTAAAGGCCCTGAAGAAGAGTCCCGACCCGAAACGCCAACTATCCATTTTCTCCAGAGATGCTGCCTGACCTGTTGAGTTATTCCAACACTTTGTGACCTTTTGATTTAAGTTAATGCTTCAGCCCTTTCTCGAGGAATGGGAATTAGGGGAAGCAGTAGGAAATTTGTTGCTTGGCATTTAAAATAAATAAATTAGTCAGTACAGTAATTATTAAGTCAAAGTTACAGTTATGTAAGTGCAACTGCGGTAAAAGTGAGGAGAGGGGTGGGGTAATCAGGGGAACAAATGTATAATTAGCTGATCTGGAAAATGAGCAGAACGACTGGACGAGGGTTTGTTTGATGCCCAACACAAAATGTTGGAGTAACTTGGCGGGTCAGGCAGCAACACTGGAGAGAAGGAATAGGTGACTTTTCGGGTCGAGATCTTGCTTCAGAAGACGAGCCCTTATCCGAAACGTCACCTATCCACGTTCTCCAGAGATGTTACCCCAGCTTGTTGCGTCTGCCTTCCGTCTAAAGCCTTGGGATAATCGCCGACGTGAAGACGGTGCGAAGCCCCTGCACCCGTGCAATGGGTGGGGAGCTGGAGAGGGGAGGAAGGGGTCACACACATGGCCGGGAGCAGAGGGGTGGGGGTGGCGAAAGACAGGGCCAACAATGAGATGGAGAAAGACAGAAACACCGACGTGCAAAGGAGACCTACAATAGCGCATGATATCTCTCGCGTTATGGCGGGTGATTGTCGCCTGCCCGCTGTTTCTGACCCTAAAGCCTTGGGATCATTGCCCTTTGTGTTGGCGTGGAGGGGGAGGGGGGTATAATGCTGTTTGATTGCCCCCTGCTATCCCAGGGAGACACAGTGACTTTTGAGACTGGTGGGCAATCACTACCAAAGTGTCTGCCCACACAGTCAGTACATCTCTCCTACACTTGTCTCCCGCACTAAGATCATCCCGCAGAGAATGATCCAAACCTAACCCAAGAGCCTTGTCACCCCAGACCGATTAATGACCCTCGCGCACCCCCCCCCCCCCCCCCCCCCCACCTCCCTCCACCTCAACTTAACCCTGAGCTCCGTCTCCCAACAATCTGATGTGCAACTGATGTGAAGGAACAGCGGCTGCAGCCGGCCAGCTGGCACCCAGCATGGATTTCTCACACCCTCACACTCTTACCTTCATTCACGGTTGGCTCAAGAGTAACGGGAGAGGAACTTGGTAACTCGGGAGAGGAACTTGGAAAATTGCGGAAATGACATACCCGTGGGAACTCGGTTAAACACTTAAACATAAACTTGGAATCTCGTACATATCAATGAGTCTGTTTTTTTTCTTTCACTTGGGGTCACTCGTGGGTGGACTCGCACCGTGAGACAGGGCTTTTAGGCAGACAACATTTCATGTCATGACACCTCTGGAAAATTTGAAGGAAGGACCTGGAATGTCATCCGTTGATTAACCTCACTGATGTTGTTTGACCTGCTGAGTTCGATTTATGTATAAACAATAATAATGAGCAAAGTATTGCAGATGTTGGAAATATGTAACAAAGTACTGAAAATAATGAACAGGTAAACGGGTAAGACAGCATATTTGGAAAGAGATAGAGAGTTTACATTTCGGGTCAATGATCTGCAATCAAAACCTGGTTAAAGTTATGATCAAGCAATGCATTTGTGGAGTTTTCGACTCGGAAAATGTTTGCATTACCCTTGGGTTCGACATTATTTTTAATGATGAATTAAAGGTATATGTGCTTCATATCTGGACGATGTTTAAAACAACCTTTTTCACACTTCTAAGCTTATTTAAACATTTTACAGCTGTTTCTAAAAGAATGCTATTATCCCGTACCAACCTACATCTGCTGTTTTCTCCCACAATAATGACTCCCTTGAAAAAATTAATTGTTTTCCATATCTTGAGCCATCTCAATTGAAAGATGAAACATTGATGGTAAATATCATCATAATTTTCAGTGAAGCAGACAACTGAACTCACAGTCTATCAAGCAATAGCATTCCATGCCCTCCTCTATGCTACTGAGACATAATCTAAACACAAATGTCTCAAAGATACCAAGGATGTTCTCTCTGAAAAATCACTCCAATCCTTCAATTCCACTGGCTGGATAAAGGATACAGCATCCATTTATTCTCTCTAATTGACATTGGAACTCTCTTGAATTGCTAGCTTCAGCTGAGGCTTAATTTAAAATTGGTACATCGATGAACACAGTTCAATGAATTGATTTAATTTTCAAACCTCCAACAAATGTAGGTCTTGTTGTGTTGGTATAGTATTACTGTTGGCATGAATCCAACGTCTGTCTGTTTTGTTTTATTCTCGTGGTATGACTATACACATTGAATTATTAGCATTCTCCAGAATGAAAATCATTTCCAATGAGTAGAACCTTTTGTTTCATTTCACATAATGATAGGGGACATGTAATCTGGCAGCATGACCCGTGTATTCACTGCATTTGATTTTAATCTTTGTGTTAATAAATTCCTTAGAAATGTAGTGCAACATTAAATCACAGGTTATTTAGTTATCCTATACTATAGAAATAAGGAACTGCAGATGCTGGTTTACAAAAAAAGACACAAAAGCGCTGGAATAACTCAGCAGGTCAGACAGCATCTCTACACTACATGGATCTGTGACATATTCATGTTCTCCAGAGATGCTGCCTGACTTAGACAATAGACAATAGGCAGGAGTAGGCCACTCACCTCTTCGAGCCAGCACCGCCATTCAATGTGATCATGGCTGATCATCCCCAATCAGTACCCCTTCCTGTCTTCTCCCCATATCCCCTGACTCCTCTAATTTTAAGAGCCCTATCTAGCTCTCTCTTGAAACCCGACTTGTCGGGTTATTCCAACAATTTGTCCTTTTTTAATCCTATAATATAGCTAGAGAGCCACCAACCTTTTATGCATACAATGGAAAAATATTTAAGAAATCTACAAATATAGTATTAATTTTCATTTAATTATTTGAAAGGGTTGAGAGATTGATGGTAAAGTTTACTTTAAATCAAGTATATTGTATAAATTTTAAATACAATCTTCATAATAAGTTCACTTCAAAATGCAATGAACAGAAACGTTTTTACCACTAAATGTAAAGATGTAGTGCTACCTCATTATTACATTATGGTGTATCAGAAAATACTATTTTTGAGATAGGTATTCGTATTTAAAACTAACTTCCATTGTAAATGTGCTTCTTTCTAGGCCATAGTTTTTTTGTCACCAGAGGAACTATTGAAAAATGAGATTGAAGAGTCTTGGGAAAATATTCAAATATGTGTGAAAAATTTTAGGGTTTTTAAGGACTGTTTCTTGAAACACAAAGAAAAGCTGGTAACCTATTACACAAACTTGGATGATTGCAGATACTGGGATTTCCCACTATCAATGGTTTTCACACAGTTTGACAGGTTTTATAATCGCCTGTTACAACTTGAGGTAAACGTATATATGCAGCAACTGGTTATCAAGAATAAGCTTCGATGATATAGCAAGAGTTGGGAGCGTGTAATGGTGAATCGATCTCATACTGGTTTATTATTGTCACATGTTCTGAGATACAGTGAAACCTAGTCAAATCATATTATATAGGAATAGTCAAGCCATTACACAAGTACAACTGGTAGCCAGGACAATAACCTCTTCCTCAATGTCAGCAAGATGAAGGAGCTAGTTATTGACTTCATGAAGCATGGTGGAGTACATGTCCCCACCAACATCAGTGCTGCTGAAGTGGAAATGGTTGGGATTAATACCAAGTTTCTTTAATATTACCAATGATCTGTTGGACTAACTAAGAAGGCACACCAACGCCTTGTCTTCGTGATTTTGGCATGACTCCAATGATTCTTACCTAGTTGTACAGATGCATACTATCAGGTTGCATTACAGCTTGGTGTGGGAACAGTGCTTCCCAAGACTGTAAGAAAACAGCAGAGAGTTGTAAATGTAGCCCAGTCCATTGCACAGGACATACTTCCCACCTATAACCATATAACAATTACAGCACGGAAACAGGCCCTCTCGGCCCTTCCAGTCCGTGCCGACCATTTGTTTTCCCCTAGTCCCATCTACCTGCACTCAGACCATACCCCTCCATTCCCTTCACGTCCATATACCTATCCACTTTACTCTTAAATGTTAAAATCGATCCTGCCTCCACCACCTGCTGGAAGCTCATTCCACACAGCCACCACCCTCTGAGTAAAGAAGTTCCCCCTCACGTTACCCCGAAACCTCTGTCCCTTAATTCTCATGTCATGCCCTCTTGTTTGAATCTTCCCTACCCTCAATGGGAAAAATGTATCCACGCCAACTCTGTCTATCCCTTTCATCATTTTAAAGACCTCAATCAAGTCCCCCCTTAACCTTCTGCGCTCCAAAGAATAAAGACCTAACTTGTTCAAACCTTTCTCTGTAACATAGTTGCTGGAACCCTGGCAACATTCTAGTAAATCTCCTCTGTACTCTCTCTATTTTGTTGACATCCTTCCTATAACTAGGCGACCAAAATTGTACACCATACTCCAGAATTGGTCTTACCAATGCCTTGTACAATTTTAACATTACTTCCCTACTCCTATATTCAATGCTCTGATTTATAAAGGCCAGCACACCAAAGGCTTTCTTTATCACCCTATCTACATGCGATTCCACCTTCAGGGAACTATGCACAGTTATTCCTAGATCGCTCTGTTCCACAGCATTCCTCAATTCCCTACCATTTACCATGTACGTCCTATTTTGATTTGTCCTGCCAAGATGTAGCACTTCACACTTATCAGCATTAACTCCATCTACACTCATGTTGACTCCATCTACACTCATGTTGTCTTCGTAAAGCAGACAACATAATCAAAGTTCCACCCCGGTCATTCCTCCTTCTCCTTGCTCCCGTCTTGCTGAAGGGGCAGAAGCTTGAATGTGCGCATTATGAGACTCAGAAGCGGTTGCTTTCCCTCCGTTATCATGCTCTGACCAGTCCTTCCATTAGTTAGGTACTGATCGATTTACCTCTACCACATTATGGACATTGGACTTTGTCAATAGAACTGATGCACTACAATACTAAGAACTCTATTTTGCACTCTGTACCTGTACACTTTGCTCTCTCTATTGTACTTGAGTTTGTCTTGATTGTATAATTTTACCTGATCTATTTGGAAAGCATGCAAAACAAAATGTTTCACTGTACCTCAGTAGCTGTGTTAGTATTAATAAAACTAAAACAGCAAAGAGAAAAATACCAGAGTGTATTGTTAAACTTTACATCCATCTACACGGGCCTTTTTTATTTGTACAACTGCTTTGCATCATTTTCATATTTTATGTTGTATTTGTTTTGATTTATAATTTGTTAGTGTCCTTTTTTAGATTGTGGGTTACCTATGTATATCTATCACTCTACTAGCTCATTCCAATGATCACTTTAAAAAAATGTTCAGAATGTATTCAGAATATTTCGCTTTGTAACCCAACTTGACATCAAAACTAAAACTATGTCATCTGAAATAAGATCACATGGTGGAAAGCAGCAGGCCAGTTTGAATTCTGGACCAATCGAATTTCACTGTACCTTAATTGGCACATGTGAGGATAAATTGATCTTTGAACCTTAAATTCAGAGATACGAGTTTGAAGCTTAGCATGGAAGCTGGGGAATTGAATGAAAATATAGAAACTGATGTAGGTGACTTGACACCTTGTGCCTGATCCACCATTCATTTAGGTCATGGCTGATCATTTTGCCTTTATG
Source organism: Okamejei kenojei (assembly GCA_035221665.1). NCBI lineage: Eukaryota > Metazoa > Chordata > Chondrichthyes > Rajiformes > Rajidae > Okamejei > Okamejei kenojei. The sequence continues at coordinate 50,010,549 of CM069132.1, forward strand.
TCACTTTCCCATATTAACCCATATGCCTTTGTTCCATTAATATTCAAAAATCTACATTTCTCAGCCTTGAATAAACTCGGCACAGAGTCTCTCGGGCAGAGAATTCTAAAGTTTGGATGAAGGCATTTCTATTAATTTCTTTCTTGAATGCCAAACCACAAATTTTGAGACTGATACCCCATTCTGGACATCCCAGTCATGGGAAACATTCCTGCATCTAACCTGTCAAGCCCCTTCTGTGCATTTCAGTTGAATAATTTCTCAGTCTTCTATATTCTAAAGTGTGTAGGCTCAGTCTGCATAATCTTTCCTTGCATGACAAACGGCGATGGCACTGTGATGTAGCAGTAATCTTGTCATAATTTTAATAGATCGACATAAAGCTCTGTGCAAAGCCTTCACAAGGGTGACATGGTGGCTCAGCAGTAGAGTTGCTGTCTTGCAGTGCCAAAGACCCGGGTTTGATCCTTACTATGGGTGCTTGTCTGTATGGCGTTTGCACGTTCTCCCTGTGACCGTGTGGGGTTTTTCTGGTGCTCTAGTTTCCTCCCACACTCAAAAGATGTCCAGATTTGTAGATTAATTGGCTTTTGTAAATTGTCCCTAGTGCGTAGGGTACTGTTAGTGTATTGGTGATCACTGGTCATCGTGGGCTTGGTGGGCCGAAGGGCATGTTCTTACGCTGTATCTCTAAAGTCTAAAGTAAGACCCCACCATCCAAATAATCAATTTGGAGAACCTTAACTGCACTTTATCTTTCAAAGGTATATCTATCCTTGGGTAAGAAGAGCTGATGGGTACTTTAAAATGATTTAATAAATCTGGAACTAATAGTAACCATGATGTTTCTAGATTCCTTTAAAAAAATTGTTTTATGCATGTCCTTGAAAAGATAAAATCTGTCATCCCGAAATGTTGACAACCTCTTCCCCAACCCCATCCCCACTGATGCTCCTTGACCTGAGTTCCTCCTGCTAATTATCAAAATGCTTCATCCAGATCTATTGCAGCATTGGGTCTTTCATTGAACCAACCCCTATCACTTTACTAGCCAACCAGTTACCACACCAACCTCTTCCCTCTCTCATTGGATCACTTCATCCCACTTTCTATTCCTCAGCCTCCTTGTTTTTGTCTGACATTTCCCAGGAAATACCTGAGGCTATGTCGAACAATGCAAAGTCCCATGAAGAGTGCTTTTCTTGACAGCACACAGTGGTATCCACACCTCTTCCAACTTATGTTTCTGATGTGGTTGATGAAACAATTCAGCTGTAGACTAAACTGCACCAAAAGGATTGTTGAAATAAATATTTTTGAGTATGTAGATAATAATTTGACAATGAAGTCTGGGACAATTTTTTTTGTTTAATTTTTGAAAGGTGTGTGTATGGCTTCTCTGGTTAATTCATAATTATTTGAATCAATATCAGGGTTATAAATGTCAACAAGCTCAATCTTCAGGTGAGTGAGAGTATTGCTATGGGCAGATGTAGCAATAGAGATGGAAGGATGAATGAATGAATACTTTGTCACATGACAAGTCACAATGAAATTCTTTGCTTGCATAACCAAGGTATGCAAATAGTCGCCACATATAGGGCGCTTACAAAGTACCTCCCCCCTCGTCGACCCAGGGGCCGGCCGCAGGCTCCGTCGACTGTGTTTTCACAAAAGTTTCACAATATATTTTAGATCATGTTAGTTGTAGCAGCATTCTATCAAGAACAATTTTAGCCAGCAAAATATTCAATCTCTTTTAGTATGTAAAGTTTACTTTTACAAAAAAGGTATTTTTTTTTACAATCTGATAAATTATATATATGTATATACTCATTGTTAATGAACTTCCATTATCCGTTCAATGTGCAATATTAGTAAAGCTGTCTCTCTTTATTGCAGGATTTGTTTGTTACTATGCAGGAATTCCAAAAATTAGAGAAACTGGAGTTTGGTGGTATGAAGGGGAAAATGCTAAGTGGACAAATATCGGAAATGAACCACGATTTCTTGGAATGCTGTAAGGTTTTTAAGGAAAGCACATATGATCCTTTGGATTACAATTGCATGGTAGTGCAAATTCCTTGTCCTTTTTCTTGGTCAGTGTTGGGTGAAATATAACTATAGACTCAAAGTTTTATGAATTTTCTTTGATATTATGCACATCTGTCACCTTTGAGTCAAGTCAAGAATGCTTTATTGTCCCAGGTAGAACAATGAAATTTAATTATTCCAGCAGCACAATAGAATATGTAAACATCGTACACTGTAAATGAGAAGAAAAGAAAATCAGTATTTGAGTATATACAGTACAAGTGAGTATATACAGCACATACGGGCAGATGTGGCTCATTAGCCTGGGATGGCAGTCTATCTAGGAGAGGGAAAAGTCAAAACTTCCACTGCCTTGAGGCCATATCCAGTCATGGAAAAGGCTCCTGGAGTAAACCTCAGGAAAATCCGGAGTTGGAGCCCTAAGGCAATTTGTCGTTATCTACATCCTCGCTCTGGCAGCTCCTGCAACGGCGCTGGTGCCAAACTGTAACTGCCCTGTTTTCCTTTGGATTGATCAGCGATGTGGAGAGGGGGGACGTGCTGCATGGGCAACAGCCTGTCCTCCATATGACATCGCCCAGGCTTGCATCTGACCAGGATGCATCACACATGGTCAGTCATGACCGAGAGGGGCCTACTACTACTACTACTACAACATTCAGAAAGTATTCAGACCCCTTCACTTTATCCACATTTTGTTACGTTACAGCCTTATTCTAAAATGGATTATGTTCATTTTTTTAAATCATCAATCATCACACAATACCCCTTAATAAAAAAGCAAAAACGATAAATAACTGAAATATCACATTTATGTAAGTATTCAGACTCTTTACTCGGTACTTTGTTGAGGCACCTTTGGCAGCGATTACAGCCTCAAGTCTTCTTGGGTATGACCCAACAAGCTTGGCACACCTGTATTTGGGTAATTTCTCCCATTCTTCTCTGCACATCCTCTCAAGCTCTGCCAGCTTGGATGGGGAGCATCAATTCACAGCTATTTTCAGGTCCCTCCAGAAATGTTCGATCGGGTTCAAGTCTGGGCTCTGGCTGGACCACTCAAGAACATTCACAGTCTTGTCACGAAGCCACTCCTGCGTTGTCGTGGCTGTGTGCTTAGGGTTGTTGTCCTGTTGGAAGGTGAAACTCTGCCCCAGTCTGAGGTCCAAAACGCTCTGGAGCACATTTTCATCAAGGATCTCTCTGTACTTTGCTCCATTCGTCTTTCCCTCGATCCTGATTACTCCCAGTTCCTGCCACTGAAAAACCTCCCCATACTGCCAGCACCATAGGTATGGTATTGGCCAGGTGATGAGTGGTGCCTGGTTTCCTCCAGAGGTGACGCTTGGCATTCAGACCAAAGAGTGCAATCTTGGTTTCATCAGACCAGAAAATCGTGTTTCTCATGCCTTTTGGCAAACTCCAAGCAGGTTGTCATGTGCCTCTTACTGAGGAGTGTCTTCTGTCTGGCCACTCTACCATAAAGGCCTGATTGGTAAAGTGCTGAAGATATAGTTGTCCTTATGGAAGGTTCTCCCATCGCCACAGAGGAACTATGGAGCTCTGTCAGAGTGACCATCAGGTTCTTGGTCACCTCACTGACCAAGGCCCTTCTCCCCCAATTGCTCAGTTTGGCCGGGCGGCCAGCTCTATGAGGAGTCCTGGTGGTTCCAAAGTTCTTCCATTTAAGAATGACGGAGGCCACTGTACTCTTCGGGACCTGCAATAGTAGAAATTCTTTTATACCCTTCCCCAGATCTGTGTCTCAACACAATCCTGTCTCGGAGGTCTACGGATAATTCCTTTGTCTTCATGGCTTGGTTTTTGCTCTGAAATGCACTGTCAACTGTGTGATCTTATATGGACAGGTGTGTGCCTTTCCAAATCATGTCCAATCAATTTAATTTACCACTGGTGGACTCCAATCAAGTTGTAGAAACATCTCAAGGATAATCAATGGAAACAGGATTAATCTAAGCTCAATTTTGAGTGTCATAGCAAAGGGTCTGAATACTTGTGTAAATGTGATATTTCATTTATTTATTTTTAATTAGTTTGCAAAAGTTTCTAAAAAACCTGTTTTTGCATAATTCTGGGGTATTGTATGTTAATTGATGATAAAAAATGAATAGGTTGCCATGTTGGGTTGGGACCCTTCTTCAGGTTGATTGTGGTGGGGTTGAAGGGGATGAAAGCTGGAAGAGGTGATTGACAGGACAGTCTGGCAAATGAATGTGGATAAAGGTGAAGGTTATTTTTTGACAGGCAAATAGTTTGGAGAAGGACCAGAGATGAAAAGATAAAAGGTGTGAAATAAGGATGGAATTGCAAAGGTGAAACCAGAGGAAAGAATGTGGGTGGAAGGGGAGGGGGTGAGGAGAAATGGGTGACAGTCCAGGTGGGGCATGGTGGATGATTGGTTAGTTACCTAAAAGTGGAGAATTCAATTTTCATACTGTTGGGTTGCAAACTGCCCAAGTGGAATATGAGCTGCTGTTCCTCCAGTTTGTGTGTAGCTTCACTCTCACAATGGAGGATGCCCTGTACAGTAAGATCAGTATGGGAATGGGAAGAGGAGTTAAAATGGTTAGCAACCAGGAGATCCAGTAGGTCTTGGCTGACCGAGCATGTGATCGGCGAAACAGTCGCCTAGTGTACACTTGGTCTTGCCGACATAAAGGACACAATGGGAATACCAGATGCAGTAGAAGAGGAAACACAAAGTGCTGGAGTAACTCAGCGGGTAAGGCAGCCTCTCTGGAAAACATGGTTAGGTGACATTTCAGGCCAGGATCCTTAACGTGGAGCGGTGACGTTTCGGGTCAGGAGCCAAGGTTCTGTCTTTTTTTGTAAACCAGCATCTGCAGTTCCTTGTTTCAAATGAAATATATCGACCGATATTGCCTGTTTCTTTTTCCAGTTGCCCTTAAATCTGCTATTAATTCTATGACCAGAGGTAGCAATTTCTCCCTTTTTTCTCAAAACTCTTCACCATTTTGAACACTTGAGATGAAGTCAGTAAAAATTCCAGTACAAACAAATAAAACTTGTTACATCTGTTAAGTTGCAAAAAGCTCAGGCATATTTGCTTGCTGAGATTTGTTGTCTGCAATTCCTAATATTATTGAATGGCCTGAACCCTGTTTGCAGGAGCACATTGGACAATTTCCATCTGAGGATATTGTAGTTTTGACCTTGCAGTGCCTATATAAATTACTTTTATTTGAACCGGTATCCAAGGATATATAGATTACAGGCATAAATAACTCTAAAATCAGTTAGGTTTTCTTAATTCATGAATATGTAGGTGCTCATTCTTGGATTTGCTGATCCATGGGAACCAATTGGATGGTTCCCATGGATCAGCAAATCCAAGAATAAGCACCTACATATTCATGAATTAAGAAAGCTTAACTGATATCTAATATTCTTCCTCATAATCCAAAAAATTTACATTTCTTGTATTTATTTAAATCTATTTCCATTGTTATTATTAATTAACTCCAATTTGTTTTGCTTTAAACCATTTTGTCATTTTAATTGGCATTAAATCCATGACCTTGTTATTCATCTTTCTGCTTTTTGAAACAGTTTGGATACTGAGCTTCTATCCCTGGTATTAATGAATCTCCAGCAAAGAAACAAACTGCTGGAGGAGCTGTGCTCAGTTGATCAGGCAGCATCTGTAGTAAAATTCTTCTTCTTGCGTAAGGCATACACAGCCTAAAGTTGTAGGCCAAGGGTAGACATCCAAGCCAGGACAGCGTCAGTTACTGGGTGGATGGCTTTCATGCCCCCAGGGAAAAGCCTCAGTGGGCAGTCATTCACGATGTGTGAGATGGTCTGGTCTGGATGTCCACAGTCGTAAGCGGCGCTGTCTGTCATCCCCCCACTTATGCAGGTGATGGACCGTTCTTGCATGGAGGGTGCGGATTCTGTTCAGGGTTAGCCATTGCTTGCGATGGAGGTCAAACCCTGGTGGTTTCACCGTGGGGTCTGTGATGACCTCTCCGTTGTTGGTGTTGGCATCTTTCCAGGGTCTGCGCCACTCTGTCTTGGAGTCAAAGTCTTCCAGGGATTTAACGGAAGACCAGAAGGGTTTGCGGGACTTCAGACACATTGGGCAGATTGACCAAGTCAGCATGGATGGGAAGGTCAGGGTTCGCCTCGATGGTGCACCAATCTTTCAACAGGAGGATGTTGCATTAAAATGATCCCAACTGTCTATTTCCTTTCACCGATCTGTCATATCTTGTGTCTCCATAAATGAGGGCAGTTAGAAATGAATAGAAATAAAAACTAATCTGTAATGGGTATCCTCCATATTTAGCAGCTGTCTCAAAGCTGGGTGGTCCAAGAATGGTGACTAAGGGTTGAGTTGCAAATTCTATATCCCCACGTCTGGAATGTAGGGTCTTTGACAGCTTGTTGCTTTCAGATGTTGATCTGTTTTTAGAAATCTGTGATTGTCAAAAAAACATTAAAAATTGTTCACATGGGCTGAAAGAACACGCAAAAGGTATTCAAAACTTTAAAAACAAAAAGACAAAATTAATTTCTGTGAAATTACTTGAAAGAATTAAAAATAAGTGATTCATGTACTAACATTTCATTTAAGTCAATATCTATGTCTACTTTATGGCAGCCAGCGCTGGCTTAAAGCTCAGGGGACATCCAAAGTGCATCCAGCTCAGTAGTGATTTGTATGCTCTGTTCTTTATCTTTGCCTTTAAAATGTATAGTGATGCTGGCAGCATTCTCTAGTCTTGAAGTACAACAACTTAAACATCTGACCCACCTTTATTTTGATAACCCAATAACCGTTTGTTCATGTATAAAATTCTTACTTGTGAGGGTAAATACTATAAGACTATTGCATTTAATAGTCCAGTTACAGGAGACACAGATAGTTGTTGTAATTACATAAAGCAAGCTGGGATAATTGCAGAAAAACATAATCAGTGTTCTTATAGAGTGAATATAAATGCCAACATTGGCCGATCTGATGTAAAGCAGAAGTGGGAACTTTATAATGTTCAACTCATTGATCAGAAACTTTAACACTTTTCACAGATGTTTTCTGAGTTGCTGAGTGTTGGCACTGTTTTCTGTTTTACATAGAATGCGGACCGTGCCTCATTTTAAGTATTGTATTTATTTTTGAACCTTCTACATTATGAAGGATATATTGATCTTTGTAACTTCAAAGATGTGGATGTGGAAGTCTTGTGATCATGAAATAATTAGTTAATTTGCATTATAGTTTTGAAATAGAAAAGGCTTGGGGTTGATTTGATTAAGATCTTAAAATAATAAAAATGCTTGCAAGAATGACTCCTGCTTATAGGGAAATCTTAGACTAGATCTTAATTGTAAATTTGTAAATTTACATTGCTTAATAAACATTTACAGAGATATGGGCCAAATGCAGGCAAATGGGAATATTTTAAGTCGGCATCTGGGTCGGCCTGGACGTGTTGAGCCAAAGGGCCTGTTTTTGGTGTTATTAATGTTTTTACTGACTCTTGACTAAGAGAAGGACTTGTAGAAATTAATTTTACTGAAAGGTCTTAATTGAACAATAAACGTTACTGTTGTCTGAAAATTCTAGTAGATTTGCTCTTTAAACTTGATCCTGTTGCAGTTATTTAATTTTAATGTACATCAACTTTTGTACATTTTCCTCGTTTATAGATAATTTGTAACTTTAAAGCTTAATTTCGTTTTGATTGCAGAAGACAACTCAAGTCTATATTTCCTTATCTGATTGTCTCTTAATATTGGTGATGATTGAACAGGACATTTTAACTCTCATCTTTTGACAAGGCTTACTTTTTATTAGATATTTAGATTAGATATTTTTAGCAATTTATATCCACAGTTGTTACTTTATGGTTCAAAAGGAAGAAATCTTCAGAAGTTTTGATAACAGTGAAATTAAGGCTCAGTGATATTTAAATTAAGCTGTTTAGTGTAAAAAATTGGAGGATAAACAAGTTTTCTGGTAGTAAATAATTTGAAATGATTGGTGTCAGCTTTAAAAAACATTACTATGTCAGGAACAGTTTTGGAAGAGACAATGGTATTGCAAGTGATATTTGCAAGAACTAATTACTACTGTTGAGGTTAAATAATTATATAATATTGACTGGCCTTGAGGGAGACACCAGGAATATTGCCCAAACTGAAATCATATTGCCCGAGTCGAAGACGAGGGCAATATGATTTCAGTGCGGGCAATATTCCTGGTGTCTCCCGAAAGAAGCCAGTCAATATTATAATTATTACCTATCCCCACGTAAATAATTCCGTCGTCGTCAAGAGACGCGAATCTCGCACTGCTGGAGGCTGCCATGTTTGTTTAGATGCCGTGACCTGATTCTTCGCGATTGGCCGCCGCTCCCCTTTAGCAACAGGCGCTGATTGGCCTCACCGTGTGAGATTCCTCTGATTGGCCGCCGCTCGCTTAGCCACAGGCGCTGATTGGCCTCCCCGTGAAGCTGGATAAATCCTCTGATTGGCCGCCGCTCCCCTTTAGCAAAAGTCAATGGCGAAAACCGGAAGAAGAAAAATATCAAGTAATATTGCCCGCCGGAAACTGCGCGTTTTTGGACCTGTCAAAATACCAACTAATATTGCCCGGTAAAACTACCTCGTATAGGTAATAATTTATATTATTAAGCCACGACTCCCCAAAACTCCTGTCACCTCTTGCACAGTTTTTTGATTCTTTTGCAGATATTATATTTTGAAAATGTCTTTGTAAAAAATGTAATTCACTCAATTTGGCTTATTTTGCAATTGAAGTATAATATGTTCTGCCTGTTAGGACTTTGAAAACGACTACAATGCATTTAAAGAAAAGATTGTGGATTTTGACAGGCAACTTGGGACCATTTTATGTGCAGCATTTAATGACTGCTCTGGTTTGGAATCTGCCTTTAAGGTATGGATCTGTTTTAAATTTAATAGTAGAAATAAATGCAAAGTAGATCAGCAAATGTCTTCTGATTTTATGTTAAGCATTTTCTACTGTGGTTGCTACATAGAATCATGTTTCAATACTTTTATTAAGTATCTTGAACATTTGCCTTTTACAGTTAGATATTTACGGGGATGCAAAAAAAAATGTTTATCAATTGCAACCATTTTAAAGGAGGCACATTGTGTATGGAAAATCCTTTCGTATGGGCAACTTGGTATAGCTATTTAAGGAATTTGTTTTGTAGCATCATTCGATAATGCAGTTCATAACTACAGTGAGATGGTTATTTCATCATGTTAATGTCGAGCAAGACTGGTATATGCAAAAATTAAATCACAAACATTATTTGAAAATGGTCAAGCAAAATTGTTTTATTTCTCTTCTGATTCTTCAGGTTGATTTTCAAATGTAACAGATTACTGAGTTGAAAAGGCATGCAATCTGTTCTATTTAGAAATTTATGAAGTTCAGTGAACCCTTGTTATAACGGTCCTTAGAGGAGGACTAGTGTCTGTTATCACGATTGTCTGTCTGTTATAACCGAATGTGGTATTATCATTGTTTGTAGTTGAAACAAAGAACTGTGGATGATGGTTAATGCACAGAAAAGTGCTGGAGTAACTCAGTGGGTCAGGCAGCATCTCCAGAGAACATGGATGGATGATGTTAAGACCCTTCTATAGACAGATTCAGCTGAATTACTCTAGCACTTTGTATTGTTTCCCCTTAAAACTAGGCGCTGATGCCATTGTGCCATTGGTCTGCAACAGCGAGCCCTTGTTCACCGGTTCCTTGGTTGTTGTTGCGGGTCACGTTGTAACTCCTGGCGACAGTGCTTTCTTCAGACCACTGCCAAGATGCACTTGGTCACCATGGGGCTTCCTTCCCTTTCATCTACTGCCGCTTCCAAGGTGGAGCATGTTGGCAACTCTGGGGTAGAAGGATTTTTGTGCAAAGGCTGGGTTATCATATTTCTGTTATGTTAAGTTCTAATATTAAATCAATATCGATGTTGGTAACATTCCTGTCAATATGTTGTTTAGTTAATTATTGAGCATTTAGAAAATGGCAAACCATGCATTTAGCCTTGAAACAATGGAGTAATAAATAGATGTAAAATTGTAGTTACACTTGCAATTTAGTCAACCCCATTTGTGAAATGCCCAAGATATATACAGTGTGAATTAAGTTGTTATGTGGTATCTGGAATCACTGCACTACACAATTTGTGATTGTATCACATTGTTCAAGAATATATAAATCACAGTTTAGGAATGTTTTCTCACCAGAGGGTTTTGGCCAGAAGCAGAGATGAAGATTTAAAAGGGCTCATTGTGAGGAATTTTGTATAGTGCACGTCCTTATAACTGGCTTTAATATGTACATTTTATAGGTTGGTTGTAGTGCTGTAATGCATGAAAGCATAAAAAAATATTCACTGATGTTTACTTGCCTTCTCTCAAAGCTTCTTGCAGTCTTTGGTGCATTTCTGGAGAGATCTACTATTATGGAGATTTTTAGTCCGAAATATTTTACTCTGCTCGAGATGTTTGATCAAGAATTGGACAGGTGTAAATACTTATATGATCAACACTTGGAACGGGTATGTTTAATAGAAGATGTTTATTTGCAATCAAAGTTACCATTTATACAGAGGACTCCCTTTTAAGAACTGATCTCATGGCAATTTGCTGAACAGTCAGACTTTGTTATATTTCACCCTGACACGTTTCACCCACAAAATTGATACACTCAGTAGATGCAGGCATGAAACCAGATTTGGCTAAACCTTTGTATGGGGTAGCCACAGAGTGGTCTGGATAACGTCTGACAAACTATTCTTTAAGTTATCCCTGTTCTTGTTGTGTGTGAGGAAATCAGAGAGGAAATTCTTGCTCAATTACTTGTCAAATGCTGACATGTTGCAGCAGCTGCATATTATACTTCCTGAAGTCAGTTCCATTAAACATTTAACTGGAGCAACCAATGATATTTTTAAATGTTATGTCAACTACTGAATGGTACAGTTAGTTATTTTGTTTTATTCCTTTTGGGAACGTGGATGTTTGCAAGACCACCCCTTGTTTCCCCACAATAATGTACTGGCTTCCGTAATAAAAATAATAGAAATTTATGGTGCAGTGATAGACCATAGTGCTGAGAGTCCTTTCCAGCCAATAATGGACCTGCTTAATTCCACTCCTCAGTTTATAGATCTGTGGGTTATGACTCAAGTGCTCACCTACACATTAGGATAGATAGTGACACGGTTAACAGAGCCATGACCTCACAAAGTTCATCAGTGACATCGGGGGCAGTCTACAAGGAGTTTGCACATTTTTCCAGTGACTGCAGGTTTCCTCTGAATGTTCCAGTTTTCTCCCACATGTGGGAAAATGAGATGAATGTAGAATTAGAGTAAATGAGAGGTTGATGGTTGGTTTGGAAGGTAGCCAAAGGGTTATTTTCTATGTTTTGAATCTTCCGGTTCAGAGCAATTTATAGTCATATTCTACAACATAAAACAACTCATCCATTTAAATCAAGTTGCCTACTTCCATTCGGCTACATTTGGCCCATATCTCTCTAAAGCTTTCCTATCTAGGCATTTGCCCAAATGCTTTGTAAATATTGTAATTGCCACTACACTTACTCTGGCTGCTCATTCCATATACCCACCTCCCTATGTGTGAGGGAAAAAGTTGCTTCTCAGGTCCCTTTAAATCTTTCCCCTCTCACTTTAAACCAATGCACTCAAGTTTTCTATTGCCCTAAATAGGGAAAAAGACTATGACAATCTATCTACCTTATCAATGCACCTCTTGATGTTATATACATCTGCAAGGTCACCCCTCCTTTGCTCCAGTGAAATCAGACCCAGCCTATTCAGTCTCCTCCTTTTTATAGCTGGGTAAATAGAACTGCACACAATACTCCAAATGTGGTCTAACCAATGTCTTGTACTGCTGTAATATGCAACTCAACCATTACTCTGCCTTTACTGATTAATGCAAATATGTCATGTGTCTTCATCATCACCCTATCTACTTGTGTCACTACTTTCTGGGAACTAGATCTCTATATTCTATAATACTATCCAAAGCCCTGCCTTTGTTATGTATGCTCTACCCTCGTTTAACTTCCCAAACTACATCACTTCACACCTGTCTGATTTAAATTCCCTTTGCCATTCCTTTGAATTGATTTTGTTGATTATTTCCAGTTGACACATATTCTGTTGTCAGGTCATAAATTCAGGTAATAGGAGCAGAAGTAGGCCATTCGGCCCATCAAGTTTACTACGCCATTCAGTAATGACTAATCTATCTCTCCCTCCTAACCCCATTCTCCCGCCTTCTCCCCATAACCGCTATCACCCATACTAATCAAGAATCTATCTATCTCTGCCTTAAAGTTGTATCCTCAAGTTGCTTTATATTCTGTTGTAACCTTGGCCAACCATCTTCAATTTTGGTGTGATCTGCAAACCTAGTAAACTAGTCACTTACATTTTATCCAAATCGTTAACATATATGACAAACAGGGGACTCAGCATCCTGGTCAAAACCCTACAAACTTGAAAACAGTCCTCAACTATCACCCTCCCACCATGCTAATTTTGTATCCTAAACGGCTAGTTTACCTTGGTTACCATAGTTCCAATTAACCTACCAAACAGAGAATCTTTGGGATGTGGGAAGAAACCAGAGTACCTGGAGTAAATCCCCATATGTCACAGGAAAAACTTGCAAACTCCACATTATACTTGGGGTCATAATTGACCCTATGTCATTAGAACTGTAAGATGGTATTTTTACCAACTGTGCCACTCTTATTACAATGTGTTCCTGTGTCTACTTCACCTTATTAAATTAAAGAGACCAGAATATTAAGAAACCATAAAACCTAGTTTCTTGCCATTTGGCAGTGAAGAAAGCAAATGGCATGTTGGCCTTCACAGTGAGAGGATTTGAGCATAGGCGCAAGGAGGTCTTACTGTAGTTGTACAGGGCCCTGGTGAGACCACACCAGGAGGATTCTGTACAGTTTTGGTCTCCTAATTTGAGGAAGGACTTTCTTGCTTTTGAGGGAGTGTAGCCTAGGTTCACCAGGTTAATTCCTGTGATGGCGGGACTGACATACTGCATGATGAAAGAATAGATCAACTAGGCTTATATTCACTAGAATATAGAAGGATGAAAGGGGATCATAGAAACGTATAAAACTCTTAAGGGATTGGACAGGCTAGATGCAGGAAAAATGTTCCAGATGTTGGGGGAGTCTAGAACTAGGGGTCACGGTTTAAGAATAATGGGCCATTTAGGACTGAGGTAAGGAAAAACTTTTTCACCCAGGGAGTTGTGAATCTGTGGAATTCTCTGCCACAGAAGGTAGTGGAGGCCAATTCACTGGATGTATTCAAGAGAGAGTTAGATATAGCTCTTAGTGTTAACAGAATCAAGTGATATGGGGAGAAAGCAGGAATGGGGTACTGATTTTGGATGATCAGCCTTGATCATATTGAATGGTGGTGCTGGCTTGAAGGGCCAAATGGCCTATTCCTGCATCTATTTTCTATGTTTCTATTGAATCTGGTTTTATAATTGCTTACATGGAAATTACAAAAAAAATATGTTTAAGGACACACCAGTTTTAAGCTGTAATAGCGAAGAAGAAATCCTCATTTCATTTGCCATTTCAAAAGTGAACACCGAGTGTGTTAGATGCACATACCAATTACCTTCCGTCTATTCAGTGAAAGGACCCTAAGAAATGTGGAATGCCTGCTGTAATAATACCTATCACACATCATGATGTAATTCCATTTGTCAGTCTGTGGGGTTTTTTTGTGCTTTTTTTTTTCATCATTCATTCCTTCTTGTGGTTTGCATATGAAACACATTGAAATATAAAGTCATAAAGCAGGGAAACGGGTCCTTAGGCCAAACCTGTCAATGTTGATCTGCCCATGCTGATCTATACTCATTCCAGACTTGGCCTGTATCCCTCTAAACCCTGAAGTTAACTAATTTATTAACCAATGAAATATTCTACAGAAAATATTGAAAATATTAATTTAATTAAGTATTTTTGTTCACCAATTCTATTGATAATATAATAGATGTCTTTAAATTTGATATGCAGAAAGACAAACGTGCTCCACTATTAAACAAGAACATGCCTCCAACTTCAGGGAATCTAAAGTGGGCCAAAGAACTTAAGGAAAGAATTGAAATACCGTGGTCAAATTTCAAGCTTATTTACCACACGTAAGTGTGATGAATTTTATGCATTAAGTTGTAAACCTCTGTGCTGTAGATATGAAATATGTTTTCGGTTAATTCAATCTTCTTCTTGCGTATGTCGTGCACAGCCTAAAGTTGTAGGTCAACTTGTTCTGTTTGATCTATTTGTTTGTGCAAATCGTGTTGATTGCATTAGTCGAAACAGGGTGGACCGCGTGAAGGTTGCAATCTCCCACCCCGGATAATTCAATGTTGAGCTGCAATTGTTTCCCTATCAGTTTATATATGTCAAACAAAAGTTTTCAAAAAAATTGCTCAAGTTATATATTATTTGATTTCAATAGCAGTGTTCCCTCTGAATCAGAAAGTTCTGGGTTCATGACCCACTTGAGAAACTTAAGCTCACTGCTCAATGCGGGAAGTGTTGCATTCATCAGCAGGCCTGCCCTTTAGAGGAGACATTAAAGCAACCTCTGGATGGATGAAAATTCCCCACCAGTGTTTTAAGGAAAAGTTATCCAATGACCTGGCCAACATTTATCCTTTTTGAGAACAATATCACAATACTGTTTGAGGTCTTGCTGAATGCAAATTGACTGGCACCATGCTGCCTTTATCTCAATAGCTATATTCTAGAATTTGGCTGTAAAGTCAAACCTTTGAGGTTTCCATAGGTCATCAAAGAAACACTATTGATGGAGCTCTACTTTCAACGTATTTTACTTCTTGCATATGTGAACTCTTCTTCAGAAGTGCAGCCTCCTCAAATCGGTAAATTGCCACACTTTGGAGATAACCTTTTCCTTTCTGGAAAGCACTATTTGTAGTTGATGTATTGGTGTCCTTTAAATGTGATGATGACCATCTGGTGTATATAGCAACACACCACAAAGTTATGAAACACCTTGAAGACATGCTTAAACTATCGGTCAATGGGAGAGTCAATGCATAGATAGGACTGATAGAATATCAACAAGGGTAAAACAGTTATAATGGGTGACTTCAATCTACATATAGATTGGGTGAATCAAATGGGCAGGGGTACAAGAACGGCAGCTGTGATTTAGACTTTAGAGATACAGCATGGAAACGGGCCTTTGGCCCAGCGAATCCTCACTGACCAGCGAGCACTCTGTATACTAACACTATCCTACACACTAGGGGCAACTTACAATTTTACCAAAGCCAAATAACCTACAAATCTGTACATCTTTGGTGTATAGGGGGCACCGGAGATACACCATAGAAAGCATCCTATTTGGATACATCACAGCATGATTTGGCAACAGCTCTGCCCAAGCGTGTTACAGAGATGTAGCTCAACCCATCCTCCCCATCAACTCCATCTACACTTCACATTTCCTCAGCAAAGCAGCCAACATAATCAAGGATGCTTTTCACCCCCGTCATTCCTCCTTCTCCACTCTCCCGTTGAGCAGAAGATACAAAAACCTACCACCAGATTCAGAAACAACTCATTCCTCGCTGTTATCAGACCACTCAACGGTCTTCCTGGGCTTTAGCCCCCTATCTGCAACTACCTCATTATGGACCTTGGACTTTTTCACTGCTGCTGTAATGCTATAATGCTGTAACTCTCTGGTATTTTTCAAGTCAAGTCAAAAGAGTTTATTGTCATGTGTCCCTGACAGGACAATGAAATTCTTTCTTTGCATAGCACAATAGAACATAGTAGGCATTGACTGCAATTATATACGTAAATACACACATTAATTAATAAATTAATAAAGTGCAAATAACAGGTGGAGGGGTATTAATGTTCAGAGTTTTGCCCGAGCCAAGTTTAACAGCCTGATGGCTGCGGGGAAGTAGCTACTCCTGAACCGGGTCCTTGCAGTTCTCAGGCTCCTGTACCTTCTACCCGAAGGTAGCAGGGAGATGAGTGTGTGGCCAGGGTGGTGTGGGTCCTTGATGATGCTGCCACCCTTTTTGAGGCAGCGACTGTGGTAGATCCCCTCGATGGAAGGAAGGTCAGAGCCGATGATGGACTGGGCAGTGTTTACTACTTTTTGTAGTCTTTTCCTCTCCAGGGCACTCAAGTTGCCGAACCAAGCCACGATGCAACCGGTCAGCAAGCTCTCTACTATGCACCTGTAGACGTTAGAGAGAGTCCGACTTGACAGACCGACTCTCCGTAATCTTCTCAGGAAGTAGAGGCGCTGATGAGCTTTCTTAATAATTGCATCTGTGTTCTCGGACCAGGAAAGATCTTCACAGATGTGCACGCCCAGGAATTTGAAGCTCTCGACCCTTTCAACCATCTTGATATAAACGTTGATATAAACGGGACTGTGGGTCCCCATCCTACTCCTTCCAAAGTCCACAATCAGTTCCTTGGTTTTGCTGGCGTTGAGGGCCAGGTTGTTGTGCTGGCACCATATGGACAGTCGCTCGATCTCTCTTCTATACTCTGACTCATCCCCATCAGTGATACGTCCCACAACAGTGGTGTCGTCAGCGAACTTGATGATGGAGTTCTCTTTGCACCAGATATTGAAGGGATATGGGTTATGTAGATGAGTGATGGTCTTGGCATCATGTTTGGCACAGACATTATGGGCCGAGGAATTGTCCTTGTGCTGTACTGTTCCATGTACAATGTTGTGTATTGCTGGATAGTTCTCGTGTATAATATGATTTATCTAGATAACATGCAAACAAAGCTTTTCACTGTATCTCAATTTTGGAGAAATAGTAATATATTCCATCTACCATTGTCTCACATCTCTTTACCAGTATCTAATCAATATTGTTTCATCCTCACTATGAATAATGCTATAATGTACACATGATAATCATAAGCCGATACCTATACCAATGTCAAGTTGGTAAATTGGAACCAAAATTGGCTTGGAGAACGTAGACAAGTGGCTTATCCATATTCTTCAGAGATGCTGCATGACCTGCTGAGTTACTCTAGCACTTTGTGTCCTTTACTGTAAACCAGCATCTGCAGTTCCTTGTTTCTCCAAAATGGGCTTGGTGGCAGTGGTGATAGATTTTATTTTATTCTAGGAAGTCTGCGACCAATGGTGTACCACAGGGATCCTTGCTTTTTTAAAACACATTAATGATTTGAATGTGAATGTAGGAGGTTTGCTGTTGATACAAAAACTCATTAGTGTTATTCATAGTGAGGATGATAGTCTAAGGGCTTGAAACAATATTGATAAAGAGATGTGGGACAATGACATATAAATAGCATCTCAAGGCACCTCAACATGCATCTTGAATGAGCTGAGCGGGCCAAATGGCTTTTTAATTTTGTTGCTAACCTGTTGTTTTTAAATGCTCATTTCTGCAAAGCCATGCAAAACAATGTCAGATGGAATATTACTGTTGAGAACAAGGTGATGCACATTGAGAAAGCTAATAAGAATAGGTTAGATAAGATGAATGCAAGGACACTAGGGAGAGGAACAGGAACTTTAAAGTCCAAAGAACCTGAAATATGGCAACACAAGTAGATAATATGGTTAAGAAGGCATATGGGATACTGGCCCCCATTAGACTGCAGAATTGCACTTTGTTAAGATGAGCAACAAAAACGTGTATATTTTTCCGCAAAAAATGTTTAAACAAATATTTAGTTGCACAGTTTTGTTTTTAATAAATCACATGACTTAATCTCCTGCACGATTACTTGGTTATGGTGCTGAATTCCTCTGTTCTTTGCACGCTGCACAGGTGTAAATCAGGGAGCTCTGAGGAAGTGGTTAAGCTAGAGATGCTTCAGAGAAGATGTTGTCTAATCCAGAGGTCTCGAGCAGTGAAATGATGGAAGTAGATAAAATGAGAGGCATGTACGGTAGAAACATGGGAAAATTAAATGGGTTTATCTATAACGAAGGAAATTTGGGAAGAACGCCTACAATGTATACATCATTGCTCATTAAATGCTAGACATATATTGATACAATTTAAGGTATTACACAGATTACATTACTCAAAAACGAAATTAAATAGAATTTATTCTAACATTTCTCCTATTTGCGATAAATGTCAGAACTTGGAAGCTAATTTAACGCATAGTTTTGTAACATGTATAAAACTTAATTATCATTGGATAGAAATCTTTAGAGTTATTTCTGAAGTTCTTAAAATTAAACTAGACCCAGATCCAAAATTAATAATATTAGGAGTTCCGGATTCAAATCTAACATTAACAGTAAACCAAAGAAATTTCTTGGATTACTGTTTGATAATAGGGAAAAAATTAATATTGAAATTTTGGAAGGGAACATTATCCCCCACAATTAAAATGTGGACAGTGGAAATGTTGGAGACGTTGCATTTGGAAAGAATAGTACTCTTTGAACAGATATGGTCTCCATATACAGAATATTTGAAGGGGTAGCTGTTCTTGGCATCACAACTCAATGGGTACCCGGCAGGATTAGATGAAAATAATTCTTTGTTTTTCTTTTTGATTTGTATACATGTCTCCATTAATATTGTATTTGAAATTGTTATTCACTATTAAGATGTATAGTATAATCTCTCTCTTTTTCTATATAATACTTTATTTTAATTAAATACAAATAACAAGATATACATATACATATATATGTTTTCTCTTCTTTCTTTTTCTCTTTCTTTATAATCAAAATTATTATTTAATCACCACTCTTATTGATTAAAATCTATTCTTTTCTTTTTCTACTTTAAAAAAAACAGAAGTTTATAAGTACTATTCGTAACATTCGTATACTTATTGAAATAAGTTGGTTGTGTATTTGAAAAGTTGTAATACCGTTGTTATGATGGATTCCTTTTAATAAAAATAATATTACAAAAAAAGAAAATGTACTAAACTTAGTTATTAAATAGATTGGGAATACTAATCTCCGGTTTTGTAATATAAATTAAGATGTCATCTGCGTATAGAGATATTTTATGGTTCTGATCTAATCATTTCGGCTAATGGTTCTATTACCAGAGCAAATAGTAATGGTGATAACAGGCATCCTTGTCTACAACCCCTAAAGAGATTAAATTTTGCTGATAGCATTTGATTTGTTAATATTCTTGAAGTTGGATTCGAGTATATGATTTTTACCCATTTGGAAAATCTATCCCCCAGTTGAAATTTCTGCATTATTTTAAATAAATATGGCCATTCAACCTGGTCAAATGCTTTTTCAGCATCTGACAGCTAATTCAATATAATTCACTCTTTTTGAGTACATGACATTGAATAGACGTCTCATATTATAGGATGAATAGCGTTTTGGAATAAAACCTGTTTGGTCATGATGTATTAATTTATTAATCACTAAACTTAGCCTCCGAGATAAAATTTAGTTAGTATTTTTTGATCAGTATTTAAAAGAGCTATTGCTCTGTATGATCCAGGGTCTTCCAAATCTTTATCAGCTTTCGGGATAAGTGTAATTGTAGATTCATTTAATGATTCTGGTAACTTTCCTTGTTCATAAGCACATTTATATATTGTATGTAAGCATGGAGAGATCAGATCATGAAACTTCTTATAAAATTCAACACTTAAGCCATCAGGGCCTGCGGCTTTTCCGTTATTTAATGATCCAATTGATTCTTCAAAATCTTTTACTGATATATCAGCATTTAACAAGTCTCTGCCTTCCTGATCTAAACTGTTAATATGACATTCTTGTAGGAATGTTTCCATTCCATCTGATTGTCCTGCTAGTTTAGATGAGTAAAGATTTTGATAATATTGTAAAAATGTATAATTGATATCTTTTGGTAAAGTCAATATTTCTCCTTGTTCAGATCTAATTTTATGTATCATTTTCTCCTCCTCTAATTTTCTAAGCTGGCATGCCAGTAATTCTTGTGGTTTATCCCCAAATTCAAAGTGTACTTGTTTAGTCTGTTGAAAAAGTTTAATAATCTGATTTGAGTATATTTTATTTAGCTTATATTTTAATTATGCAATTTTATTACTTAGCCCCTTAGAAGGGGATATTGCATTTTCAATATCTAATTGTTTTATTTCATTTTCCAACTTTTGTTGAGTCTTTCGATTTTCCTTATTAAAGTATGCGTGTGCTGATATTATTGCACCAAGCATAAATGTTTTAAATGTATCCCAAAGCATGACATTATGACTATGACTGATTTTATTATTGTGTTCTATGATACAATTGACTGTGCACATTGAATAAACCTTCTATAATGTAACTGATAATACAATCAATATACATTAAAACATTTTTAAAATCAGTACGTGTTAATCAAAATGTTTTGGTTTCTATGGTTTTATAAATAAATTGTAATGATTGTTGAATAATTTCATCTTTAGAAACCTTGAAGGCCCAGAAGCTGGGATTGTATATCAAAAATATATGGAGATGCTGACTTTGCTGGATGAGTACGAGGAACAAATTTACTTGTTGTGGGCAAGCAATGTCCATATGATCTGCCAGTTCAACCTGGATCAGCCACTCATCAAGCGTAATAATGAAACAGGTTTTCTCAATGTGAACTTTGACCGTCAGGTATATTTACCTTGGGATTATTTAATTTTTTTAAAGAAATACATATATTGTAGCACCAGATCTTTCAATTGTTCTCTTTCATTTTGAAACTAAGTTGGGCATTTATATATGTTTCTCTCAATCTAATGATCTTCTGACAAAATTATAAAGGAAGAAGCTACGTAAATTGTACCCTAGAATAATTTGTGATTGTGCCTGACCAGTACTATCAGGGTGAATTACTTTATAAATTCAGCACAGAATTGTATGGATAGAATTAAAGATAATTCTGCTGTCACAAATTTTAAGAATCATTTAGGATGGGTAGGATAGGTTTAGAGGGATTTTCATGGATAGGATAGGTTTAGAGGGATAAGGGCAAACACAGGCAGGTGTGATTAGTGTAGATTGGGCATGTTGGTCGGTGTGGGCAAATTGGGCTGAAGGGCCTGTTTTTACGCTCATCGATTATGATCCTTCATCAAGCCACATAGCTTCTGACAGCCTCTCTAAGGAGCTGTGGATCAAGAATTTATTTTTCTTTAAATAGCATATGCATGGTGTATGTTGATCTCATATCATATTCTACACTTTCAATGATTCTGGAGGTGACCACTGATGTCAGGTTTAACAGCTTAGATTCCTTTTGGGTAATTTATTTCAAGTTAAATTAGTTGAAATAAGATTCAAGAAAGTGTATCGCTTTGCCTCAGCACAACAGAATGTCACTCCAAGTTTCAAGTTTAGATTCAGCCTAGATGTCAACTTTTATCAACAGGTCTGATAATCAATGCAAGAGATTCTTACATTTTGACAGAATTTTCCACCATAGAAGAGTGTTGTGGCTGGACTAGGTCCTGTGAGAACTGAATTGGACCATAGAAACTCAGGACCATAGGTGAACATAGGAGAACTCTGGCATTTATGTTTTCTGGAGATCTACTCATGTCGGATTCAAGTTCCTTTTCCAAATATGCTTTTACAAAATCTAAACTTGAAGTTTCAAGTTCAAATTCCTTTAGAGTAACTTATTTAATGACTATTTTGCACTCTCTGAATTTTACATTGCAGCTTGTTGGTGTTCTGCGAGAGGTGAAATACCTTCAAATGTTGAACCAATCTGACATTCCAGACACAGCTGCAGCCTTCTTTGAAAAACGGGAAACTTTGACTAAGGTTTGTCTTTTCTGAAGAAGTGTTATCTTCCAGTCAGACATTGTAATTTAATATGTATTCTGTAGAATATTAATTCTACAGAGTACAGTAATCCATTTCTGGAGAAAAGTTTACTCCAAATGCCCTTAATGCTGTACTATACTCTTATGACTTTGTGCAATGGCTGTTAATGTTTTTGTTTGATCCCTGTCTCCTAACATTAGTGTCTTCTGAAAATCTGCAGGTGCTTTTTTCTCATTAAAAAAAAATCAACTTAATTCTAGTACAGGTTTTAGGAAAGTTTAGAACCATGCACACAATCGGTATCGGAATAATTCCACTGCAGTTTCCCACAAATTAATAATTTTTTAACCTATGTGTAGTAGAAGTAGATGAGTATCATGTATGTAGCTATGGTAACCCTTGATTCTCCACCTCCAAACCTTTGCCATTTCCTGTTGACGTTAATTTAATCTTATGCAAGTGTTCACTTTTGGGTAGCTAGTTCTACAAGTTATTTGCGATTCCTTTCTCAGGTTTTTGCTCTTGAATTTATTTATTTTGCAAGTCAGACTCGTTTAGTGTGAAAGCAACTACATGAATGACTATAAAGAATCTAACTATTTAGATTTTAATGACTATAGAATTATATAATGTATAATAACAATAATTTTGAGTTGCATTTTATTTTACTTTGATATTTCTCCTATTTCATTCTCTTTCGATTTGTCATATTGTCACGTTAATTACATCTGGAACTATTTCCACCATTTTTTTAAGAAAAGCTCATCTCCCATTATTTGCTTTAGGAAACACTAGGGCCAAGTCATTGACGGATGTGAATATATTGAAGGATTAATTTAATCTTTTGCTTAGAGAGTTTAAATGCAGTTTTCCTTTTGTGTGGTTTTAGGAAAACAGTTTTTATTATCACAGTATGAGTGAAGGTAAATTTAAGCTGGTTAATACTTGAAATGAGCTACCAGCTATCATTGTGGAAAAAGAGTTGGATTCAAGTGGCACTTTCATAATGTTGAGAAGACAGTGGTTTAGAAAATGAACTGTATAGCACTGGTTTTACATGTGCTATATGAGAGTTGCTAATATCCAAAAGGATTGTCAGGGACATGCACACCTTGTGCATTTTTTTAAATATTAGTGAAGAACGTAAGTTATCCATTCATGAAACTGGTCCCTGCCATTGAGTTCTGCACTCTGATGAGATAGGCCTACTGTACACCTGCTGAATTAGAAAGTGAGTAAATACTTGGTTATGGAGCCAGGAGGAGCAGGATACTTTAAAAACCCTGTCACTGCTCTAGACTTTTATCCCAAGCCTTCAACTGCCATCTCTCTGACTTTGAGTCTTAGTCATGGATTTCAGGTTCAGAATAGACCCACAATGGCAGGCTTCAGGCTCTGAAGCTATATCTGCATTTCCTGACTGAGGCACAGTTATTTTTGCCCATTATCTGATTCTTGTGGCACATCTTACTTGGGGGTAGCAATAGCTTGATTGTCTTCACTTACCTTCAGCAGTGGACTCCCTAATAACAAGTCCAAAAGTCCATTATCATGGATGCTTCTGGCCTGGTCATTGGGTAGAACTCCCAAAATCCAGATCATCCTTGATGGATGACTTTAGAAGACCAATTGGCATTTCTAATTTCTGCTCGAAATGTTTACATTCCTGTGTACACCCCATTTCTGCTGGTGTTAATTAGTTAGAACAAAGATATAATCAATTTTAAACTAAAGTCGGACTTTAGCATACCTTTGAATTGTATTTTGCTGGATTTTAATGTTATTTGTTTAATTTTTTATAAGGAATATATTTAAAGATTGGCGTGTAGAAATCCAGGATTATCAAGTCTGGTTAATAACCATTGCTATTTGTTGCAGCTGCTTTAATATATCCCTTTAATCAAGAAATCCACAGCTGAATGATTTGCCGTTTGGGGCACTTTCAGTTCCTTAGAAAAATGAGTTTGTGATCCAAATATGTCAGAGTTAAGTGATCCTTAAGTAACTTGAGGATGCTATCCTGTAAAGAGGTGTCAATCTCTTGGAAGTGTTTGACAACTTTTGCTGTAAATATGCAAGAATGGGAAAACCTAGTCAAAATTATCAACTTGTCATTTCCACATGACATCATTATGATTAAAGAAGCATGTGATTATTTCCTCCTCTACCCCAACCAGAAAATATTGTTAATATTCATTCACAGAAGGTAATACCTTTTAACTTGTCAAAGTAAAGAAGCTGATTCAGAGAAATAAAATACTGACTTGTCACTGATATATTCATTCTTGATTCAGGATGTCCTTCAGGCAACTCTAATGGAAAGTCACTGTTGCTAAAGAATCCTGCTAATTATTGTTTACTGTTTGTAAATGCTTCAGTATGTAGGAACTTTGGAATTAATGGTGAAGTGGTACAATAAGCTGAAGCAGACAGTCTTGGAAGTGGAGCTTCCACTAATTTGCAGTGAGCTGGAAGCCATCGATACACAGCTGAAGGCTGGAGAAGAGACCATGACCTGGCAGAGCAAAAATTGTTGGTGTTACATTATGCGAGTGAAAGATATGGTTCATGACCTGACGAGCCGTGTTCAGAAAACAAAAGAGAATGTTGGAACTATACAATTACTTATGAAAACTTGGAGTGAGTGTCCTATGTTTACAAGGAAAGATAATAAAAAAGATTATCTGATGTACTTGGATGACAGAGAAGATAGAGTGGCCAAGCGGTACAAGTTGATAAAGGAGGCTGGAGCTACGATACACATCTTAATTGAGGTATGCCTGAAAAGAAATGTACTTTGATAAGTATGAGGATACATAATTGCTGGAATCAGAACTGTTTTTAAAGTTATTAAGTGTGCTGTAACTAAGGTTAAATCCACAATTTATACTCTAAGCAAATAGTTACTGTGTAGGTTATTGAAATAATTAGCTTTTGGACTCTGCTGCTGACAATATATGAAAGCTAACCTTTCAGTACATTTCTGAGGTCACATCAGCTCTAACCTTTACAGACAATGATAACCAATACCCTTTCAGAAGTGAGAAACGATGTCACCTTTAGTGAGAAGATTTCAACACTTCTTTGTAAGTAGAGACCAAAAACATTTCACATATATAATTTTTGGTTCCAATTAACAATTTTGGAGAATACCTCTTGTCCATGTTTCCCTTTTTTGCATGTGTTGTTTCCCCAAGAGTGAAGAGTATAATTCTACGGAAACTATGGAGCCCAAATTTATCATCTTTTGGGTTCAACCTCAATGAAGATGATTTTGCCTTTGGCATTGTACACAAGCTGTCTGTCTGAGAATCTGCCAAATGCCTAATTTGAAGTGATTTTGCTGCTGTGCTCGGAAAAATCTCCTGTTCCACGTGCAGTGTGGCTGATGGAAATGATAAACATTGAAAATAAAACAAAACCTGCAAATGCTATAAGTCTACAATAACTATATCATTTCAGTTACTGTAGGTGAATGAAATGTAGAGGCTGCAATTATACTTGCATGTACAATCCTGACGTGTTCATTGACTCTCATTCCTTATGGCACTAGCTTCTCACCACAATCTTCTTCTTCGTGTGTACGGCATGCACAGCCTAAAGTTTTTTTTTGTTGTTTTAAAAAAATATATTTTATTTTATTAGAAGTACAGCAATATGGCACCAAGGTGCCTAATATATATTGACATATTACATTTTATGTACAGCTTCTTTTTAATTTTTTTAATAATGAAAAAGAAAAAGAGAGAGTAGAAAATAAAAGATAGAGAAACATGTGATATATAGTATGTGAGAAAGAAAAAAGTGTGAAAAAAGAAAGTTTAGAATGAAAAAGAAAAAAAAGAGGAGAAGCGTAGAAATTAAGAGATTAAGGAGATCGTTATCTATATTCTTGACCATCCCTCACCCAATCCTGAAACAGTTAGCTTCCACGGTTTTGTTGCACCATATGCTTCCAAAAAATCGACTAATGGAGACCAACTCGTTAAAAATTGGTCTGATTTAGGAGGAATCGCATTTCCCCAAGATGTGATGTTTGAAATTCACATATTAAGCATTGGTATGATTGTATTTTTCCAAAAGTTAAGTATTAGTTTTTTTGGCGTTATTAACCCATAATTAAAAAATAAATTTTGAGATGTGTTCAGTTTATTCCCATCTTCCATTACTCCAAATATAATCATTTCAGTATTAGGTTCCATTTTAATCTTAAATAATTTTGGAAATATTTCAAAAATATCACTCCAGAATTTATAAAGTTTTATGCAGGAGACAAAAGAGTATGTTATAGTTGCATTTTGGGATAGACATTTATCACAAATGGGGGAAGTATTTGGATAGAATTTATTCAGTCAAGTTTTTGAATAATATAATCTATGTAAAATTTTAAATTGAATTAAATTATGTCTTACATTAATCGAACATTTGTGTATATATATCAAATACTTTTCCCATGTTTCCTTCTTAATTTTTATCATTAATTCTCATTCCCACTCTTCTCCAAGTGTCTCTGTCGATGGTAAATCTATATTTAAAAGATATTGTATAAATATGATATTAATTTCTGTGAGTCAGCCTTAATGTTCATTGCTTCTTCCAATGGCTCTGAAGTTATGTTTTGATATCTTTGTATGTATTTCTTCATGGTCACAGATCTGAAGATATTTAAAATATTGGTTATTTTTAAGTTTAAATTTTAATTGTAGTTGTTGGAATGATAACAGACTTCCCATTTCATACATATCCCCGATCCTTTTAATTCCCATTCCTTCCCATTGATTATATGTTTTATCAATAAGAGATGGTTTAAATGAAGGATTATTCACTATTGGCATTAACAATGATAGCTTTTGTAATTTTAAGGATAATTTTATTTTTTCCAAATTCTTATTGTATCTGCACAGGCTAAAGTTGTAGGACAACTTGTTCTATTTGATCTTATTTGATTGTGCACGCCGGGTTGATTGCATTAGTCAAAACAGGCCGGAACACGTGAATGTAGCAATCTTCCACCCCACCACAATAACCACAATGTTTTAAAAGTTGCTACATCTTGGGTATGTGTGAAGGCATTACAACTCGGGGTTCCAACACATATCAGCTTTACCACATTTGAGAGGAGTACTTGTTCTGTGTATTTTCATTTGTATGTTCAGCCTTCCTAAAATGAAATTCACACCTCATTTTGTGTATGGAAAGGATTATTGTATTTTAAACCCCAGATGTGATCACGCACTTAACTTTGTTATATTTTCTGATTAACAGGAGAATCGCAGACTGCTAAAGGCTGATGTAGTTACTGATTCATGGAAGGCCTATCTGGAGTATATTGATGACATGGTTTTGGATGGCTTCTTTAATGCTATTTCTTGTTCTCTGGAGTTCTTCTTTGAGAGCACTGAAGCTGTTTTAAAGCCTTCTCCTCTGTTTCTGTCACAAATGATTCTAAATACTCCTGAGATTGTATTCAAACCTTCACTGGATAAGGATGCTGCTGATGGATTCTATGATTTAGTTGAAGGGTTAGTAAGTGATATTTACAAAATGTCTGCACAAATGAAGCGAGTTGCTGATCATCTTCAAATGGATAACTACCAGGTAATTCTATATCTGCTCACTTCCTAATTCTCACTACACTAAAAGTTGAAAATGAGACCATATGATCCTATAATTTATTATCAGTTCAGATGACTGCAAAATTGTAAATGATTCTTTGACTTTTTCATCTTGAGATCCAGCTGCATATCTTTTATTTGAAAATATGCTTTTTGCAGTGTATCTTTTCTGAAACCTTATTAGCAGGGTTTATATTATAGTTATGAGGCCTAGCCCTCAATCGGGGTGAGTGTATTTTAATTCCTATACTGCACCTAACAGTAGGGGACATCTTTCTCATTTTAAGATGTTTAAAATTCAAAAGGAACATCATTGAACAGATTTGTCAATGTAAATTGAAAGAAAAATTAATAAAATTGGATTCCCTGAATGGGGCCAATTAATTTATTAATGAACTGCAGACAACAAATCAGTGGAGATGGTTCATGCAACATGGGAGAAATATTTCTAGAATATTGTTATTTAGTCAAATACTTTGGTTACAGCAAACAGGGGGATTTGAACATTTTGGTGACATGCCAATTTCAATTTAATATGTAATTCAGTATTATTACTTAATCAATTACTTAATCAATTATCAATTTAATATGTATTAAGGGACTTAAGGGACAGAGGTTTTCGGGGTAACGTGAGGGGGAACTTCTTTACTCAGAGGGTGGTGGCTGTGTGGAATGAGCTTCCAGCAGAAGTGGTGGAGGCAGGATCGATTTTAACATTTAAGAGTAAAGTGGATAGGTATATGGACGTGAAGGGAATGGAGGGGTATGGTCTGAGTGCAGGTAGATGGGACTAGGGGAAAACAAATGGTCGGCACGGACTGGAAGGGCCGAGAGGGCCTGTTTCCGTGCTGTAATTGTTATATGGTTATATGGTTATATGTAATGAAGAAAAATACACACAAAAATATTTTAACATATTAGATTCCCCACCTCCAGTATATCTCAGCCAAGTAGCTTCCCTTAGTGAGATTGTCACTTTATGAGACAATCTACATTCTCTCCTTGCGGAGGGAATCGAATAATGAAGGTTATTAAAGTCAGCTGCAAATAGTAGGGTTGTTGAGGTTATGGAATTGCTGATCCAATATCCTAACAACCACGTGTTAACGAAGAAACTGCAGATGCTGGAGAATCAAGGGTTACACAAAAATCTGGAGAAACTCAGCGGGTGCAGCAGCATCTAAGGAGCGAAGGAGATAGGCGACGTTTCGGGTCGAGACCCTTCTTCAGTCTGAAGGGGTCTCGACCCGAAACGTCGCCTATCTCCTTCGCTCCTTAGATGCTGCTGCACCCGCTGAGTTTCTCCAGCTTTTTGTGTAACCCTCCTAACAACCATGCTGGTCTACTCATTGTAACCATAAACAGAACACAAAAAATGGCTCATCTTTCCACAGATTGACATGGAAGATATACCTGACCTTTTGGATATTCGGCAGGAGATCATGGATAGGGTGCTGGAGATCATTAACAAAGCAATGGAATACAGGAATTCATTTGAAGTATTCTCCTATCTTTGGGTAGATGATAGGGCAGAGTTCATGAAACATTTCCTGCAGTACAGCCATGTGTTAACTGCAGAGGAGATTGGAACTCATGCTGATGAAGGTGTCCCAGAGTGTCCTCCTACAACAGAACAGTTCAAAGAGCAGGTAAGACTAGTGCTTGCTAAAAACATTTGTTAATTAATTGTAAAACAAAAATAGATTGAAATAATGAAACCATGATACATCACTTTTCATTATTTGAAATCATTCCTAATATGCATGCACAAACATGAAATTATGGTTTTATTTTTGCTCAGAAACCTCTGAGCTAGGAACTAACAGATAATGATTTTTCTTGCATGGTTTTTGGGGTGACAAGTTCCATCTGATGAATTGGATGGAGTGGTAGTGCATGCATTGTGCGGTGTAATCATGTTGTTATACCAGTATTCATGCAACCCTGATGTGACATCAATGCTGTCATATTAAACCAGAACAATCCAATGTTCACACAATTTTTAGTAACACAAGGAATCCACTCACATTGTGGAATCCTCAATGGCTTATAGGTTTGTTGGTGATTGAATGGAGTCCAGTTGCTGTATTTGCTTGACTTTCATTGTTGGATGAAGTTATTTCAGAAGTAATAGGAAAATTCTGTTGCATTAGGTGGAGCTCCACTTCAGTATTGTAAAGTACATCTTGCATTCTCCCTTGGTTAGCTCTAAATCTAACAGAATTGCATAAAACCTTTTAGTACGAGGACTGCAGCAACTCAGGAAAGTTGATTCTTACCGCCATTTGGGTCAATCCCTCACTACAGCATTTGGATTAATCGGTAAATGCTGGTATTGCGAGCAAAAGTGGAATCCTTAAAGTCAATAGGAATACAAGGGAAAAATTCTCATTTCACTGTCATTCCCATCTTAACATTCCCTCTTGCTATCATCTTAATGTACATTTGATCTTCATTGGACTACTGAATTTACTTTCTGGATTAGGTTGAGAGTCGAGGAGCAAATTGTAGTTGTATGTTTAAATTAAAGGGTATGGAGGCAGGGGGATATGGGAAGGAAAGGGCTATGAGAATGAAGGAATGAGATGGGCGGTTGATTCTCTTCAATATTCTCTACACTGCTACTGGCCACCATTCAACATTGTCTAGTCTGATAATGCGTAGCCCTAGTCAATGCTGTTACACCAGAGAAGAAGAGGCAGTACAGCTCAGGAACAGGCCCTTTGGCCCACGATGTCTAACCAAACATCGTGGGCCAAAGGTAAAATAATCTTCTCTGCTTGCTATGTGATCACTCCATTGCCTACATATCAATGTGCCTGTCTAAAAGCCTTTTGATCATCATTATTGTATCTGCTTCCACTACCACCTGAGGCAGTGCGTACCAGGCACCTACTTGTGTCTGTCTGTGTGTGTGTGTGTATCTGTGTGCTTGTGTGTCTGACGGTGTGGCTGTGTATGTGTGTCTGCGTGATGGAGTTGGAGTCCTTGTGGCAGTGGAATTTATTCCATCGCCTTCTTGACTTAACTACTTCAAGAAACTTGTTGTGGCTTGTCTACATCTCACAGTTTTACTTGATTTACTAGTTACCTTCTATGTCCCTTTAATTCTTGTCCCTCCACCAATAGGAATGGGTTCTCTATGCCACCTCTCTCCACATCCTTTATAGTTATAATGGTACTCCTTGCAACCTTCTCTGTTCTGAGAACACCACCATAGTTTGTCTAGGTTACCCCATAAATGATGTCCCTAAACCTGGGAGACATTTTAATTAAACTCTTCCATACCATCTCTCAAACATTTATTACAGACAGATGGATGAGATGATGAATTAAAGAGGCAGGAAACAAGAAGCTCAGGGTTGCTACAATAGGCAGAATCCTGAGTTAAAAGCTACCATCTGTCATATGCTCTTTATTCCTGCATTACTATACTCCTTATTTTCTTGTTCCGGAGTTCTAGTTGTAATTTCTCTACAGCCTCCTTCATGACTATGTACCTCACTGAAGCAGGAAGAGGAGCTGGGGAATCAGCAGCGAGAATCAGGAGACCAACAGGAGGATTATGTAAATGATAAGCTTGGGATGGTTAAGGAAGAATGTGACAGAAACAAAAAAAGATTCAGGTTCTCTGCTGGTATAGAGATGATGTTTACATCTCAGTACCACAGTACAGTATAAAAATCATCAAATTATTAAAAGAGGAACAAAACAGTTAAGTTGAATAATTTGAGTTCTCCTTTACAAGCTGTGACTGCTGTTGCTATGTGTTACACCATGCCTTATGCCTCTATAACATGAGCACAAACATTCAAATTCTGGATATGACAGAAGAAATTACAGAACACAAATGTGGAACTAAGGAAGGGAAAAGAGCAATTCAACCTAGGTCATCTTAACCCACCATGAATCAGTCAGTGCATACACATTTTTGGTAACTCTTCATCTGCCTGGATCTTCCACAAGCGGGGTCAGCTAGAGAAAAAAAAAACACTGGAAGAACACAGCGGTCAAGTGGCATCTGTGGAAGTAAATGAATGGTTGACATTTTGAGGTGAGACCCTGCATCAGGATGTAGAGTGGAGAGAGCCTGCACCGAGAATGGAGAGGGAAGGGTGTGATGGAGGCTGTTAGATGGAATAACGTGAGCGATGGGATGATGGACTTAATACAACCAGTGGGTAACTAGTTAAACCATGCTTCAGCTGACCAAAATTACATGTCACATTTCAGTGTGGGATGGAGTGGGAATCCTTCTGATAATGGAAGTTATCCAATGGCGTTGTTCACCTAACTACTTCAAGCCACGTACTTTTCTACATCTCACAGCATCAACCATAGTAGGGGCATCACTCATACAGAGGATAGCACTCACTAATACACCTCCATGAGAGCACAGAATCAAGAGTAGCAGCAGTGCCAAAGGGGATGTGCAGATCGTGTCGCCCCATTACAGAGGAGAGTTTGGGGATGTATTGGTAAGAAGAGTTTCACCTGAATGCTCCCTGCCTTAGAGGGTATTAGCTACTGTATAAGGAGAAGTTGGACAAACTAGGATTGTTATTTCTGGAATGCCAGAGGTTAAGGGTATAACCTGATAAAGGTGAATAAAATTATGAGAGGCATAGATAGGGTAGACAATCAGAACTCTTTTCCCAGAATGCAACCGTCAAAGACTAAAAGGCTTAGCTTTAAGACAAGTGGAGCAAAATTTAAGAGAGATGTGCTGGACAAGTTTTTTTCATATAGAGGATGGTGGGTGGCTGGAACACACTGCTAGGGGTGGTACTGGTGGAAGCAGATATCTTCGTGGCGTTAAAGACTTTTAGGGACTGGTGGGATATGGATCATGTGTAGGCAGGTGATTAGTTTATCTAGGCGTTATGTTTGTCACAGACATTGTGGCCGAAGGGACTGTTCCTGTGCTGTACTTTTCTATGTTCTATGCTGGAAATAAGACGTAATACAGGAAGTACTTGAAGTACTCAGTAGGACAGGCAATGTCTGTGGAGAGGAAAGCAGAGTTAATGTTTCAGGTTGATAACTTTTCACCAGAATCTGGAAATATAAGAAGACAAGCATATTGGAAGTTGCAGGGAATGGGGGAGGCTGGAGGGATTTTCTGAAGCAGCGAGACTGAATGATGTAAATGATGGTAGTGTTGGCTGTGAGAGGGTGGGAGAGAAAGGAGTGTTGGAAGCTGTGAGACTTCTGTTGCAGACAATGTGAAATAAATGTGAATACTGAAAATACCCATCAGATCAGGTAGAATCTACAGAGAGGGGAAAAAAATCAGAATTACTATTATAAGTTAATGACCTAAATGAAAATGTCATCAGACAGATGTGGTTCCAGCTATCTGGGTAGCAATGGAGAAGCAGAGATGAAAGATAATGTGGAAAGTAAAGAGGGATATATCACTGTGTAAGAAGGAACAGCAGATACTAGCTTAAACCAAAGGTAGACACAAAACCTGGAGTAATTTCTTCTGAAGAAGGGTCTCGACCCAAAAACATTACACATTCCCTTTCTCCAGAGATGCTGCCTGTCCCGCTGAGTTACTCCAGCTTTTTGTGTCTATCTTAGGGATATATCACTATCATTACCATCATAAAATATGTAATTCATGCCTTTTAATCTGTGTGTGCATTGTAGCAGGCACAGAAACCTGAGTGAGGAGAATCAAAAACATTCCAGGAAAAATGGGTAGTAATTTGGGAAACTATGTTGCATTCAAGAACAGTGATTTATCTTTGCAAACTGACAACAAACCACAGAAAGAGCTCAAAGTGAAGGAACAAAATGGAAGGTGAGAAGGAGCAATTTAGAGGCAGCAGAGAGGAGGATAACTTAGAGGCAGCAGAGAGGAGGAGCAGCAGAGAGGAGGATAGTTTAGAGGCAGCATAGAGGAGGAGCAGCAGAGAGTTGGGAAATATCTAATGTCTGCAAACTATTTAACAACATTGAACATAGGACAATTTATTGCCTTATATTTATACAATTTATTGTTTGAACTGTTCATATCAGTTAGTAGGTTTGAATGAAGAATAACCCCACAATGTTACGGATCATAAATTGTTATTTTGTTTTACAGATTGGCATCTATGAAAATCTTTATATCCAGATCAACAAATTTGAGGATGGAAGAATCTTTGAGAATTGGTTTAAAATTGACATTAAGCCATTTAAAATAACATTGCTAAATACAATTAAGAAATGGAGCTGGATGTTTAAAGAACATCTCATTCATTATGTCACTGACAGGTAGGTAACTGATCGTTTTCTGATTTGGAAAGCAGCACGTGCACATAACATTATTGTAGGGTTTTTGGGTACAAATGTCACTGCATTAAAGCGTCACCTTGTACTTATTGTACACTGTGGTTTTGGATTTTTAATTTCTAATATAGCAACATCAATCGCTATCAACTATTTTTATAACCAACAAGACAGTGGTTAGTATTTTTGAATTTTAATAATGTAAATAAGTGAATACAATTGCATTTTTCTTTTGTATAGCCTAAATGAACTTGAAGAATTTATAAAGATGACAAATAAAGGACTTAGCAAAAAGGTGAAAGAAGGAGATTATAATGGTCTTGAGGATATCATGGGACATTTGATGGCTGTAAGAGACAGACGCACCATCACTGATGAGCTCTTTGAACCCTTAAAGGAGACAATTATTCTTCTGGAGAGTTATGGTCAAAGTATGCCAGACCAAGTTTGTGCACAGCTTGAGGTAAATTTCTGTCTTTGTGAGATGTCATTTTGACAAGTTTCTATTGACAAAATTGGAGGATTGATTTAGAAAAATTGTGAGAGAATGTGAAAGAATGTGAACATTTACGACGTGGAAAAGATTTTTTGATTTTATGGCTTAATTTTAGTATGAAGTGGATGAAGCACGCATTTTGTTTGATATACATCTCATTAATGTATTCTGATTGCTGGCAAAGTGATTGAGTTCTTCTCGACCGCACTGGGAAGAATAGAACTGCTCCAGGTTGCCTTCCCTATAGTAATGAAAACTTGCTGACCATCTCCTACCAGGCTCTCACCTAACCCAGTGATTTACATGAGGGCTTTGTAACCATTCCATCTTCACTGACAGAAATGTCACCTATCCATCTTCTCCAGAGATGCAGCCTGACCTGCTGAATTAGTCCAGCACTTTTTTTTTTTTTTTTTTTTTGTGAACCAGCATTTGCAGTTCCTTGAATCTCCTTTTCACTGACAGATTGCATACAATCTGATTATTTTGCATCCACATAAGATGTTCAGTTTGCTAAATGACTTGGGTATTACAATTTTCTCAGCCTCACAATGAGAGGTATGGATATCTATCTTCAGTTGTCAAATTAATTGCTTACATAGTACCCTGGCAAATTAGTTATTAGTTCTCAAACCCAAACTCAGTTTATACTAGGGCCTGGAAGCGAGCAGGTAAGATCATCTTTGACCCCTCTCACCATGGCCACAAACTCTTTGAATCTCTTCCCTCTGCAAGGCTACTCTGGACTGTCAAAGCTGCCGGAGCCAGACATAAAAACAGCTTTTTTTCCACGAGCAGTAGCTCTACTCAACAACCAAAAGTCTGTAGCCTCCCTTTGCTCTGGTATTTTATTTCATTCTTCACATGCTTAAATTATAATGTTTTATTCATGTTGTTACTTGTGAGCAAAGCACCAAGGCAAATTCCTTGTATGTATACATACTTGGCTAATAAAATTTATTCACTTCAATTCAATTCAAATCATTGAAATGCAAATCAAGCTAAAATTGGAAAAGGTGGACAATCCATGCTGTTAATATAAGCGAGTTCGGTATTCCGACTGCATCTGACTGCGCATGCCCAGGTCAAAGGTCACTATGCATAAACCTGGAAGGCAGTGAAGCAGTGGACCTTCATTTCTTCTGTTTTTCTCAGCTTGAATCTTCTCGGTAAGAAAATATTGCTTTCAAACGATGAAATAGTTGTATTTATTGTTAAAAGTTAGGATTATTTTGTCGCTTT
This sequence comes from Okamejei kenojei, assembly GCA_035221665.1. NCBI lineage: Eukaryota > Metazoa > Chordata > Chondrichthyes > Rajiformes > Rajidae > Okamejei > Okamejei kenojei. The sequence goes on from CM069132.1 coordinate 50,046,128, forward strand.
ATTGCTTTATTATGCTTTGGTGAGTGAGCGAGATCGCACTTGTCCATGGTTAGTGTCGGGCCCAGGTCCGAGTTGCTGTTGGGCCGTCCCCGTTCCCTTCAGGGTGTCTCGTCCCTGTCTGGGGGCAGCCGGAGGTGTTGGGCCAGGCCAGGTTGGGCTTGCAGCCGACGGGGGGAGGTGGCCAAGTGGCTGCAGCACTTTGTGTGTATCCCCGTTGCTGGCTGGTGCTCGGCTTTCGCTGGCGCCGGGGTGGGGGGGGGGGGGGGGGGGGCCGCTGGTGGTCCCTGGCCCGTCGTGAGCGGGTTTAGACTATAGTTGTGCTTCTTCTCCCCGCTAGCTGTGGGCCTGGGACCGCTGGTGTCATCAGTACGGGCCTGTCGGTTGGCCCAACGGAAATTGAGTTGGGGTTGTTGCTTCTTCCCCATGCTGGCCATGACCAACGACACCAGCCCAACCCTGCTCCCCGACGGGCCGGGGACCGCCAGCCAACCCCCCCCCCCCCCCCCCCCCCCCCCCCCCCCCCCCCCTGCCCCGGCGCCGGCGAAAGCCGAGCACCAGCCATCAACGGGGATACACACAAAGTGCTGCAGCAACTTGGCCTCCTCCCCCCGTCAGCTGCAAGCCCAACCCGGCCTGGCCCAACACCTCCGGCTGCCCCCGGACAGGGATGACACACCCTGGAGAGGACGGAGACGGGGACGGCCCAACAGCGATTCAACAGAACCAGACCCGACCGACCACGGACAAGCACGATCTCGTTCACTCACCAAAGCATAATAAACCAATAAAAACAACAAAATAATCTTAGCTTTTAACAAAGGAACAATAAATGCAAGTATGTCTTTGTTAAAAAGCAGTCTTTTCTTACCTAGACGAATCAAATCTGGAAAATAAAGAAGAAATTAAGGTCCACTGCTTCACTGCTCCACTGATTTCCAGGGCTGTTCATGCATAGTGACCTTTGATCTGGGCATGCACGTTCGGAATACCGAACTCGCTTATACCACTCGGGCAAATGAGTTAAAACTGCCCTTATCAAGCCACCACCATTGGGAGATCCAGTCATCTCAATGCGAGTTTTTTCTTCAGTATCCGAGTTAACATTAAAAAAAAATTAGATTTTTAAGGAATAAGTTGTTCTTTCATTAATAGGAACTTCCAGAAAAGTGGAATAATACAAAGAAGATTGCTGCTTCCATGAAACATGAAGTTGCAGCCCTCCAAACTGCAGAAGTGTCACTCATTAGGAAAAGATGTGTGGCATTTGATGTAAGTGCTAATAAGGTCTTGATCCATCATGACGTGGTTGGAAAACCTTAAGAATATTATAATTTAAAATGACTGTTAATGGTATTTTTAATGTTTACTTTTTACAGGTCAAGCAGATGGAGTTCAGAGAAAAGTTCCAAATGGAAGCACCTTTCTCATATAATTCTAAGACTCCATACGTATTACTCGATAAGGTAGGAGCAGTGTCCTAAATGTTTGGATATAAAGCTACATATCCGTAGAATAGCTGACACAAGGAACAGCAGATACTGGAATCTTAAGCAAACACATGGTGCTGGAGTAGCTCAATGGGTCAGGCATCACCTATGAAGGGAATGGATAACCAACATTTCAAGTCAGGACTCTACTTCAAATTGATCGTAGTAGGAGGGAGAAAGCTAGATAGGGGAGGGACAAAGTCTGGCAAGTGGAAATGGGTGAGGGGACAGATTGGCAGATGGGTGGAGGCTTGTGGGGAAAAGGAGACAAAGGGGTGTCGGGTAAGGTCAGAAGAGGAATGAAATGTAAAGCCAGAGAGAGGCATGCAGGTGAAATGGGACAGGGAGGGGGGGGTGGGGGGGGGGGGGGGGGGGGGGGGGTGGAAGAAGGGCTGGATATTTTTTGAAAATTAGTGTGTGCAACCTAATCCCATGACCTCCTATACTGGCTCGGGAAGCTTACAACCCAATGGTATGAACATGGAATTCTCCAATTTTAAGTATTACCACTTTCCTCTGCCTCCTTTCCCAACGCAGTGTGCACTCAATCCCCCCACTATTGCACCACTTTTCCTACCTCCCTTTTCCCTTCCTCCTATATCCCTCCCTCTGGCTTTACATTTCACTCTTCTTCTTATCTGACACCTTTCTTGGCTTCATTTCTCCTCCAACCTCCACCCACCTGCTAATCTGTCCCCTCACCTGATTCCACCATTACTTGCCGGACTTTGTCCCTCCCCCATCTAGGCCTTCACCACCATGATAACTTTAGCATTTTAGCGTATGTCTCTTTGTCGCCTTCCCCTCAGCGAACAATGAACCATTCATTTCCTTATCATCATCTGCTTTTTCATTTTCACGCCTTACCCTTCCAAATATCTAGACTCTCTCTCCCCTGATTCTCCATCTGAAGAAGGGTCTCAACCCAAAACGTTACCCATTCCTTCTCTCCAAAGATGCTGCCTGTCCCACTGAGTTACTCCAGTATTTTGTGTCTATCTCTTTAGTGTAAACCAGCATCTGCAGTTCCTTCCTACACATATATCCTTTGATGTTTGTGTTACTAGTTTAGATTACAGTGAGATAAAACCCATCAACTCTTTAAAATCACTTTCTTAATCTTTAGCCAAGAGCATGTAGATGTTGCAGACTCTGCTAATTGCTAAGTATTCTGTAAAGAGGGTGGATAAATGGTGCATCACCACCATTAACACAGATTATGTCTGTGACTTTACTATCTGATCCTCGCAGGGCAAGGTAACCCAATGAGTAATAATAATTGCAGGTTACACTAAAGAATAAAATGGACCCTTTCCAATTCTGTCATTTAGGCTTACAAGGAGCTCAGTGCGCTCGAGGGAGTGACGGTACAAATGCAAGAATCGGCCAACCTGTTTGAAGTGACCGTTCCAGAATATAAACAGCTAATGCAGTGCCGTCGAGACATTATTCTACTTAAGCAACTCTGGGATTTTATTGTGTATGTGAAGGTAAAATGTAAACATTGTTCCTACATTACTGCTTTAATTCAGATTGTTGAATTTCTGTTTGGCAAAGACATTAAACTGTCCAGGTTTAGATACAGATTAACAATGATCTCAGACTGACAGAAGAGACAACAGAAACTGACCCATTAGCCCTATCCTATTCCCATGTTTTCATAGCATCAATAATATAATTTTTATTTTTTTTATTTTATTTTTTTTATTTTATTAGAAGCAATTGTACAAGAATAAAGCAATCGGCATAATAATTATACAATTTTTGTACAGCTTCATTTTTAACATTTTATAAATTGATACGGGGAAAAAAAGTAAAAAGGAAAGAATGAGGAAAAAGAAGAAAGATACAAAAAAGAGGGAGGAAAAGACCCCTAATTTCGAAAAGGTTTTATGGTGCTTCACGGAGACCTGATGGAAAAAAAGTGCCAAACTAAAGAGGACGATTAAAGGAGATAAGGGTTAAGGAGTTCCTTCCAGGTGGTTCAGTTTGGCCTAAGGACGGATTCACTTGTCATAAAGAGTATGCAGTAATGGTTCATCAGACTGATTCCTGGACTGATAGAACTGATAAATTATGTAAGATTGGCTCAGCTGGGCCTGTTTTTGCACAGGTTTGGAAGAGTAAGTGGTGATCTCATTGAGATATGGCTGTTTCCGTAAATAAGGGTACTAACCTGTGACATGGGAGGCCAAATTTGACAGTTATTAAATCATAATGAAATACCACAGGATTATAAATGGGCCTACCTATGATCCTTTTGAGCTAATTTGTGATCAAAATCGACCAAAATTGAATTCCTTCAACATTTGAAAATAAGACGAGATTTTTTAAAATAAAACATATAAGACATATGGGATACTTACTGATTTCGAAGCTCCCTTACAAAATGTCGGCACACAACCCACCATGCGGCCCGTAGTTCACGCCATGGTCATTATAATCGCGTGGTTTGAATTAAAAAAATATCACGAGTGCAAAAAATCCCCATTATAGCGCTATAAATAGCATTGACAATGGGAGGGACTACAGAATGAGATTTCGCTAAAATAGGTGAACAAACTAGATTTTTATTTCATTTTTATTGTATTTTAATTTTAAGTTCTATTTATCATTATTTCAATGGAAAGCTTAAACAGAAAATATTAACAATAAAAAAGAAACAATAAATATAAAAATGGTTCACACTTGACACATTTCACATGTGACCAAAGAGGCACCTGCTGCAAAAACATTGGACATCAGAAAACCATCTAATCGGGTGATAAATGATAAATCATAGGCATAATCAGAATTTGACATATATAGGGTTATTTAATGGCAAAATTAATGTAATCCTTCTGGTATAAATTAGCCTAAGGATTTGATGAAATGCTGCTTGAAAAATGTCACGAAAAAGGCAAGAAAACACAGGGACATATCTGAAAATGTTCTTTGTAAAAACAGATTTATTTTTGCTTCATCTCATTATTTTGGCTATGCACCATGATCTATACTATTTAAAATACAGGATATGAAACAATGGGAATATTACATAAACAACAGGAAAATAACCAGGAAGTTTTGCGACCTTCAGTTTCACTACTGAGTGTTTACGGAAACACCCATATATGAACTTTAGACTGGGTTTGATAGGCTGGCTACAGGGAAGATCTTTGTACAGGTTGTGTTCAGTTGGTGTAGTTCGAGAACAAAGGGTAATAGTCTCAGGATACTTTTAGTTTATAGGTATAGCATGGAAACGGGCCCTATGACTCACTTAGTCTACGCAGACCATCAATCTCCCGTTTACACTAGTTCTATGTTATCCTACTTTCTCACCCACTCCCTACACAGCAAGGGCAATTTACAGAGGCCAATTAACTTACAAACCCACATGACTTTGGGATGTGGAAGGAAACTGAAGCACCCAGAGGAAATCCGCACAGTTAAGGGGCTATCCCACTGTATGAGCTAATTCAAGAGTTCTCCCGAGTTTCACCTGATTCTAACTTGGAGAATTATGGTAATAGTCGCTCGTAGGTACTCGGGGCTCACGTGGACATTTTTCAACATGTTGAAAAATCTTCACGAGTCTTCACGAGCTTACTGCGTTTCCAGAGTACCTGCCTTTAGCGTTACGAGCCGTTAAGAGACGTCCCGAGCTCCGACGTACCCGCTATGTACATTCTACGTGCTTACCACTGTCGATCCCAAAGCAATGAATATTCAAGGGAGTAGAAAGATTTCAAGGCACAAAAAGGATCGAGCGAAAGGAAGAGATTAAGGTTCAGCCATGATTGAACTGAATGGTGGACCAGATATTGACTCAATGGCAATCTTTGGATGATATTACATGGGGGAAATAAAGATTTTGAGGAAAGAATGTCTGGGCATTGTCTAAGCATGGTCATTGGTATGGGATGTGGAAAGGTGTAGGAGGGATACATAGATGTAGAGTTTTGTTAAGTTTTAAGATTAGGTTTAGAGGGCAATAGGGGCGCTGCACTGGCAGCAGCCTCTGCCTGCAGCCTGTTTGTTTTTCCTCTTTTTTTTAATTTTTAGTCAGTTTACAGTGTGTGTTTTGTGGAATCTTTGACTTTTATATGTGGGGGAGGGGGGGGCAGGGTAAGCGGGAAACTCCCAGTCGCTTCCTGGTGGGGACGTGACTATTTCTCCGAGTCGCGTCCTCGCCCCCCACCTCGCGGCCTACCTCCTGGATTGGAGTGGCCTTTCCTGCCGGGGACTGGGAACCGGACCAGAGCCGAATCAGCGGCGGTGGCGCTGGAGTCACGCCGGAGCGGGCGATGCCTACCTGGGTCGCCGTTGGAGCTCCGGAGCGTTGGGCCGCTGCTCCAACATCGTGGAGCTCTGGTTTAGAGAGCTCCCAACGCGGGCGGCGCTGACCGTCATCGTGGAGTCATGGGGCCCTTTGCTGAGGGACTTTGGGAGCCGCGGACTCTGGTAGGAGGGGGCCGACTCGGGGTCCAGGCCGCTGAGGATGTCCCCCAGCCCCAACGTCGGACTTACATCACCACGGGGAGCGGGCCTGAACATCGAGCCGCCCGTAGCAGCGACAGCGGAGGGCTCGGGGAGGCCCTGACCATGGGTGAACATTAGGGAGCAACAGGAAGAGACCGACTTTGGTGCCATCCCTCACGGTGGGAAATTTTGATCCTGCTGTGAGGGGATGTTTTATGTTGAATTTCTGTCTACTCTGTGTTGCGTTCTTTATTTTTGGCTGTATGGTGACTTCATTTCACTGTGCCAATTGGCACATGTGACAAATAAAATCTATCTGTATCTATCTGTATCTGTAGAGGAGCTAATACCTATAGCAATGTAAAGGCAAAGATGATAACTGGAACTATGTGACTAGGAAACAATGAAGGTCACTGGAACGCCTACTTGTGGGTAACTGGAGACTTGATTTGTGGAAGGTAACCGGCAGCAAAATTTCTGATGAACTGAAGTTCACATAGTATGGGAACTTTCGAGGAGAGCATAAAAGATTCAGTTCTGGAGTTTTCAAAATCGTCAAGGTCTTTAAGAGGAAAAAGTCAGGAAAAGTATAAACGGAACAGTGTACAAAATGAATGGAAGATTCAGTACAGAGAGATTCTAATATGTGGATTAGTCTGTAAGGTTAAAGGGTCGTGTAGACTATTCCAGGGTTTCTATGTTGTAAGGCTGCCTTGCTGTTCAGTTTTACATGAGGTACAGATTTCAAATGCCCTTTTGAGAGCGATGGAAATGTAATGCATTGTTCAGAATTTCAGTCCTAACTTCTGAAATACAATGTGGGATTCCTCAAAATGAATCTCCCCTCTCAATGTGGAAATTAGTGATATGAAAAGATAATAGACAGACTATAATAGACATAATACCCAAAGAGAAACAAAATGCTGGAGTGACTCAGCAGGTCAGGCAGCATTTCTGGAGAAAATGGATAGGCAACATTTTGGGTAATACAATCTGAGAGAACTACAGAATCAGGGAACTGCAGATGTTGGTTTACAAAAAAAGATAAAATTTGATGTCTTCGGAATACACGCAGAGCATTTAAAGATATCATTTGCCGGTTGGAAATATGTGATTTATGACACCTGTTCTGCACTAACAATCTTCCAAAAGGAAGTTACAAAGGAACATTTAAGGTTTTTTTTCTTAGAAAATATGGATCCTCCCAGTGTTTCTAGCTTATGGTTATCATGATAACATTTAATTAAAGGAGAATCGTTTCTATTGAATGCTTGTAAATTTCCATTTTTTGTCAGTATAATTTTGCAAAAGTGCATCAGATTTCATGATTGTCAGCAAACGTTTCAAAAACATGAAACATTTCCATTTCCCTGTCCGTTTCCCTTTTCACAGACTAGTATATATGACTGGACCAAGACAGAGTGGAGACAAATCAATGTAGAACAAATGGATGTTGAACTCAGGAGATTTTTAAAGGTAAGCTTTTTTCAGAACCAGTTTCAGCCATTTTATTCAACAGATTAAATCTTGCATCATCTTCTACTAGAATCTTGAATAGCAAGAACTTGTTTTAATACTGGTAACGGTGGACTAAGTGTTAAAGAAGGAACTGCAGATGCTGGAGAATCGAGGGTACACAAAAGGCTGGAGAAACTCAGCGGTGCAGCAGCATCTAAGGAGCGAAGGAGATAGGCGACGTTTCGGGTCGAGACCCTTCTTCAGTGCACTAAGCTTTTGTCGCTTAATAGCATGGTACTTTCCAATGTCAAATTAGTTTCCATTTGATTACTTCTCTAATCTAAAGGCTTCATTGGCAACGTGTCACTTTATTTTACTGAAATTTGACATTGTTGATAACTGTTTAATGGTCTGCAAGGATCAGCAAGTGATAAATAGAGAATTAAATTGTAAACTGATTGTGTGGTGTTTACCCACCATGAGTTGGGATTGGGAAATTGTAGGATGGGAGAATCATAGATGGAGAACATGAGGGTTAGGGAAGTGCGGACATTTGGGGATAAAAATAATTGAACTGTAGGTTGGGCAGGAGCCAGAACAGCATCATAACAGGCCCGCATGTCCAGGGACAGTCTTAATGTCCACAACCTTTGAACGCACAAATAGGAATGGGGCCTCGAGTTGCATAAAAACTCCAATAAAATAAACAAACATGATTTATTTTTCACAAAGTCTTGTACATTCATTATTCCATTATTATAACAATCATCTCTAACTGGCAATTGTAACATTAGCCATTTCATTTTTCCTTCTTCTTTTAATCACTCTAATTTACTAAAGTTTACTAAATCATTGATTTTAATTTTCCAAAATTTCCTAGTTTTGGGGAAGGTTCCATTCAACTGGAAACTGTAAATGCAACTCCTTTATTCAAAATGGGAGTGAAGCAGAAAGGAAAAATACTACAGGCCAGGAAACGTAACCCCTATCATAGAACCATATCATTACCTAGTAGCGTACTTAGAAACTTTCTAGGCAAAATGTTCAAGTGAGTTTATCGTCATGTGTCCCTGATAGGACAATGAAATTCTTGCTTTGCTTCAGCACAACAGAACATAGTGGGCAATGACTACAAAAACAGATATATGAATGCACTGATCTGTTTTTGTAGTCAATGCCTACTATGTTCTGTTGTGCTGAAGCAAAGCAAGAATTTCATTGTCCTATCAGGGACACATGACAATAAACTCACTTGAACTTGAACATTTTGCCTAGAAAGTTTCTAAGTACGCTACTAGGTAATGATATGGTTCTATGATTGATGTTCTCAATGCATTTTTTTTTGCACCCTATGCAGGAGATCAGATTGATGGACAAAGAAGTTCGTGCTTGGGATGCCTATACCAGTCTGGACTCCACTGTGAAGAACTTGCTCACATCTCTGCGAGCAGTGACAGAATTGCAAAACCCAGCCATCAGAGACAGGCACTGGTACCAGTTGATGAATTCCACAGGGGTTAGTCTGAAATTTACTGTAATATTTTGGAAATTGTACATATTAGCCTGAAAGGGACTTTAATTAAATGTTGCTGCAAGACCAGATTCAAATTATGCAGGATTAAATCTCAGTGGTACTTACAATGATTTTTGTGTTTAAGCATGAAATGATCATTTTCTGTTGTTTCTTGGAGATGGGATTTTCCGATGTTGAAAACCTAAAGCAGGTTTGATATGGAAACAAAGAGGAGTGGGAAAGGATCAACAGTAGGGACTTCATTTAGAAGGGAATATGGAGATGGGATGAAGATTGAGGAATTTGCGTGTGATCACAGAAAACAGTAGATGGCAGAGGTTGGCCTGGAGAGGGCAGATGTCACGGTGTTAAGGGAAATTTGAGAGAGAGAGAGGTTTGGTGGGACAAGATGCACAGTGATTGTCAGTGATAAAGTCTGATGTTGATTGTGTTGGAGAAAATGTGCTCATCACTCTAGTCCGCAGCATTTACCTTGTGGATCTGGCCACCTTTTGCTCCACCGGGGTGTGGGCTGATGTTATTTACAAATAATGCTTATTAAACTGCTGTACATCACTTAGTAGTCTGGACTGCATGTTGGACAGCAGTATTTTTCACCTACTCCCATTAAAATCAAACTGAACATAGAACAGTACAGCACAGGAACACCCCCCTTTGGCCCACAATGTCTTTGGTGAGCATGATCCCAAGTTAAACTAATCTCATGTGCCTGCATCTGATCCATATAGTCTGATATTCCAGAGAGCACAATCCAAGTTTGTCCAAACTCTTGTAGGAAACCCCCTCAAATGAATCAGCATTCTGGCATCCTCAAAAGCCTCCATGCCTGCTTTAATGGGGCGATCAGAACAGCACGTTACACTCCTATTGCGGCCAAACTGTACTCCTATAAAGCTTCAGCTAGACCTTCTGATTCTTGTGTTCAATGCCACTTTTGGGGAGCTATCGGCTTGGACCCCACAATCCTGATATACAACAATGCTACTAAGGCTCTTGCCAATATATGTATACTTTCTCCTTTCATTTGTCTTCCAAAGTGCAGCACGTCAAACTTGCTCAGATTAAACTCCATGTCTGCCTATTTCTTTAGCTGATCTATATCCCGCTGAATACTTTGACAACACACCTCACTGTCTGCAATTCCTCCACTTTTGCTGTCATCCGTAAACTTACAAACCAATGCATCAGCATTTACTTGTTTTATATCTCATAAGTAATTGAGGTCCCAGAACAGATTCCAATGGAACTCCACTGGTCATTGACCACCAGTCAGAATAACACCTATCACCACAACTTTCAGTCTTCCATGAGTGGGCCAGTTTTGATATCAAATGATCAATTCACCATGGATTCCATGCATCTTAATCTTCTGAATCAACCTATCATGAGGGATTTGATCAACTTCCTTTTTAAAATTAATGTAGACAACATCCACTCCCCTGCCCTCTTCGATCACCTTGGTCACCACCTCAAAAACAAAAATTCAATGAACTTCGTAAAGTGGCATCCTGCAGATAAAGTATGGAAAAAGGCTCTTCACCCCCCAACTAATCCTTGCTGACTAATTTGCCTTCCGTGCTAGTCCCACTTTCCTGTACCTGGCCTATATTCTTCCCAACGTTTCCTAGCCATGTACCTCTAAGTGTCTTATAACTTACCTGTACCACTTTGTCTGGCCCATATACGCACCAACTACTGTAGGAGAAGTGCCCCTCAGATCCCTTTTAAATCTTTCCTGCCTCAGCTTAAATCTATGACCTGTACTTTTAGACTCCTCAACCCTGGGGGAAAAACTGTGGCTATTCATCTTATCCTTAACCGTAACCTCTATAAGATCCTCCTTCAGCCTCCTATGCTCCAGGATTAAAACACCCAGCCTATTTAGCCTCTCCTTATATTTCATACCCTTTGGACCCAGTTACATCCATGTAAATCATTTTGCACCCTATCCATTTAATGACATCCTTCGAAGACCAGGAAACCAGAACTGAACATAGTACTCCAAATGCAGCCATACCAACATCTTGTACAGCTGCAACATTATGTCCAAGTATTCAATGCTCTAACCCAAGGGTTCCCAACCTCAGGTAAATTTACCCACAGGGGGTAAATTTTGCCTATCCAGGGGGTACATTTTTTTCTCGTTAACCGACTGTGTTTGGTTCTGGTTCATCATCAGTTGTTCATAAATAAGTGAAATAACATTGTTATGTGCTATTAAAGTTGCCAGGGGTAAATGGGAGAAAAAAAGTTGGGAACCCCTGCCCTAACCGATGAAGGCAAGCGTGTCAAATGCCTTGTTCACCATCCTGTTTACCTGTGCTGCCACTTTCATGAAGACATGTACCTGCTGCACCCCCAGGTCTCTCTGTTCTACAAAGCACCCCAGACCCTATTATTTATTGTGCAAGTCCTGCCCTGGTCTGCCTTACCAAAATGCAACGCCTATTTATATGAATTCACTTCCTTCAGCTCGTCTTTAGCCTGTTGGTCCAATTGATTCCATTGTAATTGTAGATAATGTTTTTCACCTTCCACTATAACTGAATAAGTATTGACTACTTGGACATGTTGCAGCTGCACAGGATGATGGTATGGCTACATTTGGAGTACTATGTCAGTTTGGCAGCTTCACCGCCTCCACCGCCGAGGCCCTACTGAAGCTGCGGCGGCGGCGAAGCCTCGCGGGTTGACCCGCTGTCGGCGTTCGATGAGAGCGTGGGAGAACTATTATTATGGGGGGGGGAGGGGAAGAACAATGGAGCGACCGGGCATGGGGGGACCGCTGTGGGGGAGGGTGGGGGGCCGGGGGGAGAACATAGGAGGAGCCGGCGTACTTTGTAACTTTGTCGGCGCCATAGGTGGCCGCTATTTGCGCAAGCAAAAAAATTCCTTGTGCCTTGTCACGTGACAATAAAGCATTCCATAAACTATTCCATTCCATTCCAACTACGATTTTTATTTCATCCACTAACATTCAAATCATTAAGATAAATAATGAACAACAGTGGACCCAGTACCAATGTCCTTGACACACTACTCATTATGGGATCTGGTCTGAAAAACAAATCTTTACCACCACTGTCTCTTACCTTCAGGATGATTTTTGCATCCAATTGGCTAGCTTTCCCTGTGATGTAATATTCATATTGCAATACACGAGGCAGGTTAACATTTTTTTAGATTTTATTTTATTTTGCCAAATCAGCTTTTAGTGACATCTGTGCTTATTTCTAAATGCTTTCTGCATTCTGGCTTCTCGTCTATTGAAAGGCACTGATCTATCTTGCTTAGTCCAACGTGAATAACTACACAATTTAAGGAATGCCATGTGTTATGGTCACGTGCTCACTCTAATAGTGCCCTTTTGTAATTTACAAATCCACAACTTAGTTCATCCGACAAAGCTGTATGGCTCGTTTAGTTTCGAGATACAGCGCTGAAACAGGCCCTTCACCCATCGCGTCCATGCGACCGTGAATCCCTGCACAGTTGCACTATCCTACACACGTTACAAGCGGGCAGGTGCAAGGATCTGACTAGTAGCGCAGAAACAGGCACACTCGTCTGTTTAGTTACAAATCAGATTTATTGGCAAAAAAGAGAACAATAAAAGAAACAATACCCATCTCAGTATGACTGGGCCCATTTTACAGCAGCACACCCTCTCTCTCTCTGCCTCGGTCCGCAGTGTTCTTCGCGACCCAGCCATTTGGTGAAACACTCGTACATGAACGAACTCGTGGCTTACCGACGCTACCAGCCACAGCGCTATGACGCTTTAAACATAGCGCCAACTGCCACAGTGCTATGAAGCTTTAAACATAGTGGCAACGGCCACAGCGCTATCAGCCATGGACTGTTCGGGAAAACTCTTATTGCAACACACTAGGGAAAACTCTTATTGCAACACAATAGGGAAACCAAGTCAATTAACCTAGAAACACGTACGATTTTGGAGTGTGGGAGGAAACTTGAGATCCTGGAGAAAACCCACACAGTTCACAGGGAGAACTTACAAACTCCATACAGTCAGCACCCGTAGTCAGGATCAAACCTGGATCTCTGGCGCTGTGAGGCAGCAACTCTACCGCTGCACCACCATGCTGCCCACTTGTCTTTCTCTTTTCCTTCAATTACAATTGATAGATATTGTGAAAAGAACTGGTGTTAATGGGGATCTTTGAGAAACGCCAGCAGCCACAGTATGCAAAAGTGGGACAATATGATATTATCATGGATGGTGATGAATCAACATTCAGGTGTGAGATAATACCAGGTATTGGTGCCACAACAATTACCTCTCACTCAACATGAAGTAAACCCAAAGAACAAATTATTGAATTTAGAAAGGGGAAGTTGGGAGACCTCGTGCTGGTTTTCATTTTGTATGTTTCCACAGTGGCATTGGGTTGATTCCATAACACTTTACGCTTTTGCATGAATGGTTCTCTTTCCAGTGTACCCCACTTGTGGACCGAGATGAACAAATAGACCTTCCAGTTACTATAGTGCTTCTGTGGGAGAAGGAGCATTTTCTGTTACAAAAATATGTATACTCGATTCACTTATATGTTTCATGCAATAACATTTGATGATGTCGATAATTTCATTCGACTGCTTCGTGGTTTACTGCTGAAAAGTCAGATGATTTTTATATTTGTTGTCACATGCAAGTCACAGCTATGACTTAATAAACATTGGATTCTATAACTCGGGGATTATGAAATCTGGAAGTAATTAATGATAATGCTTCTGAGAGACCGCAATAAACATTATAATAGTTATCTTAAACTTGTATACATCTATACCAATCTCAGTTTTTCAATGTAAAGCTAATATGTGCGCTCAACTGTTATAATTACTGAACACCAAAGATACTTAATTGCATATATCCTAGAAAATATTATTTTTTAATATTCATAACCCTTGTATTCAAATATATGAATGATATGACATTTTACTTGTTTATCAGGTTAAGTTTATTATGAGTGCGAATACAATTCTGGCTGATCTGTTAGCCCTCAAGTTGCACAGAGTGGAAGATGAGGTCCGGAATATCGTAGATAAAGCTGTGAAAGAACTTGGAATAGAGAAGGTCATTTACTTTTTTATTGCTTAGCTTTCCAGCTTGGAATTTGAAGAACAGATAATTAAAATTTGTTCTTAGTATTATTTTGTGTCATGTTTGTCAGTGGTGTTTTTCAAAAGATAATTAAAAAATCCAATTCGATTCTTAAGACTTTATTCGGACTGAGAGCAAAGTGGTGACTTTTTTAAAAAATTGATGCAATTTTAATGTGCTATAATGTAATTTTATCAATTTTGTCTTCAAGGCAATGTCTTAACAAAATTACTGGCAATAGTAGATTAAAATATGCTTATGATTTGCAATCTAATGGAGAAAATGTTTAATGTTCTAACTATGTTGACAATGGTTGCTACTTAAAGTTATCCTTGGTGGGATTAACAATAATGCTGCATTCAGTCCAACATGACCAGAAGGAATGGAAAAGTCATGATTCTGTTGAGTTGCTCGTTGTACATGTATTCTGATGAAGAAATAAATGTTTCTATTCTAGCTATAATGTATGCAAAAATCAGCCGTTGAAAGCCATGAAGCTTTAAACATAGTGCTACCGGCCACAGCGCTATGAGGCTTTAAACATAATGTTTTTATTCTAGCTATAATGTATGCCAAAAGTGAATTCAGAAATAAAAGTGGTTAAATTGTGTTATTCAAAGCTGATTGCAGGAAATAGGATACTACCTTTGGATAGATCAGGCTAAATAACCACTGCTTTGCCAATTTAAGGTCCTCACTGAGATCAGCCATACATGGACCACGATGGAATTTTCATATGAGAAACACCATAGAACGGGTACCCCTCTGCTGAAGTTGGATGAAGAACTCATTGAAATTTTAGATGACAATCAAGTATGATTCTTTAATTTTATGTGTCCTTTACATTTTGTAATATGACAATATTATTATCAAAGAGTGTATCCAAGGTCATATGAGGGTAATGTGAAACTACTCAATGTCAGTGGAAAGTAGAACTGAGTGGTGTGTTTAACAGATGGCTGATCAGTTTGCACCTGTTTCTTGGTGGGTGAGATGTGTTAAAGCTGACTACCACATTGGAGAAAATGAACCACACTGGTCCTGTTGTTGTCGAATGAAATATCTTTCCCTGTGCTGTCTGTTGTTTCCTTTAGGTATCTGAAATATATCCTCTTGTAATACAATAATGGCAATATTTAGGTGTTTCATGTGGTCAACTAAAATTTGCATTGGTCATCTTGTATATCTTTTTGAAGGCTGCTAATGCCTGCTTCAGGACTCATCTTAGATATTTGGTTGGACTGAGTGGTGCTAATTCAAGCCTTTTTGTCATTCTTCACTGGCTTAATCATCTATCCTTAAAGGGACTTTGAAAGCAGCTGCAAGGAAAGTACATTTTTCTTTGGACCTATCTTAATATCTAGCATTGAATACAGTAGTGATCTTCTGCTTCTGATATAATGAGCTGGTAATTGTGCATGCAGAAATGTTGATATATTTTATCAAAGAATGAGAGGAAACCACAGAATTTCAAGACAATTGGGTGCAAGAACACATCAGATTTTGAGAGTAACAGGACAGAGGAGGAGGGAAGTTGGACTGAGTGGATAGCTAAAGAGTTGATGGAGTGAGTGGGTCAAATAACCTGTTATTTAGCTTATTTTGATTCTATAACTTTGTGTTAATGGAAGAATAATAAAATTATATAAATGAGAAGAATATTTGTCTTTATAAGTGCTTTGCTACATCTTCTTTCCATGTCCATCTTGTTACAAATGTTGACCTCGCTGTCATCGTTCATCCTGAAAAGGATGTAAGCTTCCGGCGACAATCAATGGAATCCATCACTTGTCGCAATAGATGACGGTGGTAGCAGAAATAGGTCAGGATACTTCCAGTTTCCAGCCCTGCAACGTGGACACTTCTGCTGTGGGGTCATTTTTCTACATGATAGAATATAATGGCATTGTAGATGAGATCTGTGATTATAATTTCGACCACAATCAAGGAACTACCGATAATTTATTTGAGCTTTTTCAGTAATAAAGTGATATCTAATGAAACAGTCATTCTTAAATGTCCAATTTCTCTTTGTCTTAGAAGTTGTTTATTTTTGCTTCATAGGTGCAATTGCAATTTATACTCCAGAACAAATATGTGGAATATTTCATTGAGCAGGTTTCAACCTGGCAAAAAAAGTTGACTGTGGCAGATTCTGTTATTTTTATCTGGATGGAGGTTCAACGCACGTGGTCCCACCTGGAGAGTATTTTCATTGGATCTGAGGATATACGAAACCAACTTCCTGAAGATGCCAAACGATTTGATGGAATAGATACAGACTTTAAGGTTGAATTTTTTAATTTTTGTTAAACATTTCTGCATGCAGTAACATCTCCCACTCTCATCGATCTCTGTCGTTATCACCACAAAAAAAAACTCAATCAAGTTAGAAAGACATGACCAGCCATGTACAAAACCTTGCCATCTGCCCATAACTAACTCATTCTCTCCCTAAGCCCACTGTCCTCTAATTTAAATACCAGCATATATTAGCATATTTAAATATATCAAATGTTAGCATAATTAAATATCAAGTGGTTCCCTTTGATTTCTGCTTTTGTTTAGGGCTCACAACCAGGAGGTGGTACGTGTCTATAGCAAGGTTATCTTTGGTTTATAGCAGTAACCTGCATCACTAAACAAAATTCCTGATGTGATGAGGTGCTAATTCCAATGATGTATTTGTTGTTATCTTTGTATTTTAGCCCATTTATCATTCCTGTTTAAATTATTCAATGCTAGAAATATCTTGTCTCTCTGATGATGGTGCATACCAGGTATATTCCAATGGCAGCAGTCAGTATTATTAAAGCTCTAATTAGATCAATATGACCACCCCTTGGCCATATGGAAACTGAATAGGTAGCCTGGAGGGGGAAAATGCAAACTGGCTGACCAATGATTGGAAACACCTCCAACCATGGAACACTCTCTGTTACCAAAGCCCACGACTGGTGCAACGAGTTTGATCTCTCCACCCAATCTTTTTTTCCCGTCAGTAAAACTCTTGCTCTTTCCCCGTAAAATCAACATGTATCTACATTGAGTGAAGAGAATGTTTCTACATGGGATGGAAATTGCAGCTTCTGAAGCATTTTGTCTTCAGTTCATTTCCTTTCCTTTTGGTTAGCTATTAATCGGGTTTCATTGTTAGCTAAGCAGGCAGATGCATACTTAGTACTTTGCTTACATCACATTAAAACCAAACAAATTAAATAAAAGATCAATGTAATTATATTTGGCTAATTAGTTCAAGGGAGAGTAAATATTAACCTTATTATTCTTTCAACTGCTCTTACCTTTATGAATGATTCTCCCTTGATTTCCATTTTCTACCTATGGGTTATCTCTAAATTGATCTTCCTAAAATATATGATTGAGAGCAATGTCTGAGGGATAGGGAATCTAAGTCATTCTCTTGTCATTGCAGAGCAGGATGAAAGTGACACTGCCACTGATTCCAAATTGAAATTATTTTGCCCTGATGTCTCAATAATTTCATTTAAGCTGTTGTAACATTAGCAGTGACATTGGAAGATATTCAAAATCGCTATGATCTTCTTTGAACTTGGTTGCAAAATTACAGCTCAAATGATCTGCCTTTTTTTGGTATCATGAGTCTAAAGTTTATAAAATAAGAATGGCATTTTCAATTAATCTGGAACTACTGTTTTTGCAAGAGACAAAATCCAAATGATCTTTATAACAAATGATCAGATAACAAAGTCCTAATTGATCCTTTCACATTTTCCCACATTGAGTTGGTTCTTTTCTTTCTCCCCTGGATAGGCAGTTTCTGTTCTTATACCATTTTTGGAGTTTTTATTCCTCTTACAGACCATGCTTGTTTAATTCAATTTCTAAGTAGATTCCGAGGCACTTTCGCAACAAAAAAATCAAACGATGTGCCATATTGTTCTTGAAGATTAATTTGTACTAAATAGTAGAACAACACAGAGGCCATTTAACCCAAGGATCCATGTTGTCTCTCCATTTAGCAATCCCATTCATTCATTATCTTCTCTTCTTATTTCCCTGTAGCACAGTAACTTTCTCTCTTACTTGTCCACCAGCACCCATTTAATTGTTTTGCCATTAACATACACTAAAAGCTGTTTACAACAGCCATTTAACTTACCAGCATGCTTTTACTATGTGCAAGGAAACCAGAACACCAGAAGGAAACCCACAAGATTATAGAGATTACTTGCAAACTCCTCAAAGGCAGCATCCAAGCCCATATTCACCTTTGGAAATGAGGCGGCATTAATAATAGCTGTGCTACCATGCCTCAGATACAGCTAGTTGAGTTGGATCTCATTGCACTGACTGATAATCCCTTTACTTCCATTGAAACATACCCTTTATGATCATGCTTTAGAAAGCATCCTCTGCACCCATTGCCATGTCATAATCTATCTTTAATTTTCATGTTTCTTAAAGAAGGACATATACTTATTTTAGAGCTGTGATTCACCCTGTAAAAATAATTATTATTTAAAATTCAGATAATTATTCTTGATGTTTTGATTTTGCAAAAAGGAATTAATGTTCAAAACAGCACAGACAAAGAACGTAATTGAAGCAACAAATAAACCCAAATTATATGAAAAACTTGAGGCTCTTCAGCAAAGGTAAGACTTTAAATATATGGTGGTATTTAATACATTTAGATGTATATGTTGGCATCTGTATGTTCCTAGCTTTTGGGCCCCTTAATCTTAAAAATATATATTAGATATGCTTGTGAAATAACAAGCATAATCCATCAATCCTTCAGCACATGCCGTGGTGCTATTTTTTCCTTTTTTGATTGGAGGCATAATGGTCATTTGTTTTGAATAGCAGGCAGAAGACCTTGGGTCAGTCAACACCTTGGTAATATCTTTCCCATCCCATTTTAAAACAACAGAGGCAGGCCTGCACTGCAGTTGCATGAGGCACGTTAATGATCCTAAGATACACACAAAAATCTGGCGTAACTCCAGCTATTACATTGTCTACTCCATTGTCATTTATGCTAATAAAGACATTATGAAAGCTAGGCTAGTACTACGATTACATTGACACCAAAAAGCATTGAATTGTAACTTGATAAGAAAAAAATATAGCTTTGTGTTTCACTTTTCATGAACTCTGGAGGTTTATGAGTATTTCAAGATCAATGTTTTGTGATGTATAGTCTTGCTGATGCATTATTGCATTTTGAGGAGTAATGTACATTCAAAATGTTGTAATGTATGAAATTTAAATATTTCATAAATTTTCATTCTTGTAGGCTAGGCCTGTGTGAAAAAACTTTAGCTGAGTACCTTGAAACCAAACGTTTAGCTTTCCCAAGGTTTTATTTTGTGTCCTCGGCAGACCTATTGGATATCCTGTCGAAAGGAACACAGCCTGGACAGGTATGCTATTAATTTATAGTAATTACATTATTTTATGAAGTAATAGGCAAGTTTTTACACGCGTACGTTTGCGCGCACGCACATACGCACATACGTATACACAAATATGCACATATGTACCCACACACATGCGAGCACACACACATGTATACACTTTTCATATAACACATTAAACTTCATCTGCTGAGTAGACAGAGGGCCATGCTTCACAATGAGCAAGATCCTCAGTCAGTGACATCATTTGGAAAATGATGAACATTTTGAAAAATATGCTAGCCAGAATGAAAGCTATCCATAAATTGACTGTTTAAAAAAATCGATTGTTTGTAAAGTAGCTGGTTAAGAAGCATTAATGAATTGTTGAAACTGAGAACCAGAGATTTTAGCATAATTGAAATGTTTGTTTGTTTTATTAGCGTTAAATAGTAGCAAAAATAAGTTGTAATGACTGAAGACTTCATTATTCCATTTGAATATTGACCCCTTGAGAATTACTAATCATCAAATTATTCAAATAGAAGACTTTTTCCTCGTAGTTTGAGTCTGCGTTTCAAATTATTTTTTTTATATTATTGTATGTTTTAATCCACGAAACTTCTCTCACCAATGTGGTGCTAAATTCAGGCATTTAATTTGAGTTTAATTCACTAACTAGATTTAATGTTAGATCAATCCTAAAGCTAATTCACTAAGTACACTCACAGATGAATAATTTAAAAATACAGTGCTCTCCATATTGTTTGGGACAAAGACCCATCATTTATTTATTTGCCTCTGTACTGCACAATTTGAGATTTGTAATATTAAAAAAATCACGTGGTTAAAGTGCACATTGTCAGATTTTATTAAAGGGTATTTTTATACATTTTAGGTTTAACCATGTAGAAATTATAGCTATGTTTATACATAGTCCCCCCATTTCAGGCCACAATAATGTTTGGGACACATGGCTTCACAGGTGTTTGTAATTGCTCATGTGTCTTTAAATGCCTCCTTAATGCAGATATAATAGAAATCTCAGCACCTAGTCTTTCCTCCAGTCTTTCCATCACCTTTGGAAACTTTTATTGCTGTTTATCAACATGAGGACCAAAGTTGTGCTAATGAAAGTCAAAGAAGCCATTATGAGACTGAAAAACAAGAATAAAATTCTTAGAGACGTCAGCCTAACCCTAGGCTTACCAAAATCAACTATTTGGAACATCATTAAGAAGAAAGAGAGGACTGGTGAGCTTACTAATCCCAAAGGGACTGGCAGGCCAAGGAAGACCTCCACAGCTGATGACAGAATAATTATCTCTATAAATAAAGACAAATCCCCAAACACCTGTCAGACAGATCAGAAACACTCCTCAGGAGTCAGGTGTGGATCTGTCAATGACCACTGTCCGCAGAAGACGTAATGAACAGGAATAGAGGCTAAACTGCAAGATGCAAACCAGTGGTTAGCTGCACAAATAGAATGACCAGGTTACAGTTTGCCAAGAAGTACTTAAAAGAGCAACCATAGTTCTGGAAAAAGTTATTGTGGACAGATGAGACGAAGTTTAACATAGTGATGGCAAGAGCAAAGTATGGAGGAGAGAAGGAACTGCCCAAGATCCAAAGCATATCACCTCATCTGTGAAATACGGTGGTGGGGGTGTTATGGCCTGGGCATGTATGGCTGCTGAAGGTACTGGCTCACTTATCTTCATTGATGATACAACTGCTGATGGTAGTAGCATAATAAATTCTGACACATCGTATCTGCTCAAGTTCAAACAAATGCCTTAAAACTCATTGGCTGGCAGTTCATTCTACAGCAAGACAATGATCCGAAACATACTCCTAAAGCAACAAAGGAGTTTTTCAAAGCTAAAAAATGGTCAATTCTAGAGTGGCCAAGTCAATCACCTGATTTGAACCCAATAGAGCATGCCTTTTATAAGCTGAAGAGAAAACTGAAGGGGACTAACCCCCAAAACAAGCATAAGCTAAAAATGGCTGCAATACAGGCCTGGCAGAGCATCACCAGAGATGACACCCAACAACTGGTAATGTGCATGAATCGCAGACTTCAAGCAGGCATTGCATGCAATGGATATGCGACAAAATACTAAACATGACTACTTTCATTTACATTACATTGCTGTGTCCCAAACATTATCGTGGCCTGAAATGGAGGAATTGTGTATTAACACTGCTGTAATTTCTGCATGGTAAAACCAAAATGTATAAAAATGGCTTTTATTAAAATCTGCTAATGTGCACTTTAACCACATGTGATTTTTTTTCTATTACAAATCTCAAATTGTGGAGTACAGAGGCAAATAAATAAATGATGCGTCTTTGTCTCAAACATTATGGAGGGCACTGTACATATTTGGTTGTGTTAAAAAAGAACATTGTGGATTGTACAGGAGAAAAATGCTAGCACTGCCAAAAGGTCTATATGATTACTTGCACTGTTTGCCCATTGTGATAGGTATAAATTCATGTCATAAGAGCAGAATAGTAAGATTAAATGCGAATTTACCAGTTTGAAGTTTGATCTTGATTTTATGAGGAGTTACGTTGGTCATTACGTGAAGAAGGCCCGCCAGGCCGCATGCGCACCAAACTTCAAAGCAGCGGTATGAAATCACAAATAAACAACACCGAAGTACATAGTAAGATCAGTGACTCGAGAACTACCGTATGATCCTTTTATGAGGGAGGGTTGGGCGTGGGGGACACGTATTCACCAACGTAACTCCTCATAAAATCAATATCAAACTTCAAACTGGTAAGTTCTCATTTAATCTTACAATTTTACTTCGGAGTCATGTGAGTGATTTTGTGAAGAGTTCAAAGCTTTGTGATTTCATGCCGCAGATTATAAATCTCGGCATTCCACTGCATTGATTAACTCGAAAGAGAAATAAATGCATTAGTAGTAACATTGCATTCAATGTAGAAATTGGGTTTATTTAACAATGTAAACAAACGACAGTACCCCTTAAATTTAGGTACTTAAAATGGCATAGGCAAACAGTCCTGGATTGACAATCGGCCGATGATAAAATTCTGAAACATCAGCTCATTTGCCCATCCGGCGGCCGCCAAAATATGGTCGAAGGGCATGTCGCTTGCCTTGGCCGCCGACGTAGCTGCTGCCCTAGTGGAATGAGATGTAAACACACTGTCTAAATGATACGCTGACGTTGATACTGACCTGGTGGAATAAGATATATAATCGTCAGTGTTACTAACTTTATATCCCAGAACCTGCTGCACCCACCATGAAAAAGTCTGAACTGTGTAGTTGTTTGTTAACTAATAAACAATGCTGATTCCATACTTCTTATGATTCTGGTGGCCTAGATAACATAGAAGTGAGACCGTGGGGTGTTCAAATGATCTTCAACCATGCTACCCCTAGTCTACTCTGGTTGTGTAGACCAGAATGTAAATGTAATGGCACCTGCAGCCAATTCCATCCTATCTAGCCACAACGTTTGCAATGTTTGCCGTCGTTGTGCTGATATAAATGTCATAACTAAGGATGTAGCTGGAACCCCTTGGTGAAATATTTTTACCCTTTGTGTGTTGTACAACAAATGTAAACATTACAACTTGTGAAAGGTGCACTACCCAAATTTTGGAAGTGCTAGACCCATTTAGTTGAGCATGATTGGAAGGTGCATGGAATTTCTGAGCTATCATGCTGCCCCCAGCTCCAGTGAACCGCTACTGCTGATGAGCACCTGGGGTGCAGTCTGAGCGATGACTTTTGCCCGTTGTTGGCCGAATTAATTTGTCTGCCAGGCTTCTTCCCCTGTAGAATAGACCAACCTGAATAACCGATTCAGCGGCTGGCTCTCACATCCCCCTGTTGGTGTTGTTCACTGCCGGCACATATGTGCTTGAGTCTGTTCTATTGACATCTTTAGAGCCCAGAGTCATCTTGACCTTTTGCTCTTCCCTCCTCAGAGAGGGTGATTCGTAGGCAACTCTAACTGCCGCAGGCCGTAAGATACAAATACTAATACAAACCCATTGGCCTTATCCCAATAGAATATTTTACTGGGATGGCAACTTTATTGTCAGGAAAGGTACCTCTGACACGTGCCCTTCATCCCTTTAGGTATGACTACGGCCATACCCTGAGACTCAGTGTCAGCCGGATACTGACCCATCTTGGTCTCTGCCTCCGAGAGGGAGACCTTTGCAGCACTGTATACAACAGTTGCTGTATTTAGGATAGTCGTTTCAACGCACTATCCAGGCCCGGTGAGGAATTCATCCCCCGACTCTGTGGGCCTTGCTCTCTATCCCCGGTGGAGAATCATCTCCCGACTCCGTGGGCGAGCAGATATGTGTGAATTTGAGCAACCCTGTCCCAGGCATTGCTGGCGCCGCCTTTCATAAAGGCCGGCGCTTTTTGACATGAACAGCCCTGCATCAGGCGCTGTTGGCACGGCTGTCCCGTAGGCTGGCACTTCACACATGAAGCAGCCCTGTCAGGCGCTGCTGGCACGGCTCTCCCATAGGCCGGTAATGTCACAAATGAAACAGCCCTGTATCAGGTGCTGCTGGCACGGCTCTCCCGTAGGCCGGCACTTTCATATATGAAGCAGCCCTGTCAGGCGCTGCTGGCATGGCCTGTCCCATAGGCCCGTACATTTTACACATGAAGCAGCCCTGTCAGGCGCTGCTGGCACAGCCTGTCCCATAGGCCCTCCCTTTTGCTGTGTAAGCTCACTAAATCAACATTTAGTGTACAGCTTTACCTGTGAAGGGTAAAAATAAATCATAGCAACCTGCGTTTTTATGGCATCTCTGCAGGCTGGGGAGCCGATAACTGCATTGTTAGTGGCTCCTTATCTCGCAACCCGATCAATTTTGCTGGTTTATCCGCATTTGCGGTCGGACTGGAATTTCCCCACAGTCCATAACCGGCAACTTGTCGGGCTGCGAAACTGGCAGGAACATCCTCTGTAAAAAGATGCTCCTGCCTAAAAACCCCTGGTAAGTAAAAAAACAAACTTATCTTTTAAGTTTAACTTACCACCGGCAGGAGCTCTGTCCTACCAGACTGGTGCTTGTGCCAATGCGGCTGACGTAATGCTGCGCATGCGGCCTGGCGGGCCTTCTTCACGGAATCACTCACGTGACTCCGAAGTAAAATTAGGCCATTCAACCCATTGAGTCAACACTGCCATTCAATTATGGCTGATCTATCTTTCGCTCAACCCCATTCCCCTCCATTATATTCAATAATTATATCTCTTAAACAAGGTATCATACAAATCCTAGCATGTCCATTGCCCTTGAGTTCATGTGTCATGTTTTTTAACACTGTTTAAACTTTAGTCACTCAATAGACCCTTTGCTATCTCTGAATGCATTAAAACTCCATTTAGATCATCTGTAGTGGTTTAATGTTTGAACCCAACTGAATTATGATTGGTTGGAAATCAAGTGTGTCTTCTGTCCAAAGGTTGCAAATGCGTGCCTCCTTCACCAAGTATGGTGGCGGAGATTATAGTTATGTAATCTCTCTTTTAATGGTAGTATGTAATTATTAATTTCTACTACTTTGAAATGGTTTAAATATGAACAATTGGTGGTGGACAATTGTGCTAATTTGTTTTCTAAATTGAGGCATTCTAGAGAGAGGATTAAAGAAAATGGACTGGCAGGTGATAAGCAGGGGAAATAGGTAAGGTTCTGCCATGTGGATGGTCTTGTGGAGAGGTTGAACAAATGTTGGAGTTATGAAGAGCAGATGACAGGTATTAAATTGTGAAACGAGTACAGAAATAAAACTATAGGAAACTTAGTTTTACTAAGATACCATCAAATTTATTATGTTTAACAAAGAACTGCAGATGCTGGAAAAATTGATGGTGGACAAAAATGCTGGAGAAACTCGGCGGGTGAGGCAGCATCGATGGAGAGAAGGAATAGGCGACGTTTTGGGTCGAAACCCTTCTTCTGAAGAAGGGTCTTGACTCAAAACGTCGCCTATTCCTTCTCCCCACAGATACTGCCTCACCCACCGAGTTTCTCCAGCATTTTTGTCTACCTATAAAATTTATTATAGTAATTTGTTATTGAAATATCTTGGACATTGTGATTTCTCACTGTGATTTCTGCTGTGATTTCTTGATTATCTTTTCTGCTGTGATTTGAATGAATTCCTAACGGGTTTGATAGGGAAGATGTGAAATAGATATAACGGAAGGGGATATATTAAGATATTTTGTATTTATCATTATCCTTCCATCCTAATATCATCGCTATTTTTCCTGAAGTGTTCAGTCAGACGTTTGTATGTTTCTTATTCCGCACACATGCTATCATTTTGGTTTTGAATAGAGCTTACTCTTTCCAGTCCAATGCTCATTCCCTTAACTTATTTGTAAAACATTTTAGGGGTCTTCATTTTTTTATCAGCCAGTATCCTTTCATACAGCCTTTTTGCATTCTAATTTCCTTTATAGTATGATGGAGAATTTATGACACAGAAGGGGAATTATTTGACCAACTGTGTCCATTAGTTAAAGACTGCACAGCTTAATCGTACACCCCAGTACATCCATTGGATGTTTCATAACAGGCATGGAAATCTAGAATAAGTTGCACTTGCTTATCTTTTAAACGGTTCATGCTGTTCTGAAGCCTCAGTATTTTTCCTTCCTGAATACCTTCAACTGTTCTGATGCCAATTTACCTTCGAGTAGCTGCTTCCAGTTCACTTTTGCTAAATCCTACCTCATCCAAGTAAAAGGGCCAAATTAAAGCATCCACTTTTGAAATATATTTTTCTCCTTCTGTTAATGCTCTAAATCTGACTGAATTTTGATCACTGCCACATAATGCTCCCCCACTTTAATTTACCGAGGTTAATCCCAAAACTCAATCCGATACCACTCCCTCCATTTGAATATGCATACCTTGAGATTCAGGGACAGTTTTTTCCCAGCTGTTATCAGGCACTGAACTGTCCTCTCATCAGCTAGTCAGGTCCTGCCCTCTCATCTATCTCATTGAAGACTGTTGAAATATATTAATCAGACTTTATCAAATTTCAATGTTATATTTTCACTAAATGTTGTACCCTTTATCCTTCATTTTTACACTGTGGACATCTTGATTGTGTTCACGTATCATCTTTTCTTTGACATGATGGCACTCAAACACTTTTCACTGTAGCTCTACATATGACATGACTAAACAAAACAAAATCAATGTTACATACTCTTTCTCATATATCATTCCTCATAGTCATAAATGATTGCTTAACCAAGCAATATAGCTATACCAACTTTTTTAGCTGTTACCAGAAATCGACCTGCATAACAAAATATATATTTTAAAGGTATCCTTTTAATATCTCAGTCAATGTTTATTTCAGGTCACCTGTCATCTTGCCAAACTCTTTGATAACATGGCTGATCTTAAATTTGAAGACCGAGAAAAACGAATAAATAAGATTGCAATAGGAATGTACAGTCGAGAAAAAGAATATGTCCCATTCCAAGTAAAGTGTAAATGTATTGGTCAGGTAAGTGAAAGAAAGAAAAATTGATGTATTTATACTATATGCCATGTCGTTAAACAATCTCTACATATTTTACAACTAATGAAGTTGTAACTGTTTTAATGTAGGAAATGGAACAACCTATTTTCATACACTGCAATGTGATAATCCACACATTATCTGGTTATTAATTCAAGTGTCCACTGTTCTGACCCACATGCTACAACAATGACCTGACATGCTTTCATGCAGGTCAGTTGCAATGTAACCAAAGTTCAACAGGCCCATGACTCAGAACATAAAACATTAAGCTGAATGGGTATTTCAAAACTGCTAGCTGTTTTAAATATGCAAGGAATAAACTAAAGCCTTATCCTTCTGTGGAATCTGCACATTTTTGAGATTCAGCAAAGGAAATCAATGTACGGTAAGACCAAATGTACATGGCAAACCTTAGTGTCAAATTAATGTTACAGAATTGCAATGTGGGAATAACTTCATCACAAGGACTTCAGTAATGTAACAGAGTGGTTGGCATGCCCACCATCTACATAAGTGCAGTTAGGCATGAACATTAAATATGGCAGTTGGTATCAGTGCCTGCATGCCCAAGAATTAAAAGCATTGGGGGGAAGGGGGGGGGGAGCGGGTATAGGAGTAGGGCTATTAATATAATTTGGAAGAGTGTGTGGAAGTATATGTCCAATTTGAAGAAAATGTTTAGTAAGAACCAATATGGACAATCAAGCATGTTTTAAATTTGTTTGCCTCACAAGGCTCACCAATGGTCTTATTAATCTAAATCATTGAAGTGCTAGAAGTAAAATACTACAAAAAAATAACTGAGGAGGATTTGACTGAAGTATCACAACAAGTGACAAAAGACAGACAAGCAAAGTGTCAATCGACAATGGGTATTTGACATTCTATGCATGCATGCATAAAGCTGGTGTTCACCTGCCCTAATGATTAGCTACCAAAATATTTTACATCTCTTCCCCCCCCTAAAGTATTTGGAGAGAAAAGGTTAATGTTGACGTACATACATGTTACAAAGGAGGTTCCATATTATATAGAAATGTTCAATAAATATCATTAACTGATAGCAAACAAATAAGTCCTTTTAAAAACCACCATCATCATCTCACTTTTCATAAAAAATTAATCACTAGGTTACTCGAGGTCCTTGCCAACTATCATCCCATGTCCAACCTCTTTCTGCTCATCAAGGACCCTGATCATGCAGGCACCTTGTCATCTCTCAGATTAATGTTCATCTTTTTCACAACTCACAATAAAACATCGTGAACTAAGTAACACAGTAGACGGTCATGTCCTGCCTTCCCACAGATGATGAGGTTGGATGTTTGGTGCAGAAAGTGAAACCCAGACCTGTTGCTAACTTTGTGGTGGAGATGCATTTGCTTGGCCAGCTTCCCATCCGGATTGACTGCAAATTCAAAACCATTTCTCACCCCATGGTGATAAGCTGCTTTCTAGCTTTTATTATTTTAAGATGGGATTAGCCTGTTCAAAGCAAGAAATGTTTCCATTCTATAATATTACATGATTTGTAATAATACATGATTTGAGGTCTGAAGAAGGGTCTCAACCTGAAACGTCACCCATTCCTTCTCTCCAGAGATGCTGCCTGGCCCACTGAGTAACTCCAGCATTTTGTCGATCTTCAGTGTAAACCAGCATATGATTCCTTCCTATACATGATTTGAGCTTAATTATTTTAAGGAAGTATGTTAAGTTGTTGAAATGTGATAACATACAAATATAATATAAGAGAATAAATAAAAATGATGCAGCTTTTGATATTGATTCTCATACAGGCAGTTCTGCTAGAATGCTTGTTTCCATACCATGATTTGGATATAATGTGATTTATGAAATAGGGAGCTCTATTCGTATTATGTTTGCCCAATTGGTTATAATACAATTTTGATCGGGAACTGGAGAACCACTTAAAAGGTACTGTAGAAATTGACAAGCAGAAAAAAGCTGTTTTGCAAAAAAATAATAATCTAGGGACCTCCATGTACCATCCCTGCAATAATCAAAGACCATAGTCTCTTACAAACATAGTCATTTGGTTTCAGGTCAGGTGGCCAAGGAAAGTGACATACAGTTGTTTCTATGTTGACCCTTTGCAATAATACTTTAACATACAGACCTCAGTATTTTTTGCATATAAATAAACTTTGAACTATGTTGAAAGTCTTGCAGGAGTGAGAAGAAAAAAGTTGTTTTGAGCCTGACACTCTTGCCGTTAACCCCTACCATTCTATAACAAGGTTTCTTAGGAACACACCTACTGTATCATAGCAGAACTATCCACTCTGTTTCTCTTTCTATAGATGTTGCCTGACCTACTGAGTATTTCCAATATAATCTGTTTTTATTTCAAGATTTCAAGCATCTGCAGTTTTTGATGTTTCAGTCCAGCTCAGTCTCACAATAACAAGGTTTTATGCCACAGGACTTTCAAAATAGCGCAAAGTTTTTAAAATATGTTTGTAATCAGAGGTTAGAGTGATTTACAGTGCTTCATGCCACCCCCACTGGTACAAGTTTTCATACAGAAGATAGTACTGTGTTTTGGCTAAGTTATTAAGTTGCATGAAATTTCCTATCTTTGCAGGTGCTGAGGAATTCTGACATTTGACTCATAATGTTTTTAATCTAGCAGCTTGGCCAGTGTAATCTGTGTAAGATCAATTCAATTTGCTATTTGCCATCAGTGCTATAGATGCAACTTTCACATAAGGTCGACTAGCCAAGGTCGACTGGAAAAGAATCCGAGCAGGAATGATGGTGGAACAGCAATGGCAGGAATTTCTGGGCATAATCCAGAAGATGCAGAATCATTTCATTCCAAAGAGGAAGAAAGATTCTAAGGGGAGTAGGAGGTAACCATGGCTGACAAAGGAAGTGAGGGACAGTATAAAACTAAAAGAAAAGGTGTATAACATAGCAAATAGTGGGAAGCCAGTGGATTTGGGAAACTTTCAAAGGACATCAGAAGGTAACAAAAAGGGCAATACGGGGTGAAAAGATGAAGTATGAAGGTAAGCTCGCCAAGAATATAAAGCAGGATAGTAAAAGCTTGGTATGTTAAGAGAAAAATATTAATAAAATTAAATGTGGGTCGCTTGAAGGCAGAAACAGGTGAAATTATTATGGCAAACAAGGAAATGGCAGAAGAGTTGAACAGGTACTTTGGTTCTGTCTTCACTAAGGAAGACACAAACAATCTCCCAGATGTACTAGAGTGCAGATGATCTTTGGAAACAGAGGAACTGAAAGTAATTTGCATTAGGTGAGAAATAGTATTGAGTAGACTAATGGGACTGAAGGCTGATAAATCCCCAGGGCCCGATGGTCTGCATCCCAGGGTACTCAAGAAATTGTGGACGCATTGGTGATCATTTTCCAATGTTCTATAGATTCAGGGTCAGTTCCTGTGGATTGGTGGGTAGCGATTGGGGGTAGGGTATTGACATGGATAGAGAATTGGTTGGCAGACAGGAAACAAAGAGTAGGAATAAACGGGTCCTTGTCAGAATGGCAGGCAGTGGCGAGTGGAGTGCCGCAAGGCTCAGTGCTGGGGCCGCAACTATTTACAATATATTAATGATTTAGATGATGGAATTAAAAGTAACACAAGCAAATTTGCAGATGACACAAAGCTGGGTGGCAGTGTGAACTGCAAAGAGGATGCTACGAGACCCAGGTGTCCTTGTACACCATTCACTGAAAGTAAACATGCAGGTACAGCAGGCAATGAAGAAGCTAATGGCAGTTGGCCTTCATAACGAGAGGATTTGAGTATATGAGCAAAGAGGTTCATCTGCAGTTGGACAGGACTCTGGTGAGACCACATCTGGAGTATTGTGTGCAGTTTTGGTTCCCTAATTTGAGGAAGGACATCCTTGCTATTGAGGGAGCGCAGCGTAGGTTCACGTGGTTTATCCCTGGGATGGCGGGACTGTCATATGAGGAAAGATTGGAAAGCCTGGGCTTGTATTCAGTGGAATTTAGAAGGGATCGTATAGGAACTTATAAAAGGAATATAATTTGCTCTTGGGGCTAGCGGAATCGAGGAGTATGGGGAGAAGGTGGGCACGGGATTCTAATTGTGGATGATCAGCCATGATCACAATAAATAGTGATGCTGAATGGCCTCCTCCTGCACCTATTTTCTATGTTTCTATAACTGCAATTTGAGTTTTGTTTATATAAAAGCTGACCATCCAGTCTTTTCAAGGTTGAAGCTTGGTTAAATCGAGTAGAGGAGAGCATGCAGGGAACCATACGTCACCAGATTACAGAGGCTGTAGCGGCTTATGAGGAAAAACCAAGAGATCAATGGATTTTTGACTATTCTGCTCAGGTGGCACTCACCAGCTCACAAATATATTGGACCACAGATGTAGGAATTGCTTTTGAAAGGCTTGAAGAGGGCTATGAAACAGCACTAAAGGATTATAACAAAAAGCAGGTATGTTGTACATCACAAATAATTTGTTACAAGATTTGTGTATTTCCAAATATAATGTATGCTGTACTTCATTTTAAAGTGTTACTACTTGAATGATAGCTCTACTATTTAAAGCTTATTTTTGCAACTGTGTATTCCTTGTAACTATTCAATATACTTCACTGCACTGAAAAAATAGGTATTACAAAGTGCTCAGAGTCTATAAGTGTTTGAGATGATGATGAAGAGCCAAAGAAAAGAGCTCTGATCTGAAAACAGGAAATCAATGTATCCAGATTTAAAATAATTACGGAAATGTTGCCAAAAAGATGGATCGATTTGCAATGGGGGGGAAAAATCTTAAATATGTAATCTATATAATTAAAATTCGAAACTTGACCACTTCCTGTTTGCACTGTATATTGATTTTAGAAAAAAACGCTACCACTTACGGCTGTGATTTGTGGCCATCTTACTCAGAGTCCCTCTCTAGCTGTCAGGGCCAGAGGATTTTTCCCATTGAAGAAAAATAAAAGACATTAATGTTTTAAAAATGTTGAGATTCTCTTTTCTGTCAATCACACCATGAAGGCCACACCCCTTCTGGTGGGAGGGGGAGGGACTATAAAACCCAGAAGTGTGGACATGCCTCAATCTCTGCAAGATGAGGGAGGGAGAGGTCATGACTCTGAGTCTGAGCTGTGAATAAATCTGAACTGAACACATGTCTACTAAACTGTTAGTGTGGTTTTACTGATCTGTGAGTGCCCTTAATGTGGTTTGAAAATGAAGTTTGAATATGAAAATGTGTTTGGTTTGAAAATGTGGTTGGTTTGAAAATGTGGTTGGTTTGAAAATGAAAATGTGGTTTGAAAAGTAAGTTTGAAAATGAAAATGTGGTTGGTTTGAAAATGTGGTCTGGGAGTGGATTACCTTTGGAACCGGCTTGTTTTATATTAGGAGATGCTCCAGCAGCAACAGATATTCAAAATCAGAAATATTTGCTTGGGGTGATGCTGTTGATTGCTAAAAAGATGATAACAGTGCTATGGAGAAAGGAAATGCCACCAAATGTTCAACAGTGGAAGGAAAGATTGAAAAATGTATACTTGATGGAAAGTATAACTGCTAAACTCCAGTTGAGGACCGATGCCTTTAATATTATATGGAAACTAGTACTAATACAAATGCCAAGATTGATTAAGGATATGAATGGATGAGCTTGCTATGGTGCCTGTGAATAAGATGCTTCTATGATAGAATGTTAAGAGGATCTGATGTGATGCAAATAG
This sequence comes from Okamejei kenojei, assembly GCA_035221665.1. Lineage (NCBI taxonomy): Eukaryota > Metazoa > Chordata > Chondrichthyes > Rajiformes > Rajidae > Okamejei > Okamejei kenojei. The sequence continues at coordinate 50,078,892 of CM069132.1, forward strand.
AGGTTAGGTGATTTGTATTTTGTCATTTTGCGATTGTCTTTTGTGTGTCTCTTTGTTCTGTCTGTATGTGTATTTTGTTACATCCATAAATGTTGAGTTCGAAAAAAAAAAAAAATGTGGTTTGAAAATGAAAATGTGGTTTGAAAATCTATATAATTCAAAGTCTAATCTTGACCACTTTCTGTTTGCGCTGTATATTGATTTTCGAAAAAATGCTACCACGCATGTCTGTGATTTTGGCCATCTTACTCGGAGTCTCCGTCCGCTCATCAGGTGCCGAGGATTTTTCCCATCGATGAAAAATAAAAGACTTATTAATGTTTAAAATATGTTGAGATTCTCTCTGCTGTCGATCATGCCATGAAGGCCACGCCCCGTCCGGTGGGAGGGGGAGGGACTATAAATCCAGGAAGTGTGGGCGTGGCTCAGTCTCTGCAAGATGGGGAGGGGGAGGTCATGACTCTCTGTCTTTGGTGGCCTTGCACCCTGCTTTAAATGGTATGAAACTGCATTTGAATGTGGTGGCCTTCCATCCTGCTTGAAGTGGCAGGAAACTGCACTTGAATTTGGTGGCCTCGCACCCTGCTTGAAGTGGCATGAAACTGCACTTGAATTTGGTGGCCTTGCACCCTGCTTGAAGTGGCATGAAACTGCACTTGAATTTGGTGGCCTTGCACCCTGCTTGAAGTGGTAGGAAACTGCACTTGAATTTGGTGGCCTTGCACCCTGCTTGAAGTGGTAGGAAACTGCACTTGAATTTGGTGGCCTTGCACCCTGCTTGAAATGGAATTTCAAGGAATAGCCGTGAGTCAACTGCCAGCCCACCAGCCGTGAGTGAGTGAGCTGCCAGCACACCAGGCTTGAGTGACTGAGCTGCCAGCCCAATAATCCATTCGGCCCACAATGTCCATACTAGTCCTCTGGAAACCAGTCCCTTCAGCCCACAACATCCAGACTAGCGCTGCAGAAAGCCCATTGCGTTGGCGGACCAGCCCTCCCATGTGAAGCTGGGACCCAACAGGTCCCACTTAGTCTAGTAGAAAATAAAAGTTTGCCGTGAAGAAGTATAATTTGGAGTTAAGTAGGAGAGAATTGAGCTAAAATCTAAAATAGAACTGCATGATAGAATGTTATAAGCTAGATACAATGAGAAATATAAAAGGTATATTCAGAAAATGAAAATAATTATCAAAAGATGATCAAAAATTATAATAGAGCAAGAAATCTTTTGTATGCATGTCCCCAAGAATCTGATTTGTGATGAGTTTAATCAAAAAATAAAATTGGGAGGCATGTTTACAGGAAGTTAATTTCTCAACCCACAAGATTGATATTGGTCTTTTCATAAGCAATGTCTCTGCAATTCTAACAGGTGATAGACGTATGATTATCATCAGAACAGGAGCCAAGCTCAGCTTAGCAGAATGCGCAGGTTTATTTATCACCCTCACTTTGAGTATCCTATATCTGGTTATGTACAACACTATTTAACTAATGATTTATTCCTATTAGAATTGTAGATTAATGTGCCTGTTTTCTTTCCTTCACTTAATTTAGCAGGTTTACAAGTGGAATAGAGGTGGGTTTTGGACAGGACTGGAAACATTTAATTGGTCTGTTAGAAGCACATTAAAGTATATATAAATATCTGAAACTTATTGAACTGTACATTTCATGAACTCTTTCAAATCCTTTTAACCTAGGACCACAGTCCAATAAATGAAAATGAAGGCAGAGCTAAAACCCAAATGGATTCCCATAAAAGCATCTATTAGTTTGGAAATAATGATGTCAACATAAGAGCAAGTTTAACATGAGTAGTGTGTCATGGACAGGATAGGTTTCTTTAAAAAAATTGTAGATACTTCAAGCTGTGTTGATACGGCAATAGTTACCATTGATAAGAAAAGGCCAAGGTGAGAATGCTAGAAAATTGCAGCAGTGTGAGGAGGGTCTTGGATATTGGTGTAAAATGACCAAACAACGAACACACAAACACGTTAAATGGGGAGGAGGGGGGTGGAAATCATTTTGACTGTAAATAAAAGGGTAGAAATTGTGTGTTTTTCGTGGTGATACAAAGCAGCAACATGTTGAGTGTGAAATTCACCATGTGAGGAAGTGTTTGTTCAGAGTCGAGCAGATGAAGGTCATGGGGAAACCAAAAACCTAGAAAAGGAGGAATGTGATTGGAGGTAAGTGAAGCGAAAACAAAACTAAAACTAAATGTTCATACAAGGGACTGCAGCTGTTGGTTTACAACAGGCCAAGCAGCATCGCTGGAGGACATCTCACTGAAGAAGGGTCTCGACCCAAAACGTCACCTATCCATGTTTTGGCGCATTATTTTTTGCCATTGTAATTTTTTTTTCCACCTTTGGTTTCGGTCAGAGACACTCCTTTTCTTTTCCTCTGTCAATCCCTGCCATTTGCATCCCTCAGCATTTGTTTTAAAACTTGTTTGATCTGCAACAACATGATGGCAGGTTAAAAATAATGTGTTCACTTTTTCTCTCTCCACAGAAGTTCTGAGTATATTTTGGTTGTTATACTTCAATCTGAAATGACAGCAATTTGGGAGAAAAATCCAAATCTCTGTTCATCTTGAGGCAGAAATACAAACAGGCATCACGCTCTGTACATGATCCTGGTTAAAAATATTCTGCTTAAGCTCGCGTTCTTCATGTACCCAGGTTCATTTCCTATTAATGTTTGTGTACTCAAAAAGAATCACTAGAACAGAAAAGAAAATAAACAGACCTAAATGGTAATAAATTGATTAAAAAAAATACATCAGTGATGTAACCTGGGGTCATTGGGTGTTTCGAGTCTTTCAACTTCAGACACCCTCACACAGGTGACCCATCCGTGGTTGATCAGACCATGATTTGTGTGAAGGTGGCATTTGCTGCTCCCCATGGACCTCCTCTCCTGATCCAGAGCCATCTCGAGGCTTTCTCCACTGTCTCTGTGGTGTTCTTGATGGCTCTTCTACTCTCCCTTCTGTTGATGCCCAGTGCACTCAAGGCTTTGTAGAGCGATTGCCCTGCAAAACCTCTGCGGCCAACCTCGATGGGCATACACCTTGCTTTCCAGCCCTGCTTACAGCAGTCTATGACCAGCTCTTCATATTTGGTCATCTTCCTCTCGTGGGCCTCCTCCAGACGGTCCTCACACGGCACTGTCAGTTCCAACAAGACGATGTTTTTGGTCGCCTCTGAGACCAGGAGGATGTCTGGCCTCAGGGTGGTCGCGGCAATGTGCTGTGGGAACTTCAGCTGTTTCACCAGGTCTACAGAAAGCTGTCGGTCCTGCGCAGTCGCCAGGATTCCTGATGGATTCCTGGCTGCTGTGGTTCTTGGCAGCTGCACTCCGGCCTTCACGAAGGTGATCATATGGGTTGTGGGCCATGCTTGTCTGCAGCTGCTGATTCCCATGCTGATGGCTTCTGCAATGGGTTTAAGAACCTGGTCGTGATGCCAGGTGCACCAGCCCTGCTCAAGAGCCTTTGGGCAGCAGCTCAGGATGTGTTCCAACACCCTCTTGCCTGAGCATTGCGGGCAATCCGGAGATTCCGCTTTGCCCCAGATGAAGAGATTCGATGGGCTGGGCAAGACATCGTACACATCCTAGACCAGCAACTTGATGCGCTGTGGTTTAAGCCTGTCAGAGCTTAGTCCATGTGACTTTACGGTCCATGGCCTGCTCCCACCTTGTCCAGGCCCCCTGCTGCCTCAAGTCAACCGCTCTGGTAGACCTCTCCTCCTCCACCACTGCCCTCACTTCCTCCTGGACCAGTCTGCGCCACTCCTTCCCCTTGGCCTTGTCAAACCTGGAAGTTGGGAAGATTCCCAGACCTCCCCGAGTCACTGCTCCCACCAGGACTCTGTGGTGTATCCGAGACTTCGCTTGCAGCACGGCTTCACCGGCTCTCCACTTCCTCCCAGTTGTCACCTCCACCCCTGCCTGAGCAACCTTGGGGTCGCTGTCGTCCCTGTATAGCATCACCTCTCTGGCCCGAGACACCTTAAACTCCTTCTCCAGGGACTTCAGAGGCAACTGGAGCTTGGTGTTATTTATGTAAAGTGCGATGCTGCTAAGACTCCTGGGCAGTCCCAACTACCTCCTGAGAAAGCTGCTGACATTCCTCTCCAATCTCTCTACGATGGATATTGGGACTTAGCAGACAAGCAGTGGCCAGAGTGTCCTTAGTAGGATACCATGCCGGTAAATCCATGCCTTGAACTTGCCGGGAAGCCCCGACCGGTCCACAGTTCTCAACCAGCTCTCCAGCTTCGGACAGGTTGCCTGGACGGATGCTGTATCCTTCAGGCTGCTGTTAAACACCTTGCCAAGACTCTTCACTGGCCTTTCGCAGACTGTTGGGATTGGTGTCCCTTCGATGCTGAAGCAGAACCTGTCCATGACTTTGCCCTTCTTCAGCACCAGTGACCTTGATTTTCCTGCCTTAAGCCTCATCCTTGCCCATCCAATCAGTTTCTCCAACCCCTGCAGGATCCACCTGCCTCCTGGCACTGACTCAGTGGTGACAGTCAGGTCGTCCATGAAGGCACATTCCTGACTTGGTCCAAGGGCAGCAGCACTCTGGCTCAGCAGACTTGACGTTCTTGTTCATCGCCAAGGCAAAAAGGATCACAGAGATGGTACAGCCTCTGATGATCCCAAACTCCAGTCTGCGCCACTCTGATGTTACTGACCCTGCTGAGACTCTCATGCTGAACTGGTTGTAATAGTCCAGGATAGGATCTGCCACTTGGTCCGGCACATGATTCTTGGCCTTGACTGTCTCGATCAGCTTGTGTGGGATGGAGCTGTAGACGTTGGCCAGGTCAAGTCAGATCAATGTCAGGTCTCCCTTGTTCTCTCTGGCTTCTCTGATGAGCTGGGTCACCACTTCCGTGTGCTCTAGACACCCCAGCACTTCAGATAAGCCTCCCTTTTGCACTGAGTTGTCGATGTAGCCATTGCTGGAGAGGAAGTTGGTCAGCCGCCTCGCCACTGTGCTGAAGAAAATTTTGCTTTCAACGCTAAGCAAGGAGATGATCCTGAACTGATCGATCGTCTTGGAATCTTCTTCCTTTGGGATCCAGACTCATTCAGCGAATTGCCACTGCTGCGCCACTTTCCCTCTCCTCCAGATGACTTTCAGGATCTTCCACAGCGTTTCAGTAACAAGGGGGCAGTTCTTTACACCCTGCAGGGGACTCTGCTCGGCCAGGGGCTGAGCCAGATCTTGCTCTCTTCACAACGTCCTGGACCTCTTTCAGGAATGGCTCTTTACTATCAAACTCCTTGATGGGTGGAGGTGGTTTTATCAGGATGTTGCACTGGCCCAGCTCCTGCTGCCTGACGGGGTCACTGTTGGTGGTCTGGATGTGCCGGTCGATCTCCTCCTTAGAGCAAGCCAAACTCCCAGTGCGCTGCTACCCTAGCAGTTGTTTGGTGAGCCCGAAGGGGTTGGCTATGAAGGGTGCTCGCTTCCTGGCATTTTCCTTCCGGCATCTTCGGTGCCACTCAGCTCTACAGAGGGTCAGCAGCTTCTTCCTCAGGATGTGTTCGCAGCTCAGCCAAGGGGTGACGTTGCTCTTTGTTGGCCTCTTTGTTCTGCTTCTTGAGGGACTTAGCTCCTGCCAGATCTTGTGGATCTTTGTTGCTCGTTGGTTCATGGTGAAAGGTGTTCTGGCAGGTTTCTTCTCCACTGCTCCAAACCTTTCCACAGTTATGTTGACGATGATTGTTGTCATTGTTCGTAGCGTTCGATCCACACCTCCCTTCGCAGTTGTTTCTAGCACCTTGTCGACGTCCTTGTCGAACTGATGCCAGTGTTAACGAAGGAACTGCAGATGCTGGAAAAGCGAGGGTACACAAAATGCTGGAGAAACTCAGCGGGTCAGGCAGCATCTATGGATCGAAGGAGATAGGTAACATTTCGGGCCGAAACCTTTCTTCAGACTGATGGGGGGTGGGGGGAGGCGGGCGGAAGAAAGGAAAAAGGAGGCGGAGCCCGAGGGCTGAGGGAGAGGTAGGAAGGGGAGGAGTCAGCAAGGGTCAACAGAATTGGGAGAATTCAATGTTCAAGCCAAGAGGATGCAGACTCCCCAAGCGGAATATGAGGTGCTGTTCCTCCAATTTGCGGTGTTGCTCACTCTGGCCGTGGACGAGGCCCAGGACAGAGAGGTCGGATGTGGAATGGGAGGGGGAATTGAAGGGCTGAGCCACCGGGAGGTCGGGTTGGTTATTGCAGACCCAGCGGAGGTGTTCGGCGAAATGATCGCCAAGCCTCCGCTTGGTCTCACCAATATAGATCAGCTGGCATCTAGAGCAGCGGATGCAATAGATGAGGTTGGAGGAGGTGCAGGTGAACCTCTGTCGGACCTGGAAAGACTGCTTGGGTCCTTGAAAGGAGTGGAGGGGGGGAGGTAAAGGGACAAGTGTAGCATCTCTTGCGGTTGCAAGTGAAAGTGCCCGGGGAAGGGGTGAAGTGGGAGGGAAGGGAAGAATTGACAAGGGAGTTGCGGAGGGAGCGGTCTTTGCGGAAGGCAGACGGGGGGAGATGGGAAGATGTGGTGAGTGGTGGGGTCACGTTGGAGGTGGCGAAACTGGCGGAGGACTATGTGTTGTATGTGTCGGCTGTTGGGGTGAAAGGTGAGGACCAGGGGGACTCTGCCCTTGTTGCGAGTGGGGAGATGGGGAGAGAGGGCAGTGTTGCGGGGTGCAGACTGATGTCTTGTAGGCCTGTGGCCATTTGACTCAAACCTTCTCTGGAGGTCTGTTCTGAGGGACTAGTTGCGCCACTTGGAGGCTTTGGGCTTCTCGTTTAAAGTTCTCGTTTAATCTTACTATTTTACCTGGCCCAGCTCCTCCTGCATCTCACCAGGTAAAATAGTAAGATTAAACGAGAACTTTACAAAGCAGAGGCCGCGCGCCAACTATCGTACACCTCCTCCTACTTACCCCTGGACCATGACCCCACTGACGAACACCAGGCCACCATCTCGAGCACCATAACCGACTTCATCAGCTCCGGCTCCCTACCCCCCCAAGCCTCCAACCTCATCATTTCCCAGCCCCGCACGGCCCGATTTTACCTTCTCCCCAAAATCCACAAACCCGACTGCCCCAGCAGACCCATTGTCTCTGCCTGTTCGTGCCCCACCGAACACATTTCCACATACCTTGACGCCATCCTATCCCCCTTTGTTAAATCCCTCCCCACCTATGTTCAAGACACCTCAGACATTCTCCGTCGGCTCCGCGCATTCCATTCTCCAGGCCCCCATCCTCTCATCTTTACCATGGACGTCCAGTCACTCTACACCTCCATCCCCCTCCAGGACGGTCTCAAAGCCCTCTGGTTCTTCCTCGACCAGAGAAGCAACCCATACCCGTCCACTGACACCCTCCTCCGCCTAGCGGAGTTGGTCCTTACCCTCAATAACTTCTCTTTTGACTCCTCCCATTTCCTCCAAACACAAGGCGTAGCTATGGGCACACGCATGGGCCCCAGCTACGCTTGCCTCTTTGTTGGGTACGTCGAACAATCCTTGTTCTCGACGTACCAGGGCCCCATCCCCGACCTCTACCTCCGTTACATCGACGACTGCTTTGGTGTCACCTCCTGCATCCACACACAACTGACTGACTTCATCCATTTCACCACCAACTTCCATCCGGCACTCAAATACACTTGGACCATTTCCGACATTTCCCTACCATTCCTTGACCTCATCATCTCTATTGCAGGTGATACACTCCAGACCGACATCCACTACAAACCAACTGACTCCCACAGCTACCTGGACTACTCTTCCTCCCACCCTGCTTCCTGTAAGGACTCCATCCCCTATTCCCAATTCCTCCGTCTACGCCGCATCTGCTCCCAGGATGAGGTGTTCCACACCAGGTCATCACAAATGGCCTCATTCTACAGAGAACGGGGATTCCCCTCCCCCACTATAGATGAGGCTCGCACCAGGGTCTCCTCCATACCCCGCAACACTGCCCTCTCTCCCCATTCCCCCATTCGCAAGCAGGGCAGAGTCCCTCTGGTCCTCACCTTTCACCCCACCAGCCGGCAAATACAACACAGTCCTCCGCCAGTTTCGCCACCTCCAACGTGACCCCTCCACTCGCCACATCTTCCCATCTCCCCCCCTGTCTGCCTTCCTCCGCAACTCCCTTGTCAATTCTTCCCTTCCCTCCCGCTCTACCCCTTCCCCGGGCACTTTCCCTTGCAACCGCAAGAAATGCTACACTTGTCCCTTCACCTCCCCCCTCCACTCCTTTCAAGGACCCAAGCAGTCCCTCCAGGTCCGACAGAGGTTCACCTGCACCTCCTCCAACCTCATCTACTGCATCCAGATGTCAGATGATCTATATCAGTGAGACCAAGCGGAGGCTTGGCGATCGTTTCGCCGAACACCTCCGCTCGGTCCGCATTAACCAACCCAACCTCCCGGTGGCTCAGCACTTCAACTCCCCCTCCCATTCCGTATCCGACCTCTCGGTCCTGGGCCTCCTCCACGGCCAGAGTGAGCAACACCGCAAGTTGGAGGAACAGCACCTCATATTCCGCTTGGGGAGTCTGCATCCTCTTGGCTTGAACATTGAATTTTCTCAATTCTGTTAACCCTTGCTGTCTCCTCCCCTTCCCACCTCTCCCTCAGCTCTCGGGCCCTGGCATTCCCTCTCTCTCTCTCTATCTCCCTCCCCCACCCTAGTCGCACCAGCTTCTCATTTTCACACCACAAACAGCTTACAATGGCTTGTTCGCTTTATCATTGATACTTTTTTGCATATCTTTCATTCATTGTTCTTTATCTCTCCACATCACCGTCTATATCTCTCGTTTCCCTGATCCCTGACCAGTCTGAAGAAGGGTCTCGACCCGAAACGTCGCCTATCTCCTTCGCTCCTTAGATGCTGATGCACCCACTGAGTTTCTCCAGCCTTTTGTGTACCCTTAAATGAGAACTTACCAGTTTGAAGTTTGATCTTTATTTCATGAGGAGTTGCGATGAGGGATTTTGTGAAGACCCCGCCTGCACGCATGCGCGACATTCTTCAAAGCAGCGGTGTGGAATCACAGATAACAACAATGACTGAAGATTGTAAGATTTAAGAGACTCTAATATACCAGTTGACCTTATGATAGAGGGCTGGGAGCGGAGGGCACGGAATCCCTCTTCGCTACTCATAAAATAAAGATCAAACTTCAAACTGGTAAGTTCTCATTTAATCTTACTATTTTACTTCGGAGTCATGTGAGTGACTTCGTGAAGATTTCAAAGCTCTGGGATTCCATGCCCTGGACCACGTCCATGCTCACACACTGCCGTAATTACTGATGGAGGAAGTATGTTAACGTATTTCAGACTTGAACAAGCTGAAAAATAATAACATATTTGTTAATACAAACAATAAACCCCTGAACTCGGGGACAAACGTTTAGGGAATAGTACTTAAAACTGACTCCGCAAATGTTGCGGGAGCGGCCACAGGTTTGTTATAAAAATGCTGAAATGTAGTTTCACTGGCCCAGCCCGCTATTGCGAGCACATGATCCATTTGTACCTCCATGGTCCTCGCCACTGATGTGGATGCAGCCCTGGTAGAATGAGATTTTAAAATGTTAGTGTCTTACCTGCTGCACCGAATACCACCCTGAGCCACCTGGAGATAGTCTGCACCGTCACCCTGTGATGTAGGTTTTCATGGCTGATAACAGACCCATCTCCATATTCCTGATGCCCATTTTAAGACCTGTAGTCCCAGGTCTGTGTTGTTTAAGCAACTCATCTATAAAGAAAATCACTTTATTGGGGGTCGAGACCATTCTATCCAGTTTTAGTTTCTGTAGAGTCTGGACCTGTTGTGCTGTGGTCAGTGCCATTAACATCGCCACTTTGAAGGTGAGTTAGTCCAGTGGTAAATCCGTCATAGGCGACCATCTCCTGAGTAGGGTCAACACCACCCCTATATCCCAGGTAATATAATATCGTGGTCGGGGAGGGTTGGATTGAATATACCCCTCATAGTTTGGATACCAGCTGGTGAGATCCCACTCCAATGTTGAGATAGGATGACAGTGCACTCCTAACACTGTATATGGCACTGTAACTGAGGGCCTCATCATAATGAAGGCCCGCGAGGATTCCAGCACATTGGAGATCGTAGCAGAGTTGTAGGTGGTCTTGATCCGACTACAGAAAACCTCCCATTTCCTTATGTGGGTGAGGTACTGCTTCCTTGTGGACTCTCTGCACGATGCTGTTATGATGTCCATGGTTTTTGATGACAGCCCGAATTCCAGTAGTGGCCTCTTCAGAACCGGCAAGCCAACAGGTTCAGATGACCATGGCACGGATGATTTTCCCCTGTTATGGGATTGGTCCCCAATTCGGGCATTTGGAAACCTGTGCCCATGGTTCTTTTATCATGTTGAGGGCTACATGGTTGTGTGGGCCAGTCGGGTATTATCAGTATACCTGTTGCAGAATCTGGTTGAATTTTCTGCAATACCCGACTGATGAAGCAGAATGGGGGAAAGCATAAAAACCCCATTTCCCCCAACGTAGCGAGAACGCGTCCGTTGCCACTGCCCCAAGATCTCGTTCCCAAGAGACATATGTTGGTATCTGATGGATCAACCTGGATGCAAAGAGGTCGATATCTGGTGTTCCATATTTGGCTATAATTTTAGCAAATATTTGGGGGTTCAACATCCACTTGATGTCGTTATTAAATACTCGTGACCTGGTGTCTGCCACTGTATTGAACTTAACCGGAAGGTACGTAGCTGATATCCAAATATTTATTTCAATACACCAGAGCCAAATTAATTTTCACAATAAATTCATCACAAGATATTGACTTGATACCACCCATATGGTTTAAATATGCCACCTCAGTGGTAATATTTATTTTGAAGACGGACATGCGTATGATGCAGATTAGTGCAGTAAGCCCGCAGCCCGTGACATGCTCCCAGCATTTCTAAATTGTTTATACCTTGTGATTGAAGAAGAGTAGACTCGTGCAAATCCCATCTGCCGCCCCAACTGGAAGTGGTGTCGGTAGCTCCCCAGCCCTTGGCGCTTGCGTCGGTTTGTAACACGACTTATGGGTTTGATATAATGATGGGATTAAAACAATCACAAACATTGTTAATCCACCATTGTAGCTCAATTTATGCCTTGTTTGGCAGCTGCATAGGCCTGTAAAAATGTCCAGTATTCGCTTTTAATGCTGAGATTTTTGCTCTTTGCAAGCTTTGATAGTGTAACGGCCCAAATTGTGCAGCTGGAATGTAGCTACAAGTTTCCCAATTACCTTAGCAGCATATCTAATAGTCGGTTTCCTGGCGCAAGCAAGGCTGTTACATGCCTCTATTATGTCTATTGCTTTGTTCCATGGGATAGTGACAATCAGAATCTCATGCATCCCAGAATGTATGCAACCTCCCTCCTACTTGTGAGGTTATACATGCAGCACTCCCAAGAGAACCAGACCCCCTTACCTCCATGGTTACCGGCGGCCTTAATGTTCTGGGCTTTTTTGGTTGGTTGTGTTGCTGGGATGTGGGGTTGGCGCATCTTCCACGCTGGTCGCTGTGGGCCCAGCCTAAAAAGGCTTTTGTTGATAGGGTGCGACCGGTGGATAGGTATTGAATCCGAGGCCTGTTAGACGTAGCGTAAGGATGCTGTCTGTGATACGCTGGTGGCCTGCTCGAGGATGGTGGTTTCATCAATCCGACTGCTTTTGCCTCCTCGTCCAGGTCTTTTACCTGTTTAGGCAGGTCTTCCCCGAACAACTGTCTCGGTGGCGGCGTAGCAGAGGTTTTGTACAAACCCGCGAATTTTGGGTTGTGAGTTGGTTTGATGGAGATTTTCCGGAAGGAGTTTATCTCGTACTGTGTGTTACACTGTAGCGCAAGAGCATCTTCCTGCTCCTCTGTCATCTCCGTGCTGTCAATCGACCTGGCAGAGGCAGTGATTCCCGACGTCAACAATTTCAGGATTTATTGAAGTTTGAGCTCCTGTGCCCTAATCCCTGGACTGATGTTGCCCCAGATGGGCGTGTTGACTGTCGGTACGTTCAGCGAAACACAGTTGTTCGGGCCTTGTATTTGTTCATTGCCTCGGTCAAGACCTGTTCCTGCAGCTGGTGTGTTGTTAGGAGTCAATGCTTGCCGCTAGTTTTGGCAAATTTGGAAACCACATCAAGAAGTTCCTCTTGGGGTTTCTCAGGTGCTGTAGGTTCCTGCGCCAACCCCTCTTCAACATCAGCCAGCTACTGACTCTTGGCACTCCCCACCGATGAAGGGTATATGCTGGGTGGCCCAGATGCATGTCTCCTGGAACTTGAGGACATCCGATCCTGCTGCAGGAGATCTCGCTCAAGGAGTCGCTCCATCATGCGCTCCATGCGGGCCATGTGACCGCCGCCGCTATCTGCGGACAGTAAGTCGACTTCCTCAGGTTCTCCTGAACTACTGAGGCTTCTGCCATCGGCCCGCACCTCGTCGAGGTGATGTCTAGGGTGCCAAGGCAGGATGTCGCTGCCTGCCGCTCCAGTGGGGCTCTGCGACTCCCGCGTGGACATGCCACTAGTACGCGGTCTTCCGGACTGTGGCGGCCCGCCTGTCTGGAAAGACATGAGCGGTGAGTTGGTTCCAGCCGCCGAAGCGGGGTTCACCGATATCCGCGCAGGCTTGCTGCCTGTCTTCCCCCGGGACAAAGGCAAAGTTCGGTCTCGTCCAGCCGCTAACGCGGGGTGCGGTGACCGAGATGATTTACCACCGGACCGCGATCTGGCAGGCTCCCCCGGTGGTGAGTCTGCGCCGGTCGCACCTGCAGGGCTCCCAGACTCAGACCTCGATCCCTCACCGGTCCGCGATCTGGCGGACCGCTCCAGTGGCAAGTCGACGCCGGCCACTGCAGCGGGGCTTTTCGAACTTAGTGCGGTTCTTCCCCTGGTCCGCCCTCTGGTGACCTGTATAGGAGGGGAGACAGAACGTGCCGCAGAGCGGGGAACACGTTTACGCACCTTCGTGCCACTGTCCCTATGTTTAGGTGACAGTGGTAGGGAGTCAGGGTCTTCCCTACCCTGCTCCCGCGCGGTGCTCCTACCACCATGTGGCTCCATAGTCAGCCGTGGTGGAGAGTCAGGTCCTGGCTGCTCAGGGCTCCCCGATTTCCGCGTTCGTATCCCGGCCCGCGGAGCGGGTGCTGCCGGTGTTGCGGGCAGCTCCGGGGATTGTGGCCGATGACTCCCATCCGAAGTCCCGATGCCTTCATTCTGGTCTCCCTGTCCATCCTTTCTGTAAGCAAAGTCTACTACAGAAGCTAAGCAACTCAAGTTTAGTATAACTTACCTGAGGGCCTTTTCGAAGCTGCCGATGGCGTTGCCGTCAGTCCGCGGTATTCCTGTAGCCTGCAGCGTTGAGTCGGAGCTCCTGCTCTGCCTTCGCTACCCACGAATGGCAGTCTCCGAGCCCGGACTCTCCTGGGTCACGGGCTTGCCCGACTTACGGGTAGCGTTACCGTCAGCCCGCGGTGATCCTGCGGGCTGCGGTGTTGAGTCGGGCTGCCGCTCTGCTGTCGCAACCTGCGAACAGCGAGTCTGTAAGCCCGGGTCAACGGGCTGCCCAACTTCCCGGTGAATTCACGGCGTCAGTCCGCGGTGATCCTGCGGGCTGCGGTGTAGAGTCGGGCTGCCGCTCTGCTGTCGCTACAAACGGTGAGTCTGTGAGCCCGGACCCTCCTGGGTCAACGGGCTTGCCCGACTCCGCAGTCAGCAGTCAGTCTTGAAGCGGCCCGTTGAGTATGCTGTCACACAGAGTCCCTGGAAGAAAAAAACGACCGCAGGTTAGTTTACCCTTACCTGCAGGTACGTTGCAGTAGAGGAGCGACCCTCCTCCATGCCTGTCGCTTCGCATGCGGTCGACGATATGTCGCGCATGCGTGCTGGCGGGGTCTTCACGAAGTCACTCACGTGACTCCGAAGTAAAATACCTGTGTGAAGTGACACTCCCTCTCTCTCCAAACACTTCATCTGGGTCTGGTCATATATAGTCTTATAATTCTTCACTGTGTTACAAAATTGGGTGTTTTAATTTGGCATAGTCTCCGTTTTCTTTTCTGAACCTATGAAGTTTCTACCTCATCATCTCTCACAGCGCATTTTTCACTGTTCCGTAAAACAACCAAGGGTTATTAAAGGCATTAGAAAATGAAAAAAAGAATAGTGATGAAGTTAATTAACATCGCAAAGCATTATTTGTAAACTTTAATCAGGAATGATGAAAGTTCAATAAATGTGAAAATGTCAGCTTCTATGTTCAGCTCTTTGATGAAATAATATACCAGCTTTACAATTTTCTTGGAAATAACTTTTTTAAGTTAAAACAAATTCTGCCTTTGTACTTTCCAACATTTGCATTGTCCGAGAAGATGTGAACTGCCAAGGAAAATAAGGAGCTTGTTATTGTCTAAAAGAAAGTCATATTCTCTTTTTGGTTGTATTCATTTCTCCAAAAGATGTCAGGTTTACATGCTAATTTGCTGAATATGCTACTCGTTTGGAATACTAAATGAATCAGACAGTGTCCTTGAACTCCCAAATGACTGAGCCTCCATTCAGTTGACAGTTTTGGTGCTGAAATAACTCTGAATCGTTTCATGATGTAAATATGCTCAACTGAAAATCATGCATTTAAGATCAAGCACATTATCATTTCCATTTAAATATGTGTAAATTATACATTAATTAAAGAAATGTCTTTTAGACAATGCATTTTAGTATTTCAAAATGTTCTGGTTTTTGATGAAATACCTTTTGAAGTGTAGTGACTGTTGTGGAGTACTTAAATGTGTACAAACAGAGTAAAGATGTAAAAAGTATGACAATATTTATCATTAATATATGAAGTGCAAGTTTTTGTTTTAGCTGTAGATTGTATTGTAAACAAAACTGTGAAAGTTTAAAAGGAACGTTAGAACTGGTGCTTGAGTGTATGAAAGGGAATAATGGAATTGGGGCCTTAGTATGTCACTCGAAGTGAAGAATTGGCACCCAGTGAGTTATATCCAAACCATGGGGATTTCTAATCAATCAGTTAACAAATGATCAAAATTCACCTACAAATAGGTCGAGAGGAGATTAAACGAGTGTAGAGAGTCATTGAAAGGTGAATGCAGTGCATTCAGAAAGTATTCAGACCCCTTCACCTTTTCCACGTTTTGTTACGCTACAGCTTTATTTTAAAATGGATTAAGTTCATTTTTTTTATCATTAATCTACGAGAATGAAGAAGCAAAAACAGGTGCTTAGAAATGTTTGCAAAGTAATTAATAAGAAATAACTGAAATATCATATTTACGTAAGTATTAAGACCCTTTGCGATGACACTCAAAATTGAGCTTGGGTTCATCCTGTTTCCATTGATTATCCTTGAGATGTTTCTACAACTTGATTGGAGTCCACCAGTGGTAAATTAAATTGATTGGACATGATTTGGAAAGGCACCTGTCTATATAAGGTCCCACAGTTGACAGTGCATGTCAGAGCAAAAACCAAACCATGAAGTCAAAGCAATAGTCCGTAGACCTCCGAGACAGGATTGTGTCGAGACACAGATCTGGGGAAGGGTATAAGAAGACTTGAGGCTGTATTCGCCTCAACAAAGTACTGTAAAGGGTCTGAATACTTACGTAAATGTGATATTTCAGTTATTTATTTTTAATTACTTTGCAAAAATTTCTAAACACCTGTTTTTGCTTTTTTATTATGGGAATATGTGTAGATTGATGATAAAAAAAGAATTGAATCAATTTTAGAATGCTGTGACGTAACAAAATGTGGAAAAAGTGAAGGGGATCTGAATACTTTCTGAATGCACTGTATGTACACAGCCAAATGCTGATGCATGTTCCTTGAGCTTACATTTGGTTTTCTATTGCTAACTTTATCCAGTTGTGCTGTAAGTTCATCAAAATTGAATTGTTTTTTTAATCACCTCACCAGCTGACTATTTCCACTATTTTTGTATCTCTATTTGGATTTCCAATATCCACAATATTTCGTTTGGGCAGCCTGAACCACAGTGGTATGAACATTGACTTCCCTAACTTCAAGTAACCCTTGCTTTCCCTCTCTCTCCATCCCCTTCTCGTCCCAGTTCTCCAACCAGTCCTATTCCCAATTTTATCTGTTACATGGGTGAAGATAACAACAAAGCAAACAATGATCTATTCTACATTTTCCCCGTTCAACTTTCCCTTTGTCCTATTTTCACACCTTACACATCCTTATCTATACAATTCTTTATCTATGTGCCTCCCACTCCCATCACATAAGTCTGAAGAACGGTCACGACCCGAAACATTATCCATTCCTTCTCTCCAGAGATGCTGCATATCCCGCTGAGATACTCCAGCATGTTGTGTCTATTCACATTATGTTATTTTGCGTTGGATTACACACAATCAGCTATCATAAGGATTATTTTTGCTATAAATGAAAATGAAACAGAAATTGTATGTGCTCAAACTGTGAAATGAAAACAAAAAATGCTGGAGATATTCAGCAGACCAGGCAGCATTGTCGGAGGCTCTCCAAACTGAAACATTTAACTCTGCTTCTCATATTGCACATGCTGCTTGACCTGCAGTGTATTTCCAACATTTTCTGTCTTTATTCACTTTACAAATTATTTTTAGTCAGAAGAAGGATCCCGACTTGAATCTTTGCCTATCCATACCCTTCACAGATGCTGCCTGACCCGCTGAGTTACTCCAGCACTTTGTGCTTTGCTCTTTTTTGTGTAAGTTTGTTTTCCATGCATCATATCTCTATGGCTAAAGTTTTTTTTTTTTAATTACTTTTAAAGGTGGTGCAATTGAATGTTTTGATCAACATGCTGCTGGGAGAGTTAACTGCAGGAGATAGGCAGAAGATCATGACCATGTGCACGATCGATGTTCACGCCCGGGATGTTGTGGCAAAACTTATTGCTCAGAAGGCACGTTAAGAGTGTTGAGCGAAAATTATTTGTAGATTTATTGTTTGTTTTGTTGTTTACTTTTACTTTTTTAGTGTCAGATTGGTATTTTTTAGCAAAAATATTAATACTATTTTTGGTTGTGATGAACATCTCTTCAGGTTACAAGCTCCCAAGCCTTTGCTTGGTTATCCCAATTGCGGCATCGTTGGGATGCCCACCAGACCCACTGTTATGCTGACATTTGTGATGCTCATTTTCGATACTCTTATGAATATCTTGGGAACACTCCTCGACTTGTGATCACTCCTCTAACTGACAGGTAAATAATGCTTACAAATATTAGCTCAGTTACACTATGATTTCTGTAAAACTTTACTTTGCATTAATTTTAGCCCATCTCTTGGCAATATAAATGAGAGGGTTGCTCTGAGAGGGTTACATCCACTCTGGATGGATAAAGAAAGTTAGAGTTCATGGGCTGTTTGTATCTTGTAGTAAACACAAGGCTACAGCTATTTTATGTATAGGGGCTTATTTATATTTTGCTGAAACCAAGAAACTTGTAGCAAATCACCACTACAAGGGTGGGAAATTGGTCAGCTTCCTAGCTAAGCTGCTACACAGAGGAGGCAGTCCTGCTCCCCTTAATCCCACTGAAGAGGAAAGGAAGCTCTCTGGGCCATTTGTTGATATTGGAAGGCCACCAATTCCTTCATGCTCAAAGTTAATTAATAATTACAGTTGTAGAGTAACCACCTGCCAAAAGCCAAAATGTGTGCCATTTGCTTGCCTCATCACCTTCTGAGAATGACAGCAGCACGGTCATTTTGAAGCTACCGTTGTTTGAGATACATCCGGCGGACGAAATTCAAATTGCCCCCGATGTCAAACTCATGGTCAGCTGAAGCAGGGTTGGAAATCAATTTAATTGGGCTGCCTTCTCCTTATATCTATCCACCTCCTACTATTCCTTGCATCTTTCCACTGACATTTGGAAAGCAAGGCTTATGTTAGCCTTGGAAAGACCATGGCCATGCACAAGCCTTCCTTGAGAAGTTGGCAGGCTGAACAAGAGGTGCATACTTACAAAGTGATGCAAACCAAAGAATACATGCAATTTATAGTTTACTGCCATACATTTTGTTATTTTATGTTTTCATCAGACTCTGCTGCTTTCTTTTAATAATGACTCATTAACTGTCATTTTCCCCTTATTGTGAAGTCCATTTTGATACCACTTTTTACAGATTCTAATATTTTTTACCAAATTTGGCCAGGTGCAAGTAGTGCATGAACTTAAACTATTTAGCTGCCAACTTTTCTCCAAGCAGAGGTGAAGTTCTTGCTTGGCAATTTCATTCTTAATTTCAAAAACTCTTAACCTCTCAAGGGCGGCACGATGATGGAGCGGTAGATTTGCTGCCTTACAGCGACAGAGAACTGGGTTCGATCCTGACTGCGGGTGCTGTTTGTATGGAGTTTGTACATTCACCATGTGACTGCGTGGGTTATCTCCTGGTGCTCTGGTATCCTCCCACATTCCAAAGGCATTCAGATTTGTTGGCTTCTGAAATTGTCCGTAGTGTCTAGGATAGAACTAATGTATGGGTGATCGTTGGTCGGCACCGAAGGGCCTGTCGTTGGGCCGAATAGCGTGTTTCCACGCTGTATCTTTAAAATCTAAAACCCATTTTATAGTTTTGAAACAGTAAAAAGTAATAATTGGCAAAAGTTTCAATTTTTGACAGATGTCAATGTGATGAAAGGCTGAGAGCAGGAACAATCAATAATTTCACCAGGAAGGGCACTAGCTTTTATATTTCTAAAGAACCTCAGGAACAGAAATATCATTCAATTATTTCAATTTATTTTAAAGGTGACTCCTGCATTAGAGATGGGCTGTGCTCCTAGAAAACTTTCCGCATCATGATTTGCTATAACACAAATCCCCCCTTTCCATTAACTCCCCTGTTGTTCTGCATTCTGGTGCGTTCTGTCCGTATGTTTTTCCCTCAACTTTAATGATGAATATCGCAGTTACTGGTTCACAGCAGAAGCCAATTGAGAGAATATGTCAGTTTTCAAAGCAAATTTCTTAAGTGGCCAGCAGCTGAATTTGGAGGGACCAGCAACTGCAGATGCTAATAGCCTTCAGTTTGAATGGAGACGAGTGCTTTTAGATGAATATCAAAAATAAGTAAGATAGGTTAATGATCTAATGATTATTTAGCAGGGCTCTCACTTAACTTTTTTTCCTTGTTGCCAGCCGGGCAACTTAGGCAGCTTGTTAAGTTTCCAAATGACAGTTTAGGTGGTCATTTAAGACGGCTTGCATGACGCATGCAATAATATGCTCGGACAAAGTGCGTAGTTACCAGTCGGAATTATGCTCAATGAAGCATTCACATATTTCTGCTTCATATAAAGTCACAAATTATACATATTCACCAATCAAGATATGATATATACCACAAAGACATGCAACAAAATTATAATACAATATCTCAACACTTTTTACACATTGCGATTAATGCAATTTCTATTATTTCTTTCCACTTCCAAATAAAAATGTTGTTGGATTATTCAGCGTACGATCAATCCTGGACCATGGTAACATTATATGCTTAACCATGCACACTACAGATTGATGCAAGCATGTTTTCTGTGAAGGACCAAAATTATCGTGACATGGTCATAGAATGGGTCGTTATTGCTATCGGTACAGAAGCACTCTGGATTCCCACATAATTTATCCACAACAAAATATACAGGTTGCAAGGGAATGTCTAAAGGCATTTTATGGTAATAGCTGTTACAACCGACTATACCCATCTGACAGGTTAAACATTACACTAAGAGACAAGAGGTGGCCAAAGGACATAACTGCAGCAAATGTTCTTTTGGTAATATGTTTAAAGGTGTCAAAATGCCACATTACCGGACATTCAGATTAGATGGTACACAAAAAGCTGGAGAAACTCAGCGGGTACAGCAGCATCTAAGGAGCGAAGGAGATTGGCAACGTTTCAGGCCGAAACCCTTCTTCAGACTGATTAGATGTATGTGTTGTGATCAGCAATGAAGATACTCAGTTTGTATGCACCAGATTTAAAAAAAAATATTGATAAACACTGTTTCCATCATTCCCACATCAGAATTAACGTTAACATTTCAACTGAAATATCTCCTGACTAAATTTGTGATGTATATGACTGACTGTAGAAATGGATAAATCCAATGTATAGTTGTGAATGTTGCTCATTAAATAACCACAGTACTGATACTCCATATTAAGAGCATTGATTTGCTGTTAAAATGAATTCTGTAATAACATGTCAACGGTAGCGGTGACAATCGTACACTGCGGTTTTAATGTTTCACGTGTTCAAATTTAATTAATCCATCATGGATTAAAATAAATAATAACATTGGGAATTAAAACACATTTGATTAGATTCCATTATTAAACATAATAAATGTTCGCTCTGATGACATTTCCAGCACAATAGGGTCAGGGGTGGGTGGGTGAATCAGTGCGGGATGAATAGATGGCGGGGGGGGGGGGGGGGGGTTTGAGAAGGCAATCGGTGAGGAATGGGTGGATTGAGGCAGCGGAATTAGTGGGTGTTGGTTGGAGAGCGCGGGGGCTGTCAGTGGGGTTGAATGGGGGGGATCAGTATGGGATGGACGGGGGGTCTGTGCAGGATGAATGGGTGGCTCAGTACAGGATGAATGGGGGTAGACAAAAATGCTGGAGAAACTCAGCGGGTGAGGCAGCATCTATGGAGCGAAGGAAATAGGCAACATTTCAGGTCGAGACCCTTCTGCAGACCGATTCACCCATTCTTTTTGAATGGGGAGATCAGTACAGGATGGATGGGGGAATCAGCGCAGGATGAATGGGTGGTTCAGTACAGGATGGATGGGGGTCAGTACAGTGTGGATCGGAGGGTCTGTGCAGGATAAATGGGGGGATCACTACATGATGAATGGGTGGGTCACTGCAGGGTGGAATTGGGGATCAGTGCAGGATGAATTGGAGGTATCAGTACAGGATGAATAGGGGGAAGTACAGCATGGATGGGGGGATCGGTGCAGGATAAATGGAGGGGGGGTCGGTACGGGATGAATCGGGAGATCAGTGCAGGATGAATGATCGGCTCAGTATAGGATCGATGGGGGGTTCAGTAAAAGATGAATAGGGAGATCAGTAATAGATGAATGGGTAGATCAGTACAGGATAGATGAGGGAATCGGTGCAGGATAAATGGAGGGGGGGTCAGTTTGGGATGAATGGGAAGATCAGTACAGGATGGATGGAGGGGAGGAGTGCAGGATGAATGGGGGAGCAGTACAGGGTGGATGGGAAGGGGGGTCAGCACAGGATGAATTGGGGGACCAGTGTAGGATGAATGGGAGTGGCAGGAGAATCAATGCGAGGTGGATAGGGAGATCAGTGCAGGATGAATAGATGGGGAGGGGAGCACAGGGGATGTCAGGGAGGACTGAATAGAGGCCGGAATGGGGATCAGTGCGGGATGGAGAGGAGTGGTCCCAGGATAAGTGGGGTGGAGGGTGGCGTACAAGAGAGAGAGAGAGAGAGTGGGGGTGGTGGGGAGGAAGGAAGGTCCGCGCTCCTCGGACAACACCAGCACCCGCTGCCTTGGCCGTCCCTGTCCACGGCCAAGTGCCGCCACTAAAGGGCGAGGCAGTTGGGATCTCCTCGCCACCACCTCCTCTCCTCCGCCAGCCAACAGGAAGGTGCAGGGCCGAGCGGTGCAGCTGCTTCAGATGGCAGAAAGGGGCCTCCCACTTCTTCCCTCCTCCCGGCCTCGGCATGCGGGAGGGTTTGTTTTGAAAGTGCTGTTGGCAAGCAGCGGCCGCTATCAGGGCGGGCGGGGTGGAAGAGGAGGAGGAGCTGCTGCCGCTGTGCTGGGCCCGTCTTTCTTCAGATCCTCCATCACTCCGCACCTAGTATCTTTGCCCCGCACTACAGCTTGTTACCGCTGCCCACATGAAACGTCACATTCCTTTTCTCCAGAGATGCTGCGTTACTCCAGTTTTTTGTTTCTATCTTTGGTATACACCAATATCTGCAGTGCCAAGCCGGGCAAAATGACTCAGCATTTAGGTTACCCGGCGGAACTTTGGGTGGCGATTGGCACCTGGGCAGCCGCTAATTTCGAGCCCTGTTTAGATTTACAACGTACTAAAACTTGCTGGCTCTGTTTCAGACATATTGAAGGTACATTGTACGGAAAGCTCTGGGGGTAGGTGTTGGGGTGCTGGAAAGAACTGCTCAGCAACAAAAGAAACCTATTGTACTTTTAGAAAAACACGTCATCTGTACAAGCCTTAAGAAATGCTAGTTGGAAAAAAAGAGAAAAGTTGTTCCCCCATACTCAGGTTTATTCAGTAACTCAGAATTTTGGGTAGTGATTTGTGAAGTACGTAATGGTAAATTTCCACACCTTGAATGACTTTAATGCAGGGTTGCCCTTGTTGACTCTTTTTGGGAAAAAAAAAATATCTGTTGTGGTCTAATGTTCATGCACAGCTGCAGCAAGGAAGAGTTTCATAGTTCTGGTCCATATCCATTGCATTTGACAAATAAACACCCTGGACTCTTGAATGTTAGTTTTGCCATTCTCAATCTATAGAATTGTAAAATGGTAACACCAGATGGCAGTGTCAGAGGTTAGAAGAATATGAATTCAGAATCCTGTTGCAAGCCACCCAACCATGTTAATTTTACAATGTGGCATTGACTGGAGTCAGTTTGCCCAAATTGTACAAAATCTATTTACCTACCATTTATCTACTGATGTTTATAATAAAGTTATTAAATGATCCATCATAGTTAGACAAGTTATAAGACAGTTAATTTAAATTGGAGCTCAATTCATTCGAATATATGATATAACTTGGGTGCCTTGGTTTAAACTGATGGAAGGCAGATGTAATAAGATTGATGTGAGAACATTTTTCATGCAAAGGGTGAGCCAAGAGTGATATTCTTACTAATGAGGGAAGACATTCCTGATTTATGATTATCTATTTATCTGATGTGACACCAGTGAAACACACCAGTACCAATTCCAATCTTTCATTTATGTAGGAGATGTCCAGGTGGTTAATGATAATGTATCTTTGAGAACAATTATTGCACAGCTCTTTGATAAATACCAACAATGCTTACCTTGTAACTAACCTGAAAACATTATGATATTAGTGATGTACACCAAACATAGCCAAGCTCTATGTTTAGTTATCTGAAATTAACAGAATATGTCTAATCTACTTGTTTACTGAGCAGCTTTTTTTTTGCGAAGGAGTCTTTTAAAGAGTAAGTACCTTTTTAAAAAAAAAAAACTTTGGAAGGTTCAATTATGAAATCTCAGGTAGAAAGGATAGATTTAACGAATATTGCCAAAATATATATTTTAATAAAACTATTGAAATAACAAATTTATTTGGAACAATCAGAGGCTGATTCAGAAGATAATTATGTACAGTATTCAGGTGACTTGGTCGATTGGATTCAGAACTGGTTTACAGAAGACAGGTTTGTGGTGGAAGGGTGTTATTCAGGCTGGAGGTCAGTGACCAGTGGATTTCCGTGGGTGAACTCATTCACATTCATAGGGCTGCACATGTTATGCCAACCATCACTGCCCATCAGCTCGATATGTTGCAGCCCCGCTCTTGACTTTTAGTACTGAGTGGAGTGATGAAGCAGGAGTTCAGGTGTGCTCACCTCTTACCTCCATCTTATCTTTGACTTTTGCATTGCAATGTTCAGGCCCAAAAGTCACAGAATAATTGAGCTGCATGGAGGACATTGCTGGCACTTCTCAATGGAATTGCCAACCAATAGTAAGTACGTTTTGACCTTTTGCATTGGTATGAAAATGATGATCATGATTGAAGCAAAGTTTTCTGTTTTGTTCGAAGGTGCTATATAACCCTCACACAGTCTCTACACCTAACCATGAGTGGAGCACCTGCAGGTCCTGCTGGGACAGGCAAAACAGAAACCACCAAGGATCTTGGGCGTGCCCTTGGCGTGATGGTATATGTCTTCAACTGTTCTGAGCAAATGGATTATAAGGTTTGGTTCCTGATGATGTGTTTGATGCTTGTACCTTAAAAAACAGAATATATGAATGATAGTTCTGTATTATACAGTCCATAGGAAACATCTATAAAGGTTTGGCACAAACTGGTGCTTGGGGCTGCTTTGATGAGTTCAATAGGATCTCAATTGAAGTTTTGTCGGTTGTTGCAGTGCAAGTCAAAACAATACAAGATGCCATTAAAAACAAGAAAAGGAGGTGAGTGCAAAATAATGAACCGTGTCAATGTTATTTATTTATCCATATGGGCAACTGTACATATCTTTATTGTTTTCAGGTTTGTCTTTCTTGGTGAAGAAATTTCTCTTAAACCTGCAGTTGGAATATTTATAACCATGAATCCAGGTTATGCTGGCCGAACAGAATTGCCAGAAAATCTTAAAGCACTTTTCAGGTAAGTGAAGTTAATTGTTCATTCCTTCTAATGATAGACATGATTTCAAAGAGCTATAGTTACAGATTTGTTTTAGAAATATAGTCAGATTTTGTTTAGAACAGCAGTGAACCCAATGCAGCCTCAGCTAAATCTCAGACAATTTGCCCAATAATATTATAGGATGTAGGACAAAATGCAGGAGTAACTCAGCAGGTCAGGATGCATCTCTGGAGAAAAGGAATAGGTGACATTTTGGCTCTCAACCCGACACGTCATCTATTATTTTTCTCCTGCGATGCTGCCTGACCCCCCAGCATTGTGTGTCTATCTTGTGTGTAAACCAGCATCTGCAGTTCGTTCCAACACATGTTACAACTTAAACACATATTACATACAGTATTAAAGGAAATTCTATCTATTGTTAGATACAAACACTTGAAAGCACATACCACAAGATTCAAGAACACGTTCTTCCTCTGTTTACAGACAAATGAATGGACCTCTCATAACCCAAGGGTATAGTCCCTGTCTCCCAATCTGACCTCTGTGACTCTTGCACATTGTAATATCTGCACTTTCTCTGCAGCTGTAACACTGAAACACTATATTCTGCACTCTGGTTATTTTTCTCTTTGCAATATATATACTTGAATATGGCTTCATTTTACTCGTGTATCGTATGATTGAACTGGATAGTACACAAGATACAAGATACAAGATATATTTATTTGTCACATGTGCCAGATGGCACAGTGAAATGTGATCACCATACAGCCATACACTAAAATAAAGAACACAACACATCATAGATTTAAACATAAAACATCCCCACACAGCAGAATCAAAAGTTTCCCACTGTGAGGGAAGGCACCAAAAGTCAGTCTTGCATTTGCATCTAGCCAGCAAACTTTGTCAATACCAATGCAAACAAAGCTTTTCACTGTATCTCATTGCACAGGACACTAATAAACCAATACCAATGCAAAAATACTTCTCACCAAAAATTATTAAATAAAACATACTAAAAATAAATTAGCAAAAATAAGTATATTAACAAAGTGAAAATAAAATTGATTTTTTTTTTAATGCTTGCTGGTCATTTTAACTTTCAGTGATATTCCAAAGGCCATTTCTCTAGATTTTTATGTCATCAAAACCGATGTTCACACATTCAACAACATTACTGACAATTACAGGAAGAGTACAATTCACACTTTTGGAAGAAAAGTTTTCTCAGTGTTCTGACTACAAAGCCCTCACATGAAATAAATCTGTCCATTTTTGATTGTCATATATTTATTTCTGACTGGAAAGCTAGATTATACACAGTTGAAAATCCTGATAGTGTCTTGCTGTCCCTTGGACATTCAATGAGCACTGATTCAATTATAAGGAGGCTCCATAAATGAATGAGTAACAAACAATTGTGGCTTCTGAGCACAAGCTTGAACTTTAGGTGACTTTATCACTGATCCTTGGGTGGACTGTGGGAGGCTGCTTGAAATCACTTGA
This sequence comes from Okamejei kenojei, assembly GCA_035221665.1. Taxonomy (NCBI): domain Eukaryota; kingdom Metazoa; phylum Chordata; class Chondrichthyes; order Rajiformes; family Rajidae; genus Okamejei; species Okamejei kenojei. Next base: position 50,104,942 of record CM069132.1, read on the forward strand.
AATACATGTCAAGAATTTATTATTTTTTTAACCCCAGGAGTACATCTGCTGGAAGGCAATTATCATTGACATTTCCACAAATGTAGGAGCCCATTTCCACTTGGTGCCTGCTCCTTCTTGCATCAGCTCCTAACCCTCTGAACTGACACCTTGGCCCAGTTTAGTGACTGGTCAATTAGCTGTTTTTCCACCATGCAAGCTTCAATCCTTTTCCTTGCTCATTGCCAAAGTTTGCTGGCTAGATGCAAATACAATACTTTATTTATTAGCAAGCATGTAAATGTTATTTTGTATTGCACATCTTGAATTTGTGAGCTTGATCAAAGGGATTTGAGGTGAATACTGGTATGACTGTGAATTGTGGTATGACACCCAAGGTTCTCTGGATGCTTTCAAGAGAGAGCTAGATAGAGCTCTTAAAAATAGCGGAGTCAGGGGATATGGGGAGAAGGCAGGAACGGGGTACTGATTGGGGGTGATCAGTCATGATCACATTGAATGGCGGTGCTGGCTCGAAGGGCCGAATGGCCTACTCCTGCACCTATTGTCTATTGTATATTGGCTATTGTCTATTGACTGGGATGCTTAAACAGTGAGTGGAAGTAAACCATAAGATAGAAAAATTGTGGATGGAACCACTAATTAAACAATGCACCTTGGTTTGTTGTGTCGACCGTGTAAATGAAGCTTGGATCAAATCAGGTATTTTAGAGTATACAGAAATGGAGATTTTGAAAACAAATTTTAAATAAAGTCGTACAACGCATAATCGGCCCTTTAGCCCAAAGCATCCATGCTGACCCAACTGCCCCATCTAAGCTAGTCCAATTTGGCCATGTCGCTCAAAACCTTTCCTATTCATGTACCTGTCCAAATGTCTTTTAAATATTGTTATTGTACCTCAACCATTTCTGGCTTTTATTGATTGTTGCAATATAGCAAATAGAAAACTAAAAACGGGCTGTGCTAAAATCAGGTAGCATATGGGGAAAGAAAAACAGAGTTATCATTGCACGTTGAAACACTTTATCTGTTTCTCTTTCTACAGATGCTGCCTGACCTGAGTGATTCCAGCTTTTTCTGTTTTTAACTATAAATGTCTAGCATGTCCATGGTCATAATTCAAAAGATCTCTATCAGATTACTTGCAAGATTTCTCTTGAAAAAGCTGAGGGCTCTTTTAATCCTTTTTCAATGATTGTGTGCTGTCATCTTCGGTAATATTCATGTTTTTAAAAGTGCGTTTTCGCCAGGGCATACCTATTATTTATCCTTGGTGGAAACACAACAGTTCACTTAATTAATTAAATTAAAACACATGTAAATAAAATCATGCTGTGAAATTGATGCTTATGATGAAAAAATATTGAATGACATTATATCAATCAGCTGTTAAATTACTTCTGTATAAAATATTTTATAGATGCAATAAATTTATGAAACTTGTGTATGTAGTTGAATTACAGTCATAATTTGTTAATGTATTTTGCTTTTTTTTTAGACCCTGTGCAATGGTTGTACCAGATATCGAACTGATTTGTGAGATTATGCTAGTTGCTGAAGGGTTTTTAGATGCCAAATTGTTGGCCAGGAAATTCATTACCTTGTACACTCTTTGTAAAGAGCTGCTTTCAAAACAGGTTGATTTTTTTTTTTGCTTTCTTTGGCTGAACTCCTGATTTTCAAAATCACTCTTACAAAAATAATTAAAGGATTTTCCAATGCCACAAATAACTTGTGTATAAATTACAATGGAATTTCTCTTGTACATTTCAGCACAGTAACCTCAGAAAATAACTTTATCATTCTAAATTTTAATGTTAAATAGCACAATTTGGGATTTGGAACTAGACCTCGTCAAAACCATCTCTGCAAGTGAGAGCGGTTTCCAACAGACCAGTTAAACTGTCAGGGGATAGATGACTGAAGTTCTAAGGAAATAGTTTGCCTCAGTCCACGTATTAAGAGTTGGCCATACTCACAGTTGCCTTTGAGAGTTAAATCAAAGTATTTAGAAGCTAAAATCATTCAGCAACACTTGATTTTGTTCATACTAATATTTGACCAGATAACACCATGTTTCCCTTGTAATGCTGTCCATATTAATAAGATATATTAAAATATATTGTGTGATGTACACCGATTATTGTCCACAATGAAATTGTCTGGACTTTTGACACAGCGTTATATAAATGGGAAATTAAATGAAGGATAAAAATTCTAAAGTGGAAAAGATTTCAATTATACCTTATTGCCCTCTTTATTTTATACCTAAATGTTAGCTTTGTCATTAAGCAAAATAAGTCAGAATTCTAACAATAAAGGATCTTAGTCTACCAGTGTTGTTTGCCAATCCCCTGCATGTTTTGTATTGTATTAAATGTAGAAAAAAGTAAATGTGCAAAAATATTGATTAATCTAGAAATATTTTCTGGATTTTTACAAATAAGTAGATTTTTAGAAAATTAGTGAGAACAAACTTGTGTATTGTCCATTAAAATACAGTTATTGTAATGGGCTTTGTCAACAATTGAATTCTTGGAATCTACAATGTTTCCAGGGGGTTTAAATTCCAAGAATTATCTATATTGTATAAAAATGTACCCATTATTGCTGTAATTTGCTATAATTTGCAGCAAATATTGAGTGGTCATGGAACATCCACTGATATCACTGAATTAGTGATATTGTTTTTGCCCTCAAAGGTTAGTGTGAGGTTGTGTTAAATACACTCAAGCTTGGTTGTGTTAAATACACTCAAGCTCAAGAAGTACTGGGGAAAAAAGTTTCTTTGCTGAACACACAGTAAGCTCTTCTGCTTTAAGAAAACTCATAGAATTATTCCATTATTGCACAAAAAATGGTGGATATGTCTGTGAACAGTGAAATAATGTGTTATTGTTTGTAACCCATAACTTTTCCTTTTTTCCCCTTTTTTAAGGACCATTATGACTGGGGTCTTCGTGCCGTGAAATCGGTTTTAGTTGTTGCTGGTTCCCTTAAACGAGGAGACAAGAATAGGCCAGAAGATCAGGTAATCAAAGGTCCTAAATCCTGTGTCCCTTTGCTCTTGATTATTTTTTGCTCTAAGATAGTCAACATAATTTTGCAGAAACTGCAAACAGAAAAATCTGCAGTTGTTGGAAGTTTGAGCAAATAACAAAGTGCAGAAGGAACCCAGCATGTCAGGCAGCAGTCTGAAGAAGGATCCCAACTGCAAAATATTGTCTGTCCATTTCCTCCACATATTCTACCTGACATGCTGAGTTGCTCCAACACTGTTTTTTGCTAATGAAAATTGCAGCCTTTTTGAAGTGATGTGTATTATTAATTTAAGAGCTATGATTCTTAAAAAATATTTTGAAGTAAACGTATCCAGTTTACATTTATTACTACTTCAGGCTGTTAAATACATTTTCCAAAACAGATCATTTGCATAAAATGCAATCACAGTACTTATTTTTACCTGTTTGATCTTGCCCTACTTTTCACCTATTTATGTCTAAATTCTGAAATTTATTCAGAATTTAATTATATTTTTAATATGATTGCTTCTCCTTATCTCATTATGCTGTTTGATTAGCTGAAAGCTTAAAAAGCTATTTCCTGCTTACATTATATTAAAATTACAAGGTGGATGTGGTTATCCCCAGTGCCTAAAATGTTGCTATCAAATCAGCTTGACATATAAATGTGTCTGAAGTTAGCTGACTAAGTAAACATAACAAAGATGCTCAAATCTACACTCTCTGATTACCTATTTATTTTTGCACTTATTATTCTGTAAGAAACTTGCCTTGGTCAAGATTTAGTCTTTTCTTTTCAAATCAGGATGATTAAGGAAAAAGCTGTAGCCTAGCTATCTAAAGAGTTTTGACCCATTCTCTGGAAAGTCAGAGGTTGAAGGAAAACCTGATAGATGTATGTTAAATTATGAAAGTCATAGGTAGGGTAGACAGAATTTTTTTCCAGGGTGGAAGTATGTAAAAGATGAGAGGGCATCGCTTTAAGGTGAGAAGGGCAAAATTTAAAGGAGATGTGCATGACATGACATGGAATGCACTGCCAAGGGGGATGGTAGAGGCAAACAGAAGTAGCATTTAAGAGACTTTACGAATGGCACATGGATATGCAGAAAATGGAGTGATATGGATCATGTACAGGCAGAAAACACTGATTTTGAGGTGTTTCTTGCTGCCGATTATCCTTCCTCTTCCTGACAGTTGGGGTGACAGTCTTAGAAGGAATTTAATGGAATGGAATACTCTATACTTTATTGTCACATGTGACAAGGCACAATTAAATTCTTTGCTTGCAAGACCCAATGTATACAAATAGCGACCACCTACGATGCTGACAAAGTTACATAGCACGCTGGTACCCTCCTTTTGTTCTCCCCCACCCCACAGCGGTTCTCCCACAATGGGCTCCTGTTGACCTCCCCCCCCCCCCCATTGTCCATTATTCCCACCCCCCCCCCCTCACTACAGTCCCCCTATGCTCTCGCCGACCGCGGGTCGACCTGCAAGGCATCGCCACTGCCGCGCTGCTTCACAACCGCCGAAACCTCAACGCTGCCGACTCCCAACTTGACGTGTCTGTCTTATCCGTCAGTTGGCGCCATCATTGACCTCCGCAATGCTGTCAAATCCTCTCCTGAGGCCTCTGTGGTGCCGATCCGGGCCCCAGCCACGAGCTCCGTTGGCCACTCCGAAGACCCGGGCCCCGACCCGCGAGGCGAGGCCCCTCCTCCAACCCACGAGGCCCTGGCTAGGCTCCGACCCGGGCTTCTCCGTGGCTTCTCCGTGGCCATTCATTGAGACTGCGGCGCCTCGATAAAGGCATCCAGCCGCGATCCTAGTCCGACACCTCGGCCCGTCGGGAAGCCTTCTTGCCGCGCAGCCTGGCGCAAAGCCTTCTGTCCTTGACGAACGGAAAAATAACTTGTGCGTGTCCTAATGCACCAGGCCATTAAGAAGGCAAATGATATGCTGGTTTTCACAGCAAGAGGATTGGAAGTATAGCATCAGTTTAGTTTAGAGACACAGCATGGAAACAGGCCCTGTGGCCCACGGAGTCCATTCCCACCATCAATCACACATCACGCATGTTCTGTGTTATCCCACTTTTGCATCACAAAATCCTGAAGAACATGGCTGTTTAGTTTAGATCTGAGCGTGGTATCAGGCCCTTCAGCCCACCAAGTCCTTGCTGACCAATGATCACCCCTACACTAGTTCTATCCTACAGACTAGGGACAATTTACAGAAGCCAATTAACCTACAAACCTGAATGTCTTCAGGATGTGAGAAGAAACTGGAACACACAGGGGAACTCCACACAGTCACAGGGAGAACACGCAAACTCCACACAGACAGCATTCAAAGTCAGGATCGAACCCAGATGTCTGGTGCTGCGAGGCAGCAGCTCCCCCAGCGGCGACACCATGCCGCCTTGCTTAATGTGACTCAAGCACAACCAGCAGGAAAATGTTTTGCTTTATTTATAGTATTGCTATGAATCTGCATAAATATAGTGTTATCACAGTTACTTTTTGACACGTCGTTACTTTTTAACATGTGATTTATTTTCCAAGGTATTAATGCGTGCCTTAAGGGATTTTAATTTGCCAAAGATTGTGACGGATGATATCCCCATTTTTATGGGACTTGTTGGCGATCTGTTCCCTGCCTTGGATGTTCCCAGAATGCGAGACCAGGAATTTGAACAGATGGTAAGGGAATCTACTTTGGAACTCAACTTACAGCTTGAAGAAAGCTTTATCCTAAAGGTATGAACTTCCACATTTTCATAAAATCTCTGTTTCTCTTTCACTTGGGGGTGGGAGGGGAGGGTTAAGCAGGGATTAAGTGGAGTGGTTGCACACTGGAAGTCATCCGAGTTGTTTATTACAGTGCTTAAATGTATAGAGATTTGTAAATTGTGTTACTTCCTGTTTTTATTTGAATATTAATAAAAACAGTATGTCATCTTAAAATTAAACACACTACATACACAAAACCAGATTATAGCTTCCCATTCCAACATTAAAGAATTGTGAAAAGCAAAGACCAATGGAGTTTTCCAGTTTATGCATCTTCAAGTAACTATGTGCAGACATTATTCATATATACCGTACTAAGAAAGGTGACAATGTTGCAATTTGTCTCACCCAGAGTCAATATCCTGCATCCAGAGTATACTCGGATCAAAAGCAGCTCAATTAGGTGCAATGTATACATGGCTGAAATTGAATTTCAATTGGGTACCAAAGTAAACTGTATACAAGTCATACACATGATAAAAAGTGAGAGTACTAGGTGGCTGATCTGTGCCCATCAGCGAAGAATTTCTCCTCCATTATCTTTATTTGTGTTGACCCCATTCTTGAATTGAACCTCAGAGGTGCACATCCAATTTTACTCCAAAATTTTCAATTACCTAAACTGTCAACTTGTCTTGGTAGGATTGAGGACTTGCTTTCAGAGTGCCACATACAAGACTAGGTGCAAAGTGCAGCAGCAACTGAGTCAGATTTTGAAATTTCATTTCACAGCTTTCCACTTTGAGGGCCATTTAATGTCAAGAATTGACAGAAAAATGGATCAAAGAAAAATCACTACAAATGAAAATGGGATAAAACATCACACGTGGGAGCACGGAATAAATTGAAATACATAGGCCCAGAAACGCAAATGTGATAATAGTCAGATGCGGCTGAATATTTTCAGAAAATAAAATAACATCAGTCTTCTAACCAGTCCTCTTATTTTTAATAATTATTGCGATATTTCTCTCCTGCAGGTGGTTCAACTGGAGGAATTGCTAACTGTTCGTCATTCAGTCTTTGTAGTTGGAAATGCTGGAACAGGAAAGAGTCAGGTAGGCAAAATATCATGTCTCAAGTTGCAGGGTTACTTGAAAATATAGGTACTTCCCAATTTGCGTAATATATTACTTATGTAAACTTGCAATTGCGTAAGCAATTCTTTAAACGGTTCACCATCTCAGAGCTATCCCATGGTCTCAGCAGCGAATAGCAGATTTACATGTGTGCAGTAGCACTTCCGTTTCCAGCTTGCATAACATCCTACTTGAGCATGGGCCCGTGGGACATAAGCCTTGCATAAGTCGAGGAGTGCCTGTAATAGATTTTCCCATTGTTAACATTTAAAAAAAAAGAAAGACCAAATGAAATTTTTGTATCTAGAAAAAATTAAGTCTATCATGTGTAGAGTGCCTTTTAAGAAATACCAAAGCACTTTTGAAACGCAAGAGTGCCAGAGACCCTGGTTTGATCCTGACTATGGATGCTTGTCTGTATGGAGTTTATACATTCTCCCTGTGATCTGTGTGGATTTTCTCCGGGATCTCTGGTTTGCTCCCACACTCCAAAGACAAACAGGTTTGTAGGTTAATTAGCTTGGTATAATTGTAAATCGTCTCTAGTGTACGTAGGATAATGTTAGTGTGCAGGGATCGCTGGTCATCATGTACTCGGTGGGCCAAAGGGCCTGTGTCTGTGCTCTAGCTCTAAACTAAACTACATTTGTAACTGTTGAATTGTAGAAAGCAATGCATCCATTTGCAGCTTTCAAAATCTTGCTAACTGTTTGTTGTTCTTGTTATTTTGATTGGGGATACTTATTGGTCAGCATCTCTCCTCTTTGAAATAATGCCATAGGTTATTTTATGTCTCAGGAGAGACCAAAAGCGACTCCCATTTTAGTCTCTCATTTAAAAGGTGGCATCTCCAATGTTTACGCGCAACTGGAATAAATAAAAATGGGATGGGGTCTGACAGGGTTTTGAAACAGTGAAGGATAGTGACCGAACAAATAGAGCTAAACTATTTATATTAGTGGAATGGTCAAGAAGGGATTGAAAGCAAATGACAAAACAAGCAAAAGTGGTGGAAAAGAAGCATTCTCACCCAACAAGTGGTTCGGCCTGGAAGACATTGCCAGGAGTTGCAGTAGAAACCAATACTAAACCTACAGGGTTTATTTGCACATAAAGTGCAAGTGAAATTAATTTGCCAGCAGTGGTACAATGAAAAAAGAACACACAAAAACACAATAAAAATTTAACACAAACATACACCACAGCATTCATCACTCCTCCAGCATCCAGTCCTCCTCCATTATCCCCCGTGGTCGGGACCTCAACCCTCCGCAGCCGCCGCTGCGGGTGTCCAGATGAGTAGACAGGTAAAATCCAGGTTAGTCCTGAATCAGTGCTTCGCCACTGGAGACCGCGGCTTCAGGTTGGTGTAGGCTGCAGGCCAGCGGTTGAAGATCTAAAGTCCCCGCCGCGCTGCAGCCGGAAGCATCGTAGACCGAAGGGCCAGCAGTCAGAGCTCCTCTCCAGGGGTCCCTGGCGAGGGACCCCGCTCCTGATGATCAGTCCATATCGCGCCCGTGGTAGAAATTGGCCGCGGGCCGGCGGTCGGAGCTCTTCTACTCCCGGGTCCCTCAGGCTGCGGACGCTGCGCCAGCTGGAGCTCCGCAGACCGCAGCTTCAGGCTGCCACGGGCCAGCAAACGGAGTGCTCCCCTCTGGCGACCCCCGGCGAGGGCTCGCCCACTCCACGATGAGAGTCCGCGCTGCGCCCGTCGCTGAAGCCCCGGGCACATCTCCGGAAAAGGCCGCACCGATCCTCGATGTTAGGCCACTGGGGAGGCGATATGTAAAAAGTCGCCTCTCTGTGGAGGAGGCGACCAAAACGGTTTCCCCCTTACCCCCCCCACACACACACACAACACAAGACACACAGAGAGACATTAAAAACACACATTAGAACACACTAAAAAAAATGAAAAAGTAGAAAAAACTAACGGTGCTGGCAGGGCTGCCGGCTTGCAGCGCCCCCACCGGCCTGTGGAGATGGTGGAATGAGAGCAGCTGGGCTCTTCCTTGATAGAACTGGTACAGACTTGTCAGCCCAAATGGTATTTTTCCTTGCTGTAACTTTTCTGTGATTTCTAACTGACTATTCAACTTATAGTCATTAGTAACGTTGTGGGTGCATGATTTGTTGATAATTATATCATCAAATGCTGGTGTCAGAATGACTAGGATTTCACCATATTTATGTAGTCATTACCTGACATATTTGTAAATTTTGCTCAAGCCTGGATTTTTATACAGATCCAACGATATTTGAAAATTTTGATTAAAAAAAACCCACATACGGTTTCTTTAATACGATGACACCGTCATTTGGAAACCAATTCACCCTAAGAAAGTCTATGCTAAAATAAAAGAAAAAGATATAAAAACAGAATAAAGAAACCTAGAAATGCTCAGCAAGTCAGGTAGCAGCCCTGCAGAGAGAAGCTGTTCTGAAGAAGGGTTAGTCTGAAATATTAACTCTATTTTTCTCTTCGTCAAATGCTGCCTGGCCTGCTGAGTATTTGATCATATGCAACATTCTTGCTGAAGGGAGCTTTAAAGTTAATATATTTGCAAAATAAACAGATGAATAGCAAATAAAGGTGAATGCAAAATGACATATTTTGTTAAGAGGATTATAATAGCCAAAATCAAATGAAGAGTCTAAGAAACCTAGAGGTGCATAAATCAATAAAAGTACCAGTGAAATTTGTGAATACCAGAAGTACTAAACAAAGCCCTGGGATTTGTAACACAATAGATTTCCTAAGTACAGCTTAAGTGCAATTTATTTAGAAACTTGTCCAACTCATTCTTAAGTACTATGGCTATTTTTTGTCTGCAAATGATTAAAATAAAGCACCAAAGAAAGGGCAAAAAGCTTATCGGAGCATGACAGGAACTTGGAGAATATTATTTGCAGGAAATCATGAGTTAGCAGTGAAGACTGTAAGGTGAAGACAGCCTTAAAATTGGCATTTGAGCTCCAAAATTACTCCAGATATCACATCACTAAGGTTGTTAACATATATCCAAAAATGCATCATAATCATATTTGTACTTTATTAGCCAAGTATGTTTTGCAATATATGAGGAATTTGATTTGCAATAGTCATACCAATAAAGAGCAACAAGACGCCCAAATACATTTTTAACATGAACATCCACCACAGCGACTCCCCCACATTCCTCACTGTGATTGATGGAAGGCAAAAAAAGTCGATTTTCATCCCTTCTTTGTTTTCCCGGGGTCGAGGCACTTGAACCTTCCGTTGTCAGAGTGATCTTGGCTACCGCAGCCGGCAGTTGAGCCCTCCGCATCGGGGAGATCAAGCTCCCGCATCGGGGGGGGATCTCAGTTCCCCGCGCCCGGCAATCGGTCGGGGCTATTCAAACCTCGTGTGGCTTGGAGCTTCACAACATCAGTCTCTACCCGAGACTGCAAGCTCCTCAATGTTGAAATCCGCAGGCTGCGGTTGGAACATCGTACCCAGGCGAGGGATCGCTGGCTCCGATGGCAAGTTCCCGCCCCCGAAGTGGGGCTCAAAGTCAGTCTTGAGCAAGACCATGTTAGGCTGCAGAGGAACTGGAGATACGATCCGGAAAACAATCGCATCTCCGGCAAGGACCGTAAATGGGGAGCCACCATCGACTCCATGTCGAAAAGGACCAACAGAGGATGTACTTCCTGCGGCAGCTGAGGAAACACTTTCTGCCACAGGCAATATTGGTCCAATTCTATACTGCCATCGTAGAGTCTGTCCTCACCTTCTCCTTCATGGTCTGGTTTGGCTCAGCCACCAAGTACGACATCTGGAGGCTGCAGCGAATCCTGAAAAGGTTGTTGGCTGCAACCTTCCTCCGCCCCCCCATTGTCGAACTGTACACTGCAAGGGCCAGGAAGCGATCGGGTAAGTTCATCTCTGACCCCTGTCACACTGGCCACAAACTCTTTGAAGCACTTCCCTCTGGAAGGTGACTCTGGACTTTCAAAGTCGCCACAGCCAGACATAAATACAACTTTTTTCCACGAGCAGTAGCTCTACTCAAAAACCAAAAGTCTGCAGCCTCCTTTTGCTCTGGTATTTTATTTCATTCAAATGTTTAAACAATAATGTTATTCTTAATGTTTTTATGTTTTATTCTTAATGGTTTACTGTTAGTCGTGTTGTTACTTGCGAGCGGAGCAACAAAGCAAATTCCTTGTATGTGTACATACTTGGCCAATAAACTTATTCATTCATTCATTCATAAAACAAACCAGAGAACATTAACACATACTTTTAAAACACACTAAAAATAACGAAAAACACGAAAAGACAGACAGACTGTTGGTGAGGCTGCCATCGTTGACGGTGACAAAAGCAGATAGATCAATCAGCAGGCAGTACTAATTTGATTCAAGTGTGGTTATTTTAAAGTTAGGTGGTCTACCCAGTATTGAAACAAACTTGCACAGTTGGTAATAGCTAGATATATTCCCACCAAACTCCTCTTCTATGGTGTAAAGCGAGGAGAATAGACATAAGGGATCAATTAGCCAACACCTGCTTCTGTTCATCACAAATGGCCTCATTCTTCAGAGAACGGGGATTCCCCTCCCCCACTATTGATGAGGCTCGCACCAGGGTCTCCTCCATACCCCGCAACACTGCCCTCGCTCCCCATTCCCCCACTCGCAAACAGGGCAGAGTCCCCCTGGTCCTCACCTTTCACCCCACCAGCCGGCAAATACAACATATAGTCCTCCGCCAGTTTCGCCACCTCCAACGTGACCCCTCCACCCGCCACATCTTCCCATCTCCCCCTTAGTCTGCCTTCCGCAAAGACCGCTCCCTCCGCAACTCCCTTGTCAATTCTTCCCTCCCCTCCCACTCTAACCCCTTCCCCGGGCACTTTCCCTTGCAACCGCAAGAAATGCAACACTTGTCCCTTCACCTCCCCCCTCCACTCCTTTCAGGGACCCAAGCAGTCCTTCCAGGTCCGACAGAGGTTCACCTGCACCTCCTCCAACCTCATCTACTGCATCCGCTGCTCCAGATGCCAGATGATCTATATCGGTGAGACCAAGCGGAGGCTTGGCGATCGCTTCGCCGAACACCTCCGCTCGGTCCGCAATAACCAACCCGACCTCCCGGTGGCTCAGCACCTCAACTCCCCCTCCCATTCCACATCCGACCTCTCGGTCCTGGGCCTCCTCCACGGCCAGAGTGAGCAACACCGCAAGCTGGAGGAACAGCACCTCATATTCCGCTTGGGGAGTCTGCATCCTTTGGGCTTGAATATTGAATTTTCTCAATTCTGTTAACCCTTGCTGTCTCCTCCCCTTCCCACCTCTCCCTCAGCCCTCGGGCCCTGGCATTCCCTCTATCTCTATCTCCCTCCCCCACCCCAGTCGCACCAGCTTCTCATTTTCACACCACAAACAGCTTACAATGGCTTATTCCCTTTATCACCGATACTTTTTTGCATATCTTTCACTCATTGTTCCTTATCTCTCCACATCACCGTCTATATCTCTCGTTTCCCTGATCCCTGACCAGTCTGAAGAAGGGTCTCGACCCGAAACGTCGCCTATCTCCTTCGCTCCTTAGATGCTGCTGCACCCGCTGAGTTTCTCCAGCTTTTTGTGTACCCTGCTTCTGTTCATAGTCTTGTTTTTTTTTTACTGATGTTACATAAAGGAACAATTCCTAATGGCAGTTGAAATTGTTCCAAATGCATAATTTTGTAAGTTGCAGAAGTAGATGTGAATGAAGTTTTGCTGGTCAATACTTTTGTACACAGCAGTTTCTCCCAGATACTGATCCACGAGAAAGCATTCTCATTGAAATTCATTATTACTAAAGCAATGAGCAGAGCTGGACAAGCTGCTGGTAGGAGGAGGAACAGCTGGCATGAGGAAGAGCAGCAGGGTGGGAAAGGTAATCGGCAAAGGTGATCAGATCTGCTCTCCAGGGCATTGAAGTACACTTCAATGAGGCACACTGTTTGAGATATCTATAGTTTGGTATGGAATATCTTTTGTAATTTTTTTCATAACTTTATTCCCTTAATATTAATTTTGAATTGTCCCAACTGTGATTTAATGTTTGTTACCACGAGATGTCTGGTGGCAGAATGTAAAAAGTAATGTTTTTACAGTATAGGTACTTAGTGTGTTTGGCATATTTAATGTAATTACAATCGCAGGGTTAACTGAGATCTCTGGGCTCCTGATCATCACTCTTCTCCTAATCACCTTCTTTCTCCTTACACAAATGATAGATTATATTATACTTTTAAGTGCTGCTGATATATTCAATGCTTTATCCTTCAGTATCTTTGTATTATGAACCCAACAGTATCATGATCTTACAGAGGTGTATAAAATCATGACCTTCCAGAGATGTATACGGTAAATTCACACAGACTTTTTCCCAGGAAAGGGGAATCAAAAAGCAGATGGCATAGGGTTAAGGTGAGAGGATAAAAAATTAAGAAACCTGAGGAGCACCTTCTTCACCATGGAGTGGTGTGTATGTGGAACGAGCTGGCAGAGAAAGTCATTGAGGTACACAATAACTATTTTAACGTCAGTTGGACATGTTCATGCATGGGAAATATTTGGAGGAATATGGCCCTAATAAAGACAAATGGGGCTAGTTTATGCAGGGAAACTACATATCTCCCAAATAAAGTCTCCCATGGAACAGGGGACTGAAGGACCTGTTTCCATGCTTTATTACTCTGACTTTATGAGAACATCACAACACTGCTGCAGCAGGAGGCAAAATGTGAGTTTTCAAAAGGGAAAAAAGGTCATAGAGGAATAAGTATGTGAGAGTCATAGAGTGATACAGTGTGAAATCAGGCCCAACTCGCCCACACTGGCCAACAATGCCTCACCAACACTACTCCCACTTGCCTGCGTTTGGTCCATATCCCTCCAAACCTGTCCTAACCATGTACCTGTCTAATTGTTTCCTAAACAATGGGATGGTCCCAGCCTCAATTACCTCCTCTGGCAGCTTGTTCCATACACCCACCACCCTTTGTGTGAAAAAGTTACCCTTCGGATACCTATTAAATCTTTTCCCCTTCACCTTGAACCTATGTTCTCTGGTGCTCGATTCTCCTACTCTGGGTAAAAGACTGTGCATCAACCTGATCTTTTCCTCTCATGATCTGAAACATCTCTATCCTCCTGCACTTCATGGAATTGAGACCCAGCCTACTCAACCTCTCCCTATTGCTCACACCCTCTAGTCCTGGCAACATCCTCGTAAATCTTTTCTGAACCCTGACTACAATTAATATAATGTTGATGACAACTTAAGGGAAATCAACAGATGAGCCATGTCATGAAACTGGAGCCATCTTGAATATACTTTTAAACATTAGTTTCAGTAAAAATATATATATATAATTGTAAAATGTGTATTGGTGTATAGTGATTGACTTTAATGGTGAGGATTTTTTAAAGCTAATTTATTTTTATGTATAGATATTGAAGACATTATACAGGACGTATGTAAATATGAAACAAAAACCCGTATGGAATGATCTTAACCCGAAGGCAATCACAACAGATGAGATGTTTGGCTTCATCCACCCTGCTACCAGGGAGTGGAAAGATGGCAAGTATACTAAATATAATACCACCGTTGAGGGTATGTTTGATGATACTAAAATTCTGGGGAATAAAGCTGAAATACTTAGCACTTTTTTAGAAGCAATATTCACCATTGTGATCATTTCCTCCTTAAATAGGGGAAACAAAACTGATTGCAGGTGTAATCTCACCAGCACCATGTAAAATGCCATCAAAACCTCCACAGTTTCTTTTTCATACCACTTGCAATAACGGTCAGAATTCCAATTAGTCGACTTAATTTTTTTTACTCTACTTAGGTGGTGACCATTTGTGTCTCTCATATTCCAATTCCTACTGCAACAATTTGTAGTTTCACACTGTATAAATAGTTTTTTTTTCTTCCTTCCAAACTGGATAAAGTTATGTTTTCCCAGATTATGCCAGCTTCTTGCAAATTCATTTAACCTCTCTGTACCTCTTTGTAGTTTCTTTGTGTTCTCCAGGTATTTTATTAATCCAACAATTTCTGTGTCATCAGCAAATTTTGCTGCAACGCAGTTGGTCCAATTATCCAACCCATATATTATAAATATTTGAGACCTCCGTATTTATCATTGTGTGGCCCATTACCTGATCCAAAAATGACACATTTGTCCTGCTTTAAGTTTGTTACTTGTTTCCAGATCCATGCCATTATTTTACTCCTAACCCTACACACTCTTAATTTGCACAGGAATATTGTATATGATTCCTTATTGAAACCCTCTGGAAATCCAAATGTACTACATCTACTCATTCTTGTTCATCCACTTTGTTTCAAATGTAAATAAATCTACAAAATGTGATAAAGCTTGATTTTCATTTAATAAAACTTAAGTTGAAACATGTTTGATTGTCTAAAAGTTTCTAAATATCCTATTACCATCTCCTTAATCATGGCATTTCCCAGTGACGGATAATAGGCAAGCTGGGCTATGTTTTTCCATTTAATGTCTCTCTCCTTTCTAGAGTTGTGGTTTTCCAATCTTCTTGGACCTCCCCAAAATCAAAAAATAACAGTAGAGATATTGTCTTAATATTGTTGTTGGTATATTAGCACTTATGTCAAAGTAGTATTAAATATTTAGTAATACAAAGCACTCCAATTGCTGTTCCCACCTCTGCAGTTGGGAATGTTTTATAAGATGATTGTGGAACTGCATTTTCAATATGCCACTATATTATGTATCAGTATCAAAATGTTAATGTTGAAAATATTAAGGTCTACAGTCCCTCACTGCAGACTAATATTTTCAATATTTTGGTTTTTAATGCTTATGCTTATCAAGTTGAGAGATATCAGTAGAATGGACCGAAGCACTTTACACTTTGAGAATTCAATGCCAATGTAATGCATGTACAGGTTGCATTTGACATCCGGTCTTGCCATTTGTTTTTTCATTCTAATATTTGCCCTTGTTGCATAGAGTATAAAGGTACCAACCATAATTTTGTTGGAAGTTCTTATGGCCGAATATTGTGTGGTTCCACTGCAGGGACTCGAGCACCAACATCTAACACGACACAAATAAATGCATGTCTTTTTTAATGTATATCAATTTTAAAGCTATTTTCATAAATTGACAGTGTTTTGTTGCTGTTCCTAGGTCTTTTTTCCTCTATTATGAGAGAGCAAGCTAGCATTACACACGATGGTCCAAAATGGATTGTCCTGGATGGCGATATAGATCCCATGTGGATTGAGTCATTAAACACAGTTATGGATGATAATAAGGTAAATAAGAGCAGTGGGTGCAGGGAAATTATCAATATCCTTCAACTTGGTACTCACCTGAAAATATTCTTTAAATTGTTTCACAAATATGTATTCATGCTGTCTGTTCTCCTGCAAAATGTACCTGAATCACACTGACATCTCAAGTGTTCAGAATCATTCCATCATGGCATCATTTAAAAAAGCCCAGAATCAACTCTTAATGATGCCAACAAAACTTGGATATAGTTGCACCGTCTTTGTCAAAATTGGGAATATTTTTTCTACATCAAGCAATGTCCCAATGTATTTCTTATCATTCCTAAAGTTAACGATGGCTTTAACAGCTTTTTTAATTCTCCTTTTACCTTTACAATCCAAATGAAGAGCCTCACCATGTTCTGATGATTGATTTGAGTAACAAATGTATCTTTCATCTGTTCCATCATATTTGTTCTTCCCCGGGATTTCAATTAGATCTCCCATTGATACTTAGATTCATGCCTCCAGCTCTGTGTCAACTTTTACAGTAATCAATAGGCATTCTATTCTGAACATTTGTTTCTGCGCAAACTGTGTCTGTTTCTGTGCATCTTGCTCTTTTTTTCTCAAATACCCCAATACGTTTATCTATATATTTTATTTAGATTATGTGTCTGCAGTACACAATAATTCAAACATTCTCATTCATCACATTTTTATTTGTGTCCTGCCCATTGGGTATACAAATGCAAGGTTTCTTTGTTCTTCAGATATACGCTTCATCCCTCATAAGGCTGTGCGGCAGTCACCACGACTTAATTTTATTATGTTTTTTAGTCCTTCATTTAGTCCTTTAGATTTTTTCATTTTACTGCTGCTGTTAGAAAGTGTCATTCAGTAAACTGAGATAGTAAATGTAATTCTAAGGTATTCCCATCCAAATATTTCATAACTTCTTGCCAATTAATACATTTATTTTGCTGAGCTAATCTTTCACCAATCATTGACATGCAAGTAAGAAAATGAATGGGGGATGGTCCCATGCCAATATTTCAGATCTATTATGTTTCATTTGCATTCTTTCTTATTAATTTATTTCACATATTTCTCCATTTCTCTTTTAAATACCTCAGTAGTGACTAGTGATACTATTACATGTTTCTTAATTCATCTCCAGGATCTGTGTGTGTACAACAAGGCAAGCATTTATTACCTGTCCTTAACTGCCCTTGGGAAGGTGGTATTGAGCTGTTGCCTTGAATTACTGTATTCTTTAGTGACGGCTTCCTACAGTGAGAGCTATTGCATTGGGTATTCCAGGATTTAGACCGAACAACAATGGGGATCGACATTAATTATACTTCCAAGTCAGGACAGCGTACGGCGTGAAGGAGAATCAGTAGGTAGTGATGATCCCATGCATCAGCTCCCTTTATCTCTCTTCCTGGTAAAAAATGTGAATGGGAATGAGTAATGCCAGGCTGCTAATAGAAGGATTGAGAAGTTAAAGAGAGAGGCTGATAGTTTGCCAGATAAGCAGGTTATTTTGTCTTGGATGGTATTGACACTGTGCTTACAGACAAATAGAGTGTATTTCATTATACTTCTGATTTCTACTTTGTAGTTGGTGAAAAGCCACTGGGTTGTCAGGCGAGTTACTTGCCACGGAATACCTACCCTTCGATAGGCACGTATTTTTAAGTGGCTGATCCAGTTAAGTTTCTGGTAAATAATGTTACTATCCCCAGGTTATGGATGAAGAGGTGGTAGTAATGCCTTTGATTGTCAAGAATAGGTAGTTACACTATCACTTGTTGGAAACATTTTTGTGACATGACCTCTTAAAAGCAGAATCTAAATGCATCTTAGGTTTTGCTGCATACAAGCACACGCTGCTTCATTCATTAAGTAGGTGCAAATGAAATTGAATATTGTGCAGTTACACCAAGTATCCCCACTTCTGACCTATGATTGAAAATAAGTCATTGAAACAGCTGAGTTTGGTTAGACTCCTGGGTTTGGGACTTTTGATCTATGACAATCCCTTCCATCGTTTGAGGTGTGACTCTAACCACTGGAGTATTTTCAGTTTTACCTGGGAGCTTTGATACTACACTGCCAAATATTGTCTTGAATGTGAATCAATCTCAGCTTACATCTTTTAGTTTAGTTTAAAGATACAGTGCATAAACAGGCCCATCGGCCCCCCCAAGTCCGCACCGACCAGCAAACTCCACACAATAATGCTATCCTACACACGCTAGGGACAATTTACATTTATACCAAGCTAATTAATCTACAAACCTGTGCATCTTTGGAGTGTGGGAGGATCTTTGGATTGTGGGAAGATCTCGGACCCATGCGGTCACGGGGAGAATGTACAAACTGCACCCATGGTCGGGATTGAACCTGGGTCTCCGATGCTGCAAGTGCTGTAAGGCAGCAACTCTACCGCTGCGCCACTGTGCCATCCGGAATTGAACACTTTGGTTTTTGCTGATCCTCTTCCAATCCACCAGCCGTACATCGAACAGGTCATCTTCCTAATTGAAAGACTTCCAATGTGATGCTATCACATATCGTTAATGCCTAACCTCACTCCAAGGGGACAGTTGCCTTCAGGATGGTCTGGTCAATTTCTTTGCTCTTTGCAAATCCTCACTCTTTTTCCACAGTACAATCCTGTGGAATTATGGGCGGTGCAATATTAGGCCTTCTAATTTCTCCCTTTTGACCATCTAGAAATCCAAACATGGCTTTGGAGTGATGGAGCAATATATTTGTACTTCCAGATTTTCATTTTCCGTTCACCACTCATGGTGTCATCTCCTCTACTTTGGGAAAACCACTCAATTTTATAGAATGTCTCGCTACAATCTGTAGACGTGACCTTGAGTTGCCTGTCACTTTAATTCTCCATCCCATTCTGACCATTCTGTATTTGGCTTAGACAGTGTTCGAAAAAAATTGCAAAACAGCACCTCTTCTTTTTACTTGCCTCTGGACTGAACATTGAATTCAGTAGATCCATCATTCCAATCTTGTATCACAGACCTACCTTTTGATTTTTCTGCCATTCACCCTTTTATGCAATCTGATCTTATCAGAATCTTATCACATCTAATCAGAATCAGAATCACACTTTATTCACCAAGTATGTTTTGCAACATACGAGGAATTTCATTGGCCAGGTCAGTCATACATTTAAAAGCAACAAATCACTCAAAAACACATTTTAACATGAACATCCACCACAGTGACTCCTACACATTCCTCACTGTGATGGAAGGCGAAATAAAGTTCAAGTCTCTTCCCTTAGTTCTTTCTCGGTCATGGGCCTCGAGCCTCTGTTGACAGGACGATCTTGACTCCCGCAGCCAGCGGCGTTTGGGCCCTCTGCTTCGAGGCGATCCGCTTCCGCATTGGGGGGATGTCACCTCCCGCGCTGGACGATCGAACCTCGCGTCAAGGCTGGTCAAACCTTCTGCGACATTGGAGCTCCCAACTAGCCTCTCCCGACTGCGAGCTCTTGGATGTAAAGTCCGTGGTGGGGGCGATCCCAGGCAAGGGATCAGCTCCGATATTAAGTCCGCGCCCCGTGGTGGGGCTCACGACAGTCCGAGGAGGTATCCAGCTCCAGCGATGGATGGCCACAGAGCACCCCGGAGAATGTGATCCAAAAAATAATCACATCATGGGCAAGGTCGGAACTTGAAAAAAGGTTTCCCCCGCTCCCCCTCCCCTACATAAAACAAACCGAAGAACATTCAAACAAACTTTTAACACATTAAAAAAAATAATAATAATGGAAAAACTAACAGACTGCCGGTAGGGCAGCCATCGCCCCAGCACCCCTAATGTTAATCAGCACCTTTCTTCAGAACTTCTGCTTCACTTGAGTATTCCTCATCATTTCCATGTTTTGCTTCAGGTTTCCAGCATTTGGATGTTATGGTTTTGCCTTCATTATCCATTGTCACAGTTGGAAAGATCCCATTGTTTAAGCCTGCTTTTATTATTATAACCTTAATTGTAGAATAGTATTCCTTATGTTATTTAGCTAATCTTCTATAGTCCAATTACTTGGTGCCATCAGGAACTGCAAAAAATGCTTTATTAGTGACCCATGTAATGATTTATATAGTTTTAATATTACTTTAATATTTACTTTTTTCAGGCATTATAGCCTGGTAAAATCAGGTTGTGGGTTCATTCTTTCATACTAGGTTATACAGGAGAAACATAACCCAAAGTGATGGAATACAATCCAGAGGCTAAGGACAAAATTCCACCTGTATGGTCTGCACCTTTTGATATCATTATTGCTCCACTTTAAGGATTTTGGGCTGATGTATTTCAATATTTCCCAGATTCCTTGGATTTACATAACGTTTACACTCTTTGATCCAGCTACATATGATGGAAATATTCTTTAAAAAAAATGTATTTTAAAACATTAAATGCAAACTTTTAACTATTACTGCAAATTGATTTCTATTGTGACCTGTAATGCTGGTGCAAGTAAGAATTGCATTGATCCATTGTCAGTTCATATGACAACTAAACACTCTGATGCTTGATTTCTATGTATTGATAACTCTAGGCACCCTTTTTGATATTTGCATGCAGGTCCTGACTCTTGCCAGCAATGAACGTATTCCACTAAATCCGTCCATGCGTCTTTTGTTTGAAATAAGCCATTTAAAAACTGCAACACCAGCTACTGTTTCAAGAGCAGGCATTTTATACGTTAATCCACAGGATTTGGGCTGGAATCCGTGAGTCGCTGATTTTAGTAACAAAGAATGTTTTGTCTTGTACCTTCAAAGTGAAAATATTTTACTCATGTCCCCCAATTTCGCTAAAATTATCTTGTAACTTTAAAAGTGCTGCCTGTGAGACCTTGCTATGTAAGTTGGATGAGAGGACTTTGCCCTTAACTTATGGTAGGGCTGTTCAATGGTTAGATATATGCAGGGAATAAGCTGTTGCTTTATCTGTTGGTACATGCTTTCCAAGCTTCTATATCTTCTGCCCGATGGGAGAGAGATGAAGAGAGAGTGCCTGGGGTATAAACGGTCCTTGGTTATGCTGGCTGCTTTCGCAAAGGGAGTCTGGTTTGTGTGATGGATTGGGCTACATTCACAACTCTGCAATTTCTTGTGCTCTTAGTTGGAGCAGTTGACAAACCAAGCGGTGACTCATTCTTATAAGATGCTTTCTATGATGCATCAGTAGAAGTAGGTAAGAATCGTTGGAGACATGTCGAACTCCCTTAGTCTTCTGTGGAAGTAGAGGCATTGATATGCTTTCATTTCCATAGCAACAAATTGATTGGTCCACGACAAATTGTTGGTAATATTTATGCCTGGGTATCTAAAGCTCTCAGCTATCTCCATTTCGGCATGGTTGACTTTAACAGTGGAATAACCTAAAAAGTAAAAGAAAATTAGAGGAGGTTCTCAGACATTCTAGGGGAAAAAGTGCAGTAATTAACCAATACATATTATTTTTTAAATGTTACAAAAGAATTTGCAAGACAATAATTGAATGCTGTGCCAAATAAGTCGTTTGTAGGAAAGATAATGTATCAACAATTTGGGTTTTAATGATGGAGTTGCAGAAGCAAAAGTTTGAGGGAGAAGTTTTTGGATTCGGGGGTTCTATGTACTTGAAGGCAAAGCAAAAAGTAGACCAGTGAATAAAAGTTTAGAATTGAATAAGCATTTTTACTGGGATATTAAGGTTGAAGTAAGTTAGTTTATTTCAAAGGTCTTTTATTCTCATGTGTACCAATTAAGGTACAGTGCTATTCGTATTACCATACAGCCATACTAAATAAAGAAACAAGACACACAACTACTATACATAAAAGTTAACATAGAATCCACCAACAGCGGATTCCACATTCCTCACTGTGATGGAAGGCAATAAAGTCTAATCTTCTACCCTCATTTCTCTCCTGCGGTCAGGGCAGTCGAACCACCTGTTGGGAGGATCGAAGCTCCCGCAGCCGGCGATCGAAGCCCCCGCGTCGTGGCGGTCGAAGCTCCCGCGGCTTGGAGCTCCCGAAGTCGACTCTAACCAGGGAATGCGAGCTCCTCGTTGTTAAAGTCCGCAGGCTCGGTTGGAGCTCAGAGGTCGAACCCTGGCAAAGGGATCGGCAGCGCACGATGTTAAGGTCCCGCAGGCCCCCGCGGTTGGAGCTCCCCAAAGTCAGCCTCCAGCAGAGGCATCCAGCTCCTCGATGTTAGGCTGCAGTGTGGACGGAGATACGATAGGGGAAAAAAATTGCATCTCCGTCAGGGTAAGATATTTAAAAAACAGTTTCACCACCCCCCACATAAAACAAGTTAAAGAACACTAAAAACAAACATTTAACAAATACTAACAAAACAACAGAGAAGGAAGAGACAGACAAACTGTTGGCGAGGCAGCCATTGCTAGCGTCACCTGGCTTAATTATATAACAAATATGCTTCCGCGTTCTTATAACAGAGGACCGATGGTCCCCTTTTCATCAACGGGCAATTCTTTTACTGTACTTTTGATTGGAGGGGAGGGGGGTGGAGGGGTAAATATTGTGTCCATTATTCATTCAAATGTGATACCCAACCTGAAGCTGAGAGTTAAAAAAAATAATTTGAAATATTAGAAACATGTTGCTGTTAAAAATACTATCTTTGTGGTGGAATGTCTTTCTAGAAATGTATACTTTTAAAAGCTATTGTAATTGCCATTTAGCTATTCTAGACTAAATGGCAACCACAAATTTGTTATCTTTGATGCATAGGTATGTGACCAGCTGGATTGACGCAAGAATATACCAGTCAGAAAAAATCAACTTAACCATTCTCTTTGATAAGTATGTTCCTTTATGTCTAGAACAACTGCGATCCTCCATAAAAACCATCACACCCATACCAGAAAACAGCATGGTTCAGGTAATCATCTACCCTCTTCCATTATCTGCCACTCTACGTTTGAGGTTTTCATAACTGTATACCTATACATAACTGCAGCTGATAACTGGAAATTATAGTATTTAAAATATATTCACTATAATATTTCTTTCAGTGCTTTTACTCTGGGAAGGGTATCAGTGTAGGCATAGGAAATAGCAAGGATCTGCAGCCGCTGGACTCCTGAGCTAAACACAGTATTGGAGTAATTCAGCGGTTCAGGCAGCAACTTTGGAGTTGCTGCCTGACCAGCTGAATTACACCAGCACTTTGTGTTTAGGCATAAGGAGTGTCAGCTGCTCGGCATGCACTTTACAAATTTGGATGCAGCATTGCATTCAGGGGGTATTCAGCAGTATGGAGAGAAGGCAGGTACAGGATACTGAGTTGGATGATCAGCCATGATCATATTGAATGGCGGTGCAGGCTCGAAGGGCCGAATGGCCTACTCCTGCACCTATTTTCTATGTTTCTATTGCATTATTTAAAATTATGGCTGGAAATATTGTTTGCAGCAATTGATATCTGGAACTCACTGACTGAGGAGATGGTGAAATTGGATACAATCAAAACATTGATAAGACATTTAGATTAACAAAGTGTGATTAACTGACATGAATCACCTGCTCACTGATACGCGCCCTTTTCTGGTGACATATTCAGCCTGCCACTTTGCAGACCCATCGACTGTTTTAAATGGTCATGTCCATCACCTGCTATGTACTACCTGATTTGTGATAAGTATGAGGTCATTGCAGTCATGTTCTATGTGTAAACCCTGTCAGATGGGTTCTGCTGCCTTAATCCCCATTTACTAGCATAACTTGGGAGGTTATCCCAACAGCTTGCACGGCTCTTGTCATGATACTTCTTCACACAGTCATTTCATCCATCTTTTCAGGACAACATGACTTGACAATAGGTGCAGGTATAGGCCATTTGGCCCTTCGAGCCAGCACCGTCATCCCCAATCAGTACCCCGTTCCTGCCTTCTCCCCATATCCTCTGACTCCGCTATTTTTAAGAACCCTATCTAGCTCTCTTTTGAAAGCATTCAGAGAACCTGCCTCCACCGCCCTCTGAGGCAGAGAATTCCACAAACTCACCACTCTCTTGTGAGAAGTGTTTCCTCGTCTCCGTTCTAAATGGCTTACTCCTTATTCTTAAACTGTGGCCCCTGGTTCTGGACTCCCCCAACATCGGGAACATGTTTCCTGCCTCTAGCGTGTCCAAACCCATAACAATCTTATATGTTTCAATGAGATACCCTCTCATCCTTCTAAACTCCAGTGTACAAGCCCAGCTGCTCCATTCTCTCAGCATATGACAGTCCCGCCATCCCGGGAATTAACCTTGTAAACCTACGCTGCACTCCCTCAATAGCAAGAATGTCCTTCCTTAAATTAGGGGGCCAAAACTGCACACAATACTCCAGGTGTGGTCTCACTAGGGCTCTGTACATCTGCAGAAGGACCTCTTTGCTCCTATATTTGATTCCTCTTATTATAAAGGCCAACATGCCATTCGCTTTCTTCACTGCCTGCTGTACCTGCATGCATAGACTGATGTACAAGGACCCCCAGATCCCGTTGTACTTCCCCTTTTCCCAACTTGACGCCATTTAGATAGTAATCTGCCTTCCTGTTTTTGCGGTTGGATGGAAAATCCCATGCTGTTGCAAAACGAGAAAGTGTCATGATAAAGATTGAAAATACAGCATTTTGTGTCTGTAAAGCTTTAATTTCCCTTGGATACTGATTTTTCTCGGGGCAAAATGTCTAAAGTTATAGACATCGAAACATTAGATGTTAAAAGAATAACTTTGCAAGAAAGTCCTCTGAAGTCCATGAAATGATGTGTGGAAGCATGGTCGGTATTCAGGAAAAGTTTATGATGGCTAAATATGTTATCACTTTTGCTGAATACAGAAGCTTGCATTTTATTGTGCCCTGGTCTCTTGTTCCCCGAACCGCATGGGTGGTATTAATGCATTGTGGTGTCTGAAAGATCTTTGAATAAACAAAATAAGTTATCAACAGAATAATCATAATTGATGGTAAGAACTCTCAATTAAACAATATTGTTAATATGCCAAGGTCATTAAACACTGTATACTTGGGTTTGGAACTAAATGCTGTATATAGGCAGAAATACATTTTTGCCCAAATTTCACTGATGTTCAATCCAGTGTTTCTGGCAAGTGTTAGAAGGGCAAATTTTCTGTGAAAGTGTAAAATAGGCAGTGTTACAATACTGGGAGAATCCTAAAATTGGCTGCCAGTTTATTAGCACTCATGTTGCATCATCATACAAAATATGAATTTACTCTGACCGATCAAAAGCTTGCGGCTAGGATGAGACTGATCTATGAAGCTGTGTGCCGCATTGCATAATGTACTCTTCTGATGAATTGTGGTGGGTTGTGAAAATGTATGCTAATTTACATCACTTTTCTGTTTTTATATTTATGTTATTCCCTTTTAGACTCTTTGCTCCCTTTTGGACTGTCTACTGACACCAAAGAATGTACCTCCTGATTCTCCAAGAGAACTGTACGAGCTTTATTTTGTCTTTGCCTGCATTTGGGCCTTTGGTGGAGCAGTATATCATGATCAGGTTGATTCTTCCTATTTCAGGCATTGCCTTCATGTAATGGATTTGAATGCATTGAAAAATGACTGAACATTAGTACTTAATATCATTTTATGCCTTTGCCAACATAAGGAGAAATAACATAACATTTACGCCTATCCCCGCATTGGTACCGACTATAGTCAATTTCCAAAGGAAGCATAAGATTGTTAATAGTAGAAGTGACTACTAGACTATTTGGCATTTTGTATGCAGTACTATATTGTTTTGCTGAAAATTGATGTTGGTTTTACAATGTAAAATTGAATCACGCTGACTGTGTTACTGATCTTGAATTTCCACAATTGATAATCCCAGCAGTTGCTCGGAAACATATGCAATAGTGCCCTCCAGTGGGTTGGGAAAGGTTCTGTAGAAACCCCCACCGTACTGGTCCATTTGACGCACCAGTGAGGCCACAAACTTCACTCTGCAGCTTTCAGAAAGATGATTATCATTGATTCCTCACCGAGAATTTTTTTAAAAATCTGCAATATTGAAGTCCTGGATTAGGAAGTTCTTTTTTTTTCCCCCATAGCTAACCAGTTTTGTGGAAGTCCAAGCTATTTAACTGACTCGTTTCACCTTGAAGAGGTTCATCTGCCCTACTTTATCCCATTATATGCTTCAACTGACTGGAAACGCAGGTCTTTACTTCCAGCCTGTGTACTGCTAAGGCGGGGGAAATATGAATTACTAATGGAATTCCTTCGCTTTTGGATTTACCTTCTCTAATCAAGCTACCCATATTTCTCTCTAGAGCATACAGCATAGAAAAAGACCTCCAGTACAACTTATTTATGCCGAACTGGTTGCATTAATTTGCCAGCATTTGCCCTATATCCCTCCAAACCTTTTCTATCCAATATATTGGCTACCAAATGTGCATTTTGATTCCTTGTGATCTAACCTTCCTGTCCAGCGTTCCATGTGGTACCTTGTCAAAGGTCCTGCTAAAGTCCATGTCAGCAACATCTACCGCATACTCTCATCAGTCTTCTTGTTCATCATATCTAATTGCGTTAGATTATTGTGCCTTGTAGAAATGTCAATCTGGTCTTTTTATAGTATTGTAATGAATCTTACATGATGCTGGTTATGTTTCTTGTCTTCTGAAGATTAGTAGTATCAATCATTTAAAGGCTTCAGCCCACAGATAGAAATACCAATAACTTAACTTAAATATATTTATTTATTTTGTTTTTTTTCAGTTGGTTGATTATCGAGATAAATTCAGTCAATGGTGGTACAAAGAGATGAAAGCTGTTAAACTTCCATCGCAAGGGACTGTCTTTGATTATTATCTAGATCCTGAAACAAAAAAATTTAGTCCTTGGTCTGAAAACCTTGCAGCGTTTGAAATGGAAGCAGATAATCCTTTACAAGTAAGTGAACTGAAATATATTCAGATAGGGGGAAAGTGCATATGCTAAAAATCTCAGAATAGAAATACTGGAACTGAAAAGAAAGGTACAAGTTTAAAATTCCAGGTTCAGATAGTATATTCAATACATTATAAGGTCAAAAATTACATTATTAAACATTTCTACTTGCATTTTCTAAGGCTTTGCCTTCAAATGCTTCAAAAGAATAGTGTGTAAAGATTTGAAAAAAATCAGTTCCTGACCAAACATACTAATTTGTAGGCAGTTTGCCATTGGCAGAAATAAAACAGGAATTACTGTAAATTAAAATGAAAATTAAATAAATTGCAAATGCTGGGAAAACAAAATGTAAACAAACGATGGAAAAACTGCAACTCAGGCTGTATCTGTGGAAAGAGAAACAGCTACAACTGTGGAGGCAACGGAAACATTAAGTTTCAGGGAGGATGCAGAAGCGGGGGTGGAAGCAATCTCATGGGGTAAAACTGCGATGGTCACAATGATATGGGTGTCAGAGGCTATGAGGAGAAGGTAGGAGAATGGGGTTAGGAGGGAGAGATGGATCAGCCATGATTGAATGGCAGAGTAGACTCGATGGGCTGAATGGCCTAATTCTACTCCTATCACATGATCTTATGGGACGCTGTAAACAAGGATATCCATCAATGAGCGAATGGGAGCAATTGGAAATTGCGAGTAGAGACAAAAGAATATGGGAGTTGCAAAATGCAGAGCAGAAAGACATGCCTATCAGGTCAGGCTGGGCATGTCCTCCACTTCAAATGGAGGAGAAAAAAACAAGGGAGCAGTGAAAGCCAAACAAAACAAGCACCTTGCAGCCATCTAAGCTTAATATTGTATTCTACAATTTCAGGTAACATGATTTCTCTGCCTCTATGACTCATCCCTCTGTGATGTTGGCTCAGTTTGTATTCTTTTTCCTCTGGGAGTGGAGGACCTGCCCAGCCTGTTGACCTGATGTTCTGCTCATGTAAAGGGGGAGGAATTACCAATATCATTGTACAAGTAATAGAGACAAACACATGCAGATGCTGGTTAATACACAAAAGGACACAATGTGCTGGAGTTAGCAGCATCTCTGGAGAACATGGATAGGTGACGTTTCGGTTCGAGACACTTCTTCAGACTTTCTGTCTGGAATTGGGCCTGGAATGGAGGTGACATTTCGGTTCGAGACACTTCTTCAGACTATGTCTTGAATTGGGCCTGGAATAGAGGTGAGTTGACGGGCCGGGCCAGCTTGCGTGTCTGTGGTTGTGTTGAGGATCGGTGGAGTCGTTGGTTGCAGTCCACAGGCGGCCGGAGTGCGGGTGAGGGTTAGTGATGGCGGTGGCAGACTTGGCCTGGAAGTGGCAGTAGCAGCTTTATGTTTGGCTGGAAGCTGGCTGGCATTGGCAGCCAGGCCTGGTGGTGAAGGTCAGTAGGACTGGTCTGAAAGTGGCTGTGGTGATGGTGCGGGTTGGCAACAGCTTTGGTGGTCCTGGCTTCAGAGAGGCCGGGAATGTGGTGAATGTTGGTGCTGCGTGTCGTTGCTGGCCTTGGCCTCATGGCGGTCGGGGGTGCGGCACCATCCAGAGGTGGGTCCTGACCGAAACGCCACCTATCCATGCTCTCCAGAGATACTGCCTGACCTGAGTTATCAAAGCTTTTTGTGTCCATCATTGCACAAGTAATGGCTTATCAATTTCAATGACCTCTGCAGGGTAACTAGAAGCCTGTGTTCTTAAAGTGACAGCGGTGTCTGATTACTGTGGGGACACTCCGTCCGCTATAAACAAAAACCAAGGTCTGTAATAACGAGGGTTTACTGTATATTGAACCATAATATTAAATTGTATGATTGGAATAAATTAGATTTTTAACTAATCCTGTGTATTATCAGATTATCAAATGTGTTCTTTGTTTATTGCAGGCAGTTCTTGTTCCTACAGCTGAGACAACCCGACTGCAATACTTTGTAAATTTGTTATTGGAAAAAGGGAAGCCAATTATGCTCGTGGGAAATGCTGGCATTGGCAAAACTATTTTAGTAGAAGACAGACTTGCCAATTTATCAGAAGATTATATGGTTGCCAAAGTTCCTTTCAACTATTATACCTCTTCAGTGATGTTACAACGTAAGTTAAGATGATTCTGGAACTACTTACCAAACTTGGGCAGATGCTTGCTTCGGCCTTATGACATCAGTTCAATACAAAGCTTACTTTAAAAAAATATATATTTGATTCTCAGATTGATTTCCCTGATGATTTGGGTTCAGTTTTGTTGATGGCATTTCTCTGCAGTCCAGTAAACAATAGACCTTCTGTCCACCCTTTGCAAAACTAGATGAGCAACCTCTAGTTCCATCCCATAAAACCCTATGCAACATCACAGAAGTTAAAGTGTTTGCACACGTAGCTGCTTTTTGGGGATCATGTCGAAGACATTTTCTTCTCACAATTATTGATATGTAGTCCTGTGTGAAAAGGGCTAACTAAGGACAGGCTGAGTTCCTTCAATGGAAGGAAAAGGATGATGGCAACCCACTCTACAACTGGCAAGTTAAAAGCTTTTTCATTCTTGTGATGAATATCCAATGTGGCACCTGTGAATTGTGCATTGTGTGTATCTCCAACAAACCCAAGACCCTACCTGGCTAATTTTAAGAAATTGACTCACTTTCACCAATCACTATGGATTTCCGGCATTTGATTCGTGTTTCATTTAACTAATGCTCAAATCTCACAAACTATAACACCTGATGTCATTTATTGATATGGGAATTGTTTTTTTAAACGAGGGTTTATTGCTTACATGAACTGTAATTAAAGTGTACAAATTGTCTCTTTTTAAAATTAATCAATGAAATTGCCATGATATTGCCACGATATTTTCAATGAATCTTTTACATGTGATTTTTCACAATAATCCAAATTCACAGCTTTCATCTTTTTATTTAATTATTTGTTGATTCCACTGATTTGCTACTTACAGATTTATCTTTTTATCAATTTAAATGTAAATCAGGTGTTCTTGAGAAGTCGCTTGAGAAAAAGGCTGGTCGTAATTATGGGCCCCCTGGAAATAAAAAATTAATTTATTTTATTGATGACATGAATATGCCAGAGGTGGATACTTATGGAACAGTTCAGCCCCACACACTTATCCGGCAGAACATTGATTACAAGCACTGGTGAGTATTACACAAAGGCCTTGTACAGGGTCAGAAACATAAAACAACACACAAACAGGCTCTGTGATCCATGACGTCTGATGTAATATGCTGATCAAATGATGTAACGTGAATGCAGAGACAAGATTTGAGTATTCATTTGGGGGAAATTGTTTCTTGAGTACTCTTGACTTGGTTTTTTTCAAAAGTTGGCACCTGTACATCTTATTTTACATTATTAAAAAATATATATATATTTAGCATATTGGGTCATCTTGCACTTAATTGTTAGTGTATTCATGGTTCAAGACCCCCTCCAGTAACATGAGACCAAAAACTGAACCCACCGTGACAAACAAGTGCAGTACTGAAATAATTCTCCACAGATGAAATCGCCAACTTTTAGATGAGATATTAAACTAGGCCTTATATGCTCCTTGAAATGGACTTCAGAGATGATATAGAACTGATAATGAGGTGAACTTGTTCCCAATTATGACACATTTTCATATCTCAGCATTTCTAAATGCAGATTATTTATGTTATTGTTGGAACTTGCTGTGTGCAAATTGGCTGTCAGATTTCCTACATTATAATTGTGTCTAAGGTACAAAAGTCTTCTTGGGTAATCCAAGGATGACTTGCTTTCACTCCATTTCTATGGATTTTAAGGTAGCTGTAGAGATTAATGTATCGCCAACTCTTCCATAGACCAGGCAGGAGGTGTCTGATGGGGTAGTCAAATGGGTGGTTGTGAGCTTTCTCCCTCTGTTGTTATAATTCTGAACATTCCTTTCGATAAGTAGGGTACGGTGGGATTCACCTCAACCCCATTACAACATTTGACGTTGTTTTTGAAACTGATTCATTACAATGCTGAGAAATCTATCCAGTACTCTACATCTCCCTCCGCATGTATTGTACTTGAGTTTGAACTGATTATATTTACAGATAGTATTTTCAGATCTGTTTGAATAGCATCCAAATCATTAATGTCAATAAAACACCTAAAGCTAAAAGATGATTCACTCCTTACCCTGGGATTCTATATACATATGATGACCGGTCTTAGCATTTTTGATACCTCCTTCTGCATTTTGAACAGTTAAGCCTCAGAGATTTTTACTTCTCAGCCTAGACATTGTCTTTTTTTTTTCAAGAAGGTTTTGAATGTATTCTGGTATCTTTCCCTCTGTATGGATGGTAATCTCATCCCTTGACAGCACTCGAAATAGTGGTTCTGAATATTATTGCAAGCTTATGGGTTTATGCAGTGTTTACTAATTTTGCAGGGGGAGCAGCTGAGACAATAGACTAGTTTCCTCCAGTTTACCCCTCCAGAAAAAATGTGCATCTATTGCCTTGCTCTTTCTTTAAACTGCCATCTCTTACATCTTATACCTCACAGTGCGGTGATGTTGATGGCAAACTGTCTAACTTTCTGAGCTAAGAGAGCAGAGTATCTTTAAGGTTTGCTACTGTTCAGAAAGTCTATGAAGTTCCTGACACTTTAGGTCCCAATCATCCTTTACAGAGTAGACTTTGCCAATGTTTGGTCTCTTTTGACATGGAATATATATCACACTCTAGCTAGCAAATGTGATTCACAGCTGGAAATCAGCATGGATTTATGAAGGGGAAATCATACTTGACTAATCTTCTGGAATTTTTTGAGGATATAACTAGAATAGAGAGCCAGTGGATGTGGTGTATCTGGATTAACAAAAAGCCTTTGATAAGGTCCCACACATGAGATTAGTGTGCAAAATTGGAGCACATGGTATTGGGGGTAGGGTATTGACATGGATAGAGAACTGGTTGGCAGGAAGCAAAAAGTGGGAATTAATGCTCCTTTTCAGAATGGCAGGCAGTGACTAGTGGGGTGCCGCAAGACTCGGTGCTGGGACCCCAGTTATTAACAATATATATTAACGATTTAGACGAGTGAATGTGACATCTCCAAGTTTGTGTATGACACAAAGCTGGGTGGCAGTGTGAGCTGCGATGAGGATGCTATGAGGCTGCAGGGTGACTTGGATAGATTGGGTGAGTGGGCAGATGTGTGGCAGATGCAGTAAAATGTGAGGTTATCCACTTTGGTGGCAAGAACAAGAAGGCTGATTATTATCTGAATGGTAGGAAAGAACTGCAGATGCTGGTTTAAATCGAAGGCAGACACAAAATGCTGGAGTAACTCAGCGGGTCAGGCAGCATCTCTGGAGAGAAGGAATGGGCGATGTTTTGGGTCGAGACCCTTCTTCAGACCCTTATCTGAATGGTGTCAGATTAGAAAATGGGGAGGTGCAACAAGACCTGGGTGTGCTTGTACATCGGTCACTGAAAGTAAGTATGCACGTACAGCTGGCAGTGAAGAAAGCTAATGGCATGTTGGCTTTCATTGCAAGAGGATTTGAGTTTAGGAGCAAACTGGTCCTACTGCTGATAGACACAAAAAGCTGGAGTAACTTCAGAAGATCGGTTTCGACCCAAAACATTCCCCATTCCTTCTATCCAGAGATGCTGCCTGTCCCACTCAGTTACTCCAGCTTTTTGTGTCTATCTTTGGTTTAAACCAGTATCTACAGTTCCTTCTTACACATTTTGCCTGCTCCACTGCAAAATCTCCTCGAGGTATGTCTACTTTGAAGAGTTTCTATTGCAGTTGTACAGGGTCCTGGTGAGACCGCACCTGGAGTATTGTGTGCAATTTTGGTCTCCTAATTTGAGGAAGGACATTATTGCTATTGAGGGAGTGCAGCATAGGTTCACCAGGTTAATTCCCGGGATGGCGGGACTGACATATGATGAAAGAATGGGTAGACTGGGCTTATATTCACTGGAATTTAGACGGATGAGAGGGTATCTTATAGAAACATAAAATTCTTAAAGGATTGGACAGGCTAGATTCAGGAAAAATGTTCCCGATGTTGTGAGTCCAGAACCATGGGTTACAGTTTAAGAATAAGGGGTAGGTCATTTAGGACTGAGATGGGGGAAAACGTCTTCCCCAGAAAGTTGCAAATCTGTGGACTTCTCTGCCACAGAAGGCAGTGGAGGCCAATTCACTGGATGTTTTCAAGAGAGAGTTAGCTCTTGGGGCTAAAGGAATCAAGGGATGTGGGGAAAAAACAGTAACGGGATACTGATTTTAGCCATGATCATATTGAATATTGAATGATCATAGTGAATCGAAGGGCTAATGGCCTACTCCTGCACCTATTTTTCTATGTTTCTAAATCAGACGCTGCTCTATGAATGTTCAAAAGTGCTTCTGTACAAGAAACCACTTTTGGATGTTCTGAAAAAAGTAGAGAAACCATTAAGCCTTTTTACCGTGATCTCTGGGTAGGCGAAAGTACTTCATGATAAGTGAATTGTTCTTTTGAAATGCAGTCATTGCTTTTGTAGGAAAAAGCTGCAGCCAATTTTAATGCATCCGTGTCTAAAATAAGTGACAATATGAATGACAAAATAATTTATTTTAATAGAGCTTGTTGAGGGATACCTGTCAGCTAGACATCAGTAAATCGCACTACTTCTGTCAAGTACTGAAAAGTATTGAAAGATCAGGTTATGTTTTCCTGAATATTTAAACAGAATTTGATTTTAATATTTAAAAGAATAGACCACCAAGTGCAGCATTTCTTCAGTTTTTAATGGAGCTCGCAGACCAGACTAGTTTTAGAGTGGTTTCAGAGTGGTTACCTTATGTTTCCTTTGGAAGGTGCTGTGCATGAATCTGTCATTATTGGTGGAGTTCTGTTAAAATCAATCATAACTGTTCTAAAATGAGAACTTTTGCAGATCCAAGATTTAGTCTTGTGACAGATCAAGTCAAAGCAAAGCCTTTCTTTAACCATCCCAGAATTTGGATTTCTGAAACTATTTCTAATTATCCAATGCTTGATACCTTGCATTTATATTTCTGGTTATATTAATTATTCCAGACAGAAAACAAAATTAGATTACATGGATTTTTTTCTGGACATATACTGCAGTTTATTGGGATGGCTTTCAGGATTGGTACATTGAGAAACCAATGAACAAGCAAGCCAATCTAGGCTGAGTATCATGTAATAAAAAATGATTAATTGGCACTCTTGTTGTACCCTTATGGTAGAATTCTTCATTAAGGTGGTTTATTTGGAATCTCATTTAAATAAGTTATGATGGTACAAGGAGAGAGTTTGTTAAGATTGGGGTGATGTTGTGTCATCCACGGCAAATAGTTAAGGAGAACATGTATGAACTACAACGCTGTTCATTCCTGCCTGGGTCAAATATAATAGGAAGGGAGGCTAAACCATGACCAACAAGGGAAATTTGATAGTATTGCGTCCAAAAAAGGTCTAAAAATTGGCCCAAATCCGAGGATTGGGTAAAGAGGACCGAGGGATTAATTAAGAAGGGAAATTATACTATGGGAATAAAATATTTGCAACAGCTTCTATTGATTATGTGGCGAGGGAAAACATAATGAAGACAAATATAGGCCCCTTTACAGTCAGAAACAGACTTTTTTTTCAGAAAAATACCGCAAGGTAACAGGCTCTTTGGACCACTAAGTCCACGCTGACCATCAACCATCCATTTAAAATAATCCTAAACTAATCTAATCTAACTTTATTCTATCCATATTATTATCAATTCCTCTCAGGTTGCAAGACTCACCAACACACAGCAGGCACGTTACAGCGGCCAATTACCCTACCAACCTTTGGGATATTGAGAGAAAAACCAAGGAAACCTAGGTGGTGTCAGTGTGAATGTGCAAACTCCACACGAGTAGCAAATATTGTCAGGATTGAGAACAGGTCAAATTAGAGGATAGCTAATGTAACGCTGCTTTAAAAAAAAAAAAATGGAGAGAAAACTGGAACTTGCACAGGAACCAGTCAGTCAGATATTTCTAAATATTAATTTTCTTCTTATGGAGAGACTGCAGTGAAAGTTCTCCAGGCTGATTTATGGAATGACAAGATTGATGTGTACAGAAATATTAGGATGATTGGACATAAGTTACTTTGTGTTTGGAAGAATGAGAACCTTATTTAAACATAAAATCCTGTTGGAACTGGGTAGATGATATACAGGAAGGATGTTCCGTTCAGTGGGGAAGTCCGGAACTAGAAAACACAATCTAAGAATATGCAATATTCCATTTATGCCAGAGATGAGGATAAACTTTCCTTCCAAATAATGGTAAACCTGTGGAATTCTCTACCTCAAAAGACAGTGGAGGCCAAATCATACTCCCAATTTCACACCACCATCAATCTAAATCATATCCCATAATATCTGTAATTCTTTTGTAAGCTAATTTATCAATTTAAATTAATGTGATGCTTTTCTGAATTCTTTACTTTTTACAAATGATCAGGTATGATCGACAGAAGTTAACTCTGAAGGAAATTCACAACTGTCAATATATCAGCTGCATGAACCCAACAGCAGGGAGCTTCACCATCAACCCAAGGCTTCAGGTAAAAAAAAAGTTGCTTAGCTGTGACTGTACAATAAATCAGGTTGATTTTTCTTTCCAAGTTGGAAATTAAATACATATTTAAAATTGGTTTTAAACTTTCAATCGACAATACTAGAATTGAAACACCTACTTACAAAATGCTGCCAACATTGTAGACCCACCACTGAACGTTACCAGTTTAGAGAATGAGCCAGATTATCCTAGGTCCTGAAACCAAGTTTAATCTAGTAAGATCCAGCTTCAGGAACAAGTACCTGGTACACTGAACGACTCGATTATAATCATGTATCGTCTTGCCACTGACTGGATAGCACACAACAAAAGCTTTTCACTGTACCTCTGTGCACGTGACAATAAACTAAACTAACCTAACTAGCATCTAACTTAGTACATCAGCACACCAGGAGGACCATAGCTCTTGGGGTCCAGTCATGCTCCTTATTTGCATATTTCCGTTCCTTGTTTAGTTTAGAATTGGTAAATAGCATTATCTTATGGCATTTTGTTGTTCTTTGTGATCAAGATCCTTGATTAATGTAGAATTGTTTTTGCAGAAATAATCGTTATTCTATGTTCCTCACTTCTAGAGACACTTTACAGTATTTGCAGTGAATTTTCCTTCAGTGGATTCCATGGAGATGATCTATAGCAAGATTCTAAGTTTTCATTTTCTAAGCTCAAATTTTGCAACTTCAGTAGTAAAGACCATTCCTGCAGTGGTACAGGCCGCAATCTGGCTTCATCGTAAAATGACCCAAAATTTCTTGCCAACGGCAATTAAGTTTCATTACATTTTTAACCTTCGTGACCTCTCCAATATTTTTCAGGTAAGATTACAGCTAACATTGTGCATTTTGTCCCATCTTTCTAGGAATAATTTCTAATTTAGAAAAGAGAATTAGGCTGGATACTTGAATTAAACTATGGTCTTTCAAGTTCAGAGCTTAAACTCATCAGATCATCGAGTCTTTACTGCCTGTTGACTTTGTCCAAAATGCTTGCCTTTGGGGAAATTCCTGACAAGTCTAGTGTGCCCTGAAGAATGTACTGAAAAGGCAATAATACATGATTATTGTTTTGTACATTGTACTTGTGATCAAGGTCTCAGAAATAACCAGTTTTTACACATTTTTGGGCATAAAACGTAATGACCGCTGTATATATCTCCTGATGCCGGGCTCACGAGGAAATCAACAGGCCTGGGAGGCATGAAATGCTAAGGTTTCCACTTCCTAAATCTATCTCTAAACTAAACTAAATCTCCATGAGCTGGCAAGAGCAAGGTTGCTGGCCAGCTGCCAAGGTATGTTATGCTGCAAAAGTCTACCTTCACTAGCTGAGGCAGGTTTTGTGTTTTTGGAAGAATTGAACCCATTGCTAAACCAACGTAGCCCATTTGTATATGAATCCTGGTGATTTGGTCCGAGACAATAGGTGCAGGAGTAGGCTATTCGGCCCTTCGAGCCAGCACCGCAATTCAATGTGATCATGGCTGATCATCCACAATCAGTACTCCGTTCCTGCCTTCTTACCAAATCCCTATCTTTAAGAGCTCTATCTAACTCTCTATATGACTTGAAAGCATCCAGTGAATTGGCCTCCACCGCCTTCCGAGCCAGAGAATTCCACAGATTCACAATTCTCTGGGTGAAAACGTTTTTCCTCATCTCTGTTCTAAACTGTGGCCTCACATTTATCCACATTAAACTGCATCTGCCCACTCACCCAACCTGTCCAAGTCACCTGCATCCTCATAGCATCCTCCTCACAGTTCACACTGCCACCCAGCTTTGTGTCATCTTCAAATGTCATCGGCATTTAGAATAGAGATGAGGAAACACATTTTCACACAGAGAGTTGTGAGTCTGTGGAATTCTCTGCCTCAGAAGGCGGTTCTCTGGATGCTTTCAAGAGAGAGCTTGATAGGGATCTTAAAGATAGTGGAGTCAGGGGATATGGGGAGAAGGCAGGAATGGGGTACTGATTGTGGATGATCAGCCATGATCACATTGAATGGCGGTGCTGGCTCGAAGGGCTGAATGGCCTACTCCTACACCTATTGTCTATTGTCTAATTTGCTAATGTTACTTTTAATCCCTTCATCTAAATCATTAATGTATATTGTAAGTAGCTGTAGTCCCAGCACCAAGCCTTGCGGTACCCCGCTAGTCACTGCCTGCCATTCTGAAAGGGACCCGTTAATCCCGACTCTTTGTTTCCCGTCTGCCAGTCAATTTTCTATCCATGTCAGTACCCTACCCCCAATACCATATGCTCTAATTCTGTCCACTAATCTCCTACATGGGACCTTATCAAATGCTTTCTGAAAGTTCAGGTACACTACATCCACTGGCTCTCCCTTGTCCATTTTCCTAGTTATCCTCAAAAAATTCCAGAAGATTAGTCAAGCATGATTTCCCCTCTGTAAATCCATGCTGACTCGGACCGATCCTGTTACTGCTATCCAAATGTGCCGCTATTTCATCTTTTATAATTGACTCCAGCATCTTCCCCACCACTGATGTCAGCCTAACTGGTCTATAAATCCGTTTTCTCTCTCCTGCCTTTCTTAAAAAGTGTGATTCCATTAGTTACCCTCCAATCCACAGGACCTGATCCTGAATCTATAGAACATTGGAAAATGGTCATTAATGCATCTACGATTTCTAGAGCCACTTCCTTAAGTACCCTGGGATGCAGACCTATAGTCCCATCAGTCTACCCAACATCATTTCCTGCCTAATATGAATTTCCTTGTTCCTCCGTCACCCTAGGTCCTCTGGCCACTAGTACATTTGTGAGATTGTTTGTGTGTTCCTTAGTGGCACAGATGGGCTCAGATGTTTTTACCTGCAAATTAAATATATACCTTAAAAAATGAATCTGTGTTTGCAAAGCAAGGTGTATTATTGTCCACAGCTCCATGGTTAAAGCCTTTACCTCTGGGGATTTGAGATTCAGCTGCATTTATGGAAAAGATAATGATTAACATTTCAGGTCAATGATATTTCAGATCTGTGATTGAAAGATCATTGAACTGAAACAGGTTCTTAAGGGTTATTATTAAGGGTTTGGACACGCTAGAGGCAGGAAACATGTTCCCAATGTTGGGGGGAGTCCACAACCAGGGCCCATAGTTTAAGAATAAGTGGTAAGCCATTTAGAACAGAGATGAGGAAAATCTTTTTCACTCAGAGAGTTGTGAGTCTCTGGAATTCTCTGCCTCGGAGGGCAGTGGAGGCTGGTTCTCTGGATGCTTTCAAGAGAGAGTTATATAGAGCGCTTAGGAATAGCGGAGTTAAGGGATATGGAGAGAAGGCAGGAACAGGGTACTGATTGTGGATGATCAGCCATGATCACATTGAAAGGCGGTGCTGGCTCAAAGGGCCGAATGGCCTACTCCTGCACCTATTGTCTATTGCCTTTCTTTTTCTTCATGTGTTCCCGAACCTGCTGATTATTTCCTGCGTGTCCTGTTTTTAAATCAGAATTCCAACATCTGCACATTTGTGCTTTTTAATCCCTCATTCATATATTTGGGCAACTTTTCTTGTTGATTGCAATATTTATATTTTTATGAAACTGTGTTGAAAATAACTGCTGAATTGTGGAAGACACCAGCAATGTGCCTGAAATTTAAGAGAGTCGGGGGTTGGAAGATGGTGGAGTGGCTATTACTAGGGAGAAAGGTCTGAAGGTGGATAAGTCACCTGGACTAGACGGACTGCACCCTCGGGTTCATAAAGAGGGCTTTAGAGATTGTGGAGGCATTGACAGTGATATTTCAAGAATCACTAGAGACAGGAGAGGTCCCAGATGATTGTAAAATTGCAAGTATTAATCCGCTGCACAAGAAGGGAGCAAAGTAGAATAGTGGAAACAGTAGGCTGGTTAGTCTGACTTTGGTGGTTGTTAAGATTCATTATAAAGGATGAGGATACAGAGTTATTAGTTCATGATAAAATAGGCTGAAGTCAGCATGGCTTTGTGAAGCGGAGGTCTTGCTTGACAAATCTGCTGGAATTCTTCGAAGAAGTAAATATCAGGACAGATTAGGGAGGGTCAGTATATGTTGTTTACTTAGATTTTCAGAAAACCTTTGATAAGGTGCCGCACGTGAGGCTGCTAAGGAAGATGGGAGCCCACTATCAAGGGCAGATATTAGCATGGATAGCAGATTGGCTGGATGGCAGAAGACAAAGAGTGGGAATGAAGGGGACATTTTCTGGTTGTTGCCAGTGACTAACAGAGTTCCGCAGGGGTCGGTGCTGGGGATGCTACTCTTCACGTTGTATATTAATGATTTGGACGAGGGGATTGAAGGCTTTGTGGCCAGATTTGCAGATGATATGAAAATAGGTGGAAGGGCAGGTAGTGTAGAGAAAGCAGGGACTCTGCAAAAGAACTTGGGCAGGTTGGGAGAGTGGGAAGAGAATTAGCAGATGGAATACAGTGTAGCAAAGTGTGGAGTCATGCATTTTGGTAGTAGGAACAAAGGATTAGACTATTTTCCAAATGGGGAGAGAATACAGAAATCGGAGGTGCAAAGGTACTTGGGACTGCTGGTGTAGGTTTCCCAAAAAGTTAATCTGCAAGTTGAATCGGTAGTAAAGAAAGCAAACTCAATGACACCATTTATGTCAAGAGGGCTTGTATACAAAAATAGGGATGTAATGCTGAGGCTCTATATAGCGCTGGTAAGGCCGCATTTGGAATATTGTGAGCAATTTTGGGCGCCATATCTGAGGAAGGAGGTGCGGGCTCTGGAGAAGGTCCAGAGGAGGTTTACACAAATGATCCCAGGAATTATTAGGTTAACCTATGATGAGCGTTTGTGGGCACTGGGCCTGTACTCGGTGAAGTTTAGGAGAATGAGGGAGACCTCATTGAAACATACAGAATAGTGAAATGCTTGGATGTGGAGCAGATGTGTCCACTGGTTGGAGA
This sequence comes from Okamejei kenojei, assembly GCA_035221665.1. NCBI lineage: Eukaryota > Metazoa > Chordata > Chondrichthyes > Rajiformes > Rajidae > Okamejei > Okamejei kenojei. The sequence goes on from CM069132.1 coordinate 50,145,731, forward strand.
GTCCAGGACTGGAGGTCATAGCCTTAAAATTAAAGGATGTTCTTTTAGGAAGATGAAGAAAAATGTATTTAGTCAGAGGGTGGTGAATCTGTGAAATTCTTTGCCATAGAAGGCTATAGAGGCCAGGTCAGTGGATATTTTTAAGGCAGAGATAGATACATTTTTGATTAGTATAGGTGTCAGAGGTTATGGGGAGGCGGCAGGAGAATGGGGTTGGGAGGGAGAGATAGATCAGCCATGGTTGAATGGTGGCGTATACTTGATGGGCCGAATGGCCTAATTGCACTCCTATCACTTATGACCTTATGAATTATTTTAGTTCTATTTCTTTCCAGGGAATATTATTCACGCTTCCCAATTGTTTAAAACAGTCAATTGATTTGGTATTACTGTGGCTTCACGAATCGTCCCGTGTCTATGAAGACAAGCTCGTTCAATCAAAAGATTCTGAGCTCTTCCAAAGAATTCAGCTGGACACGGCCAAAAAATTCTTTGAAGTAAGCTAAGTATGAAAGGATTATATAAATATATATATAGAAAGATATTTTTTAGCTATTTCATATTCAGACTGGACCATTGAAAGAACTATTCAATTATTTTTTTTCCTGATTTCTTTCCTTATAAGTCTGCAAATCTGCATAAATATTTAGGTATTTATGTAACTAAGGGGTATAGCTCTTTATTTAAATCAAATTTTCCACCTTTAATGAATAAACTAAATAAGAATATTCAATACTGGAAAACACTTCCTATCTCAATGTTCGGTAGAATTAATGCTATAAAAATGATTTTCTACCGCAATTATTGTACCTATTTCAATCCATCCCGATATATATTCCAAAATCTTTTTTTTTAAAAGTAGACTCCACTGTTACAAGTTTCATCTGGGACTACAAGAATCATAGAATAAATAAAAAACATTTATGTAAATCAATGATTAATGGAGGTTTAGCTCTACCAAACTTTTTGTTCTATTTCTGGGCAGTTTATATTAAAAACATGAATTTTTGGCTGGAAGAAATGGATCAACAACCAGAATGGTTAAGGATGGAAAAGGAGGACTGTCTACCTTTTGAAATCGGTGCGATTATATTTGCACCGACAAAATTGCACAAAAAAACCTATGGGGAAAACCCTATAATATATAGTGGTATACGAATCTGGAAACAACTTAAAAAGGCTCTAAAACTGGACAATATACCACTCTACCTTCCTATTGTAACTAATCCCTTATTCAAACCTTCCATACTAGATAAAGGCTTTATACAATGGAAAAACTATGGAATCAAAAGGGTGGAACACCTTTACAAAAAAGGCACTTATCTCTCATTTCAAGAACTGCAACAGATTTATGGGTTACACTCAAATATTTTTTTTCGATACTTACAACTCAGAGATTATGTTAGGTCAAATACACAAGATTATAGGAATAGGGAACCAGAAATTTTAGATGAATGTCTGAATAAACATCCTAATACAGAAAAATTAATAACTTATATTTACAACACCCTTTTAGATAGTGAGATACCATCAACGGAATCATATAGACACACATGGGAAAATGAAATAAATCAATCTATAACGAAAGATTTATGGGATAAAAGTTTACACCAATGTAAACCAATGTACACCATACACCAATGCTCGCTAAATTCCAGACACGCTCAAATACAATTTAAAGTTTTACATAGATTACATTATTCCAAAGTTAAACTAAATAGAATCTTCCCACAAATATCGTCTACCTGCGATAAATGTCAACATCTAGAGGCTAATTTAACACATACTTTTGCAAATTGTATAAAAATTAAGTATTTCTGGACTGAGATTTTTAAAATAACTTCTGAAGTTATTAATACTAAACTGGATCCGGACCCAAAATTAATAATACTTGGAACATCAGAACAAAGTTTAACTCTTACAACAAGCCAAAGAAATTTCCTAGACTACAGTTTAATAATTGGGAAGAAATTAATATTAAAATTTTGGAAAGGCCCTATATCCCCCACAATTAAAATGTGGATTATGGAAATGTCGGAGACCCTACACCTGGAAAGAATCAGATTTGCCTTATTGGACAAACAAGAAGTTTTTGTTAGAATATGGTCTTCTTTCATTGATTACTTAAAAGGGTAGAATGGTTCGGAATAGAATGGAACCCTAACTGAAACTTGGATTTAGGAATAGATGAAAAGTTATATCTTATATTCTTTGATCTTATCTCCTACGTTGTATTAATAGTAAATTATTCCTTTCTTTATGATTTTCTTCTTTGATATAGATTATTATTCTATTTTTCTTACTGCTCTCCTCTATTAAAAAAAAACTATTAGTCAAAATGATACAACTGATAATATTAATAATGTATGCTTGTTGAACATGAAATATTTCTATCATAATATATGTTTGCTAATCCACTGTCTAAATACTCTAATAAAAAAAATATATATTCAAAAAAAAATCTTTGTATTTCAAGCATATTTTTAGTTTTGATGGTATTTTTAATACTTGCTCCGTCCCAAGTTGTGTCTTCTAGACCATGCAGTTAACTTTTATCTTCTTATATTTCAGGGTGTGGATGATAATATTTTACTTCAGAAGCCACTGATTTTTTGTCATTTTGCTCTTGGAATTGGAGATCCTCATTACATGCCCGTAAAAGATTGGAAGGTCTTGAAGAATACTCTAACTGAAACTCTTGATAACTATAATGAGCTCAATGCTGTGATGAACCTAGTTTTATTTGAAGATGCAATGCAACATGTGTAAGTTTGATAAAAAGGCTTATTTTATATGCTTTTTCGATAACTTGCTATTCATTTCTTATGATTTGTCCAACAAATAAAAAACACACTGGGAAGTTGTCAATGTCATGTGTCAGCAGTTACCGTGTCTTTATTGACAAAGTGAATATGACTGAAAAGAAGAGGGATCGAGTTTCTCACAATGTTATCATCCTCCTTTTGCAAAAAGGGGTAAAGGCATTTTACATTTGTTTGCCAAATAATCATGATGCACAATCTTGCACAGTAATTTGGAGGCGGTTGGGAAATTATCTTAAAAGGCCTCCTGAAGCCATTTGACTGATGTTCTCCTCAGCCATTCATTGACTAATACATTGCAGAAACCTACTCCTTTCATGGGCAGATCCATAACACCTGTGATGCAAAGGGATCTCGTAGTCCCTCCTAATTTGCACGTCTTTATTCCTCAGTCATTCTTCTCCTGACAGTTGCTTTTGGCACCATCGTACTATTCCCATTCCAACTCTGCAAGTTGTATTATGGGGTTGTCCAAGCTACAGTTTCCAATTATAGTTTAGTAGTCTAGGAAACCAAAGACAAATACCACAAAAATATGCCACTGTTTAACCTTTTCACTGCCAGTTTTTTTCCACTATTGGCCATGACCCAATAGACCAAGGTGCCCCATCTACACTAGTCTCACCTGCCCGCATTTGGAACATTTCCTATCCATGTACCTGTCAAAATGTCTTTTAATTGTTGCCTCAACTCCCCATTCTGGTAGCTCATTCCATCTACCCACCACTCTAAAATTCTGCAATACTTTACTGCAAGTATTATGTCAAATGTTCAATAAACTACGAATTACAGATTTTTTAATGTATCTTATGCTCGCTCTGTTTAAGGTGGTGATGTCACCTCACATACTACGCTCTTCTAATCATGTGCATCCATGGTTCATTCAGATGAGCTGTAAATAAAGTCTGAGCCGTTAAATCTTGGTGTGTTGGTGAAGTTGGCTGCTATTATTATCTCTAATTAGTTGGGGAAATCTATTGCCCTGTTTAGTCATCCTTGTTTAGATTAGATTTAGTTTACTTTAGCGCAGAAACAGGCTTTCAGTCTACCGAGTCCACACCGACTAGCGATTCCCGAACATTAACACTATCCTACACTAGGGACAATTTTTACATTTATACCAAGCCAATTAACCTACAAACCTGTACGTCTTTGGAGTGTGGGAGGAAATCAAAGTTCTCAGAGAATACTCATGCAGGTCACAGGGAGAACGTACAAACTCTGTACAGACAACACCCATAGTCAGGATTGATCCCGGGTCTCTGGCTCTGCAAAACAGCAACTCTACCGCTGTGCCTCCCCCTGTGTAATTTTCTTGTATAGATTAGATTTAGTTTAATTTTACTGAATTATTATAAAATGTGTACCAACAAAGTTTTTATCTTGTTATGATAAGGTGCCGGATAAATCGAATATTGGAGGGCAGCCGAGGATATGCTCTGCTGGTGGGGGTTGGTGGCAGTGGGAAGCGGAGTTTATCCAGATTGGCTGCTTACATTAGTTCCATGGAAGTATTCCAAATCACACTGAAGAAAGGCTTTGGGATTTCAGATCTGAAGGTAATGTTTTCCTTTTCTAATCCTGCATTGTTAGAGATCTGAAAATTATTGGTGTGTGGTAAAACTCCAAATAGTGTCTAAGTTGCTCTTCATGATTTAAAAATTATGTTTTACACTTATGCATCCATTACACATGAAAGAATCACCTTGATGATTCAAATTTCATCAGCTCACTTAGTTTTGCTAAATTCTGAGCTAGCTACAGTGCCCTCCATAAGGTTTGGGACAAAGACCCATCATTTATTTATTTGCCTCTATACACAATTTGAGGTTTGTAATAGAAAAAAATCACATGGGGGTGGGGGGGGGGGGGGGGGGAGAAACATGGTTTTAGTCTCATCCTTCGGGGGGGATGCGACTTTTCTTGTCGTGTCCCCCAACTCCGTTGAGGCCTAATGGCGGAGCTGGCGGGCTCTGGGCTGTGGCGGCGTTCCGGCAGCAGCCCGACTTTGGAGCAGTGGTGGAGTTCCGGCAGCGGTAGCGGCCCGACTTGGAGCTGTGGCAGTGTTCCGGCGGCAGGGCGGCTTCGGGGCTGTGGTGGCGTTCTGTCATTCGGGGCCCAGTGGATGACATCGTCGGGAGCTCGCAGGTCATAGGTAGGTGACCTGTTTTTCCGGAGCTCCCACAACAACAGCTTCGTCCGCTGGACTGGAGGGCGGCAGCTTCGACCACCCCGGGCCGCGGAGTTTGAATCGGCCCGTTCGCGGAGCTGTATTCAGCCGTGGGACTGACTTACTTACCATCACCCGGCGGGATCACAACATTGGAGGCCTGGATCGCCTCAGCGCAGAGGGAGAACAAGGAGGGAAGAGACAAAGACTTTAGCCTTCCATCACAGTGAGGAGGTGCCTGGTGAACTCACTGTGGTGGATGTTAAATTTGTGTTTATTGTGTGTTTTTGTTATTTTTATTATATGTATGACTGCAGGCACGAAAATTCGTTCAGACCGAAAGGTTTGAATGACAATAAAGGTAGCATTTCATTTCATGTGGTTAAAGTGCACATTGTCAGATTTTAATAAAGGCCATTTCTATATATTTTGGTTTCACCATGTAGAAATTACAGCAGTGTTTATACAAAGTCCTCCCAGTTCAGGGCACCACTACAATGTCATGTAAATGAAAGTAGTCATGTTAAGTATTTTGTTCCATATCCTTTGCATGCAATGACTGCTTGAAGTCTGCGATCCATGGACATCACCAGTTGCTGGGTCTTCTCTGGTGATGCTCTGCCAGGCCTGTATTGCAGCCATCTTTAGCTCATGCTTGTTTGGGGGCTAGTCCCCTTCAGTTCTCTCTTCAGCATATAAAAGGCATGCTCAATTGGATTCAGATCGGGAGATTGACTTGGCCATTCAAGAATGGACCATTTTTTTAGCTAAAAAATTCCTTTGTTGCTTCAGCAGTATGTTTGGGGATCATTGACATGCTGTAGAATTAACTGCCGGCCAATGAGTTTTGAGGCATTTGTTTGAACTTGAGCAGATAGGATGTGTCTATACACTTCAGAATTCATTATGCTACTACCATCACCAGTTGTATCATCATGAAGATAAGTGAGCCAGTACCTTTAGCAGCCATACATGCTCTCCACCACCATGTTCCACAGATGAAGTGATATGCTTTGGATCTTGGGCAGTTCCTTATATCCTCCATACTTTGCTCTTGCCATCACTCTGATAAAAATCTTAATCTCATCTGTCCACAAGACCTTTTTTTTTTAACTGTGGTTGCTCTTTCAAGTACTTGGCAAACTGTAACTTGGCCATCCTATTTTTTGCAGTGGTTTGTATCTTGCAGTGTGGCCTCTGTATTTCTGTTCATAAAGTCTTCTGTGGACAGTGGTCATTGACAAATCCACACTTGACTCCTGAAGAGTGTTTCTGATCTGTCGGACAGGTGTTTGGGGATTTTTCTTTATTATAGAGAGAATTCTTCTGTCATCAGCTGTGGAGGTCTTCCTTGGCCTGCCAGTCCCTTTGCGATTAGTAACCTCACCAGTGTTCTCTTTCTTCTCAATGATGTTCCAAACAATTGATTTTGGTAAGACTAAGGTTTGGCTGATGTCTCTAACAGTTTTATTCTTCTTTCTCAGTCACATAATGGCTTATTTGACTTTCACCGGCACAACTTTGGTCCTCATGTTGATAAACAGCAATAAAAGTTTCCAAAGGTGATGGAAAGATTAGGCGCTGAGAGCTCACTTAAGGCCCTGTCCCACTTTCCCGAGTTTTCACAAACTCTCCCGAGTTTTCCCCTTGATTCGAACTTGGAGAATTACGGTAATAGCCATTCGTAGGTACTCAGGGCTATTTTTTTAACTCGTGGACATTTTTCAACATGTTGATAAAACGGCCCGACTTACCTGATGCCCTGAGTTCCTACGGCTGACATTACGAGCCGCTACAAAACATCTACGGACTCATACGGACTCGCAACCGACATTACACAACATTCCTCGAGTTCAAATCAAGGGGGAAAACTCGGGAGAGCTCGTGAGTAACCTTGTACAATGGGACAGGGCCTTTAGACCTGCATAAAGGAGGCAATTAAACACCCTTGAGCAATTACAAACGCCTTTAAAGCCATGTGTCCCAAACATTATGGTGCCCTGAAATGGGGGGACTATGTAGAAACATAGCTGTAATTTCTACATGATGAAACCAAAATGTATAAAAAATAACCTTTAATAAAATCTGAAATTTTAACCACATGTGATTTTTTTTTTAATTACAAATTTAAAATTGTGGAGTACAGAGGCAAATAAATAAATGATGGGTCCTTGTCCCAAACATTATGGAGGGCACTGTATATATGTGTTGTTTTAGGTCAGTGGAACAATGTGAATGGCCTTTTATGTTTGAACTAATTACATTATTCTTGGGATCTTAAATCGGCAAGATTAATTACTCTATTATTGGTTGTTTGCCTTTAGTTACCAAGGCTCTCAAGTTCTAGAGTTCCATTTCCTTAGGTTTTCAACTTTAAAAGTGCTACTTTAAAGCCATCATTTTTTATCTTCCTCCCCCCCCCCAAAACAAAACAAACTACAGCCAAGCTTTAATTGAGCATGTACATCCTGCTCTGATGAAGTGTGTAGGAAGGAAGTGCAGATGCTGGTTTATACCAAAGATAAACACAAAAAGCTGAAGTAACTCAGCGGGTCAAGCAGCATCTCCTGAAAAAGGAATAGGTGACATTTTGGGTACTTGTTTCCCTCTTCCTTGACTCTCAGTCTGAAGAAGGATCTTGACCCGAAACATCACCTATTCTATTTTGTAGCATTAGTTTTAAAACTGCAGCTAAGCACCACCATGAGGAATATGTGTATTCATCAACTATAATACTTATGGATTCATACACTATAATTCCTTTGTCTCTTTTTTTTGGGATGGTTTTAAAATAGATATCTTCTCATTCTTTGGTATCATGCCAATTATTTTATACCATTGATGATTTTTAACATATTAAAAACATCACTGCTTATGAACTTGGCTTATTCAAGCCATTAACCCAAGCTTTGATGCTAATCCTTCAGTTTTAATTCACAACTTTTCTGTCTGAAAAATCCTCTTTTATTGAAGAACCTTTTCCATTTTTTAAGACCCTGTCTATCGCAGATCACATTTTACCTATTTCATAATTCTGAACATTAGGTATTCATCACCACTAACTACTGATGTGACACCTTGTCAGTCGCGTTCTGAAAAACTAGGTGTTTAATGCATACTGCAGTTTCTCATTCCATTGTGTTATTGATGCCTTAAAAAAAAAGACATTCAACAAAAAAAAGACATTCAATAATTAGGATAAGTATGATTTTATTTCCAAATCAATGATGTTGCAAAACTGAAGGTTCTCAGAAAGTAAATTTAAGATGTTTTCCTGCAAGTGATGTCCAAGTTGCTGCAATGTCATTAGTCGTGGAATATATTCATGGTGCATTAAATACAATTCCTTTAATGTAGGTTTTAAATGTTTCATGTCTTAACTGAAAAAGCACCCCCAGACTTCATAACAAAATATTCAGTGTTCAAGGAGAAATTGTGCCTGAACTACTGAACAATTATATTTTTTTGTGGGGATGTTATAAAATGCATTGGTCACTGGTCTGACTGGGTAACAGCTGGGGACTTGAAACTTGGGGGATGAGAAATGTAGGTGTCTGAGGCGAGATTCGAAGCTTGTGGATAACAAAGATCGGTGGAGGTTGATAGTGTAGGAGGTAATCTTAGGCTACGGAGTGATATCATGGGCTGAAAAATGGCGATTAATACAGACAAATGTGTGGTGACATCTTTTGAGAGCACTAATGAGTCTAAGACATTATTAACACTCTCTGGGTATATTGAGGGGCAGAGGGATCTCAGAGTATGTCTGGTGTATTTTGCAGGTATTGATATATGGTCAGGAAGACATACGAGATACTGACCTTCATTCGTTGAGGCATTGAATACACAGGTACAGAGGCTATGCTCCAACTTTACAAAATCTTGGTCAGACCTTATTGCGTGCAGTTCTGTCACAAAGGTTTGGGAAAGGTCTGATAGCACTGGAGAGGGTGCAGAGGAGATTCACCAGTATGTTGCCTGGGATGGAGCAGTTTAGCTACAAGGGGAGAGACTGGAGAGGCTCTGTTCTCCCTTAAGTGAAGAAGTTTAGGATATAAATGATTGGGGAAATACACGTTTCCCATATAAGGGGTAGGTAAAACTGGAGGAGATTAGTTCAGGGAAGAGGTTGAGAAGGGATAGGTGGGGTGCTTCCTTCACCCAGAGAGTGACAAGTACATTAAATGCACTGGTTTGAGAGAGTGGTGAAGCTGGGCCGCTGACACCATTAAGGAGTATCTGGAGAGAAAGTAGCCATGCAAATTATGGATTAATTTTTTAGTGCTTGGTCTTAGTTTCCTTGTTGGAAGCACTGGTGTGCAGCTGAGGCAGGTGGCCACAGGACTTTGCCAGAGCACTTTTATAGCCAGCTGGTAAGGGCAATGAAGGTCAGCCTAATGAGCATCCCCCTGCTTGGTTTCCCTGTTGGTTCTGTGCAATAATTATGTTTCACCAGTTACTGGCTTTCAATTTTCACTCTTGCATTCCGTTTGCTGTTCTCTGATGTATTGTTGCATTGGACCACCCCATTTTTCTTTTTAGTGGCATTGGTAACAGTTCACTTTCTGCTCCATTTAGGTTGATCTTGCTAATTTGTACATAAAGGCTGGAGCCAAGAACCTGCCAACAGTTTTCCTTCTGACAGATGCTCAAGTTCCAGATGAACGTTTCCTGGTCCTGATCAATGATCTGCTGGCATCAGGTAAATGGCAAACCTGTGCTTGCACACGTTCCATTTAAAAACTTTTTTTTTAAAGTTCCGTCAGCACACTGACAGAACATTGGAAACATGTTACATTTTACTCTCTCTCCATTTCTCCCTCTGAAAAATCAGCTACGGTTGTCAGTCTATAATGTGGAGAAATCCGTGGGTCAATTTTAAACTGTGGCGTAAAACCACTACATAAAGGCCCAGTGAAAAGCTTTGATTTGCAGTTCTGAAATAAACTGAAATGTTCCTTGTTCATTCTTTATTAAATTAAATCATTCTCAAACTATTTTATTCTTTAATTCAATCTCATAAATATAGACCTTATTTATGTTAAGCTTTTATGCAATTTTCAGATCTTTAAATGCAAACTTACCATCATCTCACCTTACCAGTTCACAATTTACCTTTTGTATTAATCTTGTTGATTTACTGTAATGTGATCTTGTTGATCTACTGCCATTTTTGCATCTCATTGGTTGTAAAATGCTTTGTACCTATGGAGGTCATGAAAGGCACTGTATTAATGCCAGTTTTATTTCACTCTTCCTCTTGTTCTTTTAAATGTCAACTAATCTAGGATTTTAACTGAAAATTTTTTGTCATTTGGAACATTTCCTTTGTCCCCGCGTCCATCCCCCACCTATACACATGGAAGTACCTACACAATCTGCCCTCAAAGAATTTCTAAATACTCGCCAAATAACTTTTAAAAATCAAAGTCTTATGGGCCTGTCCCACCGAGGCGATTTTTTTCGGCAACTGCCGGTGACTGTCATAGTCGTAGCAGGTCGCCAAAAAGCCGCGTCTGGACCCCCCTATGACAATGTCTACGACAATGTCTACAACAACCTACCTCCTAATCGACGTCAAGCTACCGACAACCGGCGATCTATTAGGACGTCAACCTACGTCCATCCGCGACAAGCTACGACAAGGTTGCTGGTACCTGTCGCCGGAGGTAGTCGCCAATGAAATTCACTGAAGTCGGCACCGGCGACAACCTACATCATCCTGGTGACAACCTACGTCATCCTGGCGACAGCACCTACGTCAGGCTACGATCGTTGGTGTCAAGCCCACGGGCACCGAATGTCGCTGTATAGTTTTGAACATTTCAAAATCCAGCGGCAACCAGAAAAAAGATACGACTCTCTGGGTGACTGAGGAGACCATACAGGCGACACCCATGTGGCGACAGCCTAGTCGCCTGTAGTCGCCTAAAAAATCGCCTAAGTGGGACATGCCCATTTCTGTTAGGAACATTTTTTTTCTTTCATTCCTCACGGAAAAAATCTATGTTCTTCTGTCGAACCTGTGTTTCACTAAAGTAATATAAATATAGTACTCCAATGGTTATTGGATTAAAGGGATGACTAATGATTAAAGGTTTTTATTTAATGCGTAAATAGGTTTTCATTTCTAGTGTGGTTTATTCTAAAGTTATTTTTATAAAGTGTTAATTTGGTGATAAATAAAATGACAAAGTAAATCAAATTGTTCTTTAGAAATGCAATAAATGTTCATTTTGATAATATTGACATTACATCTTTGTAATCGTATTACCAACACATCATTGCTAAAATTTCAAAAGATATATAACTCATGTACAGAGATTCTTTTGAAAAAACTTGTGGCAATCAGAATCTTAAATTGTTTCAAACAGGTGAAATTCCTGATCTGTTCAGTGATGAAGAGGTTGACAATATCATCAGCAGTATACGTAATGAGGTCCGAGGTTTGGGCATATTGGATAACCGGGAAAACTGCTGGAAGTTCTTTTTAAACAGGACACAACAGCAGCTTAAGGTATTCACAAAACATTAAATGCATCAGCAAGGCTTTTTGTTCAAAAGAAACAGCAAACTTTGCTTAAACTTAATACCCTCGGATTAAAGCACAGAAGGCTGGGAATAATCAGTGGATCAGGCAGCCTTTGTGGAGTGAGAAACGGGACCAACATTTCAACTCATTGTCCTTCTCTGGATGAAAAGTAATTGTCATGAAAATTAGCACTAATTCTCTCTCAACAGATGCTGACTGACATACTGGCAGAATTGTCAGATTTTTGCTTGAATACATTCTTATGATGAATGTTGTTTTTGAATTATATATTCAATAGTTGTAAAATTGGCCCTTAATCCAATCACTCATCCTTCCTCCTTGAAGATCTGCTGGATCCCCAATGCACTGAGTCTGGCAAACTTATCACTACAACTAGTGGTATTTGATCGGGAAATTAGAGATAATATTTCAGCAGTCGGATTATAACTACCACTGAAATGACAAAGCAAGTTATCCAGAACATTTTGTGAATGTAGCTCATTGATGCAATACTAAAAATATGATTATGCATGTTTGTGTAATGAGTTATGCCACAAAATAGCCCAGATTTGAATTATACCTGCTGTTCTTCCCAAAGTGTCTGAGCTCAGCAGTACTGGCAGGGCTGGTGCTGTACAGAACCCAGCAATATCACCACACTGAGAGAAGACTAAGAGTCAAAGTCAAGCTAATCTGCATTAATGCACCTCCTAGTGGCCAGTACATATTAGTTTATAAATACAGATGTAAAATTGAAATTGTTTATTAAATGCAAAGAAACAATGATCCTTTCGTGGGCAGGCCGAACATATATAATAATGAATGCTGTGAAGGAATTTAAAAGGAAGGAAAATATTTTACTGGTGATAGAAATAAAATATTGGCGATACTCATCAGGTATTAATGGAGGGTGAACCAAAATGTATGTTTCAGTTGCATGACCCTTCACATTAATCAGAAGCCAACTTATTAACTGTTTTCCTGCCCTCGGATGTTGCCTGATCTGTTGAGCATATCCAGTATATTCATTGTTTTCCAGATTTCCAGTATATGCAGTCTTTTTTTGGATAATATTTGGCTGTGCATAACCAATGGAGTATTCTTTGATTAAGTTTGGTTTATAAACGTTAGATGTTTTCAGGTTAAGCCTGGGTGTGGAAGCCTTGTTATCACCACCATCCTCCTTCAGCAGATAAATCAGCGCTGAATATGTAAAAGTGTGAATAGAAGCATTTCTCCACTACAGCAACTTACTTTTTGGATAGTATGAACTATACAGTATTCTTTATGCAATACATTTCTGAAAGAATTTTTTTACTTGCAGGATTTTGTGAAGATATCTCACAATCTCTTAAAAATAAGCCTTATGCCTTGAATTGTTCACTCGCACTCATTTTAGTGTGTGCAGTGTGAAACCACCGACTATTAATTTATATTAAATCCAATTTTTATGAAAGTAGCTGCCGTTTTGTTCCAGCCTATTTTGAATTCTGATTTACGCATCATCTTTTTATGTGATCATAACTCAGAGTACTTTATTTGATCGTGGTCATTACATAGCTTGTTTGTAATCTTGTCCCCTGCAGGTTGTTCTCTGTTTCTCCCCAGTTGGTTCAACCATGCGCGTGAGAGCCCGGAAGTTCCCAGCCATAGTTAACTGCACAGCTATTGACTGGTTTCATGAGTGGCCACAGGAGGCCCTAATGTCTGTCAGCAGGCGGTTCATTGAGGAGATTGAAGGGATTAAGGTGGGTGTCTTATGCATGTCAATTAAACTAATGTGTAGAAATGCATCAGCATATGAATCCTTAAGGGCATTCCTAACTCACATTGCTTTAGGTGGTGTTAATCAAAAAACCTGTAAGAATATGAAAAATTATTACAGAAAGCAGCAGAAATCTCCACTGTGTGTATGGTACCTCTTGAGAAATCACGTACTTACAATTTGAGATGTAACCTCTAATATATATACCCAGATAAAAACTTCCTCAAACATCAGTTTCTCAATAGTAGAATCGTATTAATAAGCGAGTTCGGTATTCCAACTGTGCATGCCCAGGTCATGGGTCATTCGGGATAAACATTCTCGCCAGCTGAGGTACTGTGTCTGTATGGACCTGTGTATTCATTACAATGCGATTGATAAATAAATGTATCCGTTAAATATGTCAGCAGTAGGCCACAGCGTACTGCAGGCTGCACAGATCCACAATTGTATCTATTTAAATTATTGACTCAATATAGCACCAGCCTTGAAAACGCACCAATGCCTGCAACGAACCTGTCAATTATCAAATCCCTGGTATTAGCCTGAGGCATAGCCATTCAAATTCGATATTGATTTACACAAATTACAAGTTGTGTGGTCAACCAATTTGAGACAGTCCTCACATTCCTATCTAAACAACCTTCCTGGATTGAAGGAAACAAGGAGAATGTGCTGTGTGGGGTTAGGTTGGGAAGTTAAGGTTGAATTCAAACATGCTGGTTTGGACCTGCTCTCGCTCTCTTTGCAGGAGGCGCTGCCTGCCCCAACAAGTGGGCAAACGCGGAGCCAACACGTAATATGAGTGGGAGCATTTTCTCAGTCAGACTTTGTCGACAGTTGGGGTGGGGGATCTGGCAGAGAGAGAGCTGGCGATGCCGCACAGATGGAACAGTTTATTAACGACCCATTAAAATCCACCCTTTGGCAACCTGGGCTGATCTGATCAGACAGCTCTCTCGCTAGCTCGCTGCATGCCCGATGCTAACGCAGAACCTCCACAAAACCTTTGGGCTTCGGATAACACCTGCACAAAGAGCCTCTGCTAACAAGGGCTGACGTGCTGGTCAACGTGCACTGGCCGAGATGGCTGGGGGAAACGCACCTCAACCACCGCAAACTTGGAACAGCAAACCTCCACTCAATCTATCCAATACTAAAGGGATGGCATTTCGCAGTTAAATGTCTTATATCAGATTGGCGGCTTCCTCGGAGATGGATCTTTGCCTTAACTGTACATTCACACCGCCTGTAGGTAAAGCATCAGCCCACATCACACTGATACAGTCGCTGCCTGCCTCAGAATAAATATATTTTTACACATAAATTATGAATAAGGATAGGAAAATGTTTGAAACACAAGTAATATTTTCTTATTCCAGTAGCAAACACATTAAAGATTAAATGAAAATAATAAATTCTTTAACTTTTTGAATATCTCATCATTGCAGATTATGAACTGAACTATGTTCACATTAGACTGTGTAAATTGTGTGAACAGCAGAACAAGATAGGAAGCTATTGAGTTGACAGAATTCTAGATTAATTCCTTGGTAGAATAGTTAACAATTTATACACAGTTTATACAGCTCTGCGTTTGCTTTTTTTCCCCCCAATGACCTTTGACCATGATTCCTTGCATTTATGGAAATACCGAACTAGCTTATTATAGTGCTAACAGTCTTCTAACATTCTGAATGTATTGGCTAGAGAAGATTGTAAGAATATCATGATTTTGAACAAAATTGACAGGAATGTCAAACTGAGTTACTCCAGTTTTTTGTGTCTATCTTTGATTCCATTGTTCATGTTTCTACCAACAATTTATGTTAGCGATCTATTTTGTTTCATTAATATTATAATGAACATATACAATGCAACAACTGGTATTTGGATTTATTTATAACACAGGTGGAATGTTTGGTTTGGCTCGTACTTGAAATGGCAATCCTTAAACTGGCCAGGAGTCAGCCATGTTGATAGTTGGACATTACCGGGAGATGCAGCAGAATTGTTTCAGATGATTAGCTCTTTGTTTTAAAGAAAGGTGTTTTGATTAGGTCAAGGAGTCAAGACATTTTGCATACACTGAGTTTTTTGTTTAAGACACAATTCCGTCAGCTGTCTATATTCTCAATAGATCACAAACAGAAATTGTTGGTAGAAACATGAACATTGGAATCAAAGATAGACGCAAAAAACTGGAGTAACTCAGTGGGACAGCCAGCATCTCTGGAGAGAAGGAATGGGTGACATTTCGGGTCGAGACCCTTCTTGTCTACCAGAAACGTCACCCATTCCTTCTCTCCAGAGATGCTGCCTGGCCCACTGAGTTACTCCAGCTTTTTGTATGTATTTTCAGTTTCAACCAGCATCTGCAGTCCTTCTTACACAATGTAGGAATCAAGTTGTGCCTAATTGTCCTTATGAGGCCAATTGTTGGAACATGGCCAGATGTTCAATCAGCCTACAGGATTCATTTGCAGTTGCAGAGGTTACACAGTGTGGAAGTGTGCTTGCGGTGGAAGGTGAATTGAGAGAAAAAACAATCCCAGCAGTTGCAGTAGCAGGGGGCAGTTTAGTGGGTGTGGGAAGCAGCAGAGTCTACTTGTACTGCTTCTGGCTCAGCAGTAAATCAGGGGGGGGGGGGGGGGGGGGGGGGGGACGGGACTTTTGATTTGTAATCTCCATCACTCATTTGCTTGCAATTCTTTACTGCCTTCAGGATATGATGTGCCACAGTCAGTCATAAATCAATTCAATTTGACAAAACAAAACAAGCCTTAGGTCACTAGTTTGTGCATCTCATCAAGCCCGCTGAGACACCTGTACAAATATGATCCATGCAGGTGATATTTGAAATCTCAAAGGCAAGGAAGAATGTTGAGGTGTAGAAATGGTAGTGGGAAGGGGGAAAAGATGGTGACAGGAGATATTTTCTGGCCAAAAGTGCCATCACTGTAATAGTCCACTGATCGTTATAATGTATTAAGATCAAATATAGTTATTGTGAAGAATAGCTTCAAGATTTCACACTGGTAGTTTTACAAATTTATTAAATTGCACCATGTGTGATTTGTTAATTTTTAATGTTATCACCTTTCAAATGGTTGAAGAAGTTAATTATAGACCTTAAATGATCATAAAGCAGTCAGTCGCACAAGATTGTATTGCATTAAACATGTCAATTCTATTACTACTAATGTAGGTTTTTTTTGTGAAATTCACTGAAGAAAAATGCAAATTATTTATTAAGGAAGAAAGTTTAAAAAGTTTATTTTCCCTCATGCTCCAAATTATATATGAAATTTTAAATTTATACCATCAATCTTGCAATAAAGGAGACGTGCAACAAGTTATTAACTTGGTATTGTTGTTATATTCATAACTACACCATTTCAGAGAATTAATCTCATGGTAAATTTCATTTAAAGTTGCCGCTTATTGTTCCAGAAAGAGTTGTTTTTTTTAAACCCCATGATGTTATTTGAAATGAGTGGCTAGTTCTGAGAATTTAGTTTGCAACTCCAGATCAATTATTATTTGGATACATATTAAATAGAATATAAAATTCAAAGATTATAAAGCTGCAGAACTAAAAAGGTGTGTTGTAATAATTGCAACAAATATTTTTACACCTTCTGAACATGCCAATGTATTTGGCAGATTCACTTTCAAGTAATCAAATAATTTTGCCACCAGCATTCACTAAATAAATATGCAATAAGCAAGCTATTCAAAGTTAAGTCTGACATAATGCACCTCAGTTGGTACATATGACAATAAACTGACCTTGACCGTAATCATGCTGGCTTCCTCAAATCGATGTAAGAGATCACTGCATGTCCACCATTACCTTAGCTGGATACAGAGGGGGGGCAACTTGTTGCTCCTTGTTCTTCCCTGCAGTTTAGCATCACTGTGCCGTTGGTGACCAAGCCTTGGGCAAAGATCTTGCCTCAGAAACGCTCCCCTCCGAAGACAATATTGAGAGAAATGCCTTGTCCTTTCACAAAACTATTAATATTTTTGACAGATTTTCAATTTCTTGACATTTATAAACATGTTCATCAAGTATTAAATTTTTTTTTACATAATTAATAGATCAATTTATTACACTTTTTTAAAGATATGTTTAATAAAATAATGACTACATATCATTCTCCATGACGGACATTCTTCCTGTCCATTTCCATAGGCCTGCTGCCCTTATAGCAGGTTAAACCTGGTATTAGCTACATGGATTGGTTTCCCAAGAGTTGGAAATTTGAGAAAGTCTATGCTGTCCCGTTGAATTTCATGGACACCAGTAACGTCTGATTAACTGGAGCAGGAGGTTTGTTCCACAACCGGCACTCGGGAGCTGAGAGGCCCTGCCCAATAAAGTCCGTAAAAGCTGGCAGATTCAAGCCAATCTGCTAGCTTTAATGATATAAAATCGAAGGAAATAATTTTAAAAGATGAGATTCACTATAATATTTAAAACATGCAATGAAATTGATAAAATGTTGCAAGAACAATCGAAAATAATTAATAGGCTTTCATGTAAAACTGTTGTTTTTAAAAAAAAGTAACTTACCAACTCCGTGGCCTCTTGGGTTCCAACAAAATAGACATGAAATCAACAAGGTTCTGGATTATGTGCTGAGTCAGACCTGGCTCAGAATCCAAGGGTGATTTCCCCAGTGTGATGCTGGGGAATGGGAGCAGAGACAGTCCCCTGAATTTGTCAGCATATTCCAGGTGTTTGTGTTTCACCAAGCATGCCAAAAGGTCCCGAGTTCAGTTTGAATGGCTGAACGCTGTCTGTTCTGCTTGGAACTGCTGGTCACACCCCACACAGTCCTATCCCCACTCTCCACATGATTTAAATATTAATCGTTCCAGATTCACAATGCAAGAAGAGTGTGTGATACCAGTTTTAAAAACTGGAGCAAAATGATTAAAACTGATTCCTTTTTTGTTTATACAAAATTAGATTAATTCATTTTAATTATTTATTTGATTCAGTTTTATTTTGATGACAATCTTATTTTAATTATCCATGATCATTTAGTTTATAAACTCCAATGAATAATGAATTAAAATTATAGGTGCCGAGAACACCATTTCTGAATGAGAATTTGCTTTAAGTGGAATTTAATAAATTTTAAGAATATGATGATTTCATCTTCAAACCCCCCCCCCAAAAGAGCGATTGATGCCCTTTCTGACATACAACAAGGGCTTGAGTTGCATGCATCACTGCACTGTGATCACTAAAAATGCAGAGGATGGTGGTGAAAAAAAATCGTAGCGATCAATCATTCAGGCCAAATAATTTATGCTAATGAAATTACAATAATTAGTAGTCACACAATGACCCTTTGAGAAGCCACAGCTGTTAAAGTCAGGAAGTGCTGTCACCACTGAGCTTATCTGAACAGAAGGACTAAATTGTGAATGAAGGATAGAGCAGTCATCAAAGAGTTCTGTTCTGGGGCGATTATCATTATCTGAAAGCACTTTGAATTACTACCAGCTGCTCTCTGACTGACTATGTCTTCCATGCTGTGCTGTTTTGTTAAGTTAATGACAACTGCCATTTTACCTCTTGAGATGTATCTTCTCAAAGCAGTTATAGTGCTATGAGACACAGGTTTAGCAAACTGGGTTCCGGCACAAATGTTTTGACTTGGGCTAGGCTATTCCAAATCAAAGATGGAATTAACATGTTCTATTGCTATGTCTGACAATTGTTATTACAGTTGAAGATGAGCAATTATTGAGTTTCATAAAGATTTTAATCTGATAGATGTCCATCATTGTAAGTATGTGGGATGATTTTTTTATCTTCAAGAGCATCACAAAAATAACATCTCAATTAGTAGAAGAGATTTGCTTTGAGGAAAGAGTCTATTGTGCTTTACACAGCATACAGTGCCCTCCATAATGTTTGGGACAAAGCCCCATCATTTATTTATTTACCTCTGTACTCCACAATTTGAGATTTGTAATAGAAAAAAATCACATGTGGTTAAAGTGCACATTGTCAGATTTTATTAAAGGCCATTTTTATACAATTTGGAATTTTATACAATTATGTGTTTATACATAATCCCCCCATTTTAGGGCATCATAATGTTTGGGAAACATGGCTTCACAGGCGTTTGTAATTGCTCGGGTGTGTTTAATTGCCTCCTTAATGCAGGTAGAAAAGAGCTTTCAGCACCTTCCAGTCTTTCCTCCAGTCTTTCCATCACCTTAGGAAACTTTTATTGCTGTTTATCAACATGAGGACCAAAGTTGTGCCAATGAAAGTCAAAGAAGCCTTTATAAGACTGGGAAACAAGAATAACATTGTTAGAGGCATGGCCAAACCTTAGGCTTACCAAAATCAACTGTTTGGAACATTATTAAGAATAAATTAAGCACTGGTGAGCATACTAATTGCAAAAGGACTGACAGGCCAAGGAAGACTTCCACGGGTGATGACAGATGAATTATCTCTATAATAATAAATTATCTCCAAACACCTGTTTGACAGATCAGAAACACTCTTCAGGTGTCAGGTGTGGATTTGTCAATGACCACTGTCCGCAGAAGACTTCATGAACAGAGAAACGGAGGCTACAGTGCAAGATGCAAACCACTGCAAAAATATGATGGCCAGGATACTGTTTGCCAATAAGTACTTAAAAGGGCAACCATAGTTCTCGAAAAAAAAAGACGCAGATTAACTTATATCAGAGTGCTGGCAAGAGCAAAGTATGGAGGAGAGAATAAGAATAAGTTTATTGGCCAAGTTTGTACATATACAAGGAATTTGCCTTGGTGCTCTGCTCGCAAGTAACAACACGACATGCAGTAACAATTAAAAATGACACATAAAACAGTAATAATGAAACATTACATGAACCATGTGAATGAAATAAAATACCAGCGCAAAATGAGGCTACAGACTTTTGGTTATTGAGTAGAGCTACTATTCATGGAAAATAGCTGTTTTTATGTGTGGATGTGGCTGCTTTGACAGTCCGGAGTCGCCTTCCAGAGGGAAGTGCTTCAAAGAGTTTGTGGCCAGGGTGAGAGGGGTCAGAGATGATCTTACCCGCTCGCTTCCTGGTCCTTGCAGTGTACAGTTCGTCAATGGAGGGAAGGTTGCAGCCAACAACATTCTCAGTTGATGGGACGATTCGCTGTAGCCTCCGGATGTCATGCTTGATGGCTGAGCCAAATCAGACCATGATGGAGAAGGTGAGGACAGACTCTACGATGGCAGTATAGAATTAACCATCATTGTCGGTTTCCTCAGCTGCCGCAGGAAGTACATCCTTTGGGCCTTTTTGTCTCCTAAATTCTACTATCAATTCCGCAGTCTTAAGAGCATTGAGCTCCAGGTTGTTACAAAGGCACCAGCATAGGTGCCCTGAAATGGGAGGACTATGTATAAACACTGCTGTCATTTCTGCATGGTGAAAACAAAATGTATAAAAATGACCTTTATTAAAATCTGACAATGTGCACTTTAACCACATGTGATTTTCTATTACACATCTCAACTTGTGGAGTACAGAGGCAAATGAATAAATGATGGGTCTTTGTCCCAAACATTATGGAGGGCACTGTACATAGAGTGATATGTACCAAAAATCTAATAAATGTAAGACATATTCAGAAATATCTGAATATCTGCAGCGGCCTCTGCAGTCCGTCTGTGTTTTTAAAAAAAATCATTTTTGTCCTGTTGAGTGTATAGTTTGGTTGTAGTTTATATATTATTTTTAGCTGTGTATATGTGGGGGGAACTTTTAAATCTCTTCCCTGTACAGGGGACCCGACCTTTTCCCTGTTGGGTCTCCATTGTCGTTGGGGCATAGCACCTTGGTGTGGCCTCCAATCGGAACGACCTGGGGGTGCCAGTCGCGGAGCCTGCGGACTCACTATCGTGGAGCTGGCCGGCGTCGGAGCGTGGAGAGCTGTGGTAGCACGCGGTTGCGACCCGGCTTCGGAGGCTCCAGCCGCAGACCCGGTACAGAGATGCCAAGTGTCCCGGATTCCCCGTATTTTGTCCCGGCGAAATAACCTTTTTACGGTGTTCCGGCAGCCAAACATGCTGTTACGGAACACTGCCGCGCCGGTGTTCCTCCCGTGGTGAATGCCGGCGCCATGTGCCCCCGGTTTGCCAGCCCGGCAGCTCGCAGCCGCGCCCGGCCCAGAGCCCGGGCGGCGCCGGCCCGCGCGATCAGCGGCACTTTCTTGCCGCCAGCCGGCTGCTCGCGGCAGCCCCATCACCGGGCCTCCCCCCCCCCCCCCCCCCCCCCCCCCCCCCCCCCACCCAGTGCGCAGGCGCAGACCCGCCGGCAACCTTGCCAAGTGCGCATGTGCCGCACCCGCCCGCCGGCAGCCCGCTGATCTGCACCAGTGCGCAGGCGCATAGCCGCCGGCAACAACCCCAATCGAGTATGTTACGGAGAGAAATGCATTTAACCCCATTTGTTGCAGACAAATGGGTTGAATGTTACTGTGAACTAAATTTAGGGTTGGCATCTCTGCCGGTAGACCATGACATGGGGAGCTCGCGGGTCCCTGGTGGCAGACAGCTTTTTGGAGCTCCCGCAATGGCAACTTATCCCGCCCCAATTGCGGGGTTAAAAACGATCCGGAGTGGGGCCTTACATTGCCCGGCGCGGCATTAACATCCGCGGGACTTACCATCGCCCGCCGGGGGCTTTAACAGGAGAAGAATGGAAAACAGGGAAGAGACAATGACTTAGCCTTCCATCACAGTGAGGAGGAGATTCACTGTGATGGATGTTTGTGTTAATTGTGTGTCTTGGGGTTTTTTCCTTCTTGTATGACTGCAGAAACCAAATTTCGATCTTCAAATGACAATAAACGGTATATATTGTATTGTAAATTGTGCAAGGTCTCCCATATTCCTGATGTCATCTCCTGTCATTTGGCACTGTGCACAAGGTAGTTCTGGAGATAGCATTTTGTCTTGTAGATTGGAATGTTTTCTTGGCATTAAAACATACATTAAATGAAAACAGTGAAAAGACAGCTGGTAAAGAAGAAGACAGCTAGTAAAAGAATTGCTAAGTGAATAGTTAGAATTTCAAACAAAACTTTATTTTGTACAGTCACCCAGAACAATAATTTATCTGTTCACATCTAAAATCAATTATGCCTGACTTTTGTCTAAAGGCACTAAGTCTCTAATGACAGTATGATGGTGAATTATGTATGGCCTTGCTTAGTATTTGTCTACCTCATTTAATTCATATTAATTGATTTTTGGACATCTGTTGATTAATTAAACTAGCTTCATGTGTACAAGATTCATTAGATCAACTATCAGATGTGATGTGATATAAAATAAAGCCGAACAGAGGACATCAAGAGGACGACATCATAAAACAAAACTGTGGGTGATTAGGCCTTTAAAGGAGAATGATGACGAAGATGCAGTACAAGTCCAAAATATTCTGTAAATGCAGCTTTTGTAAAATTTAAGTCTTTCAGAATAATTGGCTTTTTCCCCCCAAGATGGACAATTCGGTTTAAATTTGCAATTAATCCTTGTGATCTTTGGCATCTTTCATCCATCTATGAGGCAGAAAAAGGTGATTGTGCTAAGAAAATCAAAACTTGGTATTCACTGTCTTGTGGCCATAGCCATTGTCTGTGAAACACTTTTCGATTTAAGACATAGAAATGATTGTCTTTTGGCTTACCCCATTGGACCTTTTGTGTTACAATTGAGACTTAAAGCCAAGTTCATTACAAGAGTTCTCCCGAGTTTGCCCTGATTCGAACTTGGAGATTTATGGTAATGGTCACTTGTCGGTAGTCGGGGCTCCCGTTGAGATTTTTCATCATGTTGAAAAATCTTCACGTGTCTTCCCCTGCTTACCTGCCGTTAGCAAGTCTTCCCGAGTACCTGCCGTTAGCGCTAAGAGACGTCCCCGAGCTCCGACGTACCCCCTACGTTCATTCTCCGTGCTTCCACGAGATTTTTTTTTTAACTCGGGAAAGCTCTTGGAATGAACTTGTACCATGGGACAGGGCTTTAAGACATATCAAAGGACAGCATAATATGGGAAATTTAGAAAGATGCTGCCTGATATTCACTTAAAATGAACACCATCTTTGTAGCCATTGACATTACTGCAAAAATTATAGTGTTGCCCATAACTGTTATTAGATATTTCCACAATAGCAAGATGTTATATTGTGGGAAGAAATCTATATTACTAAAAGTCTGATCTTGACCACTTTTGGCTCACTGTGCTGTGATTTCCGAGAGAACGCCGCCACCTACGGCCATCATTTTTGGCCACCTCGCTCAGAGCCCCCCTCCACCTTCCTGGACTGGAAGATTTTTCCCATTGATGAAAAATCAGAGAGATATTAATGATTTTTTTTAAATTGCCATTCTCTCTGCTGCCCCTGCTGGTGGGAGGGGGGAGGGACTATAAAACACGGAAGTGGTGTGCCTCACTCAGTCTCTGCAAGATGGAGGAAGCCAGAGGGTCACGTCTCTCTGAGCTCTGAATAACACTGAACACATGTCTACTCAACTGTGACTGCCCTTCATGTGATTTGAAAATAAAAATATGGTTGGATTGAAGGCACTATTGCAAATGGTGGTTTGGGTGCTTTGGGTTGAAGTTAAAATGCACTACTGCAAATGGTGATTTGGGTGCTTTTGGTTGAAGTTAAAAGGCACTACTGCAAATGGTGGTTTGGGTGCTTTGGGTAACTTCCTGTTTGCACTGTATATTGATTTTAGATAAAACGCTACCTCTTACGGCTGTGATTTTTGGCCATCTTACTCAATCCCCCTCCGCTCAGCAGGTGCAGAGGATTCTTCCCATCAATGAAAAATAAAAGTATTATTAATGTTTAAAAAATGTTGAGAATCTATCTCCTGTCAATCACACCTTTACGGTGGGAGGGAGAGGGGTTATAAAACCCGGACGTTTGGGTGTGGCTCAGTCTCTGCATGATGGGGGAGGGAGAGGTCACGACTCTGTCTGAGCTGTGAATCAACTGAACACACTGAGTCTACTGAACTGAGTTTGGTGTTTTGTGTGGTTTTATGGTGGTTTTATGGTACACCCTGCTTGCAATGGTATGAAACTGCATTTGAATGTGGTGGCCTTGCACCCTGCATGAAATGGTATGAAACTGCATTTGAATGTGATGGCGTTGCACCCTGCATGAAATGGTATGGAGCTGCATTTGAATTTGGTGGCCTTGCACCCTCCTTGAAATGGTATGAAACTGCAGTTGAATTTGGTGGCCTTGCACCCTGCTTGAAGTGGAATTAAACTGCACTTGAAATTGGTGGCCTTGCACCCTGCTGAAAGTGGTATGAAACTGCACTTGAATCTGGTGGCCTTGGATCCAGCTTGAAGTGGTATGAAACTGCACTTGAATTTGGTGGCCTTGCACCCTGCTTGAAATGGTAGGAAACCGCACTTAAATTCGGTGGCCTTGCACCCTGCTTGAAGTGGTAGGAAACTGCACTTGAATTTGGTGGCTTTGCACTTGAAGTAGTAGGAAACTGCAATTACAGCACGGACAGCCCTTGGCCCTTAGGTCCCTCTACCTGCACTCAGAACCATACCCCTCCATTCCCTTCACGCACTTTAGAATGTTAAAAATCGATCCTGCGCTGCTGGAAGCTCATTCCACACAGCCACCACCCTCTGAGTAAAGAAGTTCCCCCTCACGTTACCCCGAAACTTCTGTCCCTTAATTCTCATGTCACTTGAATTTGGTGGCCTTGCACCCTGTTTGAAATGGTAGGAAAATGGATTTGCATTTGGTGGCCTTGCACCCTGCTTGAAATGGAATTTCAAGGAATAGCCATGAGTCAACTGCCAGCCCACCAGCCACGAGTGAGCTGCCAGCACATCAGGCTTGAGGGACTGAGCTGCCACCCCATGAACCCATACCAGGGCTGCAGAAAGACCCCCCACTGGCCACCAATATTGGAATTGGTGGAGAGGTGGAATATTGCGTAGGGGACCAGCCCTCCCGTGTGAACATGGGACCCAACGGGTCCCACTTAGTCTAGTAAAATCTTACAAGTTTGCTTAAGATCACAAGATGTTCTAGTCTCAGTATTACATTATCAAGGTTTTAATTGTACAGGTACTTTCCTCACTTTTAATTTTTTCAAAGTTGTTCTGTCAAAACTTTCCAGTGATTTAAATTTAATAATTAATGACTAAAAGGCCAGTGCCAATGGTATTAAAAACATATCACAGAACCATGTAAGAAATGTTTTTTTTTATGGTTAGACTGATTTACCTTTCTTCTTGCCTCTTTTCAAGCCAAATTTGCAAGAGTCTATTAGTCTATTTATGGCCTACATTCATACCAGTGTAAATGAAATGAGTAAACATTATCGCCAGAATGACAAGAGGTACAATTACACCACTCCCAAGAGCTTCCTGGAGCAGATCACACTCTACAAAAACCTGCTGCAGAAAAAACAGAAAGATTTAGTACAGAAAATGGATCGTCTTACAAATGGCATCCAGAAGCTGAAAACAACGGCATCACAGGTAAACACGATTAATGATTCATGAACATTTTAAACTTTTTCATGAAATTGTGGAAACACAATAAATGATTAAATCTGGTCAACTATAGCACTGATGTTTTTTTGGTACAGAGGAGACATAAATAATGTACACGAATGTGAGTGGACATTATGTTTCTTTTTCTTTATTATAATGCTTGCAATATTAATTCAATTAAAAACCCAGATGCTGGTCCTTACAACACCAATAGAACCAACGCCCATTTTGATTGAATCTCTCCCTTTACTAGACTTCAGTAATTACTACCTATTTTGTACTGAAAGTCTCAGAATTGTAACCCAAGTTCAATTGCACATGTTGGGCATCCTCCAGGAGCTGAATGGAGCATTTCAAAATAATGGCATTAGTAAGGGTGACTACTGCACAGTTTATATGTTGATATGTTGACAAAATCCCATCTTTCCACCAAGCACAAAGAGCACCCATCGTTTTGTCATGTAGCACTGCCATTGGATAGATTCAGAGCAGATCTGGCAGCTCAAAAACTGAGCATCAATGTCCTACTATCAGATATTAGTAACAGTAAAATTGTATTCCACCATCATCTGTAATCTAGCCCAGCATGTAAATTGTCCAGACCAGAGGGAGTAGTGCCAGTATGGTGAAGCAATAATTCAGGATGACACGAGTGCTAAATAACAGAAGTAGGTTACTGGAAGCAGAGATAAGTGTTAGTCAATCCGATAGTCAACGGATCACATCAAAATTCTATAATTCTGTACCATCCATCAGAGAGTGGTGATGAAGAAATTAACAGCTACTGAAATAAGAATGCTCCTAGAAAATGTAGCACTGAATACCAGTGCCCTAGATTTAGCTGTGCCTCATGCCCAGTGTTCCAGTTCATTTGTGATATTGGCATGTATCCAACAGTATGGAAAATTGCTCAGGTATGTCTTGTTCACGCAAAACACATGTTTAATCCAAATCATTATCACTCAATAGGTCTTCTTTCAGTTATCAGGAAAAGTTGTCCTTGAGTGTAGTATCAAACTGGACTAGCCAATAACATGCTCACTGATGCTCAGTTTGGGTTATGCTGGGTTATTCAGTTTGGGGTCTTCAGCTCCACGTTTCTTTACAGCCAAAGTGAATTCCAGAGAAGAAAAGAGAGTGATGGTGTTTAACACTAAAACTTCCAAATCTCAGAGCTACATGGACTACTTGGAAGCAGTATTTCTGTCTTTGCACTATTATTGTTAGTTTTGTTTATTATATATACCAAACTTTTTGTTGATGTTTATTATGGTGTTTAAAGAGTACTATGTTTACAGATCTGTTATGCTGCTGAATTTTATTGCTCTATTTCGGGACGCACAAGAAGTAAAACTTTTGACTTGAAGTAACATTTGTGCTACAAATGTGCCGCGCAATGACTAGTTGCGTCATGAAGGAGTTCTGGTAAAACTGTGTCAACGAACATCAAGAGAAAAACTCCGGTCAGAGTTGCTGAAGATCAATCATCCGAGCTCAAAGCAGGAGTTGCACAGGACAGTGTCTTGTTCCTAGCCATATTTAGCTGCTTCATCAGTGACTTTTCTTCCTTAAATCAGAACAATTGATATTTGTTGACAAACTGTACAATGTTTGATTGCATTCTTCAGCAAATCAAGCAGACTTTGCCGAGATGCAGCAAAACGAGGATGATGTTCGGACACAGGCCAATAAATGGCAATTAATATCATGCCACACAAATTCCAAACAATTATCTTCTCTAACAAAATAGAGTCTACTACTTACTCCCGACTATTATACTGCAATTGAATGTCAAATCCTTTGCCATCCTGAGGGTCAATGTTGACCTGAAACTCTACCTGGCCATTCACTCAAGTACTATGGCTCTGAGAATACGTTAGAGTATCCTGAAGTCAGTGACTCGACTGATACCCAGAACATTTCTGTCATCTTCAAGGCAAAAGTCAGAAGCTTGATGAATTAGTAGAATTAAAGTCATACAGCCTAGAAATGGGTCCTTCGATCCACCATGTGCACGTTACCATAAACGCCCATTAATATAATCACGTTTACCTGCATTTGATCAATGTTTTTCAATGCCATGGCAATTCAAGTGTGTGTCTGACTATTTCTTCAATGCTTTGAGAACACCCACTTGCACCACCCTCTTGGGCAGTGTGTTCCAGATTCCAACCACATCAGATCCCCAATAAACATCTTGCCCTGTTCCCTAAACCCACGCCCTCCAGTCTTTAGACACCTCTGCAATGGTGAAACATTTCTTACTATCTTTTCTATGCAACTCAAAATTGAATATAGCTATACCGGGTATTGTATATACCCCTCTCAGCTTTATCTCCTCCATGGAAAACAAATCCATTCCATTTGTTCTCTTCATTACTGAAACATTCCATGCAAGACGGCATCCTAGTGAATCACCTCTGCACTATGTCCATTGCAATCACATCCTTCCTAAGTGTGGGAACCTGTTTTGCACACAATACTCAGCTGTGGCCTGACAGATGTTTTATAAAGTACAATAATCACCCTGCACTTATAATCAGTGCCTCAGCTAATGAAGACAAGCATACTGTATGCTTCCTTCCACACCTTATCTATCTGTGCTGCAACTTTCATGGATCCTTGGACTTGTATACCAAGGTCACCTGTTCCTCAACACCCCCATCAGCTCGTGTATATTCAGTGCGAATGTCCTTGTCTTTATTTATTGCTCAAAATGCTTTACCACATCTTGTCTTGTACATAACCTGAAGTTTAAGTAGTCTACATCACCTGCATTATCGTCATCAATATATTTTATCTCTTTCAAAAAAAAATCAGTCAACTTGATCAGACAGGATCTCCTCACATGCTAATTAATTTTAATTTACCCTGCCTTTCCATGTGCACATTAATCCCTGTCTTTTTTTTCCCCAGTAACTTCCATTCTGTTGGTTTTAGACTCATATACCTGTCATTACCTTTCTTATCCCTGCTTGCCTGATGGTTCCACATTTGGCTGACCACCAGTCATCTGGCACATGCCCCGTGGCCAGCAAAGAATTAAAAATCTCTGTTGGGATACATGAATCTCCTCCCTTTTCATCAGGCCCTGAGGATCTATATCTCTCGTTTTCCTTTCCCCTGACTCTAGTCTGAAGGGTCTCAATCCGAAACATCATCCATCCTTCTCTCCAGAGATGCTGCCTGTCCCACTGAGCTACTCCAGCATTTTGTGTCTATCTTCGGTTTAAACTAGCACCTGCAATTCCTTCCTACACTATTCATCCTCTAAGCCTGCTAATATTTAATACAATCTTATTGATGATAGAATTTCACCATCACCTTTCCCAAATTCTCTAACTACAATGTCTTTCTTTCACCTTAATGAATAATCTCCACTTGCCTGGATGACTGAAACTCTAATGACTCCAAAAAGCGTGACACCAACATAATTGATTTTCTGTCCATCGCCCTAACAATCCCTTTCTTGAACCACAAGTGGCTTCACTTTGCACCATTTGCAAAACGCACTACAGTTACTCACTTAGTCTATTCCAACGCCATTTCCCAAACACATGCTCTCAACCAACAAGAAGGATAAGGGCATCAGGGGCATGCAAACATTTTCTGTTTCCCGTCATGTCCTTTCCTGATTGAGAAATATGTTGCTGTTCCCTCACCATTATGTCGTCAAAATCCCAGAACTCCCTAACCAACAACATTGTGGGAATACTTTCACCAGAAGACACTGGTTCAAGAAGGCAACTCACTGCCAACTTCTGGGCAATTAGTGATAGAAAATTATTATTGTTCTTGTTAGTGATGCCCAAATCTCATAAATTAAAATATAATTAAAAATATATTTTAAGTTGAGCACAATTTCACTTGTTACGTAAAACTTGTTATGTACCTTTTTGTGGTCATGACTAGTTTGCACAATATTTCTGCACTAGCTTAATGGTTAATACTGAGTAGAGTAGCTATGAATGAGAACCAGGAAAATGTAAATCAAATAAGTGCAGCAAGAAAACTGTTGGTTTAAAAACACACTAACTACAAAACAGGAGCAAATAATTCTGAAGCATCTGTATGACATTTGGTGTTTGTCAAAGCATTTCGAAGCGCTTTTCATGCAATAGATAATTTCTTGGAATATAAGAACTGTAAACAATAGTTAATTTGAAAGCTCAAACCTTGCCGAGTTAAAAAAAAAACCTGTTGGAAAGCAGGATGAACATTTGTTCATTTCATGTGACAACAGTTTTTCATCTGGTTAGGTGGAAGATCTGAAGAACAAGCTTGCATCTCAGGAGGTTGAATTGAAATTCCGAAATAAAGATACAGAAGCTCTGATAACTAAAATAGGGCATCAGACAGAGAAAGTGAGCCACGAAAAGTCTGTTGCTGATGCAGAAGAGCAAAAGGTATGTGATAAGAACATTTTTTTAAATTGCGATACTGACCTTAAATTCTGATGATTGCATGTGCTTTTTTTCTGCTGCCTATAGACACACCATGCAATTTTAATGTAACAGTACAATAGAATCATCAAGGATTAGATCAGCCTGCTATTTTAAACTTTGTCCAATCTTGGTTTTCATAAATCGAATGGAAATGAAAAGCTGCAGGGTGTATAAAAGGTAACCACCCATTTTTACTAACAACTACAGTTGAACCTTCCAACAATTGGCATTTCTACAAATGTATCCTTATTGAATTAAATATTCAGATATTACATTGAAAAATGGAAGTTGTTCTGCACAGTTCTATATTCACTCACGATCCTCAGGCACGTTCCCGCTATTGAAATTCCACGTATAGTTTGTTTCTGTTTATGAGATCTAGTGCACAGGTTTTTAATCTGAGTGATATAGTTTACTGTCTGTTTCATTAGTTTTAGTCTGATGATAATGGGTATTGTGGAATATAATTATGTTCTCTGCAGCCATTATTGCTTACAGTGAATTAGTGGCAAGGGTGCAAATTAAGTTAATTGCGTACAAAATAACAGACCCTTTACCCCATATCCCAAATTATTCATTTTTCATGATGTGTATGTCACTGCCCAGCCCCAATTGTCCTTGAGAAGGTAATAGTATACCTTCTGGTTGAATTGAGTGAGTTTCTGGGGAAATTAAGACGCATCCATGTTACTGTGGATTTGTAGTTAAATGTAGATCAGACTTCGGAAGAATAGCAGATTTCCTTATCTGAATAAATTATAGTATTGTCATTGAGACTCAGTAGAGATATATTTTGGATTGATGGAAATCATTAAGCAGGACAATTGGTCCAAAACTGCACTGCTGAATTTATAGGTCTAAGGGGTGAGTTCTGGGTGGCTACCATTTTCTTTGTAGTTTAAAAAAATGAGTAAATCTATGCTCCATTCAACTAGACTAAGTGGGACCCATTGGGTCCCAGTCACACAGGAGGCCTGGTCCCCCAATGCAATATTCCACCACTCACCCGTTCCCCAACGCAACTCGTTCCCCCAATGCAATATTCCACCACTCACCCATAGCCCCTAACTGCCCACCTAACCGTCCCCGTCCCCAGCTGCAGGATGTGGCTTACCACTGCCATGGTCTACCCATGCCTATCGCTGTCGTGGCCTACCACTGCCGCTGCCTACCGCTGTCGTGGCCTACCGCTGGCACTCCCCACCGGCTTCAGGCAGGGACCAGTTGGGGGGAGCGTCCTGCAGCGGGGGATAGGGACAGCTTCAAGAGGGGGCTGTCGGGGGCTGTCAGGGGCTGGGGGGGTAGGGGGGTCCTACAGCTGGGGGAGGGTGACGGCTTCAGTCGGGGCTGTCAGGGGAAGAGATTCCTGCAGCCGGGGCAGGGGAACGGCTTCAGGCGGGGGCTGTCAGGTGCTGGTGGGGGTGGGGGGGGGGGGAGTGTCCTGCAACTGGTGGGGGTGGGGGATGGCTTCAGGCGGGGGCTGTCAGGTGCTGGTGGGGTGGGGGGGGAGGGGAGTGTCCTGCAACTGGTGGGGGGTGGACGGCTTCAGGCGGGGGCTGTCAGGTGCTGGTGGGGTGGGGGGGGGGGGAGTGTCCTGCAACTGGTGGGGGGGGGGGGGGAGACGGCTTCAGGCGGGGGCTGTCAGGTGCTGGTGGGGTGGGGTGGGGGGGAGGGGAGTGTCCTGCAACTGGTGGGGGGGGGACGGCTTCAGACGGGGGCTGGTGAGGGGAGGGACTTTCTGGAGGGCTAGTATGGGTATTGTGGTCAGAAGGGACTGTTTTCCAGAGGGCTAGTACAAATATGGGCCAAAGGGACTTTTCTTGGTCTAGTACAGGTGTTGTGGGCCGGAGGGATGTTTCTGAGGGCTAATAGGACATTGTGGGCCAAATGGACTATTATTGGGCTAGTACAGGTGTTGTGGGCCGAATGGACTGCAGCTGGGGACGGCTTCTGGTGGGGACGTCCGGCAGCCAGGGGAGGGGGACGGCTTCAGGCGGGACCTGTCGGGCGCCAGTGGGGTCGCTGCCATGGCCTAGCACTGCCGTGTCGTATCGCTGTTGTGGCCGGCCGCTGTCATGATCTATGCTGTTGTGGCCTACTGGTGCCGCTCCCCACCGGCTTCAGGCCAGTTGGGGCGGGGTGGGGGGAGCATCCTGTAGCCGGGGGAGAGGGGACGGCTTCATGAAGGGCCCGGTAGGGGGGGGGAGCGAGCGTCTTGCAGCCGGGGGAGGGGGAACGGCTTTAGGCGGTGGCCAGAGTGGGGGGTTACATGAGGGTTAGTGCAGGTGTTGTGGGCCGAAGGGACTGGTTTCCGGAGGGCTAGTATGGACATTGTGGGCCGAATAAACTTTTCCTGGGCTCATCCTGCAGCTGGGGACTAGGAAGGGGACTGCTTCAGGTGGGGGTCAAATGGTGCGTTCTGTAGCCGGGACAGGTGGATGGCCTCAGGCAGCGGCCGGTGGGGGGGGGGGGGGGCGGGGAGCGCTGTCATGGCCTGGTGTCGGGGGCCGATGGGTGCCGGAAGGGGCTTTGCCGTCCTCGGCGACTCTTACGATTTTTAAACCTTCATAACTTTTGTAATATTCCACCGATCGGAACAATATTTGGTGCGCTTGGAGCACAGTAGAACGGTGAGTAAGGTAGTGCTATCGGGTACTGTTTTTGCACAAATTATAAACAACGCAAACCGGAAGAGGGAAGATGAAAGTTTTAGTATAGGATGGATGGTGTTTAAAAATGTTTGCAAAGTAATTAAAAAGTCATAACTTATGTATCACATTTACATAAGTATTCAGACCCTTTACTCACTTTGTTGAGGCACCTTTGGCAGTGATTACAGCCTCAAGTCTTCTTGGGTATGACGCTACAAGCTTGGCACACCTGTATTTGGGTAATTTCTCCCATTCTTCTCTGCACATCCTCTCAAGCTCTGTCAGGTTGGATGGGGAGCGTCGATGCACAGCTATTTTCAGGTCCCTCCAGAGATATTCGATCAGGTTCAAGACTGGGCTTTGGCTGGGCCACTCAAGGACATTCACAGACTTGTCACAAAGCCACTCCTGCGTTGTTGTGGCTGTGTGCTTAGGGTCGTTGTTGTGTTGGAATGTAAAGCTCCACCCCAGTCTGAGATCTTTTTCATCAATGATCTCTCTGTACATTGCTCCGTTCATCTTTCCCTCGATCCTGGCTAGTCTCCTTGTTCCTGCTGCTGAAAAACATCCCCACAGCATGATGCTGCCACCACCATGCTTCACCATAGGTATGGTATTGGCCAGGTGATGAGCGCTGCCTGGTTTCCTCCAGATGTGACGCTTGGCATTCAGGCCAAAGAGTTAAATCTTGGTTTCATCAGACCAGAGAATCTTGTTTCTCATGCCTTTTGGCAAGCTCCAAGCGGGCTGTCATGTTCCTTTAACTGAGGCGTGGTTTCTGTCTGGCCATTCTGCCATAAAGGCCTGGTTGGTGGAGTGCTGCAGATATAGTTGTCCTTCTGGAAGGTTCTCCCAGCTTCACAGAGGAACTCTGTCTGAGTGACCACTGGGTTCTTGGTCACCTCACTGATTGCTCGGTTTTGCCAGGAGGCCAGCTCTATGAGTCCTGGTGGTTCCAATGTTCTTCCATTTAAGAATGACGGAGGCCACTGTGCTCTTCGGGCCATGCAGTGCTGCAGATATTGTTTTATACCCTTCCCCAGATCTGTGTCTCGACACAATCCTGTCTCGGAGGTCTATGGACAATCTTCATGGCTTGATTTTTGCTCTGACATGCACTGTCAACTGCAGGATCTTATATGGGCAGGCGTACAATCAATTATGTACAATCAATTTAAATTTACCACTGGTGGATTCCAATCAAGTTGTAGAAACATCACAAGGATAATCAATGGAAACAGGATGAACCTAAGCTCAATTTTAAGTGTCGTAACAAAGTAATCACTTATGTAAATGTGATATTTTAGTTTCTTTGCAAAACTTTCTTAACACGTTATCGTTTCTTCATTCTGGGGTATTCAGAGATGCCAA
The DNA here is from genome assembly GCA_035221665.1 of Okamejei kenojei. Lineage (NCBI taxonomy): Eukaryota > Metazoa > Chordata > Chondrichthyes > Rajiformes > Rajidae > Okamejei > Okamejei kenojei. The sequence goes on from CM069132.1 coordinate 50,180,065, forward strand.
GTGTCCCGGATTCGCCGTATTTTGTCCCGGCGAAATAACCTTTTTACGGTGTTCCGGCAGCCAAATATGCTGTTACGGAACACCGCCGCGCCGGTGTTCCTCCCGTGGTGAACGCCGGCGCCATGTGCCCCCGGTTTGCCAGCCCGGCAGCTAGCAGCCACGCCCGGCCCAGAGCCCGGGCGGCGCCGGCTCCGCGCGATCAGCGGCACTTTCTTGCCGCCAGCCGCCGCTCGCGGCAGCCCCATCACCGGGCCTCCCCCCACCCCCACCCCCACCCAGTGCGCAGGCGCAGACCCACCGGCAACCTTGCCAAGTGCGCATGTGCCGCACCCGCCCGCCGGCAGCCCGCTGATCTGCACCAGTGCGCAGGCGCATAGCCGCCGGCAACAACCCCAAGTGAGTATGTTACGGAGAGAAATGCATTTAACCCCATTTGTTACGGACAAATGGGTTGAATGTTACTGTGAACTAAATTTAGGGTTGGCATCTCTGGGTATTGTGTGTAGATTTATGATTTTAAAAAAAATTAATTTAATTCATTTTAATTCATTTCTTCCAGATAATAAATTGGGTAGGTGGGTGATAGGTAGGTAGGCAATGGTGGAGGTGAAAAAGGTTATTTAAGTTAACCTTCTGATGAAAGGATTTACAAGTAGGAACTTGAAAAGCAGTGATGATTTTATGGTGTTAGATCATTTGTCTTTGAAGTGCTTTTATCACTGACAGGATGGACGCAGAATGAACTGCAGAAAATTGAGGGATTATCAGAATGATCTTCATATGGGTTCCTTTGTAGTTATGCAGAAATGTTTTATGTCATTCAGTAGTTGAGCTGTGTTTGTTGGCAAAAGAGGATTTAAGTGGCAAGACATATTTGAAACTGACTACTGGTAAGTTTGAATCAAAAACAGACAGACAGAAATGTAATGGAGAAAAATGTGTCCGCAAAGATAAGATGTTAGGTACTGTCTAGGTTTATTCCCACAAGGGGGCGAAGGAGGTTAAGACCAAATTGGCCTGTATAATGATGGAGTTAGACAACAGAATGAAGCAGAAGAAATGAGCAAATGACTGGTATTAGCTTACTAATTCATAGCAGAATCAAACAGTTTAAATTTTGCAAAGAAATAAGAGAAAATAAGAAGTGAAGAGGCAATCAACAATCTACAGTATGCTACTAACATAAAGAGGGAATCAGGGGAATACTATTGACTAGCTAACAGTATATTGATTTTCAAAGGAACAATGACACCAAAGTGAACAAGTAGAGAATGGTTTGGTTGACGTACTAAATAAATGTCTTGCACTGGTATTTATAATGGCACTGCACCTACAACTCTTGCCCGCCTCGCATCTCGGGTGTGGACCAACCCAAAGCTGACAATGAAGACAAAGGTATCCTGGGCATATCCTGGCAAGACAGAGTGTCCAACGCCGAGAATCCTGTCTCGTGCTGGCCTTCCCAGTATGTACACTCTACCCAGGCAGCGCAGTCTGCGGTGGCTGGGCCATGGAGGATGGCCATATTCCAAAAGACATCCTCTATGGAGAGCTGACATCTGTGAGGAGAACCATCGGCCGCCCCCAACAACGTTACAAGGATGTCTGCAAGAGAGATATGAAGGCGCTCGACATCGATGTGGATTCCTGGGAGAGCCTTGCAGCTGACCGCACGAGGTGGAGAAGTATCCTGAACCAACATCTCACGGGGGAAGAGAAACGGGGGAAGAGAAACTGTTGAACGCAGCGGCAGACAAGCGGGCACTCAGAAAGGACTTCAACAACCAGAGACCACTCACAAATGTGACCTTTGTGACAGAGACTGTCACTCCCGCATTGGTCTCTTCAGCCACAAGTGACGCTGCTCCAGTCGAGGCCTGGAGCAAGCTGCCAACAACTAGGATGCATCACCCATGGTCAGTCATGACTGAGGGGGGCCTACGAACGAACTGCATCTGGACAAAATTATGGCAAGTGGAAAGCAAGTGAAAAATAGATGGGGTGCATCCTGGGTACTCCCGACTACTTTTCAAGGAATAGGAAGACTCATGAGCTTAGTAACTGTTTGTAGGTATGTTACAAAACTTACCTTCAGCGGCGCTGCAGTTCTGTCGCTGGCCGTGTGTGCGACTTTGGCGCCTTGGGGGGGGGGGGGGGGCGGGGTTTAAATGGGGTTTTCCCTTGGCTTCCTGAATTATATTTTTTCGGGGTGCGAACTTTTGCTGGAGATTCGTTCCTACTGCCGGTATGTGAAAAAAATGTTTTAAATCGCCCGACAATTTCAGCACTGGAGTAAAATAAAAATTAACTTCTAATGCCGTGACCGCCGACCACGGGGACGGATTTTACGTAGGGGACAGGTAAAGGAAATCCGTTTATTTTTTCATATAAAGTGCTTGTTTAGATTACCTTCATCCAAATTTCATGTTGCGAAACGGTGATTTATTCCCCATACGAACCGGCAGTATTTTTCCTGCCGATATGGGGTTTAAATTCACCGCAACCGCAATGTTCCTAACCATCGCGTTCCATAAAATCCCACTCGCAAGCTGATTTAAATGGCCATCAATTTACGAGCATATAACGATAGACCCACTGGAAGAAGCAATGAATGTTAAGGCGGACTCACAAAAATTAATATCTTATCTATATAACAGTATTCTTAATAGAGAATTGCCTTCAACAGAGGCAATTGGAGAAGACTGGGAAAAAGATTTAATGATAAAAATTTCTAAAGAAACATGGAAGAGGTATTTGATATATATACATAAATGTTCGATTAACTCTAGACATAATTTAATTCAATTTAAAATATTACACAGACTATATTATTCAAAAGTTAGGTTGAATACATTTTATTCAAATATCTCACCAATTTGTGATAAATGTCTTTCTCAAAATGCCAATCTTACACACTCTTGTTTCTTGCATAAAACTTCAAAGTTTTTGGTGTGATATATTTGATATATTCACTAGTTTATTTAAGAAAAAAATGGAACCTAGCATGGAAATGATTATCTTTGGAGATGTAAATAAATTAAATATATCCCAAATCTCATTTTATTAATTATGGTTTAATAATAGCGAAAAAACTTAAATTTTGGAAAAAGGCTACTATACCAACACTCAAAATGTGGATTGGTAACATGTTGGAAACGGCACATTTGGAAGAAATGAGACTCCTCCTAATAGAAAAAAAAGACCAATTCTTAATGAGTTGGTCTCCATTTATGGACCTTGTGGAATCATAATATCATCATAAAATTAAAAATTCTGGGTATGACTGAAAATTGATTAAGAATATTAAAAAAAACCATCGACTGGTTGAGTGGGAGAATCTCCTTTCTGCTTTACTTTCTCACATTTCTTTCTTCACTCTACACTCACTAGTCTATTCTTCACTCTTCACTACTTCTTTCTTTCTCATTTCTTTCTTAAAAAAATGTTTTTTTTTAAAAAAAAGGAAGTTGTACAAATAATGTTTTAATAATTCTGGGAACCTGTAAAAAGGTACCATTAAAATGTAATGTACTTCTAATAAATTTTATAAATAAATAACTAAATAAATAAAAATTTACGGGCATTAAACATTGAACATTAAACATTGAATTGCTTCAATTTGGCCTCAATTCATGACAATGAGATTTAGAAATCATGTTATATTGTGAATTCTTGTGTGAATGTTATTAGGACACTTAAGCTTTTTAAAAAATGTTAATATTTTCTTAAGAAATGGATAGATGTTTAGATCTAGTAATTGAATTTTGTAATTAGCTACAATTGGGTAACTAACTAATTATATGCTTTAATTTCAGGTCATCCAAGTAAGATTGTTTCATATTTATTTCAGTATGCTTCAATCTATAATAACTGAAATTTCTTTCGGTTCTCTTAATTTTTAAGAAAGTTATGGGCTTTTGACTGTCCTCGATCACAACTTTTGTGTTAAGTCAATGGAAAAACAATAGGGAACAAGATGCTAATTTCCGAGTATGAAAATGGACATAACCTTTTTAATACTGAAGATATGAAAGTGAATTAGATGTCAAATTAAACTTCTTTTTATGCATTATCTGATGGGATAAATTGCAGACTTGATTTTTAAAATCTCAAAATTTTGTAACGTTGCTACTGTTTGTGGTCATCAGTAAGTTTTACATCAATAATGGGTAAACTTTCATAATTACTATTCTGAGAGAACATGTTAACTTTGGTTAGCACAGACTAATTAAAACAAAGTTAACATGAATATATTGAAGGACTTCTTGTTTGACTAATTTAGTTGAGTCCGGAGAAGATGAAAAAAAAAATTAGGGGATAATGAGAGAGAGCAGGAGGGTAATGCAAATTAGAATGTGCTTCAAACAATAATCAGTGAATCTGCAGTTGGATAACTTTAACTGTGCCTGTAGCTATCTGGCTGCTGACACAACTCAGTTACTGATTAGAGAAACTTGAAGCATTGTAGAGCTTCACGTTGTCACTGCAACTCCTGTTCCCCATTCCCATGTTGACCTGAGATAGACATAGAATGCTGGAATAACTCAGCGGGTCAAGCAGCATCTGTGGAGAAAAAGGATGGGTGAAGTTTTGGGTTGGGACCTTTCTTTATTTCCTATATGGACCTGTCTGTCTTCTGTTTTCTTCACTGCCATGCTGAAGCCACAGGCTACCTGAAGAACAACACCTCATAGTCCGCTTTAGTAACCCACAACCCAATGGTATCAATACTGAATTTTCCAATTTTAGGTAATCCACCTCTCTTGTGTTTCTTTCCCACTCCCACCAGTCCACCCAGGATCTCTATCCCAGCTGATGAAGAGTCTGAACACAAAACATCCATGTCCTCCAGAGATGTCTGACCCACTGAATTACTCCAGCACTTTGAAGGGTCTCAATCCTGAATGTCACCTATTCCTTTTCTCCAGAGATGCTCCCTGACTCGCTGAGTTACTCCAGAATGTTGTATCTATCTTTGGTGTAAAGCGGCGTTGCAGTTCTTTGTGTTTACGTTTCTCTTCTTTTACTCATCTTCCTCATTTATGTTTGCCTATCACCCACACCCTTATCCACCTGGGTTTCTTCTCCACTGGCATCTGTATAAATATATACACACATGAATAAATAAAACAGATAAAGTGCAAATAAATAGATAATGGGCTATTAATGTTCAGAGTTTTGTTTGAGTTGAGTTTAATAGCCTGATGGCTGTGGGGAAGGAGCTATTTCTGAACCTGGATGTTGCAGTCTTCAGGCTCTTGTATCCTCTACCAGAAGGTAGTGGGGAGATGAATGTGTGGCCAGGATGGTGTGGGTCCTTGATGATGCTGCCAGCCTTTTTGAGGCAGCGACCACGCTCCACAATCCATTGGCTGAACCTGGTATGAATGAAAATGGTGTAAAGTGCAGCCCCATATTTAATAACTTATACACTTAAATGCAATCTTTTTCGTCTCCTGCCAATCTCTGTCATTTACTTGAAGAAAGGACAATAGCAGAAGCACTAAATATAACCAGATGTCTTTTTGCAGGTAGCAGCAATACAAATCGAAGTAGCTTTGAAACAAAAAGAATGTGAAGACAACCTTGTCAAAGCTGAACCTGCCTTGGTGGCAGCTCTTGCTGCTCTAAATACCTTAAACAAGGTAAGGTCATGCCTCGGAATGGAATGCTAGGCGTTCACTCTGAGAACATAATCAACTGTCACAGATGCTGAATCCACACTTTTAACCTGTATCATTATTGCAATGTTTGGGTTTGCAGTTCCTGGGCTAACATTTTGGTACCAGATTCAGATTAGATTATTGCCATATACAACAGGGTGCAATGAAACTCCTTGTCCACATGAACCTCATGGAGTAAAAAGTATGCATACAGTAATAATAGCTACAATAATAAATGCAACAATATGTGCAAAACAGCTGAATGGTACAAAATTGTAATGAATAATCCGAGTAGTGTGAAAAAATATTAAAGTACAATAACGGAATAAGTGAATGAGGTAGAGTTAAGAGTAAGAGTATGTGTCTGTACCTCTGTGAACAGGGTATGGAGAAAGGTGATTGATTCAGGAGTAGGACATCCAAACTTACAAGACCCTGAAAGTAGAAGAGAGAAAAGGTAATTGCCAGGGTGGCAGGTATTCTTTACGATACTTCCACTGTGGAAGGAAGGAAGTGCCAAGCCTGTGATGGACTGGGCCGTGTTCAGCACTTGCTTCGTGTTCAGGCAGTCAAGCAGAGCAGTTGCCATACCAGGTTGTGATGCATCCCATCAGAATACATTAAAGGTACATTTGGAAAATGTTGTTTGTGGTTACCTTAAAAAGTGCAAGAACAGCAATGTCTCAGCAGAACCATATCAACTATATATAGTTGCTGTTGCTCCATCATTGCTGGTTCAAAGTCCTAGAATTTCCTTTCTGCCACTGGCAAAGTAGCTAATCCCAAGAACCACAGCATGTTACTAAAATAACCCAACACTTTTTTAATAATAATCTAATAAAAAGGAACTGCAGATGCTTGTTTATACCAAAGATAAAATGCTGAAGTAACTCAGCAGGTCAGGCAGTATCTCTGGAGAAAATGGATAGGTGATTGAAGAAAGTTCCTGAACTGATCTATTTTCTCCAGATATGCTGCCTGACCCATTGAGTTACTCCAGGTTTTTGTGTCTATCCAACACCATTTTATTCTGGCCTGGTAGGTGTGAGCTTTATATGAGGCTGCACGAGAAATGTTTTAAAAAATGAATGTATGGAATGAACTTATGAAAAAGGTAGGTGTTCAAATGTGGTTTATTATACTATGATAATAATTTTGTGTGGGCTTGCATTTGTTAAAGAATATAAATTGCTGATGCTGTTTCTATTCCAGATGAATCTCACAGAATTGAAAACCTTCCCCAATCCACCTGTGGCAGTAACAAATGTCACTGCAGCAGTTATGGTGTTGTTGGCCCCCAAAGGCAAAATACCTAAGGACAGAAGTTGGAAGGCATCTAAGGTCTTCATGGGAAAGGTGAAACCAGCTACTTAATTGTCAAAATTTGAATCAAAAAGATTTAACACGATAGCTAATCTACTTAATAGAGGAAGAGAATAAAGCGAGATGCAAAGAGAAAAATAAAGATATCAACTTCCTATATTTAATTAATATCAAAAACAGTAATGGAGAAAATAATCAGTATGATGATGACCATCAGGTCCTGGAGATTTTCTGAATAAGTTGACAAAAATGTGGCTATTACTGATATCCTTGGACATGATTTTCCAGTACATTCATGATTCAGAAATTATTCCCTTGAATTGGAAAATTGACACTATTTCATAATTGAACAAAAATTGATTGAATAAAACATAGAAAGCTTATTCATTCCACGTCAATTTTAGCAAAATAAGTTTTAAAATTTATTTTTTTTCATGAGTAACTAAAATCTTGGACTAAAAATGAATTGGCCAAAATGAGCAAAAATGTATTTATACTGGCTTTTTCGAGGAGATCGGTAATCTGACAGGAAAGGATATGTTATATGGAAGTTCAAAAGATATTTGATAAGGTTCCATAAGAGAGACTGTTGTGTAACAATGGAAGCCAAATTAGAGGCAGCATTTTGACCTGGAAGAAGTAGGAGATGGCAAATAAAATATAATATGTTCCTTTACTTGAAATAAGTGCTGGCAAAGTTCTACAGAGATCTGTACTGATGATTTTCGTTGTCCATAGATTAAACGAGAGATGATATTAGCCCAGAAATTGGATTTTACCTATTTAGGTCTGCTAAATGTGTGCTGAGGAAAGTTGGCCAAATCACCAGAAAATTGTTGAAATTTGGACGGCCTAGTTTTAAGAATGTCACATTGTGTGTATTTAATGAGTTATTTCATATACTGACTGCTCTTTGTGCAACAAGCAGTAGCAATGACATTCATCTCCAACTGCCATGGAGGTGAGTAAGGGGATATGGAGGAAATCATGTAAAACGTGGGTGGGTAAAATGGGACAAATGTAAATATGGTGGGGAGGAGTAAATGGCACTCACCGCTCCCCCACCCTGGGCAGGGTGTGGGATGATCACATCCTTTAGCATATGAAGTCCTGAACCCAAGCAATTAGCAAAACCATTCTGGACCACAGATTGAAATACTTATCAATTTATAAAACCATTGATCTTTACTGAGGCTGACAGAAATGGCATTTTACAGAAGTAAAAACTGTAAAGGATGATTTTCAACAAATAATAGGGAAACACTTCAAATGGGATGGGCTGAGAACAGTTCTGGCAAGTCAAGACTGAGCTTCATCAACCACAACACAATTGGAATCCTCCACGTTCTAACTTCATGGTCCAGCATACTTCTCATGCCACTATTATTATCAAGCCAGGGAATCCGCTCTGATTTAACGAGGAGTAAAGAAGGGCTTGCCCAGAGCAGCTCCTGGCTTTTTTTAAGGCTGAGGTGCGGGGCTGGTAAAATTATGATAGTGGGATATGTGTGTACAAAACAGCAGAACCAGCAAGCAACTGATACAGCTAAAGCAATCTGATACAGCTAAAGCAATCTGGGATCAGATTGACGTTCCGCACTCCCACATACAGTGATGAATAGTGATGGCCAATTAAACAGCTAACCAAGAGGAGGCTCCATCAACATTCCAACCTTCATTGGCGGCAGGCCCAGAATGTAAATGATAAAGACAAAGCTGAAATATTTGCCATGGATGCCAAATAGCTGATCCATCTCAGCGTCTCCCTGAGATTCTCGCTATCACAGAAGCCCGTCTCCAGCTAATTCCATTCACTACACAAGATATCAAGAGATGGTTGAGATCCTTGGACATGGCAAAGGCTCTGGAGTGTTCTGAAGTGCTAGGCGTCTAGCCAGACCGTTGCAATTGCATCACTGGCATCTTCCTGATAATATCGAAAATTGCCCAGGTATGTCCAATTCTCAAAATTGGGCTATTAAAATGGACTGTGAGGGCTTTTATGGGTTCATAGAAAGGAAAAGAGTAATGAGGCAATATGTGTCCCCTGGAGACGAGATAATTTAAAATGGAAATATGGAAATGGAAGATGAACTATAAAATTACTTTGTGCCTGCCTTTGTAGAGGAAGGTACATAAAACCTGCGGGATATTTTAAGAATCTAGCATCTACCTTTTGTTCACCGTAGTTATGACAGCTGAGGGTTTTGCTACTTCCCTTAGGTTGATGACCTCCTCCAAACTCTGATAAATTATGACAAAGAACATATTCCTGAAAAGTCATTGAAAATCGTTAAAGAACAATATCTGCAGGATCCAAATTTCAATCCAGATCTGGTTCGCATGAAATCATTTGCTGCATCTGGTCTCTGCGCATGGGTCATTAATATCATCAAATTCTATGAGGTGAGAAATATTTAACAGGAGAATTGAAATTTTATTTTTGGTAAAGAAAAAAATCACAGAAAATCACAGTAAATGGTAAAACATTTTATAATAATTTTGCAACTATGCTAGTATCTTTTTGTGCAGGACTTAAATCTCTACCTTACCACCCACCCCCATTTGTTTTTGGACAGCATGCAGCTGCAGAAGGAGCTATAATATATAGTCATTTTACTATAGTGAACAAATAATGCACTTTTAAAAGGTGAATTTATATAAATGTGCACATTTATCTGATTACAGGAATTTTATCCTAAGACTGGAAACCTTTAAAAGTCATTCCATTATTTAAGGGAGGAAAATAGCTTTTTAACAGACTAATTTTATTAATACACGTTCTGAGTAAAATAATAACTTCAGACACAAACTAAGCATGCAGCTAGGTGTCAATTGATCAAAGAGCATAGATATTTGAAGTGTAAATCTCACCTGACTAGTGGAATTTATTTTTAGGAGATTATTACAAGTAAAGCGATCATGCTTTTGGCTGTAAAGCACTTGGAAGCTTCATCGGCTGCAAAGCACATAGACACATATTGAGGTATCAAAAGGTTCCAATTAATGCATATTTCCCTTTTATTGTACTATCCTCCCACCTTACAAAAGTTGTATCATAAATTGAATGTTTTGTAGAGTGATACAAGGACAATTGTACAATGCCAAGTACATGCCCTAATAGCATCAGCTAGTAAGAAAATTATATTGCATAATTTGGTTGATGTGTTTTTTTCTATAACTTAAATGCATATAAGTGAGACTGGGATAACCGTTTAAAAGATATATCCTTTACATTGGTGAGATCAAGCATAAATTAGGTGACCTTTTTGCCAATCACTTGCGCTTGGTTCACCAAGGCCTGCTCAATCTTCTGATTGCTAATCATCTTAACTCCACTTCCCATTGCCATACTAACCTTTCTGCCCTGGACCCCTTCCATTGCCAGAGTGAGGCCACCGCAAACATGGAGGTACAGCACCTCAAATTCCACTTGATTTGTTTTCAACCTAACGGTATGAACTTTGAATTTTCCAATTTTAGGAACTAGCTTACAAATAACCCTCCCACCCTCCCCCCTTCTTCCATCCTTATTTTTCCTCCCCACCCTTACCTGTGCCCCACCTGGATGCCCCCATTCCTCCCCTTCCTCCATCCCTTCCCACCTTTATTCCTTCCGCTGGCTTAACAATTCACACTTTTATTGTTATCTCACACTTTGTTTTGTCTTTTCATCTCTGGCCATTGTCCAACCATCTGTTTATCAAAAACACCCCCCTCTTGCATCCAGCTATCACTTGCAAGGGTTTGTCATGTCTCCACTTTTCTTCCAGCCTGGATATGGTGCTCTAATTCCATTATTTAAAAGAATATTTACTTAAATTATTTGCATCATTGAACAATCCGACAGTTTAAAGATTTTCTGGCCTATCACCAGAAAACGAACTTGAAAACTGCCAGATAGTTTAATGAAGAAGGTCTGAAGAAGGATTTAACCCGAAACTTCACCCATTTCTTCTCCTCAGAGATGATGCTTGTCCCACTGTTACTCCAGCATCTTGTGTCTATCTTCGATTTAAACCAGCATCTGCAGTTCTTTCCTACACAGATAGTTTAATGATGCAGTTTTTTTGTAATTGATAAGAACCTGTGAACCAAGCACATTACTTCTGTACTCTTGTATGTAATGTACTTGTAAAAGCTGAAAAAAGGTTGAGAAAGCCAAAAAAATGTTTTTATAGTTCATGAAAGGCTATCACTAGCTTTCACTAACAGAAGAACAATAACTGTCCAAAGAAGTGGAAGTTGTTGGGAAGTTGCGTATGTTTTGAGAACGTTTTCTCATAGCAAGTTGCTGATTGAACTTTTTGTCACTGTTAGGTGTACTGTGATGTGGAGCCAAAGCGCCAGGCGCTAACCCAAGTCAATTCTGAGTTGGCAACAGCCACTGAAAAGCTGGAAATCATCAGAAAGAAACTTTCAGTAAGTACATCAGAGTAAAACAATGTACGGTATGAGTAAATCTGGAATAAAGTACGGATTTAGTAAATCAGGTCTACTTCAGCACCATTACTTTTTTCAGGAATCTAATATTTAGGAAGAAAACAACCAAACATATGCAGAGATAAAATGGTAGAAATTCTTCCTTGGTTACATGTAATAGACATGCAATGTAGCAGTCTGTGCAAGGTACTTTGTTTCTGAGTGTTTTGCTTGTATTCATTATTGGTTTATTATTGTCACGTGTACTGAGATACAATGAAAAACTTTGTTTTGCTTACTATTCAGAAAAATCGCACATTGGGTAGTGCAAAAGAGAAAATAAATAGAGTTCCGAATATGGTGTTACAGAGAAAATACAGATAAACAAAAGTGCAAGGGCTGCATAAAAGTAGATTGGAAGATCAGGTAATCATTCAGAGTAGGCCCAACATTTTCTGTTTATTATTTTGATTAGATTAGAAACCATGGCTGTAAACATTTCACAACAATTGCTCCCAGAAATCAATTGTAAGACTGAAAAATATATCTTGATATTTTCTTATGATGACATGGTACCTTACTTCGCATGTGTGTTCCCAGGAATGAGCGAACCAATGGAATTATTTCTAAAAAATGTAATTTCTCCACTGTTTAGTTCAGTCATGAGTCAGGGATTTCCGTTGATCATTTCAAAGAGGCCTTAAGGACATAAGCAAATCCTCTGTTAATTCTTTGGTATCTGTCCTGAAATTGCTTGGAAGAGAGTGTTTGTTTCACGTCTGGCATTTGGCAGGTGAACAATGTCTTCCGCCATTTGTAGTTGACCGAGTATAAATAAGCCTTTGTTGCAAGGTGGATCCATCGACTTTGTGTGTTCACAAAGATCTTGATCTCTAGACATTTTACTTCAGATGGCAAAAGACTGTGATAACATGGAGCAAGTGATGGAAAATTTCCTCGTTGAAGACTGTCTTTGTTGAGAAGTGACTCCTGACAGGAAGTGGTCCATGGTCTTGGGGTCTCATTATGCACTTTTATTATCAGGAGATGGTGCTGTGCAGTGGGGGCAGATTGGTAAAATCTGTTTTATGGATACTAAAACCCACCATCCTCGTGCTACAGTGAACACGTTGACAATGCTTTGCTCCATATTCAGCCATTGAGCAGAATACACGAGAGCAGCTGCTTTTATGCATGTTCGGAGGATAAGCTGCAAGTCGTTAACAGGAGAGGTATTGTACCGTGTGGAAGTGTCCTGCAGACAATCTTTTGATTAACGTTAATAATGAACAGATGTTGGCAAGAGAAGTTTATTTGTATTTTCAGGATAATGTTAAAGGACAATGATCTATACTTTACAGATGGTAATACTGATACAACAGTGAAAATGTTGATTATCTAAGGAATGCATATAGGTATAATTATGATGCATCATCGCAGTGTGTAATCTCCACAGATAATCACAGCTCTTCAGTTTTACCGTCAAGGTCTTGGTGACTAAATTAGGTCAGGTATAGCTGAGTCATAGATGTTTTTGTCTTTATGTAAGAAGCATATGAATAACAGAAATTTTGTCTTTATACATTTGAACTAATTTTTCTTTTTTTGCCATGGGAGCAATCATCCATGAAGCATGATCTGCATCCACTATTTCCATGTTTTGTGAGCTCAAAGGTCTTTTGCACACTGAGGATGGGAACTGGGGCTCCTGATCATATATTGTAGTCAAAACAATGTGACAATTAAATTAATGTAGTGTGACCAGCAGCATCAGTTGAAACAGATAAAGTGTTTATAATTGCTTGCATTTTGTTATTGATTCTTATTTAACTAAATCTTAGTGAAAGCAAACCAGCTACTTAAATGTGGTTATTTCTGGGCCCTACCATCACCAATCACCACCACTCTCACAATCACCTCCAAGCCCTTCTGCATGATTTCTTCTGGTATTTCTGGTGCTTTCAATAGTTGTTTCAAATTTCAAAATGTTTAGAGGGATTGCTGTATCAACTTCTGAGCAAACCATTCCTATTCCACTTATAAATGGGTGAATTGATGTGATATCCTCAAGAGAGCTTGTAGCCCAGAGGGCAGAATGCTGCTTCAAGAAGGGGATAGAGGGGATGAAGCGGATTAAAACATGCATTTAGAAAAGTAATTTCCAAAATCACTAGCGCTATGACTATTATTTCACATTGCAATTATAAAGGACACTGGTGAATTGAACAGTATTACACATTTTAACCATGTTACTTGTGAAATAACATCAGTATAAGCATGCCTCCATTTAACGAAGAATTACTACGTTACAATTGGATGCTCCATTGATGTCCTGGATCAACAACTACCTAACTTGGACGACCACAATATGTCAGGCTACAGAACAATGTCTCGGACATGGTAGATGGCAACACAGGGGCCCACAGGGGATGGGTCCTCTCTCCCTTTCTGTTCACCATCTATACCTCGGACTTCAGATATAACTCGGACTCCTGCCAGCTGCAGAAGTTTTCAGATGACTCTGCAATTGTGGGCTGCATCATTGAGGGTTGGGAAGCTGAATACAGAGGTGCAGTCAATGACTTTGTTGAGTGATGTGGCTGAATCACCTGCAGCGCAACACCAACAATATTAAGGAGTTAATGGTGGACATTAGGAGGAGAGGAATACCCCTGTCCCCTCCATCAATGGTGTAGATGTGCAGTTTACCAGGTAGTACAAATACCTTGGAGTGTACCTGGAACGCTGAGGCCCTGTACAAGATGGGACAGGGTCGGCTGTACTTTTTGAGAAGGCTCCGCTCCTTCAACGTCTGCAGTAAGATGCTGCAGATGTTCTACCAATCGGTCGTAGCCAGTGCCATCGTCTTCACTAATGGGGCAGCAGGGCAAAGGTCATGGACGCTAATAGAATTAACAAACTCATTGGGAAAGCTGGCTCCATCCTGGGGCAGAGTTGGATTCATGGGAGGTGGTCATGGAGGGGAGGATGCTTCTCAAACTGCAGAGGAACAAAGGAGGATGACTGAACTTTATCTCATCCCAGTGAGGAATGTGGATTCCACTGTGGTGGATGTTTAAGTTACATTTTATTTTATGTGGCAGTGTGTGTTGTTGCTTTTCACTTAGTATGGCTGTATGGTAACTCAAATTTCACTGAACCTTAGTTGGTTAAGTGGCAATAAACTCAAACTTGAACTTGAACAATACAGCTCACCCCCTCCATGACACACTGGTCAACCTTAGGAGTACCTTCAGCAACAGACTGGTTCAACCATGATGCAGGTCAGAATGCCACAGGAGATCCTTCTTCCCCGTGGCTATTAAACTGTACGTCTCCTGTCATGGGGTAGACTGAGACTGAGGCTGACTCAACACCCCCCCCCCCCCCCCCCCCCCCCCCCCAAATCCTTTCCACTCGTCATTTTAATTTCATGTTTCATGTATTTTGTGTTTTTATGACTGTATCGTATTTCGCCTGCATGTAAACTGTCAGGAAAACATGATCTAATGTTGTGTCAGATCACAACTGTGCTGTATGAGAGATAAAACACCAACTGCATTTGGTTTTAATTTTTTTGGGTTGAGTGAAATTCATTGATTTAGTGTAATTCATGAAATTAGAGCATATAATTTAACTGCACTCAATAAAAAAACTATCACTCCAAAGGAAGGATATGAATGTTTCTCACATTCTTATTTCTTTGATCTTTATTATTTATTCCTATTTAAATTTTCCCTCTGTTCTAATGAAATGTAAAGGAAGACTAAATCAAGTTGTCTAACGTCTCAAACTCTAAATGGCCCAGAATACAATATTTGCTTCAACAGCAATTAAACATAATCTTTTTGTCAACAACAATGTACGCCACAATGGTGCAGCTGGTGGAGCTGCCTTCTCACAGCGCCAGTGAGCCAAGTTCGATCCTGACCTCGGGTGCTGTCAGTGCGAAGTTTGCACGTTCTTCCTGTAACCATGTGGGTTTCCTCTGGTGCTCCAGTCTCTTCCCACATCCACCCACATCCCAGAGATGCATGGGTTTGTAGGTTAATAATTGGCCTCTGCAAATTGCCCCGAGAGTGTTGGAGTGTAATAGATGAGAAAGTGAGATCATATAGAATTAGTAATTGATGATTGACATGGACTCGAAGGGCCTGTTTCCATGTGTATCTCTGAACTAAACTTGATTTTCTTTTTGTCTGTGTACAGGATCTCGATGTTAATATATGCCGACTCAAGTCAAGTTTTGAAAGAGCTACAACAGAAAAGATACGATGTCAAGGTGAAGTAAATCGGACCAACAGGACAATTGAACTAGCAAATAGACTTGTCAAAGGACTTGAGGTAAGATAGTATCTTCAGCAATCAGAAATCAGAGAGAAGTTCAGAAATTTGCTCTAAGGTTGATGTATTCCATAAGTCCTCTTTGCAGAAATAAATTCAATTGTCTGATTAGTGTTTATCCAATTTATATTATCATCATCAAAGGCAGTTATTACCAATGATCACGATCTGTGGTCATTACCCAGTGATTCATGAGATGACCAACACTGCCAGGCAGTATACCTGGGCTATTTCATATTTTCCTGATGAGTTGAAAATTAATTGTTTTAAAAAGAATGTGGAATTAGGCTGAGTGCAAGGCAAATACACACTGACCAGGGCAGCATGGATGCTAATAGTTTTAACACCAGACTCATTAGCAATGCTGATAGAGAAGGAACTGCAGATGCTGGAAAATCGAGGGTACATGAAAGGCTGGAGAAACTCAGCGGGTGCAGCAGCATCTAAGGAGGGAAGGAGATAGGCAACATTTCGGGCCGAAACCCTTCTTCAGACTGATGGGAGGTTGGGGGGGGCGGGGAGAAGAAAGGAAAAAGGAGGAGGAGTCCGAGGGCTGAGGGAGTGGTGGGAAGGGGAGGAGACAGAAAGGGGTAACAGAATTGAGAAAATTCAATGTTCAAGCCAAGAGGATGCAGGCTCCCCAAGCGGAATATGAGGTGCTGTTCCTCCAATTTGCGGTGTTGCTCACTCTGGCCGTGGAGGAGGCCCAGGACAGAGAGGTTGGATACGGAATGGGAGGGGGAGTTGAAGTGCTGAGCCACCGGGAGGTCGGGTTGGTTATTGCGGACCGAGCGGAGGTGTTCGGCGAAACGATCGGCAAGCCTCTGCTTGGTCTCACCGATATAGATCAGCTGGCATCTAGAGCAGAGGATGCAGTAGATGAGGTTGGAGGTGGTGCAGGTGAACCTCTGTCGGACCTGGAAGGACTACTTGGGTCCCTGAAAGGAGTGGAGGGGGGAGGTAAAAGGACAAGTGTAGCATCTATCGCGGTTGCAAGGGAAAGTGCCCGGGGAAGGGGTGGAGCGGGGGGGAAGGGAAGAATTGACAAGGGAGTTGCGGAGGGAGCGGTCTTTGCGGAAGGCAGCCGGGGGGGAGATGGGACGATGTGGCGAGTGGTGGGGTCACTTTGGAGGTGGCGAAACTGGCGGAGGACTATGTCTTGTATGTGCCGGCTGGTGGGGTGAAAGGTGAGGACCAGGGGGACTCTGCCCTTGTTGCGAGTGGGGGAATGGGGAGAGAGGGCAGTGTTCCGGGGTATGGAGGAAACCCTGGTGCGAGGCTCATCTATAGCGGGGGAGGGGAATTCCCATTCTCTGAAGAATGAGGACATTTGTGATGACCTGGTGTGGAACACCTCATCCTGGGAGCAGATGCGGCGTGGACGGAGGAATTGGGAATAGGGGATGGAGTCCTTACAGGAAACAGGGTGGGAGGAAGAGTAGTCCAGGTAGTTGTGGGTGTCAGTAGGTTTGTAGTGGATGTCGGTCAGGAGTGTATCCCCTGCAATGGAGATGGTGAGATCAAGGAATGGTAGGGAAGTGTCGGAAATGGTCCATGTGTATTTGAGTGCCAGATGGAAGTTGGTGGTGAAATGGATGAAGTCAGTCAGTTGTGTGTGGGTGCAGGAGGTGACACCAAAGCAGTCGTCGATGTAACGGAGGTAGAGATCGGGGATGGGGCCCTGGCACGCCGAGAACAAAGATTATTCGACCTACCCGACAAAGCAATGCTGCTGGTCAGCTCTGTTTCTTAAATATGCAGGAAATTACACTGGAGATGGCCAACAGACAAGAGCCAAATTACATGTAGCAGGAAACTGTGGGCAGCACGGTACTTAGTAGAGGCATAGTAGAAGCCAACTATCAATTAGATATATCTTGCGAGTTGTGGGGTTAGGAGGGAACTTGGGACACTTGGCCAAAAACCTTCCTTACAGGACCCATAAAAGCACACATATGCTTCCTATTTTATGAGAGAGTAATATAAAACAAGCTTTTCCTCTTTCATTACCTGTATCTGAATAAAAATCTCAACTAGTGTGCCACTTGAGGTACAGCTGAAATTGCAGTTTGGTGCTTAATGATATCCAGAATTCTTAATCAGCATTGTTTAATAACATGCCCTGATGAATTTGATGAAGTGACCTCTTTACCTGCTTTCTAGAATAAGGTGAAGTTAGAGATATTGGTTATCTTTTGTAAAGTTTCCTGCTTTGACTCAATGTCTATGTTTTGTCCATTGAAGCACCTTGGTATGTTTTGTTTCAACACATGCATTTAGAGAAATGCATTTTTTGTGTTATTTATCCACATCATTAGATGTGGCAAGGTGTCATATGAAATCAATAACTCCTAACGTTATTTTATTAGAATAGCAAAAATAATTCTTCCCATAATGTGTAATTATGCATTACTATTTATGTGGGGCTTAAATGTCTGTGCCCTGAAAAAAAAAAACCTTGTGTTATGCTTGATGACAAAACTTCAAATTAATTTTGCAGCCTTTGCCCTCTTTATAGCAGTTAATTATGCTCAAGTCAAAACTAATCTGTGCATGCTTGGTATTGCATATGCACTTTCAGATGTGACAAAAATACCACGCTGAGTATGGGTATCCAATAGAATTATTTTTTAATCAGAATTATTAATTATACATGCAATAATTTTGCCGTACATTTGATGGTATAGTCACATTCTGTTCAGTGTACATTATTTACAGAATAACACAATTTGAACACTGATAAATTTGTTAATGTTACTAATTTGTTTAGATTAGAATGGCAGACTACTAATGACAGAACATTAATTATGGAGCTAGTTTGAAAGACATAGTGCATTTAAAGCCTTTCAATGATTGCAAGACAGATGACTTTGTCTATATATCATAGCAAAGCATTTGGTTAATAAATCATATGGAAGGACCCCAGTATATATTTAATCATTAACTTACTTCCAGGCCGAACAGCTGCTGAAAATTAGAAAGGGTCACCTTAGACTAAATGACATTATGTGTAATCTATAACACATTAGGATGAAATTATAGTGATTTTTAACTGTCGGGAAATTTATTGCAAGACATGAAATAGCTCCTAACCCCTTGTTGCAAAAGTGTCATTAAAGATAAATTATATAAGGATGGTATGTTAAAAATTATTACTGCTCTAACTAGAATCTAAATTAATGAATAGTGAATATTTTCACCAAACTTTCAAAGCCATATACAAGATCAACTTGCACACTTTATTGGCTGTTCCCCATGGAACAAAAATGATGAGGATAGTTTAACTAAAACATTTGTTTAAAAGTGAATACAATTATTCGTTATTAAATATTGTGAAGAGCAATTAAACATGCATTTTGTTTGGAACTAAATAAGCAATTGACTAAATCGATATTTTCCAGAATGTTACATTTACGTATTTTCAACATACATTTCAGTTTTTGAATACCATCATGGTTATTTCCCATCTTTCTGTGCATCTAACCAGAATTTATGCTGTACTGTAATCTATAATTTAAAACAAAATACTTATAAATTAAATATTTAGTTTCTTTTGTTAATGTAGCACAAAATGCTGTTCTGCTACCTGCTGAACAGGACAGTTAGAATCTTGTTAGTATAAAACACAAGGGCTTTGAAAATACATGTAGCAAGTAGCATGCGGACCACTTTGACAGACTGGTGCTTCTATGTAGAAAGAAAGTAATTATTTTAGTGAGTGGATGAACTTAGAGGTTTTTAACGTTTGAACTCTTTGTAAAATTCAAGTTTTGCAGTTGACATTTAGCATTTCTCTTTGATAATAGCTTGCAGCTCCCCATTGTTAGTTGTTGGTAACCAAGCTCCCTGGTTGTAACAGTTGCATATTAAATTCAAAGGGTAGATAGAACTGGTTACTAGGTCAGCAGAAGCTGGTTCAACTCTATGGAATGTAAAAATAGTATATACTAGACCAGTTGCAGACCCGTTGGGCTCTATCCCCCAAGGCGATATTCCACCACTGACCCATGGCCCCCAACTGCGCATCCCCTCAACCCTACCACTCTCTCCCCTCCTCTTTACCCTCCCTCTTCTTTTCCCTCTCATCCTCCCCTTCCCAATCCCTCTCTCACCTCTCCTATCCCCTATCCTCAGTAACCCCTCTCCTTTCCTCCACCTATCCCTCTATCCCCACTCCCCCTCCTCACCTCCCCCACTGTCCTCCTCTCCCTCTATCCCCCACTCCGTACCTTCCCCCACTCCCCCCTCTTCTCCATCTATTCGCCCTCCTACCCCACTCTCCCTCGTCACCCCCCCCATTTCCCCTCCCTCTCCTTCCACCCTCTGCTCCCTCTATCCCTCTGCTCCCCCACTCATCACCTCCCACCTATCCCACCCCCCAAAATGAAAATTGCATTGGGTTTTTTTTTTTAATGAAATTCTATGGAAATCGCATTTTTTTTCTTTAAAATAACTTAAACACAATTTTAAGGGAAGCTGGTCAGTGATTGGACGCAATCCCCTTAGAGATAGTGGTTGATTTGGCCATTTTTTCCCCTCATTTCAAAATCGTACTGTTCCAATTTTTCACACTTTTTTAACTTAAAGATCGGAACAAATATGATAAAATCGGACTAGTTGG
This sequence comes from Okamejei kenojei, assembly GCA_035221665.1. NCBI lineage: Eukaryota > Metazoa > Chordata > Chondrichthyes > Rajiformes > Rajidae > Okamejei > Okamejei kenojei. Next base: position 50,200,438 of record CM069132.1, read on the forward strand.
CAGCCATGATAAATATATATTACATTACATATATAGAGAGATTCTTTGTCAATACATGCAGGTGATAACAGAGTATGAATCTCATGATTTTCGAAAGTGGTGAATTACAGTGTGTTTAATTGTCATATAATTGTCATATATAGGTCCTTGCTCCATCTTTATCAATTTCATTGTCCCAGTTCCACTGCATTTGACAATGAAATATTCTTGACACACCCTCACTGCACTGTTATCCACCACTGAACAAAATCCAGAGTTTCATTCCATAGAGTAGATCCTGGTGTTCCCGATGTAGCCAACTTTACATCAGTGAGACCCATCATAGACTCGGCGACTGTTTCGCTGAACATTAACACTCGGTCCACCAAGGCCTGCTGGATCACCTGGTTGCTGACCATTTTAATTCCTCTTCCTATTTCCCAACTGAATTTTCTGTCCTGGGCCTCCTCCAATGCCAAAGTGCGGCCACAGCAAACTGGAGGAATAGCACCTCATATTCCGCTTGGATAGCTTACAATCCAACGGTACAATTTCCCCCCCCCCCCCCCCACCACCACCACCTCCACCACCCCTTCCTTCCCCACTCTTAAAGGTCCTTGCTCTTTAACTCTAATATCTAAAGCAGAAATGTGTATAATTATTGAAATTTATAAAGTAACTTGCTTTTGAGTGTATATATAATGTTTGCTCTATCATATTCTATGGTGACACATTATTGAGCATAGTTGTCACCCAAATAAAGATAAACCTCGTATTATCTATCACTATTTGGAGAAAGGGCTACTTAGATTAGCTTTCATAAGTGCAGTCGCTGCTTAATCAAAAACCTTTGTCAAATTTACTAAATCAAAACTTTATTTTCTCAATGGAAAACACAGTTTACTCAGAAGGAGTTTTTATTTCTTTAATGTTCAATGGAGAACATCAAAGCACGGAGGCCAATTGAAAATAGTTTCATTTGTTCCTTTGCACAAGATCTAAGAAATGGCAGCAGGGAGGCCATGTGATCCTTTGTGCCAAGGCTAGCATTCAGTAAGGTCATAGTAGATCTCTTCCTTCAATACAAAAATCCCGCACTAGCTACATATTCCTTAATTCCCTCACCATCAGTCTGACTAATGAGCAATATTAAAAATTATACTCGAGCAATCGAAGTTTTTAATGTTGCTCCAAAACATTGTGTTAAAATATGATTTAAAAAACATTAAATTAGCCAGTGAAAATTAAAGAAGCTATTTTATTTAAGCTTGTTGGAGCTGTTTTTTTTTTTTTTAAAGAGTTCATTATTTTAATTAGTAATGGTGAAATATAGAATAGCAATCATGGATCATGCAGGTTTAATAATACTTAATGACAGTACTTAATACTGTAAGAATGTCATCTGCAGCTGTTTATAGTTGGAGTAATACATACTAGTTTGTCTCAATTAACCTAGCAACGAATAAAGATAACATTATTAAAATATCTTAAGCTGCAGCATGAATGGGCCAAATTGGCGGTCTGGTTTAGGGACCCAACTTTAAGATGAATCATCAGTCATACATAATATTATAGACACAAAATGCTGGAGTAACCGAGCGGGACAGGCAGCATCTCTGGAGAGAAGGAATTGGTGATGTTTCGGGTCGAGACCCTTCTTCAGACTGATTTTGTATCTATCTTTGATTTAAACCAGCATCTGCAGTTCTTTCCTTTACATAATATTATTCCTACATACAAATCAGTTCAAATCTCAGTTCAAGAGAGTTTATGCACTACTTTATATGAAGCACTTTAAACTGTTGCATTGTTTCCGCCTCTAGAGACTAATAGGTTTTGTTACATTGGATTACTCTTCTGGGTGAACCTTAGCTCAGGAAATCTACAAAAGTAACTCCTGAAAAATCCCAGCTATTGTAGTACAAGACTTTGCACTATTATAGGCAACAACTTATTCCGCGTTGGCTCATAACATAGTGAATAATCCAAGTACGATGTATAATTATGTTTTGAGTCGAGCATTTTTCATGTAGAATCATAGTCATAGAACATGCCCTTTTAGGCAACTTGGCAAGTTGCTTAAATGAGCTAGACCCACTTGCCTGCATCTGGCCCTTATTCCTTCTAACCTGTCTTAGTGATTTTTAAATGTTGTTGTTATTGTATCCGCCACTACCACTTCCTCTGGCTTGTTCCATGTACTCGCCACCAAAGATCATAGAGCGGGGTAAGATACTCCACTCGGCGAAAAAAGCGTAGTACGTCATGGGTAATTTTTCACGCCATTTTGATATGCTGCCTCGACTACCATCATGGTGTCCACATCTACATCTACAGCTCACTGTTCTGCTATAAATTGCTGTAATCGCCAATGTAGACAACCCAACCTGTCTTTCTTCAGGTTCCACAATAACAAGGTGAGAAAATATTATTGCTTTCTGTCGATATTATTCTGTCCTGAAAATGTTAGTTTCTGTTCTCCCTTCAACGGCCATTGGGAAACTTGGATTGTCGGTACATTAGAAATTTATTAGAATTTTGTTTTAATAGATCTAGACTTAACATAATAATAAAGTAATCAATTTTTACACTTCCGTACATTTTTGTTTTTGATCTTGTAAGGCATGGGTCTCCAAAATATGGCCCGCGGGCCACATCAGGCCCATCGCGAGATTTTTCAAACTCGGCGTCGAGTCGGGGAGCGAGGCGGCCCGGGACTGCTTAGTTTTGTTACCGGTTAGGTCCCTCGAATTGTCAGAGCCGAGACATCACAGGGCCTCCATGAAGAAGGGTGGTGGTGAGGGGAGTTTGGTGGCTGCGGTCAGAATGGGTTGGCGCTGCGTTATAATGTGCCGTCTTTTACTCTCTGCCCTCTCTCTCTCTACCCGCTTTCTCTCTCCCCTCTCTTTCTGCCTGCCCTCTCTCTGCTCTCTTTCTCTCGGCCGCGTCTCTCTGCCGCCTCTCTCTCTCTCTCTCTCTCTCTCTCTCTCTCTCTCTCTCTCTCTCTCTCTCTCTCTCTCTCTCTCTCTCTCTGCCCCTCTCTCTCTCTCCCTCGTTCTCACTGACCTCTGTCTCGCTCTGACCTTTCACTCTCTCTCTGCCCTCTGTTTCTGCCCTTTCTGTCTTTGCCCTCTCTCTGTCTGCCCTAACTGCCTCTCTCTCTCTCTCTCTCCCTCTCTCTCTCTCGCCGCCTCTCTCGCCGCCTCTCTCTCTGCCTCTCTCTCTGTCTCTCTCTCTGTCTCTCTCTCTGTCTCTCTCTCTGTCTCTCTCTCTGTCTCTCTCTCTGTCTCTCTCTCTCTCTGTCTCTCTCTCTCTGTCTCTCTCTCTCTGTCTCTCTCTCTGTCTCTCTCTCTGTCTCTCTCTCTCTCTGTCTCTCTCTCTGTCTCTCTCTCTCTGTCTCTTTCTCTCTTTCTCTTTCTCTCTTTCTCTCCGTGAGAGTTGGCAGCCCTGCTGTTGTCTTAGATCCAAAAGAGGATAGAATGTAGGAAGATTTTAATAAGCTCTTCTACATTTAAGGTGAAGTGACGTATTGGATGCAAAATGCATCTTCAATATACAGGTCTATCCCCACAAGTGAAAACAATTGCACTTAAGTGATATATCATCCATTCTGCAGGTATGTAGTTATAATCAATTTTTTTTCTCATTGGTTAATCCTATATGATATCTTCTATAATTTCAGATGTCGACAGAGGGTCCAGAATATTCGTCGACAAGATCTCCTACACTGCAATTTTTCATCACTTTCATTGATTAGCTGATATATGAAACACTGCAACCCTGTATATCTCGCACACAAAACGATTTAAATTATGTAAATATCACTATGAATGACGGAAATAAAATGTGTTTTCCTTGTTTATGAAGTTCAATTTAGAATTATTTGAAACTGCGGGGGTTGGTGCAATATACTGCTTACCCACAAATGTGTCGTTATGAGACATTCAGATTTTAATAATCCATGTCGCAAAAAAAGTGAACGTCCCCATGTTATTTGACCAACTTATCGGCTGAATTTAAATATGTAGGTATGTATGCACTACATTGTATTACACTACTATAGAATGAAATAATGGAAAAATAATCACAATATTAGGATTTCATATATCTATTCCTCTAATAATTTGTTTAGCAACCTTTTTCTTTCAATCTCTCTCTCTCTCTCTCTCTCTCTCTCTCTCTCTCTCTCTCTCTCTCTCTCTCTCTCTCTATATATATATATATATATATATATATATATATATATTATATATATATATATATATATATATATATATATATATATATATCATATATACTAGACTAAGTGGGACCCATGTTCACACGGGAGGGTTGGTCCCCCAACGCAATATTCCACCTCCACCAATTCCAATATTGGTGGCCAGTGGGGGGGTTGGTGGGGCTTTCTGGAGCGCTAGTATTGGTGTTGTTGGCTGCAGAGACTATTGGTCTCCAGAGGGCTAGTATGGGCATTGTGGGCCAAATGGATTCTTGGGGTGGCAGCTCAGTCCCTCAAGCCTGATGTGCTGGCAGCTCACTCAAGGCTGGTGGGCTGGCAGTTGACTCACGGCTATTCCTTGAAATTCCATTTCAAGCATAGTGCAAGGCCACCAAATTCAAATCCATTTTCCTACCATTTCAAGCAGGGTGCAAGGCCACCAAATTCAAGTGCAGTTTCTTATCTCTTTGAGCAGGGTGCAAGGCCACCAAATTCAAATGTAATTTCATACCATTTCGTGCTGGGTGCAACGACACCACATTAAAATGCAGTTTCATACCATTTAATGCAGGGTGCAAGCCCACCACATTCAAATGCAGTTTCATACTATTTCAAGCAGGGTGAAACCACCATAAAAACCACCATAAACCCACACAAAACACCACACTCACAGTTCAGTAGACATTCAGTGTGTTCAGTTGATTCACAGCTCAGACAGAGGCATGACCTCTCTCTCCCCCATCATGCATAGACTGAGCCACACCCACACTTCCGAGTTTTATAATCCCTCCCCCTCCCACTGGAAAAGGTGTGGCCTTCATGGTGTGATTGACAGGAGAGAGATTTTTTTAAACACTAATAACACTTTTGTTTTTCATTGATGGGAAGAATCTTCTGCACCTGATGAGCGGAGGGGGACTGAGTAAGATGGCCAAAAATCACAGCCGTAAGTGGTAGCGTTTTATCTAAAATCAATATAGTGCAAACAGGAAGTTGTCAAGTTTAGACAAACAACCATCCGCAGTGCCTTTTAACTTCAACCCAAACCCCCCAAACAATCATTTGCAGGCAGTGCCTTTTCACTTCAACCCCATCGCCCCAAACAACCATTTGCAGGCAGTGCCTTTTCACTACAACCCAAACCCCCCCCAAACAACCATTTGCAGGCAGTGCCTTTTCACTTCATCCCAAACCCCCCAAACAACGATTTGCAAGCAGTGCCTTTTCACTTAATCCCAAACCGACCAAACAACCATTTGCAAGCAGTGCCTTTTCACTTCAATCCCCATCCCCCCCAAAACAAGCATTTGAAGGCAGTGCCTTTTCACTTCATCCTAATTCCCCAAACAACCATTTGCAGGCAGTGCCTTTTCACTTCATCCCAAACCCCCCAAACAACCATTTGCAGGCAGTGCCTTTTCATTTCAACCCAAACCCCCCAAGCAACCATTTGCAGGCAGTGCCTTTTTATTTCAAATCAACCATATTTTCATTTTCAAACCACATTAAGGGCACTCATAGTTGAGTATACATGTGTTCAGTGTTATTCAGAGCTCAAAAAGACGTGACCCTCTGGCTTCCTCCAACTTGCAGAGAGGCACACAACTTCCGGGTTTTATAGTCGCTCCCCCCTCCCACCAGCAGGGGCAGCAGAGAGAATGGCAATTAAAAAAAAACCATTAATATCGCTCTGATTTTTCATCGATGGGAAAAATCCTCTGGTCCAAGAAGGCGGAGGGGGGCTCTGAGCGAGGTGGCCAAAAATGACGGCCGTAGGTGGCGGCATTCTCTCGGAAACCACAGTACAGCGAGCCAAAAGCAGTCAAGATCAGACTTAGAGAGAGAGAGAGAGAGAGAGAGAGAGAGAGATTGCTAAACAAATTATTAGAGGAAATCACAAGGAAGAAACGGAATATATATGTGCGTGTGTGTATATATATATACACACACACACACACACACACACACACACACACACACACACACACACACACACACACACACACACACACACACACACACACATACATATATACATACATATACATCTATATCACATCTATATATTTTTGACATCAATTGGTCATCAAAACTAAGAAACTGAGCCAATCTTCAATTTGGCAACACACTGTCTCTTGTTTACCTTTTGTACGGACCAAGTCACTAACTTCATTCCTTCGTATCAACTTCGGGAAGCTCCACAACGACCGTTACGGAGACATTTCACTTATCAAAAAACAGCCTAATTCAAACGTTCTGATGAATCATCAGCCATCTATGTCGCTCAGATCCATAAGGTCATGTACCGTTTAGATCACAAAAGTGAAAATGCTTGGTTTTCGCTTATAATGTAATGCTCGTTTTCTGGGACACCAAAACAGACATTTTTTTTGTGTTTACATTTGTGTGTGTGATGTGCAACGCGCGTAGTGGTGTCCACTCAGATGGATGCAGTATTCTACTACATGATCAGGTGAATGATATGGAGATGGTGTTGGCAATTTTATTGTTCCATGTGGCATTCATAAACATAGAAAGGAATAAGAAATACGTGCATTTACTGTGCCAACCAGGTCACATGTGGATACCACGCGACAACTGTTACACAAAATGTATTTGTGTATTCTGATGCCATTTTTGGAAACTTGCCATCAATATGCTATCTTTACTCATATTTTTTGTTGATACTATGTTAGTCATGAACCCAATAAAGTGCTTGTCAACTTTTTTTAAGGAATTTGAAATTAGTCCCCATATATCACATTTTTGTGTGCAATTTTTAAAAACACACACACACACACACACACACACACACACACACACACACACACACACACACACACACACATGTGTGTGTATATATATGTGTGTGTGTGTGTATATGTGTGTGTGTGTATGTGTGCGTGTGTATATATATGTGTGTGTATATATATGTGTGCATATGTGTATGTATATGTATATGTGTATATATATATATATATGTGGGTGTATATATGCGGGTGTATATATGTGGGTGTATATATGCGGGTGTATATATGTGGGTGTATATATATGTGTGTGTGTATATATGTATGTATGTATGTGTATGTATATGTATGTGTATGTATGTGTATGTGTATGTATATATGTATGTATGTGTATGTATATATGCATGTATGTATATATATGTGTGTATATATGTATACATGTGTATATGTATATGTATGTAGGTATATGTATGTGTATATATATATGTGTATATGTATATATGTGTGTATATATATGTATATATATGTGCATATGTATGTATATATGTATATGTATATATGTGTGTATATATATGTATATATGTGTATGTATATATGTATGTATATATATATATGTATGTATATATATGTGTGTGTATATGTATATGTGTATGTATATATGTGTGTGTGTGTGTATTCATATATTTATATATAGGCATATATTTATATATATATATATATTTATACATTTAATTGCCTTTATGGTTTATGTACATCATCTGACAAATAAGGTTAAGAGAGAAATAGTGTTGCTTTAAATCATTGCTTCTGATCCATGAGAAGGAACTTTGAGACTTATTTATCTCTATCATGCCTCTCGCTCACACACAAACACATTCATATATATATATATATATATATATTATATATATAAATATTTATATACATGTTAAATTCAAATTAATGCACAGTGTATGTTAAAGCAATATAAGAGAAATTGCACAATACAATACACGGGAGGGGGCTGGGGAGGAAGGATGGGAGGGAAATGGGCAGAAACAGATAGATTAAGCAGGGGGAAAACATTTAAAAATAAAAGTAACTAAAAATATGTTAATTGATAGATGAGCTATATGCGCACACATACTGTTCCCCTACAACACTAGTTACACTGCGAGAGGCATAACGGAAGTTGGGTTGAGCATTCCAAGATGGCAGCCGCTACGCTCCGTTATGTACTACACCTCAGTACATTGGATTACACAGGAGTGGAGTATCTTGCTCTGCTTTATGATCTTTGCTCACCATCCTTTCAGGTCTCTTTTTAAATGTTTCCCCCCTCACCTTAAACCTATGTTCTCTAGTTATATATTCCATTACCAAAGGTAAAAGAGTGTGGCAAGTCACTTCTGTGATGCCACTCATTGATTTTATAAACCTATACCAGTTCACTCCTACACTTCCAGGAAGAAAAAGAACCAGCCTCTCCTTCTATCTCAAGCCCTCCAGACCCAGTAACATTCACATAAATGTTTTTTGCACCCTTTCCAGTGTAATGACATCCTTTCTACAGCGCAGTAACTAGAACTGTACAAATATGGTCATACTACAATTCATTGCAGCGGTTGCATTATATTCCAACTCAATACTCTCAATACTCTAACCGATGCAGGCAAATGTGCCAAATGCCATCTTCTCCACTTTAATAGATCTATGGGCTTGAACTCCTCTGTCTCTCTGTTCTAAAACATTCTCCAGTGCTTAATTTAGTTTAGAGATACAGTGTGGAAATAGACCCTTCAGCCCTCCGAGTCCGCTACGACCAGCACATTAACACTATCCTACACACACAGCAGACAATTTTACATTTTATACCAAGCCAATTAAACTACAAACACGTATGTCTTTGGAGTGTAGGAAGAAACCGAAGATCTCGGAGAAAACACTTGCAGGTCACGGGGAAAATGTACAAACTCTGTACAGACAGCACCCATACCCTTAATCAGGATCGAACCCGGGTCTACCGCTACGCCACCGTGTACTACTATTTATCGTGCAAGTCCTACCCTGACGTGGCCTACCAAAATGCAACACCTCGTATTTATCTAATTAAATTTCCATCTGCTGTTCCTCCACCCATCGGCCCAATTGATCAAGATCATGTTGTAATCATAGATAACTAATCAAATATATAGTCAGTGTCTACTATACCACCAACTTTAGTGTGAACCACAATCTTACTAACTATTCATTACCAAATCATTAATATATATAATGACCCAGGAGCGATCCTTGTGGTACATTACTTGTTACAGGCCTCCAATATGAAAATAATGGCCTACCACCACCTTTTTCGTACCTTCAAGCTAATTTTGTATACAATTGGCTGACTCACCCTGGTTCTCAGGAGATTTACGCTCCCAGACAAGGCTATAATGTGGTGCTTTGTCAAATGGCTTCCTGAAGTCCATGTACACAACTTCCACTGAATAGAAACTTACAAAATTCTTAAGGGGTTGGACAGGCTAGATACAGGAAGATTGTTCCCGATGTTGGGGAAGTCCAGGACAAGGGGTCACAGTTTAAGGATAAGGGGGAAATCTTTTGTGGACCGAGATGAGAAAAACATTTTTCACACAGAGAGTGGTGAATCGCTGGAATTCTCTGCCACAGAAGGTAGTTGAGGCCAGTTCATTTAATACCCTCTATATAATACGGTTATATTTAAGAGTGAGTTAGATGTGGCCCTTGTGGCTAAAGAGGTCAGGGGGTATGGAGAGAAGGCAGGTATGGGATGCTGCCATGATCATATTGAATGGTGGTGCAGGCTCGAAGGACCGAATGGCCTACACCTGCACCTATTTTTCTATGTTTCTAACTGCCCTCATGAATTATTTTGGTCACATCAATAAACTCAGTCAAATTAGTGTGATAGCAGCAAAGCCCTGCGTACTACCATCCCTAACCAATCCTCTAACTCTTAACTATTTAATTAACTATTTGTTAAGAATAATTTGGACAGTTAATTTAATTGTTTTTAGTTTTTTCATACATCTATTTCATCTTGAACAGTTTCAAATTACTTTTGAAAATATTAAGCTCATGAAATTATTAACTATTATTAATTAAAGGGTGCCCTTGCAAACAAAAATACTATTTTTTAAATTTTAGATTCTGTGAATGTGATTATTAGTGATCACAACCCAATTGGAAAATGCAAAGTTGACGAATAATAAGTCCCCTGGACTCACTGGCTGCCGTTGCCGCCATTTATATTGAAGGCTACAATAACTAATATTTAAAATCACTTGGACCTGCAAATAAATGTTTTTTTATTGTCTCAAAATGTACATGTTTGAAAGACTAAAATATAATGCTCATCTACAAACATTCCAAATGATCAATGTAAAAATTAACAAATAAAATGCTCTGCTTACATTTCTCTCTGCAGATGATTTCTCTCATTGAGTTCAATGGCCTCACTATATAGGCTCCAGCTAAACCTGGTTCAGCCAGCAGGTTTCATGGCCTGACTCAGAGCTGCAATCTGTCATCTGCTCTAATAATGGGTGTATCTGTCGGCTGATCTTTGCGATCCTGCTGGGAGAATATCCCTATGAAGTGCTTGGCTGTGAAGAAATGTTAACACGTTGGAAAAATAATCTTTGTATTTTATAGGACTAATTTAGCTTTGTTAATAAGAAAGTGCATAAAAAATTATATTGTAATGAATTAATACAACAAATGTTGTATAGAAATGTATAGAATCGTGTTTTCCATTTCCTTGACAATTTTTTTTATTTCTTGTGCACTTGGGTGATCTTAGTAATTTTATTAACATTAGCCACAATTAGATAGAAGGTATAATCCTTCAATGTCAACCTATTAAGAACCTCATAATAAAATAGTATAGATTTGTATATCCCTTGTTAAAGTTGGATTTGAGTATAGGAGCAGGGAGGTTCTACTTCAGTTGTACAGGGTCTTGGTGAGACCACACCTGGAGTATTGTGTACAGTTCTGGTCTCCAAATCTGAGGAAGGACATTATTGCCATAGAGGGAGTGCAGAGAAGGTTCACCAGACTGATTCCTGGAATGTCAGGACTGTCTTATGAAGAAAAACTGGATCGACTTTGTTTATACTCTCTAGAATACAGGAGATTGAGAGGGAATCTTATAGAAACTTACAAAATTCTTAAGGGGTTGGACAGGTTAGATGCAGGAAGATTGTTCCCGGTGTTGGGGAAGTCCAGGACAAGGGGTCACAGCTTAAGGATAAGGGGGAAATCCTTTGAGACCGAGATGAGAAATACATTTTCACACAGAGTGTCGTGATTCTCTGGAACTCTCTGCCACAGAGGGTAGTTGAGGCCAGTTCATTGGCTATATTTAAGAGGGAGTTAGATATGGCCTTTGTGGCTAAGGGGATCAGGGGGTATGGAGAGAAGGCAGGTATGGGATACTGAGTTGGATGATCAGCCATGATCATATTGAATGGCGGTGCAGGCTCGAAGGGCCGAATGGCCTACTCCTGCACCTAATTTCTATGTTTCTATGTTAAAATTGTGATATTTAGGAATTGATTAATCCTGTCCTATTCTGCGTTTAAATGGATAATACTGAAATTTATTTCCTCAGTCAGAAAATGTTCGTTGGGCCCATTGTGTTCAGTTCTTTGAAGCTCAAGAGAAGACTTTGTGTGGAGATGTGTTGCTGACAGCTGCATTTGTGTCGTATGTGGGGCCCTTTACGAAAGGATATCGGCAAGAATTGGTAGAGAGAATGTGGCTTCCTTTTCTCAAATCTTTACCGGTATGATTTTATTGTTTTCTCTTTTTATTCCTCTATTATATAATACATGTAGTGATGTCATATGTGACCAGATACCCTGTAATTATTGTCACAATATCCTTCTCTCAATATCTGGTGACAAGTGCCTAAACTAAGTGTACTGTTCCACAACAGCCTTGAACATAGTGGACCAGACACTTATATCACAGTGACTGGGCATATCCTGGTGGGATATATCCTAGGTGGGCCCACCATATCCTAGGTGGGCCCAACAGACTATGATGGAGTTTGTGTGTCGGGCAGATTAGCAATATGCTGATAGGACAGAGAAGGCCTTGGAGTTAACAGAATTGTCATCCAGATCTTTACTATAGATGTTAACAACAGTGGATCGAACATCAATCCTCTCGATGTACCACTGGTCACGGTTTCCAAACTAAATAACAACCCACCGCCACTATACTCTGACTCCTCTCACCGTGCCAATTTTGTGTCTACCTGATTAGTTCACCATGGATCACAGGTGATCTAACCTTCCAGACTAGCCAATCATGCAGGATCTTTTCCATGAAGGCAATGCCTGCTCACCTGCCCTCATCAATCTTCTTGGTCGCTCTTCAAAGCAAATTAATCTAAATTGTGCGACACAATTTCCCATGCACATGGCCATGCTGACCATCCCTAATCAGTCCTTTAAGGCAGAGATAGATAGATTCTTGATCAGGTGTTGCCAAGACTTGAGGGACTGAGATATAGTGAGAGAGTGACTGGGATGCTATTCCTTGGCTTAGACAAATGGAGTCTTTTGCCCAGAGTCGGGGAATCGAGGACCAGAGGACATTCGTTTAAAATGAAGGGGAAATGAAAGGGAAAAGATTTCAAAGGAATCTGAGGGCTAACCTTTTCACACAAAGAGTGGTGGGTGTATGGAACAGAGCTGCCAGAGGAGGTAGTTGAGGAAGGGACGATTGCAACGTTTAAGAAACAATTAGATAGGTACATGGATAGGACAGTTTTAGAGGGATATACTAGACCAAGCATGGACCTGTTGGGTCCACCTCCCCAACGCAATATTCTACAACTCACCTATACACGACGCGATGATAAGTGAAAATGCCGATTCCGTCCCGGCAAGCCTCCCCCAACTGTGCAGATGCGGCTGACGGGTCCCCGTTGTAACGCCAGAGATCGCCGTTATGACGCGGGTCAAAGTGGCGATCCCGGCCCGGCAACCCTCCACCAACTGCACAGGTGCGGTTGTATATACAAGATAAGAGTTTTAGTAATATACTGGACCAAGTGGGACCCATTGGGTCCCGTTCCCCCAATGTAATATTCCACCACTCACCCATTACCCCCAACTGCGCAAGCGTTTTTAAAGTTTTAAATGACAATTACTTGTAAAAAAATAAGATCAATGTGAACACATCTCACGCTCCCTCTTCAGTCCCCTATTCCCCTCCTCCATTATCCGCCCACTCCCCACCCTCCACCAACCTTGCTCTGCTTCCTCCCCTCACCCCATCCCTCCCCTCCTCCATTACCTCACCATCCCTCTTCCTACCCCTATCCTCCTCCTTTCCCCCTCATCCCCTAGCATTTCCTCCCCTCCTCTTCATCCTCCCTATTCTTTCTCCTCCCCTGCCCACTACCACCCTCACCTCTCCCCCACTCTCCTTTCCCCTTCCCTGTCACCCTCCATCCCTCCATCCCTCCATAACACCTCTCCCCTCCCTACCCCCTCATCTCCCTCTATCCTCCTGTTCCCCCACTCCTCACTTCCCCAATCAATCTTTAATTGATTCGTCAGGCGAGAGTGGCAAAGATCTACAATGAGCACAAACATTGCTCAGTGCTTCTTGGGCTCCACTCACAAAACAAAGGAAAGTTAGCACAATTACACATTTTTCTTACCAGTAAAACACTCCTACCAAGTCGGAATATGGCATGACTGAAAGATTCTGCAGACTTTCAGAATATAGGAAAGCTGGGTCAAAATCAAGCTCATCCAATAACAAGTTATTACTTATGTCTGGAGCGACAGCTTTTTTTTCACTTGGCTTCTTTATGGCCTTGAAAAATAGCACATGGTATGACGCAGGCTGCCATCTTAATGTCTTTCAAGAGAGAGCTAGATAGGGCTCTTAAAAATAGCGGAGTCGGGATATGGGGAGAAGGCAGGAACAGGGTACTGATTGGGGATGATCAGCCATGATCACATTGAATGGTGGTGCTGGCTCAAAGGGCCAAATGGCCTACTCCTGCACCTACTGTCTATTGTCTTTATTAAAAAGCCAACCTGTCCTCCATATTGCGTTCCATATAATTTGCACGTCATTCAGACTTGGCACCTAGCCATTCTATTAGACCATGCTTTTGAAGAAGAACGACTCCATTTTAGATTTGACTATTAGATTGGACTATTAGCTCTTTCATTCTCACCTTTTTATCAAACATGATAACATTCACAGTCCTCGGTAGGTACACACAATGGTCGCAAGCATTAGAGCAATGCTCAGCAGAATGATAGAGCCATAATGTATCACAGTACCCCAAGTCCACCAAACCAAAGGTATGGCTACCGGTTCAATAGTGCCCCAAAGTCCATCAAACCAGTTCTCACTCTCTTCATTGACATCCATCCTGATGAAGCTTGTTTAGGGTCGATGGATCAGGGGCCGCCTGTAGGCGGTGTAATCCTTTCAGCCGATATTGGGGTTGTGCCATCAAGTTTGCACCTGTCTGAAGGCATTGCCAGTCTCTTCGTAGATCGCTGCACAGGTGTTCCCCCCTCTCGGCCCATGGTGGGGTTCACCACCTTGATCTGGACGCTAGCGTATCCGTGGGTTTGGACAGCTTCTCCTCCCAGTAGGTTTGGGTGGCCTGCTTTCACATCACCACATGGAAGCGTCTGCTGTACTGGAAGCCAAAGACAAAGCCACCGTAGATTGTGGTCTGTGTTGACGTAGAAGGTGCCACTGAAGTTGATGCCGTTGAACTCCTCAAATCCGACAGCAAGGCCAGGGTCAGAGTTGGTGGTCTGCAGTAACTCCCTGCCCTTGTTGCGCACTACCCAGTTAGGAACGATCTGCATCGACCCCTTTGGAACTTCCTCAGGTCAGTCTCACTGATGGCGCTGTTCTCGGGGCACATGTCAAAGATATCTGGAATGTTGTTGTCAAATTCGTCCTTGCTGTTGTCTCTTCTGCTGTTACCATCGCATCGATCTGGTCCGGGTTGGGAACAAAACGGCAATTGTCCTTCTCATCAGAAATGCCATAATTGCCATTCTCATCAATGTCCTGATTGTCATCACACTGATGACCCACCAGGTCTGAGTCATTGTCTTCCTGGATAGGGTTAGAGATCCATCCGTTTCAAAATGTTCAGCTTTTCTCTCTCTAGACCCTTGGTCATACGATAGAGCTCAAAATGCTTCAAGATTGTTGATCAAATGTGGTTTGTCTTTCCGAAGTTGTGACCAAAGGCTTTGCACTTCCTCCTGATCTGCAAAGATGTTCTTTCTTCTGTATGGATCAGCTTTACATGGCGCTGCTGGTAGTGATCAATCAGAAACACCTTGTTACATCCTGGGTGGGGGCAAGGTCTTTCACACACCTCTTCATGCTGCTCTTTTATGTGTTTCTTAAGTCCGTCAACTCCTCTGTAAACAGCACAGCGATCCTTATACTAACATCGATATATGGTGGGGAAATCTTTCCTTTCCTAGTTTGACTTTGGTTTCCGGCCATGTTTTTGTCCAGATTGTTTCTCCACATCCTTAATATTGCACTTCTTAACTGGTAATTTACTCTTCTTCTTCCAATATGGTTGAAAAGCTCATCTGATGAGCTATTCTTAACTTTTATTTCTCTGTCATCTTCACTTGATAAATACCTTTCAGAAAGATCACTGGACTCCAATCCATCCACAACATCATTTCTTATAGAACAAGATGCTTCATTACAGTTAACTGTTTTTTTCGCATTTAATTGTTGAGTTACATCTTGTACCTGAACTTTTACCCAAGAGCACTCTGTATATTCATGATCTGATCGCAAGAACATATCCTTCTTCAATGGGGATTCCGAGTTGTCCACATCCACTGACTGCAAAGTGGCTCTACTGTATGTACAAGGCTGAAAGTCTGCTAACACTGGGACAGGCTGATGCTTTGCAACATTATCACCCTCACCATTTTCAGTCACTGTTCCATTCTGAGGTGAAAGGGTTATTGAACCATCCAGAACTTCCTCCATTTAGTCCTTATTTCTACTGGATGGGTGCTGTCCCTCATTCAAAACAACGCTGCGACTTGAATGCATGTCCAGGATGTAAATGTGGCCCTCTGTTATCAGAGTTCTGAACAGTCCTTCCAATTGCTAGGATTCTGCATGATTCATCTCTATCCCATTGCAGACATTGGACTTTGTCTCTGGAACTGGTGTACTATAATGCTCAGAACTATATTATCAACACTAACCTTCCCTTTGCTCTACATATTTTAGGTGATCCTGGCTTGATTGCATTTATTCATGTTAATCCATTGTGTCTTGCTGACATTGAACAAGGGTGCAAGATTCTTTAGACTAATCATTTAGCTGTTGAATAACTATTAACTGGGTTCCTGCTTAATTAATGTTTCTATACTTCGCTGACTTGATTCAATTTCAATAGGTTTGTTTTTATCTGTATTCTGGGTCAAGGGATGAACCATGGACATATGAACATTCAAATTGTGAGCCTTCTCAAACCGCTTCTCACATTGGTCACAAGCAAATTCAAGTTCAGGTTCTGCCTTGTCCTTGGTCATATGGTATTTCAAGTATGTTCTTTGCCTGCACTGGAAACCACAAACTTCACACTTCAAAGGTTTTGCTCCAGTATGGCACCTTTGTTGGACAGTTGTTTCCACTGCTTGAAAGTCTGTCCACATTCATCATAAATGTAGTTTATTTTCACAAATGGAGTTGTTCTTTCTCCCAAGTTGTCCATCAATGTGTGAAACCAGCATTCTTCTTCCTTCTCCATCAATGCCAACTGTCTGTCTGATCCATCCCAACTCAGCTCCTCACTTTGATCCCAGCTGGGATTTACCTCAATCCAGTTCTGTAACTCAGTTGCACTCCAAAATCAAGGCTTTTCAACTCCACAACCTGATTGCTCTCCTTCAGCTGCTGTGTGATGGGAGTGAGATGGTCGTTTTTAAACTGGGCATTGGTGAGCACATTTCTCATCTGTTTCAGCTCGGTCTGTAGCTCCGGGATAAGCTGCCACCTTTTACTGGTTACTTCAAGAACCTGTGGTAATAGATCCATCTTGGTCAGTGTTATAAACGTAAGGACAGTTGTCAGCCTTATTTAGGACGTCTTGGTGCAGGGGCGTTTCCCCAAGTCCAGCCCATCTGGGCCAACCTCAGGATAAAATGTAGGGTCAATAGCCCCATTGTCCTTTCTTGGTTCTCCTCCATTTACAGTATCAGATGTCTCCAACGGGGGTAATATTCAATCTTCACAGCGGTTGGTGTCATAGTAGCACCTGGTACAGTCTCCTCCAACACAGTCCCAATTTTGTCCGATCCCACTACCTTATCAGCACATAGTCTCCCAGTAGTATGGACTGTCTGTGTTCAACTGGCAGTGGCTTCTGCGTTTCCAATCCCTGTGAATGCAAAACTGACAAGGTTCTGCTTAATTGCTGTGGGCCTGTAGGTCATAACTAACTTCCACACTATTTAGTGTCCTATTCATTCCCCCCACTAATCCAGAATTCTACAGGTGGTGGGGGGGGGGGGGGGGGGGGGGGGACATTTATCCACATTATACTGCATCCGCCATGCATTTGCCCACTCTCCCAGCCTACCCAAGTCACCTTGCAGCCTCCTAGCATCCTCCTCACAGCTACAGAGATGCCAAGTGTCCCGGATTCGCCGTATTTTTATCCCGGCGAAATAACTTTTTTACGGTGTTCCGGCAGCCAAACATGCTGTTACGGAACACCGCCGCGCCGGTGTTCCTCCCGTGAGAACGCCGGCGCCATGTGTCCCCGGTTTGCTGGCCCGCGCGATCAGCGGCATTTTGCCGGGCCCTAGTGACCGCGCGTGCGCAGTGGGGGAGGGTTGCCGGGCCCTAGTGACCGCGCGTGCGCAGTGGGGGAGGGTTGCCGGGCCTGGCGCGATTTCGAGCCACGCCACGCCCGGCCCAGAGCCCGGGCGGCGCCGGCCCGCGCGATCAGCGGCACTTTCTTGCCGCCAGCCGGCCGCTCGCGGCAGCCCCATCACCGGGCCTCCCACCCAGTGCGCAGGCGCAGACCCGCCGGCAACCATGCCAAGTGCGCATGTGCCGCACCCGCCCGCCGGCAGCCCGCTGATCTGCACCAGTGCGCAGGCGCAGACCCGCCGCAACAACCCCAGGTGAGTGTTACGGAGAGAAATGCATTTAACCCCATTTGTTACGGACAAATGGGTTAAATGTTACTGTGAACTAAATTTAGGGTTGGCATCTCTGCAGCTAACACTGCTCCCCGCCTTTGTGTCATCTGCAAACTTGGAGATGTTGCATTTAATTCCCTCGTCCAAATCATTAATATATATTGTAAATAGCTGGGGTCCCAGCACTGAGCCTTGCGGTTCCCCACTAGTCACAGCCTACCATTCTGAAAAGGACCTACTCTTTGCTTCCTGTCTGCCAGCCAGTTCTCTATCCACATCAATACTGAACCGCCAATACCGTGTGCTTTAAGTTTGTATACTAATCTCTTATGTGGGACCTTGTCGAAAGCCTTCCGAAAGTCGTTCATTACAGGGAATTAAAATCCCCACTCTCTCCCCCAGGAGAAATTAGTTCTTAACTTCAGAGATTTGAGCCTTGCCTTAAGATCTACTTTTGGTGTATATACTTATCGTACATTGCTATTCATTTAATCTATTGCCAACAGAATAAAAACTTTAAAAGAAAACCTAAATATTTTCAACTAAATATCTTAACTTACTGCAGTGAATAATGGCTGTAAACGGTCCCATGTATTGGTAGTTCATAGGAAAATATTTAGTTGTATTTAGTTGTATACACTCTTCCCTGGTTCTCTCAGGTTTCCGTACCAATTACTGAAGGACTAGATCCTATAGCAATGTTGACCGATGATGCCACAATTGCAACCTGGAATAATGAAGGATTGCCCAGCGATAGGATGTCAACAGAAAATGCGACTATTCTGGTCAACTGTGAACGTTGGCCACTTATGATTGACCCACAACAACAAGGGATCAAGTGGATTCGAAACAAGTATGGAAGTGATCTGAGAGTTTTGCACATTGGACAGAAAGGGTAAATGGTCTGCGAAGAACTACTATTATTCTTTAATAATTCTTAAATTTTATTCTCTCAATTATTTAATTATTTAAGCACAGTCGTTATTTAAAAAATGTTGATTACCAATATGCGATTTTAATCTTTTTATATGAAGTTATTTAGATATTATTGAGCATGCATTATCCTGTGGCAATGTCATCCTCATTGAAAATCTCGAGGAAGCCATTGATCCAGTTCTCGATCCTCTACTTGGACGAAACACAATTAAAAAGGGAAGGTAAGTGTTTTGACAAGTCATCAATTAATTATCTTGTTAATAACCAGGCAGCAAATATAAATGTAATTACTCACCCACGGTCCTACAGCTCTAACACGCTATGCTATCAATTATGTGGCTTCCATTCATATCTGTGATTTGATAGGATGTCTTCTCTCAGCTTTGCACTCTGTGTGGCTATTTCCTTGGTCTAAAGCACAAGGGTAGGAGCTTTACACTGTAAAGTGTAATGTAATGCTTTACAGTATAATGCTTTGCACTGAAGTAATAGGAATTAGTCAGGTGTAAAACAGAAGACCTTTACCATTTTATGATTTAAATGCAATTTGAGGGCCTTCCCAGTTTGTTGGGGGACTCGGGGGAAGCTGCACAATGCTGAAACAGGCAAAAGCATTAACATGTGTAGAAATTACAAGTATGTGTGCACAGGAAGAACGACCTACTGTAAGTAAGCTTATAATGATAAACCATATATACACATTCCTTATTAGCCGAAAGTAAAACACAAGGTCAGGCCTGCAGACTTTCTTATTAACTATCCATGATTAGGAATGAAAAATATAGTAGGCTTATCGTAAATCATTCAAAAGGACCAAAGCAAGATAACTTTGTATAAATAAGATTATATTATGGATGCACAAGGAAGAGATAAGACGTTGAAGGCTACAGGAACTAATGAGCACTTGTGTATGAAATGTCAGCGTGTAATAAACAACCTTAGACATTAATGGTCATGCACAACAAATGATAGCAGTTAACCTTACCACTAAATGAGCTTATGCATCAACAAAGTACATAGAGAAGGTAATGACATATTATAGCTGCATTTCTCCTACATAATTAAATCTATAAATGACGGAACGCTGGAGTTTCTTGGGGACATCAAACCAGTCTAGATGAACCCAGTGTAATCAAGATGCACACTTGTAACCTACTGAGTGATCTTGGCAAATAGGTGGTAATCAGCACCATTCTCGTACACTGAACGTAATGGGTTATGTCTTGTAATGTATTTACTTAGTTTAATAAAGAACATTATCAGATTTTTCTGTATGTCATAGTCAAACATATTATCCTATATTATCTGCATGAAAGAGTCATACAGTGAAACAGTGTGGAAATAGGCTCTTCAGCCCAACTTGCCCACACCAGACAACAATGTCCCAGCTACACTAGTGCCACTTGCCTGCGCTTGGTCCATATCCCTCCAAACCTGTCCTACCAATGTACCTGTCTGATTCTTCAATGATGGGATAGTCCCAGCCTCAACCACCTCCTCTGGCAGCTTGTTCCATACATAGACAGCCTTTGTGTGAAAAAGTTACCCCTCGGATTCCTATTAAATCTTTTCCCCTTTACCATGAACCTATGTCCTCTGGTCCTTGATTCCCCTACTCTGGGCAAGAGACCCTGTGCATCTACCCGATCTATTCCTCAAGAAGCAACAAGAATGTGTGTTATTACCCAAACCACTCATGATTAATCTTTGTGTAAGAAGGAACTGCAGATGCTGGTTTAAACCAAAGATAGACAGAAAAATCTGGAGTAACTCAGTGGGACAGGCAGTATCTCTGGAGAGAAGGAATGGTGAAGTTTTTGGTTGAGACTGAAGAAGGGCCTCAACCCAAAATGTCACCCATTCCTTCACTACAGAGATGCTGCCTGCCCACTGAGCTACTCCAACTTTTTGTGTCTATCATGGTTCATCTTTATTTTTCCAATTTATTATCCATTTTCAAAAACATCCATCTTTTCACTGTTCTGTTTCCTTATCTGGCTTCCTCTCCCCTTTAACATATCTCTCTGAACAAACTTCTGATCGTGCTTTAAAATCAAGTGTTATTTTTGAATATATTAACTAATATTAACTTATGACAATGAAATTTGGTTTAATATCAAACATCTGAGCACCTTTTGCTTTTTTGCTTCATTTAAGGAGCGTTACAAGTGCCTCAGAGTAAATGATCTAAGAACGATCTGAGGGCAATTTGCTTGCACACCGAAACAAAACATTATTTCAACACAAGAAAAAAATTAAGTCAGTAAATTGAGAAATGAGTTGTTTAAGTAACTCCATTGGAATTTAATGATGAAGCAATTGTTGTTAAAAACCAATGATTAAACCCCTGGTCCTTAAACCTGGTGGCTATTGTGATCTGCAGATGAGACAAGACTTTTGTAGGGAATCTTTGTATAACTGCAGTGTATGCTACAGTGGCCAACTCAAATGCCTCATCAAATATGGTGAAATTGTTTGGCAGCAATAGACATCATGAAGCTGAAAAATATGACATGTTGACAGAACCCTATTTACCAAGCAGATGCACCCTGCTTCTAGGCTCTATTCTCCAGTTATCTGAGCAGACAAGGCAAATTGAATCAAATCCAACATTGAAGACCAGCAGGGGGCATTTGCACAATTCACCATCCTCTTTGGTGAAGGCACCCTAGATATATATACAGGAGCCCCTGAGTGCTGCCCTGGCCTAGTTCCAATGGTGTGTAGTAGATTGAGTCCTGACCTGGTGTCTCGCTTTTATTAAAGTGGAGAGTCATCGAGGACAATGATCAATCATACCTCAGCCAATACTTCTAGATCATTGAATTCGTCGGCAACAAGGCTACTGAACTCTTAACTGAACAAGAGAACCAGAAAGCTTGGGTATTGTAAATTTGAACATTTGACATGATGGCAAACATTACATGGATGTTTGTCAATTTGGCACTTACCCATCATTGTAACTCATCAGTCTGAAGAAGGGTCCCAACACAAAACGTCGCCTATTCCATGTTTTCCAGAGATGCTGCATGACCTGCTGAGTTACTCCAGCATTTAATGTCTTTTTTTTGTAAATCAGCATCTGTGGTTCCTTGTTTCTTACATTGTTACTCTGCTCTCTGTTGAACACTATTTTTTTCTCAGTTCCTAAGTGTGCACAACATCTTAGGCAGTGTGCATTAGTTGTTGCAGCGGCATGGCATGTGCAACAGTCAGGGAAGGTGCTATGGTGTGCACAGGCATTGCAATCCTCCAGTATTCTGTGGTAGTTTATGTCAATCACTGTGGCAATCTAGCGAGCAGTGGTAGTCTGACAGTTTTGTACTGCTGTAACAATTGCCACAGAATGCCAAGCTACCATGCAGTCAGTGACAGTTTTCCTATCTAATACTTTTATGGCAGGTCAGCTACTACATTGTTCCAGAAATGTAGTAGCAGTGGGGCATTGTTTCTTCAGTATTACAGCAGTCTAGTGGCATGCAGCACTTCAGTAATGAACCCCCTGTCATTGCAACCATTCAACAGTGGTTGAGGCAGTCGCTGTGGCATTTCTGCTTTGTTCCATGAATGTTGCATTTGCTTGAGTGTGTGTGGCAGACTAGGAGCCTGGCATTTTTTCAGCCATTCAGAATTGTTGCAGAGATCCACAGCGGTGCTGTGATAGCTGAGCAATGTGCAGCAGTTGTGGCAAACTGGCAAAATAGTTCAGCATATGGAGTGCATGCAGTGAGTGGCATGAGATTGGGAGCAATGCAAGTGATTACAGTTCCTGGACAAGACCAAAGTTCACAACAGGAGAATCATGTATTCCAACACACAAAAGAGAATTCCTCACAGAGCTGGCTGTCACCAATGTCATGGATCCATTGTTCCGGTGTGCTTGATTCTTAATCAACATTCGGTTCCATTTGAATTGTAGTGCAGACAACGTTAAATTACATGAGTATTTTGTTTATTCTCTCTCTGGGGTCATCCGGCACACATTGCTGTGACGTAGCAGACACTAATGGATTGTGACCAGAATTGTCTTGTCTACTTTTGCAATTGACGCCAATTCACCTGGAAATGGCCACCAGTGCAATTTATTCTGGGCTAAAAAGATTTTTGATTGCATTCCACTGAAAATGATAGTGCTGTGTGACCCAATTTCTGGATGTCTGTGTACTTTCAGAAATAAAATGCTGTCAAAATAGAATGGAAACATTGCAAATTGGACCATATTGCTAAATGATAAATACACATACTTCCTGCTAAGTCTTTCATAAGCAGTTATTTATTAATCACAATTAATTTGGCCTAAAAATATCACATTAAAACAGAACCAGTTGGCTACAAATATCTTAAACAAACAGAAATTAAAACCACTTAATGCTGAAACTGATTTCCAGTATTGAATTTAATTTAAAAGAAGTATGAAATTGTATTAACGTAAATAAATATTTAGAAAGTACGAAGTACTTTGGACTGAAGGTGCCTCTCCATTTTTACTTCTACTTTGTGAACACATGATGTATTTTATCTTGTGATTACTTGTGTACAGTAAACCCTTGTTATAATGGTTATAATGGACTATAGGGGTGGGGGAGTGGAGAGTGTTGGCCATTATTGCCAATTGTCCACTATAGCTGAGTGTGGTTTTCCCCCCATTGACAACACTGCTCAGTTTTACCCCATTGACTCGGTGACATTGACCAGTGTTCATAATCCTGCAACCCCTTCACTGAGAGCCCAGTGGGACTTCCATCAACACACGGAGAGCAGGGATTCGAGAAGGCCACCTTGTCCAGCGCAGTTGGGGAATGGCAATATCGGCTGGCCCTGTTGCTGATTCCCGCATTCAGAGATTGAGAGCAAAATGGGAAGTCTGGGACATTGGGGTGGTGGTGTGAGACGGTGAGGAAACCCTAAGTGAATTCCCATAACCAACTGTTCAGGGTGAAAGGACATCGATCTTAAACAATAACTCCATTTCTCCTTCCAAAGACACTAGCCTGCTGAGTATACCATTCTTTTTAACCGCTTAGATTTTAATTTTGTTACTGCAAGCTTAAAATATCAAAGGCCATTTGTTACGTTGCTTATTAAAGTTAAGTGCCGATCAAAGCAATGTCTTGCCCATTTCAATTGTTTCAATAGCCTCCACAGTGTAACTAGCACCTTGTGTTCTTAAACAGTCATCTGCCATATTTTGCTGCAATCATGTTTATGATAGAAAGAAAAGTTAGAAATATGGCAGATAAAAAAAGTTGGTGTGGTCCAAGGAGCAGCTAATCAGTTTAATTGGGAATTAATGTAGATGAGCATTGAAGGGGATTGAATGCCAAAATGGAAGGAAAAGTGATTCCAGCATTGAAGGGAATGTGGATAGGAAAATGGAAAGTAATACAGGTCCAAACATTTGTCAGTATATTTTTGAAGATCTCTGGGTTGCAACATAGAAACATAGAAAATAGGTGCATGAGTAGGCCATTCGGCCCTTCGAGCCTGCACCGCCATTCAATATGATCATGGCTGATCATCCAACTCAGTATCCTGTACCTGCCTTCTCTCCATACCCACTGATCCCTTTAGCCACAAGGACAACATCTAACCCCCTCTTAAATATAGCCAATGAACTGGCCTCAACTACCTTCTGTGGCAGATAATTCCAGAGACTCACCACTCTCTGTGTGAAAAATGTTTTCCTCATCTCGGTCCTAAAGGAATTCCCCCTTATCCTTAGACTGTGACCCCTTGCTCTGGACCTCCCCAACATCGGGAACAATCTTCCTGCATCTAGCCTATCCAACCCCTTAAGAATTATGTAAGTTCCTATAAGATCCCCCCTCAGTCTTCTAAATTCTAGCGAGTACAAGTCAAGTCTATCCGGTCTTTCTTCATATGAAAGTCCTGACATCCCAGGAATCAGTCTGGTGAACCTTCTCTGTACCCCCTCTATGGCAAGAATGTATTTTCTCAGATTTGGAGAACAAAACTGTACGCAATACTCCAGGTGTGGGCTCACCAAAACCCTGTACAACATTTCAAGATGAGTTGCTAGGGATAATTAAGTGAATGATGGCACACATCCTGACAGTCCATCATTCATTACCCACTTATGTGTGTCAACCAGACAAGTTCAATGCACAACTAGATTTCTGCTGCAGCCTTGCTGTGACTGGCAAACCCCACACGAAGAACAGTGCTCCTAATATTACCTAGCGTATTTATGCATTCATGGATGAATCACTGAATTTCAGTATTGTTGTTCCAAGGAGAGAACATAGGTCAAACTTTCTTTGAAGCAGTTCCTGGTCTGCAACCAAAATTACAGTGGAATGAACTGTATGTGTATTCTTGGTTGCCTCCACAGTTCTGGTGAATCCATGACAAGACAGCAAAAGATGCTCTCAGAATATTTAGGATCAGAATATTGTAGTTTTTTTTTTCTTTCTTGCTTCATCTTTCGCATTCTCATTGTGTTTTTGCCCCAGTTACTACCATTGCTGTATTGTACCTTTTCTCTAATTAGTAATAGCTGCAGAGATGTTGGTGATGGATTTTGCACAGGAATTGAACTTCAATAATAATTAAAGTGTTGTAGAGTGTGAAGTAATGAGCACCAATTATTCCTTTCATGTCTTACAGTTCCCTTTGGCCCAATCCATCAATAAAGACTTCAATTTGTTTTAGTAATGGTCCATGAATGGTGCAATAATTCTGTTTTGAGAAGAAGCGCAGATTAACATCTCTTATCGGGTCTACTTGATATTTGTAGTGGCTAATCCCACTTAATTTCAGAGAGTATTAAATCCTATACAGAGAGATTATTTTTATGTGTATAATATGGCCAATCATAATGGAATCAAAGGGTGAAGAAGTGACATACAATTATCTGACATTTGGCCTCCTGCACCAAGTATTCATGACACTGAACGCATTTAGTCCTGAAGTGAGTTGCCTTTGCAAGAACCATGAAAAGTGGAGGAAAAGGTACATGTAAAAGGTCTTGACAGGAAATTAATGCAAAGCTCGTAAGTAAATTGGTAGTGCATGTTTAAAAAAAAGTTAAAATTCCACTTTTTTAAAATATAGGGACTTAAGAGGAACTGGATATGTTGTAAAATAAGAAGTAAACATAACAAAGGGAAGGCATGATAGAGCAGTTAGCTTCACGTGAAGAGTTGCTGTGACTTGGGTCTGATGAGCTAGATTAATCACCATAATTCTTGGATATTTAACTTTCCATTATTATCTTTAAATAAGTGTATTGCTTTAAAGATTGGAGTCTTTACACTGCAAATACATTTTGTGGTTAATTTCAGAGTTTAATATATAACAATACAACTTCAGAATTTGCACTTATCTGCTTAGAATTGCCCAGAATTGAGGAGGAGTGTGTATGTAAATGTAAGGCCGTTAATAACTCACCACGAGGAAGCACATGGATGAAGTCTGTAAATCTAAAGAGCATTTGGCTGCCTGTTTCCTGCTCTGATTCCAACTACCATCATTTCTGCCAACAGGAAGATTCCGGTTTCAAAGCACAAACACGTGAACTCTGTGCAGAGCAAGCAGGGGACATTTACACCCTGAATGCAATGCACAAGATAAAACAAGTTTGTTTTCTGGTGAGATAGAAAGATTGCACCTCCCTCTGAAATGCTCTGAAATGTTTTGGCCATGCTCACCCCATCTGAGTAACTCTCCTGTAAAATCACCTCTATTAGCCAGCTCAATAAAGGAAACAATTGATTTCCTGCCTGTCAAGAACCAATGCTGACCATGGCTCACCATTCAAATAGCAGGACATAAGGTCTGAGGCACACTTGTTTGCTGCTTGTAATTTAAATTGGATCTTGCAGTATATGTTAGAAGTGGTGTCAGTAAGTATTGCTAATGTGAGAATTAATTTGCACTGGATATTCTATCTAGCTCTAAGTGTTATAAACGACAATTGGCTTGAGAATGAAATACAATATTAAATAATTAGAAAATAAACGTTTTGTGTCGCATTGAACAAAAATATAAGCCTGACCACCACTGGCAGTTCATACCATTCCTCCTCTATAAAGGAAATGAGGCGTTTTTGTTAAAATAGCATGGCTTTCACACACAAGGTCTTTTCAGACCAAATAATAACACGATTAAAATAATATTATAATGTGCAATGGTAAGGACTCCACTTTTCTTCTATGCTTAACTTCATAAAGTAAAGAACAGGTTAAAAGTCTTGCATTATACATGAATATCTAAAACAAACTTTTACTTCTCAGATACATTAAGATTGGTGACAAAGAGTGTGAATTCAATAGCTATTTCCGACTAATTCTTCACACAAAGTTGGCCAACCCTCATTACAAGCCTGAGATGCAGGCTCAGACAACGCTCATCAATTTTACTGTCACAAGGGATGGGCTTGAAGATCAGCTGCTGGCTGAAGTGGTCAACATAGAAAGGCCGGATCTGGAGCACCTGAAGGTACCTTACTTGAGAAGTAGTCTCCCACGATGAGACAGGAATAACATAAATCATATTAGGGACAACTGTGAAAGACTTTCCTGTTCCTTTTCATGCTTTTTCTTCTTTCTTGCAACAGTCTAAATTATTTAATGTGATAAATGACTTCAAACGACCCTGCCCGTCGGTTACCAAATTGTCCATCAGAAAATAGCACTTAGTTGGTAATTTCCAATGGCAAGAGGGAAAGAGCAAAGTAAAAGTGGTGACATTTTAACCTGTGTGTAGCTACCAGCATAAATATATATACATTCACATTGTTTCTGGAGATCTATAATCTTTACATATCAGGTGATGCATTATGTATGAGGTGATGCTTTTGGGTAAATTAAACCTGGGCCGTATAAGCACAGTAAATAGTAGGACCCTGAAGAGTATTGTGGAACAAAGAGACCTAGGGGTACAGGTACACAGTTCCATAAAGGTGATGACATGAATAGCCAAGGTGGTAAACAAAAAAGGTATTTGGCGATCAGCAGCTCTGCCAGCTAAATACAAATCATTTCAGGCCTACTTTTACCAAAGCCTGCCTGCTCTAAATTTATTGGGCAAGTCATTAAAAACTTGCACTGCTTTTACACTTAACTACCTTTTTCATCAAATTAAGATGCCAATCCTCAAAATGTTATCACTGCCAAAAGGTATGAACTTGATAGCCATGACATAACAGCATAAATTGTCAATATATAAGGTCACAACAGGAGCAGGAGATTTCATTGTAAGTGGCAATTTATGAATCCCAGCAGCAGTGTAGTTCATTTTCATACAGACATGAACGTAACAAAGGGTGGCCCGTACTGGTGGTTTGTACTCTGCACCCTCTGCAACAAGCAGTGTTAAACTGTGTCCTTCACAATGCAGCAATTCCTGATGCAGCAGTTCACTGCTTTCACTGACACAGTAAAGCTAAGGGAAACAGGCCCAAAAAGGTAGCAAGACCGTGCAAAACATCTGTGAAAGTGTACATTTTTCCTCAAAGAGGATATTGATCATAATTTTGGATGGTACACAAAATACTGGAGAAACTCAGCGGGTGCAGCAGCATCTATGGAGCGAGGGAGATAGGCAACGTTTCGGGCCGAAACCCTTCTTCAGACTAATTGACAATTTTGGATGGGATTGGTTTAAATTGGTAGTAGATGTTTGGGGATGATTTGAATAAAATTCTCCATCAATATTGCAAAAATGTCAAATAAAGCTTCATCCTTAATACTAGCAACAGAAAATATTGGGAACAATAATATATGTTTGAAAAGAATGTTTGGGTGATGATAAATTCCTTTATTTCTATGCACTGAGCATTCTGATTTCTGCACAGTCAACCTTAACAAAGCACCAGAATCATTTTAAGATTGAGCTGAAACGACTTGAGGACGAGCTCCTTACACATTTGTCTGCGGCCGAGGGCAACTTCCTAGGTGATACCAACCTGGTGGAGAAACTGGAGTCAACGAAGCTAACTGCAGCAGAAATTGAGCAGAAGGTAGGTTACTGAATGATATTGTTTCATTACCAATGTTGTGGGGATCTATCATATTTCAGAAATTGCATTCTTAATCATAAGTTGTACCATCCGCTCAAGTTGAGTTGATAGAAGATCAGATAAGGATCTATTGTTGCAATGACTCTTCCTCACTGGATCATGCTGATCTGGCACCCTTCAAATATCTGCTTTAATTCAGGTACAAAGGAACGTGTACGTTTGTGGATTTCAGCAGGGGATGGAAACATATGTGTAGATACATTAATCTCGCGTGCTAGTGCAAATCAACCAGCAGTAAAATCTGTGAAAATTTTCATCAGCAAAGAGCTTTCCAGCATTGATAGAGTCCAAAAGCATATTTGTCCAAAGATTCATATTTGTGGCTTTTAGCAGCACTGGCGATGCATTTGGTGCTCTACCGAAGCAGAGTCCAGAAGCCCAGTGAAGAGCTCTACTCAATTGAGTAACATATAATAGTAAGATTAAACGAGAACTCACCTGTTCGAAGTTTGATCGTTATTTTACGAGGAGTTACGATGAGGGATTACGTGAAGAAGAGCCCGCCTCACGCTGGTAACGGCATACTTCAAAGCAACGGCATGAAAAACACAGAACACCAAAGCGGAGTAACATAGTAAGGCTCATAAAAAGACTTAGAACCACCATTTGATCATTTATTTTACGAGGGTGGGGTGGGAGTGGAGGGCACGTATTCCCTCATCGTAATCTCCTCGTAAAATAACGATCAAACTTCGAACAGGTGAGTTCTCGTTTAATCTTACTATTTTACTTCGGAGTCCGTGAGTGACTACGTGAAGAGTTTTAAAGCTTTCTGTGTTTTTTATGTCGTAGAATTAATCCGTACGACAGTCCGGCTAAGTAAAACACATACATGAGAAAGCAGACAAAAGTTAGATCTTTTTCACAATTAAATTTTTTAATGGTTGAAAGACCATATAATACCTCCTTATATTTGAGGGAAAAAAATGATTACAAGTGACCAAAAGATTTCAGTGACTACACAAACTGATTATAGCAATTAATAGCAAACAAAGCAGGTGATTATAGTGCTCCCAACACCGCGTGTCCAAAGCTTGTCATAGTGTGAACAGGTTTGTTGTAGAACTTTGAAAAAGTTTCTTCTTTACTCCACCCTGCGATTTTTAAAATATGCTCGAGAGGTACGTCCCGCCCCTTCGCCGCGGACGTAGCTGCCGCCCTGGTGGAGTGAGATTTGAAGACATCAGTGTCTACTCCCGCTAAAAACCAACACCTGTTTCAACCATTTTGAGATAGTTTGAACTGAAGCTTTTGTGTGTGGCTTTTTGTGCGTAAGCAGCAATGTCTTTTCGTTTCCTCGGAAAAGTGTCCGTAACTTTAATATATTGGTTCAAATGTCTAACCACACACAAAGCAGGCTCAATATGAAAAGCTTGAAAGGTTACCTTTGTTCCAGATCTCCCTGGTCTACTTTGTTTGATCAGATCGTAAAACATAGTCTACAACGTTATCTGTAGTCACATGCCATACAGTCTAAACGCAACATTTGTAAAGTTTGCACTCTTTGGGCTGAGACCAGTGCCATTAACATGACCAATTTCAATGTTTAACCTATCCAATGTCAACCCTTCAATTGGCGATCCATTCTCTAAGTAGAGCAAGTACTATGCTCACATCCCAAATCTCTGTATATCTAGGTTTTGGCGGATTCATGTGAAAAATTCCTTTCATGAATCGTGATATTAATGGATGCGACCCAATTGGACTTCTCACCAATCATAAGTCCTAAATAGGACGACAAGGCACTGCGTGCAGTGTTAATGGCACTGTAACTTAAATGTTGCCAAAGTGCAAATTGGCATGGAATTCCAAAACATGAGTAACATTCACAGATTCATCAGAAATATTTGACTGTGTGCAAAATTCTTCCCATTTCTTAATATGTGTCATATATTGTTTCTGTGTGCTATGTCGCCATGATGCACCAATAACTGTCAAAGTTTGGTCCGACAATCCCAGTTCCTGTAGTGGTCTGGTCAAAACCTGCAGATTAACAAATTCTTATATGCATATAATGGGTAACCTTCATTTGTACTGGATTAGTCAAGATATCACTACAGTTAGGAATCTGCATATATGGTTCTTTAATCATATTTAGCATAACTGGGAACCAGGTTGAGTTGGCCAATTTGGCACTACAACAATCCGGAAGCTGAATCTTGCTCTATTTTCTTCAAGCATCTCTGGATCAGAGCAAATGGTGGAAAACGCATAAAGAACATTTTTCCCCAGTGTAATGAAAATGCATCTACTGCAACTGCGTCCGGATCGTGTTCCCAAGACACATAATGAGGCAATGATGATTAAGCCTGGATGCAAACAAATCAATTTCTGGCAACCCAAATCGTCTAACAATATTCTTAAATATTGCTGGCTAAGCATCCATTCGTATTATCTTTAAAAATCCTGGACCTTCCATCTGCTACCACATTGTCTTTACCTGGAATATAGGCTTGCTGAAATCCATATCTGCCGACCAATTACACCATTGCCATATCTCATTGACCAGACAATACATGATACTGATCTAACTCCCCCATGTGATTTAATGTAAACCACAGCCGTTTTATTGTCTAATTGTATTAATACATGCAGGTCATTGTTTAGCAGAACAATATGCTTTAAGCCCATAAAAAGGCCCCCAATAACTCCATAATAGTTATTACCATACTTTTGGGGAAACACTTGCTCTTCAGTTTTCCATCTACCTCCACAACTGGAGATAAATCTGTGGCCCCCATCCGAGAGCACTAGCATCTGTTTGCAAAAACCATTTCTGGCTGTTTAATCATAATCTTCTTAGCAGCTTTGTGGGACATTTTCAAACCCATCATTGCATTTCCAATTACTGCTTTCTTTGTTAATTGCATAGGTCTGTCAAAGGACCTGCCTTATCTTTAAGAGCCCTTACTTTGTCCCTTTGAAGATTTGATAATGTAATGGCCCAAATTCCACTGCCGGGAAAAGCTGGCCACTAGTGTACCAATGACTTTTGCCACTTCTCGGATGGAGGGATAAGGTTTGTGAATGAGGTAATTACACATTTGCAAATATCATTTGTCTTCTTTGCTGGCAACGTACTAACATAGTCACTGAGTTAATTACAAACCCCAGAAAATCAATTGATTTGATCTGGCTGCAGCTGGTATTTAATTGGATGAATTAAGAATCCAAGCTCTTTAAACAAAGCTTTAGTAACTGAAATTGAGATCAGCTGACTCTTGACTATCATTAATAATCAGAATATCATCCAGATAAGCCATTTACAAGTGTGTTTCTGTGCTCTTAATTGGAGCTCTAAAACTGGTTTTCAACAGTTTTGTAAAGAGTCTAGGAGCTGAACTTAATTCCATTGGTAAAGCTTTGAACTGCCATAATTTGCCCCTGCCAATAAAACTTTAAGTATCTCCGAAACAGATAATGAATTGGTACAGAATAATAGGCGTCTTCAAATCAATCTTAGCCATATAAGAACCTGCTGAAATCAAAATATTTTGCAGTTTTAAATGTCTCCATCTTAAAACGTTTGTATTCTACAAACTTATTTAGATCTGTAAGGTCTAGAATAATTCTACAACCACCATTTTTTTATCTCTGCGAATATATTAGAGACAAATTGATGCTTATGTTCATAAGTTTTTTCAATTACCCCTTTTTCGGATTAATTTGCCAATTTCCACATCAATCTCCATTCTTTCTTCTGGAGGAAAACACAAAGCATAAGCAGGTTTATTCTGTACAGGAGGATTGACCTTCTTTAAAAATAATAATAGCTCCTGAAACTGCTTGTAATAATAAATCGATCAGAAGTAATATTAAGCCAGGCATTATAAAATTTTTGCAATCTCCCACTGGAGATTCATCCACAGTTTCTTTAAGGATGTAGAAGTCTTTAATACCTCTCCATAGGAGCGTGATGGTCTCCTCTTTCCCGAATGCAGGGAAGCAGTGGCCTGTGTAGCACGATAATTACCTTCGTGACAAATTTCTGCCTCTATAACGAAAATCAAAACTCCTTCGGGACGGAAAACCCTTTTTCTTTGTCCAAAGACAAAAGGGGGTGGGGGGGCTTATAGTGCTAAAATATTTAGCTTCTTCATCCAACTGCTTCAGTTGTTTCGGCAGATTTTCTCCAAACAAATATCCAGGAGCTTGAACTCCACTTTCTTGACACGGCTTGCATTATCTAGGGTGAAATATGGGCCGATCGCCATTATTTCCTCTTGCAATTGATCTCATAAAACGAAAAAAATTGGCACATTTTAACCCAAAGTATCATATTAGAATTTGTCTTTTCCACATTCTCCATTTGCCTGCAAATTGCCGTGATGGCCAGCGAAATAATTTTAGCACGCTCTTTTGAAATTTCATTTCTTGGGCTCTCTACTTGGAGTCATTAGAGCCATCAACGGATTCACCGTAGGCACTTCCAATGAGGCCCAAAATTGCATGGTGCTTTATTAATCTGATAATTCATTCATCACAGTATTATGAAGCTGGTGAGATACCTATTTAATTTAAAATTGGCAGCTATGCTTTTTCCATAGCCTCACCAACTTCCTTCGTTATAAGCAAAACTTTGTGCTATCTTAGGCAGATCAAGCTTTTTCTTTTTTTCTTTGTCGGCGTGCTTTCAAAAATGCATTTCAAATTCAGCAGGGTCTGCTTCTGCAGCCCTAATCCAGCGGGATATTATCCATGATGATTCTTCCAGCCAAATCGTGGGTCTGGAGTATTCATATTCACAACTTGGCCCACAAGCATATTAATCATATTGAAACCCTCAGTGATTTTTTCTGGGATTCATGGGGGTACGGTGACTTGTCTCATAATAGTTGGAGAACTTTCTCCATTGCTCCATTTTTAGCCCACATTGTTTTATTTCTCGGGAGGTCTTCAAATGAATCATTCTTCATCTAACCACGGGCCTACAGTTTTGTTTTCTTCATGTTGCAAGTTCTTGAGGAGCATAGTCTCCGTGGTTAATTTCCGGAGAATATTTTGGAAATTCTATATCGGGGTTAATCAGTGGACCTACGGTTGGTATCGGAAAAACCGGGTCCCACTCTAGCTTCGCTTCCCGTATTATTTTACATTTGCACCCCGGGAGGGGAGGCTTTTTCCACCGCGAAGCTTTTCCTACCGATTTCTCCATTTTGTTTAAAATTTATATCTTGTGTCCAATCAGCACTGTTAACGTCTATCTATCAATTTTTACTTTTAGTTTCGCTGTGGTGGAACCATCCATGCGTACGCTAAAACCGCGCCGTTTGTAACTTCACTTACCTGGGGCCGTTCGGACCGCTGCAGAGGAGCTGCTCCTTTAACCGCAGCTCCTGCTTTCGCCGTCATGCGTCCACGTCATGCCGTTTCACCAGCGGGAGGCGGGGCCTCTTCTTCCATAGTAGTCACTCACGTGACTCCGAAGTAAAATCATTATTCTAACTTAGTAAAAGGGTTTAAGTGCTCTTTCTGCCTTTCTAGACCATTCTAACTTCCTTTAATTCCAAAATATTTGCATGTGAGGTGGAGAGTTCTTATGATCAGGAGCTACAGCAATGCAGGGGGTTTTGGCAAGGGAATTCCAGAGGAATATAGCATTGATTTAGGAGAGGTGATTTCTCCTATTTACAATTATTGAATTAAAAAAATCCTCACAAACTTTGTTCCGCTGAAGCAGTGCTCCTTGAAAAATGAGAAAAATAAGGGACAATGCTGATATTAGCTTTGGTGTGTAGACTAGTGCAGGTGAATGAAGCAAAGGCAGAATGAGTGAAAGGATCATGGAGGCTCGTGGAACGCTTATCGGGCAGCAGCTGCTAAGTGCCTCTCTTCTTTTTTTCATCTTCATATGATCTTAGGATAATGAACCATATTTACCATGTCTCACTCATGGGTATTAAATTACCATACACAAAAACTAGTATTCTTCTTCTCAGTGGGTTTGGAAAGCCTGTAATTTTTAACAAGCATAGAACTGCACAATCTTAAATTCAGCTCTTAGTGTTTGAATGTAAATTATTTTTCCTTACTGGGGTCTGTCAGTGGTGTATGCATGGACAGTATAATCTGTGAAGTTAAAAGATCAGTAGAGAATAATTTTGTGTCTCATATTAAGCTTTGAAAAATAAATAAATGAAATTTCGAAAATGTAATCTCATGAAAATTGATCACAAGGAAAATTGCGCATGTTAATAACAAGCCACTTCCCCCCCCCCCCCAAACGAGAACATCTGGGGGGATAGAATCTCTGTTCTTCTGATGTGTCAGATATAATGGGCAAGCCGTTGGCAATTCCTCATTGCATCATTGATTATTTTATTTGCGTTTAGGCATTTTAACATTGTATTACATAATGCTATTGAAAGGCAGAACATCAGAGGATCGGAAGGACGCGAAGTAGCATACTTATTGACTGCATCAACCATACTCTGTGTTCTCTATACTAGCAGAGGTCTGTTTGAAAGGACAAAGTGGTATTTTCTTTCTCCTCAAACCTTCCAGGTGTGTATTACAATTTTTCAGTGCATGCCACTTCCACTGTTTCAAACAATTCAAGTATTATACGGCTTATTTTAAATCTATTTTATTAGAATATTCTTTCAAATTATAATATTCCTAGATTTAAATAACTTGAAGGATTTACATTCAAAAGCTGCAGATAAGCCACACTAATCGGGATGCAATAAGCACACAACGAGATGCAGTGACTAGTGGGCAGCATGTCAACCTGCGTGCTGCTGTTAAATTATAGTGTTGACAGACTCGAGATAGCACAAAACACCTCGGTAAGATGTAGGAGCAGGTGGACTTTTGTCCACAACTATGTCGGAATCATCTGGATCATTTGTAGCCGCAAAACAGCATCCAGTTGTTTACAGATCAGAATTCATGTGTCTATCTCAGGACACAATTAGTACAATTCATCCAGTTTAAAAATTAGTTTGACATTAATGGATGTCTGTTTCTACCCCATTCTGTTATGGTTTAGTGATAGTGTTGAAGCAAGATTAAGGGCATGTCCACGTGGGCCGTCATTTATGCCATCAGGCGGGGTAGTGACTGCGCGCCTGTCACTGCTCGTTACCGGTGTATCATTCATCCGCACAGCCGTCTGGATCGACGGTGGGAAGCATTTCGAAGTTGACAAATGCAGGAGTTAAACTCAGCGGGACCGGCAGCATCTCTGGAGAGAAGGAATGGATGATGTTTCGGGTCATTTACGCGACAGGCCGGTGGCGCGAGAAGATTCAATGCAGAACGAAATCTTGGAACGCTGCGCGATGCCGCGTGCAACTCCACACTCCTCCATGCCACTCCATGCGCCCGTCCTGCGCTACCCACACACTACCAGGTCACATAAATGCCATGCAAATGACGGTCAAGTGGGACAGGCCCTCAAATGAAATTTTGTTAAGGTTGCACCATCATGGAATT
This sequence comes from Okamejei kenojei, assembly GCA_035221665.1. NCBI lineage: Eukaryota > Metazoa > Chordata > Chondrichthyes > Rajiformes > Rajidae > Okamejei > Okamejei kenojei. Next base: position 50,236,999 of record CM069132.1, read on the forward strand.
TATAGAACCGTTATGGCATAAGAGGCCATTTATCTTTCAATCTGTTCAATTCTATTCCTCTGTAACCGTGTTTACACATGAGTGCCTACAAACTTCTCTTTCGAAATTCCCAATTGGAGCTCATTGTTGGAAAATGTGAGGTTGTACATTTCAGTAGGAGGAATCAAAAGGCAGTCTACTGTCTCAATGGATGGAGATGGCAAATGTGTGGAGCACTGAGGGATCTAGGTATTCTTGTGCATGAAACACAAAGGTGCAACAAGTAGTTAAAAAGGCAAGTTATTATTTTCCTTTATTGCTAAGTGGTTGTAGTTTAAAAATGGAGAAGTATTGTTATCATTGGACCTGGACAAAGTACCGAGTACAATTTGGTTCCACTAATGTAAGAAAAGGATAATATAAGTAAAGGGCCTGACCACTTAACTTGACTAGGCTGTTCACCACCTGTCGCCGGGGTGTCACTGCATGTCGTGTGTAATCTCCTCAGTCAACCAAAGAGTCGTAGCGTTTTTCTGGTCGCCGCTGGATTTTGAAATGTTCAAAGCTTTTCGGCGACCATGGGCTTGTCGCAGCTTGTCTTCCCCTGACGTAGGTGCTGTCATAGGTTGTCGTCAAGAGAAGTCAAGTAGCTACTTTAATAAACACGTGATCAGGTAAAAATAAAGTGTGTGGACTTCCTGAATTTTTTGTTGGAGACCTTGAGCATTGTAAAATGGCTCCAATAGAAGGAAAAGTAACACGAAACAAGCATTGCACTGAATGAGAAATAAAATCTTTTGCAGGTGTAGGTGGCCCTGAAATTGCCTTTTCGTGTAGTCTCTTGTGGGCTCTCTTCCTGGAGTGGTGGACCTCTGTTTGTGGTGTGGGCTGTTTGCTGTGGTCTTCAGGATCATGTTGTTCTGCCATAGTACACTGCCGAGTTTGGCGTTGTAGTAAGTCAGAGATGAGTCTCTCTGGTCCTTGACTCTCGTGTTGCAGGTGTTCTGGTAATCTCTTCCCCACCCCGCCAGTGCCACCGTCGTTGCAGCCCTGTCCTACCAGTTCTTACATGAGATTGATGTGATGTTGCCTGTCTGGTTTTCCACTCGGTCACCCTCCACCATGGCTGCCTTGCTGTCTGCTCTTCTACTACGGATCAGGCGTTGTGGAGGAAACATGCTGCGTAGACAATGGTCTCCACAGTCTTGGGCTCTTGCTCCATCGTAGTCTGCAAGCATCCTGAATCTGCTGGCGAGGCTGCAAAGGCGATTTTTCCATGAACCTCCTAGCCCTGGACAGCCTGTAGTGGAAGATCTTCTGCTCCCTTTGTCATCCGCATGGTTGTGCAGGATATGCTTCAGCATCCTGACTGAGTGGGAAGGTGTCATCACAACCAGTGTGTTTGAGGGATGTCAGGGCGTGTCTTCTCCCAGCAGAGGTTCTGGATCGGAAAGCCTGTTATTCATTCTTTCCAATGCTTGCCAAGGGAGGTCTCTCTCCAGATCCCACCCTCAGTTTGGCAACTGCCAGGTGTGCCACAAACCACTATCCACAAACAAGTTTGGTAGTGTGCCATCCACACAGCTCATGAGTACGATGGAATGGAACTTCTGTAGTTTAAAGTACATAGAACCTCCCTGGGTGGATACCCGATGGTCACATGCTGCTGTGCCACTGACCACATGTGTGCAGGAAGTTCCATCTAGTATCAGAGGCCCTGCACCATCTCTTACTCATCTGGTGTTAGGGCATCCAATGACTACATCTTCATAAGCAGTGATGTATGGCCTCACAGGTCTCTAGGAAACAACCTTGCTGATGGTGTTGTGGGCCCCAAGAAAGTTGTAGGAGAGGCTCTGGTAGGAGGCTCCTGATTGCCAGATAGTGGAGGGTGATGGGCAGGCGCAGGCCTGGTTACAGTGGCTTCCTCATGTGAGTCTCCTTTTCTCTCAAAGAAGAGGGGCCCACCGTGTCTTCATGTCCTGAAACAGGCTCAGGCGGAGGCTAGTGACGTTTTCTGAAGGCAGTCCTCACCTTTTTGCTGGAGTCAGTCGTCAAGGTTTTCTTACTTGGCCCTAACTGTATCTCTTCAGGGGACATGGCCTTCAACCACACAGACCTCGTCTTGGGCTTCTTCACCATTCTTCTTGTCCTTCTGTCTTGCAGATCTATAAGCAAGAGGGCTGTTGCAAGCAGCAGGGTTTCTTCTTGTCATAAGAGCAATGCCCTCTGATGTTACTCCATGGTAGTCATGATGCAAAATGATTAGAAACTGTACTCTACAACCCGTTTTATAGGAAAACGGAGCCAAAATGACGTCACATGTCCTCAGTTGTCGTCGACAGGGTTGTAGCTTGTCGCGGGTGGACATGGGTTATCATAGGTGTGGTCGTAGGTTGTTGTAGGTGTGGCCCTGGGTTTGTGGACATTAAGGTCATGACGTTTGGGTTTGCCGGTTGTCGGTATCTTGAGGTTGGTTGTTGTAGATTGTTGTAGAAGCTTTTAGTTGGTGGGTCCAGTAGCCGGTTTTTCGGCAACGTTGGTGACAAAAGATGCAAAGCGACGCAAAATGTCGCCGTATCGCTCCGCGCGTGTGCGCGTTGGGCGAGGATCAGATCACCGCTCCATTTTTCAATGCATCGCCTCGACGTCGCGGGCCTAGCTTGGGTTGTGAGTGCTCCTAGATTGCCGCCGACGACGGTGATAATATTGCTTTGCATCGCAGGGAGGGGGGAATTCATATCTGTTCTGTTTTGTTTAGTATGGGAGTGTAAACTACTGCGTAAGGGTTTATAAAATCCGTCCGTGGGATGGTTGTTAAATAAGGGAGTTCCCGTTTTCCTCCTGGGGGGTGCGGTGTTGTTTGCCAGCCCCGCCCGAAGGTGGTATAGGGCTCATCGCGGCGTCGGAAGCCCTCGCCAGCGGGTCCCCGTCACGCTCTGCTGCCGGTTATTCCGGGGAGACCGTCTCCCGTCGCGTGCGGGAGGAATGCGCGGGACGGACGACTGAATCTGAACCCATGTCCTGGCCGCGGCATGACCGGTACCAGGCGCTGCTCAGGCTCCGTGTCCACACCACCAGCCCCCTCCTCCCGCCGGTCCTCTCTCCCCCCCCCCCCCCACCCACCGCCGGGCCCTCGCACTCCCCCAGCTCGGGGCGACGCAGGGTCGGAAGGCGATTAAATGGACGGGCCCCCCGACACAGCAGCAGCAGTGGCGACGGCGGACTCCACCTCCTCATGAGCATCTTCTTCCTGCAGCGCCTCGCTTCACAACAGCGCTGCTTGCCACTCCGCCAGACGACGACAAACCGCTTTCAAAAACAAGCTCCTCCCGCACGCCGAGGCTGGGAGGTGGGAGGGAACGAGGAAGAGAAGGGGGTGGCACCCTTGGCAGTGCTCCGCCGCAAGAAGCACCTGCACGCGCGCTCGGCACACACTTTCCTGTTGGCTGGGCAGAGGAGGGGAGATGGTGGCGACTCGGGAGTTCCCAACAGCCTCCCCTCCTTTGGCGGTGGGCACTTGGGCAGTGGACAGGGACGGCCAAGGCCGGGCGCGGGCGTATGATGCTGTCCCTGGTCCGAGGAGCGCTGACCTTCCTTCACTTCTCACCACCTCCTCTGCCCCTTCTCTCTTCTCTCTCTCTTGTACGCCCCCCTCCACCCCCCCTTGTCCTGGGGACTGCTCCTCCACCCCACACTGATCCCCATTTCCCCCCACTATTTAGTCTCACTGACATCCCCATGTGCTCCCATCCCCATCTATCCCCCCCCCCCCATCTATTCATCTGATCTCTATCCACCTCGCATTGATTCTCCTGCCACCTCCACACTTCTACACTCGTCTCCCAATTCATCCTGTACTGACCCCTTCCTATCAAGCCTGCACTGCTCCCCACCATTCATCCTGTACTGAACCACCATTCATCCTGCACAGCCCCCCCCCCGACCCACTTCCCATTCATCTGTACTGATCCCCCACATTCATCCTGTACTGATTCCCCCCCTCATCCATCCCGTGATTCACCCACTGACATTTCCACGCTCTCCTCTCACAATTTTATCGTCTCCAACACAACTTAATTACCCCTGCCTCAATACATCCATTCTGCACCGATTGCCTTCTCATAACCCCCCCCCCCCCCCCAACATCTATCCATCCCGCATGATTCACCCAGCCCCCCCCCCCCCCAAAAGAAATAATATCCAGAGGGTGACAGGGAGTCACGCGCGTCACTACATACGTCACCACGCATCAGGGCCGCGTCACGACCCGACCACGACTCGACAACCTTTTTTCAGGCTGTTGCTGAAAATGTCACCCAAGTGGGACAGGCCTTTCATGCTGTGAAACATGAGGGCAAGGCTTTCGAAGGCGGCGTCAGCGGAAAACTCCCTGGCCAGGTTCTCGATCACCTCGGGCCGAGTCCGCAGTGCTCGAGAAACTGTCCTAGCCTGAGCAGGCTCGATAGAAGCGGCAGCTGAGGTCAGAGTGCACCATAATCTGCCTTCACAAACCTGCCGCTCCTTGGGGCGACCTGCTGCTGCTTCTCTTGGCGCAGCTGGCGTGGTTACTTGTGCAGCCTGGGATGCTGCTGGCGAGGCTGCTGTTTCACCCGAGAGTGCTGCTCGTGGTTATTTGTGAACCTGGAAGTGCTGCTGGTGTGGTTACTTGTGCACCATTTGGGTGCTGCTGGTTTGACAGTTACTTGTGCACCCTTGGGTGCTGCTGGTGTAGTTACTTGTGCACCCTGGGGTGTTGCTGGCGAGGCTGCTGTTTCTCCCTGGAGTGCTGCTCGTGGTTACTTGTGAACCCAGGAGTGCTGCTGGTGTGGTTACTTGTGCACCCTGGGGTGCTGCAGCCTCTGTACCCTCTGCTAATTCTCCCCTTCCGACATTGCTGCTTCTGTTGCCAGCCCTTGCTGCTTGTCGAGCCGGGCAGCTGCCAACGGACCAGGCTGCCACGGCTCTTGAAACTGCGGGCGCTGCTGGTGGCCGCCGCTCCTAGCACAAACTCACACTTCTGCTGGTACATGACTAGCGAATCGGGCCTAAGCTGCCTCTTGGAGCTGGAGCAATGCACAATGTCAGGCGAGAGCCCCAGCTGCCCGCTCTGCTGGGGCTGCCGGAGGCCAGGTAAGTCTTCATGCTGCTGCTGGCCCTGCTGCTGCTGCCTTCCTCGGGAGCAGAGCTGCCCAAACCATTGGGCTCCACTTTGCACCCCCTCGCCATCTGGCTCTTCAAGTTCTTGGCCTTGTCGGCAGCCAGTCTCTCCACAGCACTCTGCCGACCCCGCCTGTCCCCCTCCATTTGACTGCGGAGGTAGCCGGGGACTTGAACATGAGCCTGAGCGGCAGAGAGATGCTCGCCTCAGGCGGCATGCTTGCAGTGGGCACGATCTCACTCGGCACCTTACTTTGATCCAGCCAACAAGGCAAACACGTTTTCACATCTGCAAAGAAGGAAAGACCAGGACTTCCATGAGCAATGACAGGCTGTCTGCACTCGCCTGAATGCATATTCAATATGGCTTTGCCCATGACTTGGACAAAGTGGTGAGTAGGTTTGCACAGTTGCATTCTCAGAAAACGGAACTATTTCATGTTGAGGTTGATGTGATGTGAAGTTGTTAGGTCAGGAAGACTATTAAAGGTGCACTGCACACACTAATATAGTCTAACAGTAACAGGCAATCAAATCAACACACAAAACATTTTCTAAAAAAAGGTTTTCTTTACTGCAAAAACTTACAGTATTTTATTTGCAGTTTTTGCATGCTCCTTAAAAACATTTTACATAACATTTTACAACAGTACAACTTGATTATTAAAACAAGGACAACAATTCTTAATTTAAAAAAAAGGATAAAACAATGATCTCAATCATCCCATTCACCCACTCATTACTCTTGACTCAACCAAAATTATTTCTGAAATATTGGTCATACATTTGGTGCAAAAGCTCCAACATAAGGCACAGAATGCACCAGAGAGCATCTAAAACCCTAGAGCTTTCAGGGCCCTTAGGCGGGCCCTGGAACCTGGACGTGAGGGGCTTCCTCTCTTGTGATGTGCGCTGCGTGCACATTATTTCACATAACATTTTTGGAATCCTGTCATGCCACCCCCCTTTTTGAAAAGCTTTGTACGGGCCTGATGGTGTATTCATCCTATTTATATACGCTCTTTTTCTATCGTTACAAGTTGTTAGTTCCAGATGATGACCATTTTACGTAGGAATAGTTCTGATATCCTATTGATAACATACATAGATATCAGATCAAGTGAGGACGTGAAGTCTTAAGAAGCTTAAAAGACAATCTTGCGAGTATAACATAAGAATAAAGCAATGCCAAAACTAATATTTAATTTTTCTTGTTTTGCAGAGATTTTATTGATGAACAATGATATAGATCTGGAGGAAAAAAATGGACTTTTCTGAGATTCACAATTGGAGCCAAACATTCAAGAAGTCCTGTAGATTTTTCTCTCTCATCCAGTCTTGGCGTGCTAAGTGAGGTAGTATTGAACTTGTTTCTACCCGTATCTAAGAGGACCTTCTCAAAGAACTATAAACAATAAAAATGCTAGTTGTTTTTATGGCCCTTGCATTTGAACTAGTTTCAACATGTGATCAGTGTGTAAGAAGGAACTACAGATGCAGGAACTGAAGAATGGTCTTGACCCGAAATGTCATCCTCTCCTTCTCTCCAGAGATGCTGCCTGTCCTGCTGAGTTACTCCAGATTTTTGTGTCTATCAACATGTGATCAGATTTTTTGACATTAATATTACTTTATCGTAGTCTTGGCTCAAACATTAAAGTATTTTACAGATCTTCCTTCATAATTTCTGACTGACATATATCAACCCACCCAATATCAGATTGAGAAGGTAATATAGGTAGAGTTTCTCACATTTTAAATAAATCTTGATGAATTGCCAATTAATAGAACGATTTGGCTGTACTGAAAAATAAGATTGTTATAGATGAACACTCCTACCTACTCGTCTTCTCATGGAATTGTAGGAAATGCCACTCCTGCCTCTCTATCCTCTTCCTTTCCACTGCCCAGTAAATGAAATAATTACACTAATCACTTTTCAAGTAATTATTCATTTGTAACTCTTCAGTTTAGTATGCTCCATCTATTCAATACTCAAGAAGCAGTCCTCTCTATAGCTGTGGAACCCAAAAGCACATTAGGTGACCACTTTGCAGAACATTCTGTCTGGCTCTAAGCATTCATTTGGCTGTTACTTTAATAATCACTCACAATTTCACTCTCAGGCCGGCCAGCATCCTACTGTATTCAAATGAAGTCAAATTCAACTTGAGAAACAATATCATTATATTGGTACTTAATGACATCATCCAAATTTATACTACATATTTATGGTGAGGTTGCCAGTTGCACTTGTCTTTACTGTTTCTTGTCTGGTGTGATACCTCTATGAATTAAAATATGTACTTTTGAATGTTTTCAGACTATGTCCATGATGGACGAGTTCCGAGGATTGGACAAAGACATTGAAGGCTCGGCCAAACGCTGGAAGAAGTTTGTTGAATCTGAATGCCCTGAGAAGGAGAAGTTTCCACAGGAATGGAAAAAGAAGAGCTCCCTTCAAAAACTTATTATGCTCAGGGCTTTGCGGCCTGACAGGATGACATATGCAGTGAGGTAATTGCATCAAATTAAGCTTTTCACCATATTTACAAGCAAATTGTGAAAATTATTTTGTATATAGTTATCGATGCCAAGATTAAAAGAAAATATCCAAGATATTTAATGCTGATATTTTTTATTTTTTATTTATTTTTTTTTTTTGTTAGAAGTAAGTACAGTAGTGTGGTACTTAAGTACCTAATACATACATGCATATTTCCATTCTTGTACAACTTCGTACTTTTGATTGAATAATAAAAGAACAGTGAGAGAAAAAAAGAAATAAAGAGTGTTGGAATAGATGGACAAGCGAGTAGAAACAGATAGCCAAAGAAATACAGGACCGAGATAAGAAGCTAAAAAGATTGAAAGAAAAGGAGAAAGTAAAGGAAAGCGAGATTAGGAGAGCTACCTATTTCGTATTTTTGCCCATCCGTCACCCGGTTCTAAACCATTTAATTTCTTATGTTGCACCATCTGCTTGTATAAAGTTGATAAAAGGAGACCAAGTCTTTAAGAATAGGTCTACTTTGTTAGTAGGAGGAATCTCATTTTCTTCAAGGTGTAGCATTTCAGACATGTTTGAAATCCACATTTTGAATGTTGGCATGGTAGTATTTTTCCAAAATTTGAGTATGTTTTTTTGCTGTTATTATTAGACCGCTTAATTAAGAAAAGCATCTTGGAATATAGTTGGTTTACTTCCCTCTTCCATTGATCCAAAGATAATCAGTTCTGTATTGGGGTTCAATTTTGTGTTAAACAGTTGTGTAAAAATTCCAAAAATTTCATTCCAAAATTTATACAGTTTTATACAAGAGACAAAGGAATGTGCTATAGTGGCATTTTGAGTTAAACATTTGTCGCAGATGGGGGAAACATTTGAAAATATTTTATTCAGTCTAGTTTTCGAATAATATCCAATTTGCCTTCAATCTTATCTGTGTTTGATATTTCAAATGCGTCTCTTGTAAGAAAATGATATCACTGTTTAAGGCTTTTAATTGGGCAAAGATCTTACCCCTTTTAATTGGTTCATTAGTGCCCCTTATATTCCAACTACAGAACGTGATTCCTCCAGTTTTCTATTGTTTATCGTCTTGCATTATGAATCATGTTAATACCATTACTTCATATGGTGCAACCAAGAACCTCATAACTCTAGGTGGAGGATAGTCATCCCCAGCTGTTAAATTTTGTTGGCATCTCGCCTTCAGAAAAGACCTTGAAAAAGACCAGAAAGTGTAGAGTCGTGGAAAGATACTTAACAAACAAAAAGTGATATTATAATATCCAAAAATAAAGTTATTTATAATTAAAAAACAGACCACCAAGGTGGTAGAAAAATTCTTGTTGACTTCCGTAGATGTTTTTATATGTTTGTACGCTGTTCCCCCTTGACAGTTATTATTAATTTGAAGAGAGAGCGATACAAAGTTCGGAAAGATATATATATAAAAATAAAACGCACTCCAATAGATTGATTAGAAATATATCTTCAAAGAGAAAAAACAAAATTAAAAAAGAGTTTCCGAGTATATATTTAGATATAACAGTAATTATGTTAATTATATATCCATATCTATTGATATGCCGAGCTCTATTACAATTAAGTCTCAAACTTTTGTATCAGACACCAGTGGTTCCAAGGGGTTAACCAGATTCAGACCCCTGGGTAACTTCCAAGCGTTGAGTCTCCTCCCCCCTCTTTGCACGCAATTTAGACTAAATCTTACTATATATCCATAAAATTTGTTAGTATGTTATTAGTAATATTCATCTATTTAACTTGTTAGTCTTATATTTAGCAATAAATTATCATCTGAAATAAACATTCAGCCATTATTAAGCTTATGCCTTATTATTATACACTCAATTTTATAAATATATTTATATGTTAGTATGTAATAGTGTGTTGTGTTTCTTATAATCATAAAATTTCTATGATATATGTAGACTGCTAATAGTTTCCATATTCTCAAAAGGTTATTTTCCCGCCTCCAATTTTCTCTTTGTCAATCCTTTGTTTGAAGTGAAACATAAAATCCGACCTGGCTAAAACATTCCACAGACAAAATGACTAGACAACGCCTCGAGGAAATTCCTCTTATCTTAACCAGAGCAGTAGTTTTTGTATGTTAAAAAAAAGAAACACAGTTCTTTCTTCGTCGTTTCTCATGATCAGTAGACTTCCTTTGTGATACTTTGTGCATAATTAAATGCCTCTTCTGGATCCGTGACATGCACGTTTTCACCCTGGTTATAGTAATTCATAGGATGTCTTAGGTAACATTAGGCAACATCATGGCTGACTTAAATTGAATTTTGAGTGAAGATTGAGATGTTCACCAGTAACATAAAGTATTCAGCACAAATCCATGCATTGGGCCAGCAGAGACGGGAGCTGTGGGAAATAGCGCAGATGAGGAATTGAAAGACATGGTGTGTTTACTACCCTGTATTCTCAAACTCTTAGATGATAAACTTATGGAAGCAAGATCGAAAAAATGGGAATTAAACAAAAGCAGAGTTGGAAGCTGCTAATAAAAACAGTAAATGCTGAAAAACAAATAGGCATGCCAGGCAGCATGTTTGGAAAGGAGGAGAATGGATCAACATTATCATAACCAAAACCCGTTGTCAGACATGTGAACTGAGAGAAAAAAAATTAATTTTCAGTGGCAGAGAAGGTGGGGATAGATATGAATGTGTAGATCAGGGAAATCTTGAAAGAGGTGTGAGTAATGTGATCATTGTCAGTGCAAGATGTTCTGTTGAATTCTGGCAACATTGAGTGTGTTACTTGCCATTCTGAAAGGACTGCCCACTACCTCTTACTCTCTATGGTTCTGCAAGTGGAAATATTCGATCCTGAGGATTATGGATTTAATTTCTTACTATTTTATGTTTATTGGGTTCATAGTTGTAGTGCCAAAGATCACTTCTTATATTCATCTATGGACAATCGGCAAAGTTGCAACGTCATTTACCTCAGGTTTACTTACGAGAGTAACTGTTTGTCATGGATTTTTAATGGCGGAGGAGCAGCGGAGATGTGCTAGTTCTTAGGAGCAGATGATAGTTATTTGGCTGAATGCTCACCTCTGCTTAGACATTTTACTTCAGACAGGAGATCTCAAATGAATCACATGAGTGGACTTACAGCAATGTAACGGCAGCCGTTTTTTGTTTTTTATTTTGGTGCACTGGAAAACAAGACACCCGACATGTGAAGATTTTAATGAAATGGGGGATGTGCGGTCTGAACTTTATGATCACCATTAACATGTTTATTGAAGTAATCACGTTCGGTACAGATAACTTGCTACAAACATTGGGATTGTACTTCAGTCAAACTTTTATGGAGATCCACCACACCGGTTACTATTCATGATATTTCAGGAGTTGACATGTCGCAGTTAGTTCGCAACGATTAAATGCACTGCCCTTTACAAGGTGGTATTTTGGCAGTATATATAGTGGAAGTATGTCATTAATCTATCTTGGTGCCTAAATTGTCCAAAAACTATTGATCACTGTACCCACTCTACAAGCGTTCTTTTTATTTTTATGTATTCACCTTATTCTCCAGGTGGAATAGTTTTGCCCTCAGGTCCTTTTGATTCTTTTCTTTCAACTGTGCTTTCTAGTTATAAGCTTATTTTCTGGGAAAAGGACTTTGGGGACCATCCACCTTTTTCAACACATTGCATTATTTTATTTACCTCTATTTGTTGCCTCCTACCTCTTGCCACTCAGGGTGAAAAAAAAAATTCCCAGCCTGATCCGTCTCCTTATAACACAAAGACTCCATTCTCTACACTCTTTTATGGATCCTTCCAGCTAAGTGGTATTGTTTGCTTGTTGGGAGCCTATAACTATGGACGCATGTACGTGCCCTAGTGTGGTCTCGCCAATAATCCTGTACATGTGCAAATTGATGATTTCCCTTTTATTTTAGTCTTTACCAATGAAGGCAAGCATGCCAATTCTTCTTCAGAACCCAGCAACTTGTGTCACCACTTTTGAAGGAGTAGTTTGTATGTCTGTACCCCTTGTTGCTTGCTTCATGCAAAGCTTCAGGGCCTTCCTTTACTTGAGTATCAGGTTATGTTTAATTTGGGTTTTAGAATGTTACCGCCAAGATGGTATTGGCATTACACTTGTCCAAGTTAAATTCCGCCATGAGTGTAGTATGTTGTATTCTTGTTTTCTTATTACCTTTCGTTGGTATTCTAGAGCCTTGTTGATAGAATTTTTCTCCCGATTGTTAAATTAATAGGCTGGTCCGCAAAAAAATACATTAGTAACTTTGGACTGACGTCATGTGTAGCTCGTGTAGTGGGTGTAAGATGGTGTAAAAATGGGATAATGTCAGGAAAAACTCAGCAGGCCCATTGGGGAAAGGGAAACGTTAATTATTTTAGTCAAAAGACCTTCATCACAATTCTAAAGAGAAAAAAACAGGTATGAGTCCAGTAGCAGAGAAGGTACTGAGGAGGAGAGGGCAATGGTGTGAAATAAAGATAATTTAGTTATAGGGTGTGTTAACTCTCGATGTTATGGGGCAGTTAAAACTTTTTGGAGTTGGTGCGAAGAGAGATATTTAGTGATGAAATGACATATACAATGTTCATACAAGTAAGGTAATTATGAGTTTTTGACATACTTTGACGTTAATTGGCGAGGTCATTTTCAGATTTGGCTGATAAGAAGTGTAAAAAATAATAACTAATTCTCTGCTCCAGTTCATAAGAAGGGTTTATGCCCAAATCGTTGCTATATTGTCCTTCGCTCCATAATGCTGCTGCACGCGCTGAGTTTCTCAACGCACTTTTGTACTACCTAGTGTTGTATATATAGTAGCTGGGGAGGGCCTAAGCAATGGTGCTAGTATCCTGCCAACTGTAAGATTGTCCATTGGATCTGTAGCATTTTGTCTCATTTTAAAAGAAATCATAACGCATTTATTTCCAACAAATGTTGTTAACAATTTGGGGGTTGTTAATTGCCACAATGCTTAAGTGTGTTATCCATGTGTGTCTAGATTTTTCTGCTTTTACTAACAGTCGTTGACTAGCGGTTAGGTTGTGGTGTAATATTTAGAATTGATTCTGGTACCAACTACAGATTTCTTTATGGAGTCGCAAGGAAATAAGGAGACTATCATTTCCCTCCTGATTGATATCTGGGGCTGTGAGCAATTAATAAGAAATTTTTTGCAACCTCAAACGTCAGTCAAGACTGTTGGCACCTAATTGCTACAACTGTCTGTGGTGCACCTTGCAGACTAACGTTAGCAGACTGGCATCTGAAAGGCATTTCCTTTGTGTATTTAAAATATACAGTATAGATCTCACACTATAATGGACAGTGAGAAAATAGGATTCCTCTAGTCTCGTAAGTATCAACAAATGTTTTCTTTTAGTATAATGCATTTATTTTAATCATCTAACATACTTCAGAACTTGCTTTTACTCCCGTTCTTAAATAGGAGAAATTTGATTGATATGCATGTGAAAAATTATAGTTACGTTAATTTTCAGTAGAAATTGAAATAAAGTTGTTAAATGCACTGGTAAGCTAACAGTAATTTCCTCTTTGGCTGTGACTTTGTTGCAGAAACTTTGTTGAAGGAAAGATTATGAACAAAATATGGTTGATTGGTATGCGAATTGATTTTGCGAAATCATGTTGGGGATAGAGTAGCCAGAACTCTCCTATGATTTTCATCTTTCTCTCTGGGGTTGGACATCTTAACGATGTTGAAATTCACTTGGTCTGGATCACTTCACTGGACTATTGCATCTTTATTTTCACTCAATGGACCGTAAATATATTATCAAATCTAAATTCTGGCCAGGATGGCAATTTAGAACTGCCATTTAATATTTAATGTACTTAATTTTACGAGATGTAATTTCAAGGGAGAGTTAGATTACTGTAGCTTTGGGGCCTAAAGAATGAGGTGATGTGGGGAAAGCTGGAACGGGGTACTGATTTTAGATGATTCAGGCAAGTTTATATTGAATGATGGTGTGGCTCGAAGGGGCCTAATGGCATACTCCTGCACTATTATTTCTATGTTTACAGTGACCATGCTACAGAATTTAATCCTTATGGAGTTGTGAATAGCCTTTGGAAGGTATAACCAGGAAAATGGCTCATTTTAGAAAACCAATTAAAATTAATGGGGCAAAGAAAATGAGAGCATAACATCATATTTGCGCCAGCCTAGTTGTCATTGTTTCCTTGACAGGACTCGCTAGAGCATTCTATACTTAATTTTGGCTAGACACAAATGGGAGTAACTCAGCAGGTTAGGCTGCATCTCTGGAGAGAGTAATAGGTGAAGTTTTGGGTCAAACCTTCCATACCTGTCGTGTTCCCCACCCTAACTCTCAGTCTGAAGGAAAAGGGTCTCGATACCTGAATCGTCACCCAATTTCTTCTTCTCAGAGACGCATGCGTGACCACAGGAATTCTCCAGCATTGTGTTGTTCCTATCTTTGGTGTAAATCAGCATCTGCAGTCCTCCTTACACATTCTATTTTCTGCTAATATGTTCTAAATGTAATACATTAGTCGAAAATAATCCATTGATAGGTGTAATGAATGAGGTTAAAATCTGGCTGGCAGGTTTCATGATTTTTTCTATAGTAGATGGTAAAAAACAAATAGCCTGTTTCACATATAGTTATTATAGTCAGATGTCGATGGAAATATATTGGTTGTGCATTACTTCCTTGTATTAGGTAAAAAAGCTAGGGTTCACTATTGATGGCTGGAAAATTTTCACACTGTTTCCCTGGGCCAAGGCCAGGAGGGGGCTGAATCAGCTTTGGAAAAAGCTTCAAGGGTAAGGCATTGGGTCATTTTGAGGTACATGAAATCAAAGATACATAGAATCAACAGTTATTATATTACCGTCGATGATAGAGAAAAAAATATCATTTAACGAGGGGCTGTCAACTAATATGTTGCATAATTATTTTAGTATGTCCATGATAATTGGTGCGCGCAAAACTAGTTGTTTTTTCAGTAACTGGGCTGGCTTGTAAAGGGAGATCAGATTACCATTTTCATATCTGTCCTATTCCCCTTTTTCCTTGTGTACCTGTGTGTTTTGGTATGTTGTGTCTAAAATTGACAACAAGAATTACCCATGGGGTGTTTATGAAACAGTGGCTCCCTCCGACTTTTCTTTCTATCAGGCTCATGTTTTACATTGAAACAATCAAGACTTGGTGAAAATTCTCTCATGGTATTATATTACTATGCCTAATCTACATTGGAGAAGTCGGACAAAATTGGGGCATGACCAATCTTCTTTCTTTTGGTTCAGGTCTGATGTAGTTAAACTCAATATACTTGGAGCCATTAATCAAGCATAATATTCTTATTGTCATAGTTATGAGACTCTTAAGATAAAGCATATTCAGCACGCTCGTAACTAATTATTGGCCGCAAACACAGATTTGCGTTATAATCCCACTTCGTTGGTCCTTTGCTTCAAAGGAAAAGCATCCAAATACCTTTTTAAACAATGGTCACCCCGGCAGACATTGATTCCAGCCCTATAACTTCTTTGTGTTCTTGTTTTCTATTTCTCTTCTAACCTTCTCTACTTAATTTAATTATGAGCCACTTTCGTTATGAGGGAAATTGCATTCTCTTTGTTTACCCCCTGGAGATTGTTATTGGATCTCTGTTCGGGAAAGAAACAACCCATATAAATTATTCTGTTTCATAATCTAATCCTCAGCACTGGAAAATCTTCTAGTCCGCTCTACATAATGCAATCATATCCTTCCTGTTGTATGGAGACCAAAAGTGTATATAACACTTTGGCTTGGACTTACTAACCCAAACTGGTTTACAAGTTCTAGCATTGCGACTTACTCTTGTCTGTGGCCATGTCCTGGGAATATTAGACTCCGTTATTGCATTTAGCGAACCACTATTTATCTGCTCATGTTCCTGCTACCTTAAATGGGAGTTTTAAAACAAGCTTTCCTGGGTTATCATTGGTGGAATAAGGATCAGGAATGAAGGGATGCTTCAGAACATCATGGTTGTCTCGTGCAAAGTTTTCTCTTGCTAAATCTTTGTGATTAATTTGGTGTATATACGTATGATATTTGATCTTTCTAAACTCCTACTTTGTAATACAACGATGACAAAGAATATATGCTATCAATTGCAAGGACACTATTAGATATCCAAAAGTCGTTCCTGAATGTTTTGAGAAAACTTTGTCCTTGCTTTGTTTTCAGAATGTTCATAGTTGCAAATGGCTGGGAAACACTAGAAAAGCTATGGAGCAAAGTTCAGTAGAGGGCAGTCATCTGGACTCAGAAGTCTTCATTATTGCTAGCGCCGTGACCCACTCTGAGGAGCTGTCATGACCTCAGGGCTGTGGAAAATCTATAAGATCTAATGGAGCCACCTAGACTGGCATGCTAGCAACCATGCATGAGTTGTGTCTAACTTTGACCAGGTTAGCGCTATACAATTTAATGGATTTAATCATGTTAGTGGCTTCATTCTATTGTGTATAAGGTCAAGCTAACATTTTTATCCCAAGTAAATTCTTTCTAGAAATAAAAATAAACATTTGTGCTTTCAAAGGTGAATACTATTTTTTCAAAATGTTATTTTGAAGAGAGGCTACGTAAGTTGGCACGGTGGCGCAGTGTTAGAGTTGCTGCCTTACAACTGCTTGCAGCACCAAAGCAGAGGTTCCAAGTGTCCCGGATTCACCGCGTCGCTTGTCCGGCGAAAAAAATTAAGCATAACCATATTTACGGGGGTCACGGACAGCCAAAAGCTGTTGTTACGGAACCGCGCTGGTGTTCCTCCCGTGAGGTCGACGACGAATCGCGCATGTCCGCATCCCGGTTTGCCAGCCCGGCAGCTCGCAGCCACGCGCTCGCCCAGAGCCCGGGCGGCGCCGGCCCGCGGCGATCAGCGACGCGGGCGAGTTTCTTGCCGCCCCGGGCCGCTCGCGGACAGCCCCATCACGGGCATCCCCCACCCCACACCCCACCACCTGTGCGCAAGGCGCAGACCGCGGAAACCTTGCACATCTCCGTGCGCATGTGCGACCACCCGCCGCCAGCCAGCTGTCTGCACCAGTGCGAGGGCGCATAGCCGCTGGCAACAACCCCAAAGTGAGTAGTAAAGTTATGAGAGAAATGCATTTACCCCATTTGTTAGGACAAATGCGTGGTTGAATGTACTGTGAACTAAATTTAGGGTTGGCATCTCTGCCTAAAGTCAGGTTCGATCTGACAGCGTGAGCTGTCTGTACAGAGTTTTTTACGTGTCTCCTCGTAAGCGCCTCATGGGTTATTCTCAAGATCCATGGTTTCCTCCCACACTCCAAGACGTACTGGTTTGTAGGTTCTTTTGCTTGGTGTGAAAAATAATTGTCTAGTGTGTGTAGGATAGTGTAACGTGAGGGGATTGGTTGTCGGAGTGATTACCGTTGGGGCGAAGGGTCTGTTCCAGTATTATGACAGATTAATAGAAATCTGGTTAAGTTGCATATCAGCAATAATCAATAAAGGACTAGCATCTCATCAATGAAGGGCGTCCATAGTGGCTTCTGCACTCACTCAGTGTTCTCGCGCACTTTTGTCTATCCTTAAAATTTCAGCTTGCAGTTGCCATCTTAAACAAACTATTCATATCAAAGTTAATAGATACTACTGCAAGGGAAAGAAAATTTGCAATGCTACATTTCACGCTGAATAGAAATAAAGCTGCAAACTTTTAAAATAATTTAAAGAGTATTAATAAATTTAGTTTGTCTTAATATGCAACAGATATATTTAATCAGCAACCTGTGATATTATTAATAGATTTATAATGCTTGTAGCCCATCAAATATTGCTTATTTGATGCGTCGGTCTTTAAGTCGAAATGATTACCCAAAAAGCTACTTGGTACAGATTTCCCTGAAAATACATATTGGGAACATGTATGAGTTTTGGCCGCCCCCGCTAGTTGTTTTCGATTTTAAAGTAATCGAATTATGACAGCACAGAGAACAGGCCATCAGTCTCCAGACTTGCGCCCATGAGTACCAAGATGCCTTATATGTTTTGTACACTGACCTTGTTTGGACGTCAGCCATGTACCTGCCCAATGTATTGTTACATCGCTTGTTAGTACCTGCCTCAATTTCCCCTTCTCTCTGGCAGCTCGTTCCATATACCGTAAGTGCAAAAAAAAAATAAAACCCGTATGTGAAAAAGGTTGCCACTCTTTCCTATCTTAAGTAGAAGAAAAAATAAAAGAATAGGAGCAGAATTTGGCAATGACGGCCATGAGTATGCTCCTCCATTCCGATCGTGCTGATCTATTATTTCTTTCCTTCAACCCATGCTCCTGCCTTCTCCATATCTTTTTGACACCCTTAATATTAAAAAGCTGTCAATCTGCCCGCTTAAATATAGCGCATGAGCTCAGCCTCCAAAGCCGTCTGTGGCTGAATTCACAGTTTCACCATCTCTAGCATAGAATTCTCTCATTCTCCATTTAAAGGTATGTCTTTTTAGTTGGAGGCTTGTGCTCTGGTCCTAGATCTCCTTACTACTGGTAACATCCAAAGTATCCACATCCACCCTAAGATATTGCTTAAATCTCTTTCACTGCATCAAGACTTATCTATGTCCTCTGGGTTTGTGATTTTTACCCCTACTCTGGGTAAAAGACTCTGTACAATCACCCTATCTATTACCCACTATTGTTAAGGATTAATTATTTCTGATGTTGGAACTATTGTTATAGTCAAAAAGTTCACAATTGATTGCTTTTGGTTTTGTATCTTACAGCATATTTGGAAATGTGTGTCTCGAGAGCAAGATGTTGCACAAAAACCATTCAATTTGCCTCTGCTACTTCATGCATGTGTTGCAGAAAGACGCAGTTTGGCCCTCAAGGTTGGAATCGCAGTTATCCTTCAATTATAAGGCGATCTTTTATATTGTTAAACGTCCTCTTTACAATTACCTGGAGGCCAAATATAGATAGAAGAGAATTGTTGATGGTTGTTTCTAATTGTCAACACATTGAACCTTTAGCCAGTTTCGAATGAAATTCTGATTTGCATTTATACATTGAGGGACACAAGATAGAAAGGACGATGAAAGCGAAAGATTAACTTATCATGGAGATTTGTCTTGCGACATCTCCAACTATGATCTCTGAAGGAAGAGTGGATAGGTGACATTTCAGATTGGAATCATTCGAGAGTGAGAGTAGATGGGCGGAAATGAAAGCTGGAAGCGCGAGGGGCTCGACAAAGGCTAGTAGGTAATAGGCTGACATGGGTAGGAGGGGTTTATGATAGGCTGAGATGGTTGGACGCGAAATGGACAGAGATGAAAAAGACAGAAAAAGGGTGTGTGAGTACAAAAGGATTGAGAGAGTTGCAACATGGTGAAGCTACAGGAAGAAATGAAGGGAAGAGGGGAGAAGGTGAAATAGGTATGCCTGTGGGGCACAGAGTGGGGATAGGGGGGCAATATGAGGATTATAGCAGAATGGGGGAAAGAGAAAGGGGAGGAGGGTTTAAGAGTTCCTATATTTGGCGAAGTTCATGTTCTTACCAGTGAGTTGCATGCTACCCCGAAAAAGGTGAGATGGTGTTCCTCCCACAGTTGTGTTGTTTAGACCACACTAGGGCAATGGAGGAGGATAAGACAGAGTATGTGAAGATGGAATTAAAATGGTAGAGCCTACCAGGGAGGTAGCCTGATCCTGTAAGACGAAGCGCTAAGTGTTTGGGCGAAAAAAATGATTGGACTGGTCTCGGCCGAGGGTATAGGATGGTCCACATCAGGAAAACCAAGATGAGGATTTCCAGTTCCTCACCCCGACCCTCCCTTCCCTATAATGTGTGTGTGTGAAGAAGGTCTAACCTGGAGATCATTACGATCCATTTTCTCCGAGAGATGTCGCCTGGCTGATGAGTTACTCTAGCAGCTCTACGTATATTTTGTGTGTGTCCACCAGAAAGTGCAGTGTGCTTGTTTTATTTGCTTATCACTTGCTTAAGCCAAGATAAATACAAAGAAGAGAAACTAGGAATGATTGACGGCAGTAATTCAGGGCCATTGTCAGAACTGGGAGCAATTTAACTGTTTTTGTGCACATTAAGCCAAGCTAGCAAATGTCACTCGAAAATGCTCAAGGGGGAGGAACTGAGAAGAGTGACAGAAGGGGTGAAAATAGGAGCAAGGAAGAGAGAAAATTCTAGAAGCTCACATGGATAGGCAAGACACAAGTGGACTGGAGACAAACAGGCGTGTGATGCAAAAACCGCTAAGAGCGTGTACATGTTAAAGTCCAGTGTTAAAGTTACTATGCAATAATGAGCAGAAGCGCAGTAAACAAAAGGAAACATAAATTTAATGCGCCTGTAGCTAGATTTAATGGGATTTTTTTTGTTACCATGATGGGTCCAGGGAGCTGCAAGAGTGATCAAGGATGGCAACTGAACATGCAGTGACGCATTCAATCCTGAGGGACCAGGCGACATAAAAGAGAGATTGATGAGGTTGTGTGTTTGTAAAGCAGGAAATCAATGCAATGGTGAGATGGGAGATTTTGGATTCAAAGTAAATATGATGCCGAGTTGAATGGAGCTTGAAGGCAGAGAAACATCAGGACCAGAAATTAGATGGCGTGTGCAGAAAAGAGGGCATGGATGTATAGATTCTTATTGGGTGATTATGAAATACACTAGTATTAATGACTCAGACAACTTTTGCATGATGCTATTAATTAATGGAGAATGCCTGGAATATGTACATGAAGTACCAATCATAATGAGAACTGAGATGGGAGATAGTCATTGGCTCTGTACATAGTGCTTGAAAACAAAGGAATATTCACTCTCCCCTCCCTCACGCGGTTGTTGTGATCCATTGGGTGGTGGGAGGGAGCATAATGAGATAGGAATTGTGGGAGATTTACACAAGCACTATACAGAAATAGCAGCATGTTTTTATCTTAAAGGCAGTGTTAAATAAATTGGACTGAATCCTGTGAGGTGATCAAGAAAAGGGTTTTCCTGTAGTTTGGTGATAGCCCCCTATTCACAGACCTTGGAAAAAATGCCATAGGATTTCATGAAATCTACAAGATTTTGACCGGACTTGAAAACTGGAACACAATCTTGAAAGAAAGGGTTGTTAGCTGATGGTGGCGGGTTTAGAACTAGTGGACCCAAATGTTACAGATGTGGTCCATTATAGAACTGAGGTTAGGGAGGATGGAATTGGTTCTTCTGCCAGGGGAGAAGGTTTCTGCCCCATTAAATATATAAGAGAAATGGTTGGAAGCATTGTGGGGAAGAGAAAAACAGAGCTTGGTATAGTTTTAGATTGATTGATTTATGATTGTCGAGTCTGGAGGGAGGGTTTGTGATATGAAACAGTAGATGTTTCTCTTCTCGCAAAGATATGGCTGACGGATGAGGACTGAACATTTTTAGATTTTCACCTCCGTTTTACTTTTAAACTCTAGCATCAGCGTGTTTAATGGTTTCAACTCATTACAGTATAATTTGTGCTGCTTAGTTATTCAGTAATACTAAAAAGGATGTCATGGGAAAGAAAAAACATCAACAGGGGCTCCCTACCCCCCCCACAGTACTGAAATGGGATGAGCAGGCTTGATTGTACTGCGTGAGTGAAAGCAGTACAATTGGGTGAAAAGCTTACCTGTATTTCGTTTACTTGATTTTATACTAACATGGGAAAAATATTGTTCTGGTTTTTTAAATATTTATAGTTTGAATAGGATGTGGTATGAATAGTACAGTCCACCAAAATCCATTCTATTTTGCTCACTTTGAATTGGTGTGTTCTGCATGTACTTCCTCATTGTATCATCAGTAGATTTGAATAAGCATTTTTGAATTAAATTTGAAGCATGTGTTGGAGCTTAAATTGAGTGTGGTAAGTGCATAAAAGGCACATTGGATAAATAGCTAAAAAAAAACACGTAACAGTGCTCTCTAATATTATGTTGCACACTGAAACTGTCCTACAAACATTTGACAAATTCCACTCCGTCTACACCTTTCACATTATGACATACCCAGTCAATCTTGGGAAAGTTACTATCCCTTACTGTACAACATCTTACCAAGTCAAGTCAAGTCGCATTTATTTATATACCACATTTAAAAACAACTCTCGTTGACCAAAGTGCTTTACATTTGTTATAAGTGTAGTATACACAAGCAGGCTACATACATTATACAAAAGCCCTCACTCGAGGTATCAGGAAAGGTGCTGAGAGATCAGATACGTTGTTTAGACTAGACTTAAAGGAGTCATATGGATGGGGGCAGTTCTAATGGGGAGGGGGATGCGTTTCCAGTCCTAGGAGCTGCGGACGCAATAAGGCTAAGCGGTCGCCCTGAGCTTATTGCCTGATGCGGGACATTCAGCAACCCCAAGTCGGGGACTGAGGGACTGGAGGGGTGGTCAGTGGGTGAGGAAGACTTTTAATGTAGATGGTGCAAGGTCCTGGGGCTTTGTAGACAAAGAGGAGGGATTCTTGAAAATTAACTTTCCGAACCGACAGGGAGCAGCGTGAGAGTAGGCCAGTCTTGGCGGTGAATGCGGTTTTCCCTTTTCCGGCCCGGTGCCCCGTCAGGAGTCTCGCTGCGGCGTTTAGGACCAGTTGCGGCGGGATAGGGGAAGATTGGCTGATGCAGTGAAAGGGGCGTTGCGTATCTAGGCGGGAGCGGAGATAATGTAGGATGATCTGTTCGAGGTCATCAAATGGAGGGAATTGTATGATTTTAGCTATAATCCGAAGCTGAAAGAAGGTTAGATTTTAGCTAGGCAATGTTTACAACGTTTTGTGGATTTTTTAAATCAAGTCTGCAATTTATCCTTTAAAGCATACAATGCGGTTTTATTTGACCTAATTTCACTTTCATATCTTCAGTATTTAAAAAAGTTATGGGCCATTTTCATACTCGGAGATTAGCATTTGTTCCCCAGTGCCTTTCCATTGATTAACACCAAAAGTTGTGATCGA
Source organism: Okamejei kenojei (assembly GCA_035221665.1). Taxonomy (NCBI): domain Eukaryota; kingdom Metazoa; phylum Chordata; class Chondrichthyes; order Rajiformes; family Rajidae; genus Okamejei; species Okamejei kenojei. The sequence goes on from CM069132.1 coordinate 50,259,709, forward strand.
GGACAGTAAAAAGTTCCTAAACTTTCTTAAAAATTAAGAGAAACTGAAAATAAATGTGTCAGTTATTATAGATTGAGGAGCATTCTGAAACTAATGGAATGAACAATTTTACTTGGATGACCTGAAATTAATCATATATTTAGTTAGTTTTGAGACCCAATTGTAGTAGCTAATACCCAAAATTCAATTACTAGATCTAAACTATCTATTTTATTAAGAAGAGTATATACCATTTTTTATGTTAATTGGTTATGAAGTGTATAGGCCTAAAATTAGAACGGAATTTAGTGTTTAATGCCCAGTAAATTAATGGGGCATTTTAACCCGCTTGCGAGTGGGATTTTCTGGAACGCGCTGTAATTGGGAAAGTTGCGCGCGTTGTCCGGTGAATTTAAACCCAATATCAGCTCAGGATAAAAGAGCACTGCAGTTCGTGAGTATGGGGAAATGAATACTCAGTGTTTCGCAACATGAAATCTTGATTAAAATACTAACCAATATGAAAAAATAAACATGCTTTTCACTTTAATAATGTCCGCTACGTACAATCCGTCCGCACGTTGTCGGCGATTCACGGGTCTTAGGGTGGCTTATTTTTTATTTTACTGCAGAGCCTGAATTAGATTGGATCAATGTAAAAATAAAAATAATTAAGATTTCCCGTAGTCGGAATCGAATCTCCAGACTATAGGCTCGCAGACGACAAACTATATTCCTGGTTGCACTGGGGAAAACCGCTCATTTGTGAGAACCGCGGCACCGCGCTCTACTCGCGCTCACCTCTCTATGTGTAAAGAGGCGCCAAAGTCTCAAGAGGTTTGGTCTGGTGTATGTGCGGATGCACAGCCAGCGGTACGCCAAGGGGAATAGGCTGCTCGCTGGGGCGCCTGTCCGTCGGGGCTGAAGGTAAGTTTGTAAACATACCTACTTTTACCACGATCGTGGGAGTTGACTTGTTTGTTCCCAACGTCAGTGATGAGTAAAATTATCACGCCCAGATTTTTGAGTGAGGTTGGAGTAGTGGGGTAAGGCTCCAAAGGCTGCCTGCTATCCATATTGATTGAGTCCGAGGGGCTCGTGAAGGTTGGACTCAGATTACTCTCATTTAGTCGGCTGCGCTAAGTTCAGGCCATCCAGCACTATTATATCCTCGAGGCGCGGTAGGCGTTGACGGTTAAGCAGAATTTGATTGTGTTTATGGGCTTCTGGGGGAGGTACAGGTTTGGGTATCGTCGGGTAGCAATGGAAGAAATGCGCGTGCCTTATGACTTTTTAATGGGGCACTGCAGTCGTCTCTAGGAATTCTATGAGTTGGTTTATTTGTTTTTTATCCCGTTCGACTACACTCCAACAAGGTCTCAAGTCTTTTGTTTGTCCCTCGGCTCCACCTCCGATAAGGTAGATCTCATAGACAACCATCGTTTATGTCATGACCTCTGTCACTGCTTGCTGACAAGGCATCCTTAACCAAATACGCAATGACCGTCGCACTCTCTCTTATCTCTATCTCGGTCTTCTTGGAAGCACCTAACTACACTAAGAGATGAGCTGCTGTCATGCTTCTTTAACCAGGTTTTCTGTAATAGCTTCAATCATCTGGTTGCGGTTTGGGATCTATGCAAAAGACTATTCGCCGCAATACCGCAAATGTATATGTCTAAAAAAGTTGAACGCCCTCTGCAAAGGAATTAAGACATTTTTTTTTTAGTTGCGGAGTTAGTTGTGTGATTGTTGATATATTCCATTTTTATTCGCAATTAATTTTTCAATGTTTGAACGTCGGGGAATGGGGACATTGGAATATGGTTATAACACAAAGCAGTGGAATACTAGATTAGAAGCCAATATACACTCTGCCTGACAGTGCTATTGCTATTGCTCTGGAGGATGTAGTTGCTATGATTCGCAAAATCTTTGTAAAGCTTCCTTAAAAGACTAGTCCTTGACTGCCCGCAATCTAGAGACATTGTTATTTCTTGTTTCTTTGATTTGTTAGTTGTTGAATGTCCCTGAAGTGATGTTTTTTGTGATTGATGCATGACATCATTCCTAGTTTCCAGTTGGTACTTCCTTCAAAAGTCGCCACCTCAAGTATTCTTTGGATTAAGACGGTGTAGATGATTAGCAGATTACGCCAAGTTCCTCACAGTGTCTCTCCTTGATGATAACGGCCATGCTGAAATCAGTCAACCAATCTTTTTGTTGTTTCTATCCCACTTATGCTGTCAGATATACCGATCGAACATAGGCGATTCTTTTGGCCCTGAGATATTTATACCGCACGCGCTCGCTCAGGACTGCTAATTTCTGTCTTGTTTACATTTCCACACCTTCCCCTTAATAGATATCTGATAAACTGTGATTATCCAGGGGTTGGGTCTGCATTAGGTGGCTTAACTTCCGGAGCCGTGACTGTTCATTCAAGAAGGATGATGCTTTCCCTCTTGGGCTGCCATTTGAGTGGGTTCGCATATCGAGACGAGCCTGTGTAAAGAAATCTTTATTAGTCTCTTGTGAACACTTGCATCCTGTGGATTATTTGGGAAAACTCCAGGTAATGAACTATGCAGTTAAAGAAATAAAGGTCCTTCATTATTTTAACCAAACATGGTGGTTTGCTGTGTGATTCGTATAGAGACCCAGAAAGGTCATTGTAGGCACAGGCAATGAAGCATGGAGGAAAAAGTAATTGGTTACAGCATATTTGGACAGTTTGAAGAGCCCTGAATGAAATGGAACATTGCGGCCAATTGTGATTGATTTGATGGCGGCTCTATTTAGGACATGTTAGATATATCAAATGACTGTATCTTTTTTGTCTTTATTTGTTCGATTCTATGAGTTTAAGGCTTCCTCCTTCCTTTGACTTTCCTCTGTTCTGGTGCTTCAATAGTTCCCTTTTAAACTGATGTATATTATTAGGTGCGCGCAATTGGATCTTGATGGTTTGAGATTATAATGAGGGGTTGATTAGAAGTAATTAAATCGCTGAGACCTTAATGGGGTTATGATAATTTGAATCTGAGAACTGTGTAGTTGAGTGACACAATCCACAACTCGCAAGTGGAAACATTTTTGTTGATATGTTTCAAGCAATTTTGTATTATTTCATATATAAATTTCAAGTAAAAAGTGTTAAACAAAATGCATACTAAAATAAATTGTAATATGAAAGATAATTAATTTCACACCCTCCTGGCTTGATAGTAGATTTTTGACAGTAAAATCAGACATGCAAATGAATATTGTTAAACAAGAAACAGATTATATTCATTAGCCAAACCCAACTTCAAAATTGTATGTGTTTAACACTTTCATTGCTAGGTTTACTTACGTAATTTATGATATTTGCTTTACCAAATGCATAAACTATGCAGTTAATTTGCATTAACCAGGGTGTAATGTTCAGTATGTGAATAACAAAAGGTCTACTTAAATTGGACCTGAATTGTGCAGAAATACAGTTCCGGTCATATCATCAATAGTGCGTATTTCCATCAGTTTAGCTTCAGCAAAATGAGAAAGAAATAGGAAGGTGATTTATAGATATCCCAATTTTTTTTTGTGGCAAACGACCTGGTAGGTTGTGAAGGACCTGCTGCTGTAATGTTGTAGGTCAAACATGTGAACACATGCATTAGGAGCGGGACTAAGCTACTCAATCTCTCAAGCTGTCTCTGCCATTTTATATCAAGATCTATCTGACTGTAACCTCAGCTCTGCACTCCCAATTACCCACAGTAACTTTGCAATCTCTGTGAACTGTTGGCTTCCATCAAATTGATCAACTCCTCCACAATAATAAGATTCTAGCCTTCAAATAACAAATAAACAAAAATCACACCTTAATTTAGCAATATTTGCTCTGCTTAATTCAAATCAAACTTTCCCTTAAGGAATCAAAAACACTGCATACTCCTGCAGAATTTTTCCATTCTCTATCCCTCACATGGAATTTTAAACCCTAATCACAAGAATCGGGTGCATTCACTTTCTGCGTGGGATTTCGGTGATGTATCCTGACTACATGGGTGGATGAAGGACAATTTGGGTGTAAAACCAAACGACTGGTCAAAACAGGAGGCTCGGATGGATGTCAGCAGATGTGGCAGTGCTTGCAGGCCATAACTTTCTATACGGTGGAACTGAACAGCTCAATTACAGTGACACATCACTCCTGGATGAGCCAGTACCTTCTATGCTTGTTTGAAAAGGTGGAACAATTATGTACCTTTATGAGCCCTCAGATCCAGTGAAGCCTCTCTATTATCAGATGGTCCTTCATGAGGGTGAACCTTTGGAAAGCATCCAAACTCATCATCAAACTCTGGGAACTAAATTTGTGCTTGCATCTATGAAACAGGATCCTCGACTTCCTCAGCAGCAAACCTCAATCAGTACAAGTGCCAACAACAACACCTCCACTTTGACCATCAGCAACTCAAGGCTGCATGCTCAGTCCCCTGCAGTGCTTTCTTTATACCAATGATGGTATAGCGAGACACGGCTTCAATGCCTTCTTTGTATTCTCCATCGATACCACCATTGTTGCACAAATAACGGGTAATGACAAGTCAGAGTACAGGAGGGAGTTCAGTAATCTGGAGAGCGGTGCTCAGAACCACAAATTTGCTCTCATCGTTAGCACATCCAAATAGCTGATTGTTGACTTCAGGAAGGGAAAGCCAAAGGTCCCTACACCTGCCATCTTTGGCAGAAAGGAGTTAGATAGAGTCAACAGTTTCAAGTTTCTAATATGTGCATCTCTGATTACCAGACCTGGGCCCAGCATTTGATCCTATTACAAAGAAAGCTCACCGATGCCTCTACTTCATTACAAGTTTGAGGAGGTTCAGCATATCGCTGAACGATCAATCGAACTTCTACAGCTGTAGAGTGTAGAGCATACTGACTGGTTGCGTCACAGCCTGGTTTGGCAACTGGAGCGCTTAAGAACAAAGGAGATTACAGATATTGACCTCTCCATCATCAGAGGGATCTACAGGAAGTGCTGCCTCATGAAGGCAGCTAATATCATCAAAGATCTACACCACCATGAGCATGTTCTCATCTGACTGCTATCGTTGATGAAAAGCTTCAGGAGCCCAGAACCATTATCACCAGGTTCAAGAAGAGATTCTTGCCATCAACCTCCTGTTTTTGTGTCTATTTTCAGTTTAAACCAGCATCTGCAATTCCTTCCTACACATAACACAATTTATTGTATACAGTGGCTTGCAAAAGTTTTCATACCCCTTGAACTTTTCCACATTTTGTCACGTTACAACCACAAACGTAAATGTATTTTATTGGGATTTTTATGTGATAGACCAACACAAAGTGGCGCATAATTGTGAAGTGGCAGGAAAATGATACATGGTTTTCAAATTTTTTTACAAATAAAAAACTGAAAAGTGTGGCATGCAAAAATATTCAGCCCCCTTTACTCTGATACCCCTAAATAAAATCCAGTGCAACCAATTGCCTCAGAAGTCACCTAATTAGTAAATAGAGTCCACTTGTGTGTAATCTAATCTCAGTATAAATACAGCTGTTCTGTGAAGGCCTCAGAGGTTTGATAGAGAACATTAGTGAACAAACTGCATCATGAAGCCCAAGGAACACACCAGACAGGTCAGGGTAAAGTGTGGAGAAGTTTAAAGCAGGGTTAGGTTATAAAAAAATATCCCAAGCTTTGAAAACATCTCACGGAGCACTGTTCAATCCATCATCCGAAAATGGAAAGAGTATGGCACAACTGCAAACCCTACCAAGACATGGCCGTCCACCTTAAAACTGACAGACTAGGCCAAGGAGAGCATTGATCAGAGAAGCAGCCAGGCCCAGTAACTCTGGAGAGTGCAGAGATCCACAGCTCAGGTGGGAGAATCTGTCCACAGGACAACTATAGTCGTGCACTCCACAAATCGGGGCCTTTATGGAAGAGTGGCAAGAAGAAAGCCATTGTTGAAACAAAGCCAAAAGAAGTCCCATTTGCAGTTTGCCACAAGCCATGTGGGGACTCAGCAAACATGTGAGGAAGGTGCTCTGGTCTGATGAGACCCAAAATTGAAAGTTTTTGGCCAAAATGCAAAACGCTAAGTGTGGCGGAAAACTAACACTGCACATCACCCTGAACACACCATCCCCATGTGAAACATGGTGGTGGCAACATATGCTTGTGGGGATGCTTTTCCTCAGCAGGGACAGGGAAGCTGGTCAGAGTTGATGGGAAGATGGATGGAGCCAATACAGGGCAATCTTGGAAAGAAAACCTGTTAGAGTCTGCAAAAAGACTTGAGACTGGGGCGGAGGTTCACCTTCCAGCAGGACAACGACCTAAACATACAGCCAGAGCTACAATGGAATGGTTTAGATCAAAGCATATTCATGTATTAGAATGCCCAGTCAAAGTCCAGACCTAAATCCAATTGAGAATCTCTGGCAAGACTTGAAAATTGCTGTTCACAGATGCTCTCCATCCAATCTCTGAGCTTGAGCTATTTTGCAAAGAAAAATGGGCAAAAATGTCAGTCTCTAGATGTGCAAAGCTGGTAGAGACATACCCCAAAAGACTTGCAGCTGTAATTGCGGCGAAAGGTGGTTCTACAAAGTATTGACTCAGGGGGGCTGAATACTTTCGCACGCCACACTTTTCAGTTTTTTATTTGTAATAAAATTTGGAAACCATGTATCATTTTCCTTCCACTTCACAATTATGCACCACTTTGTGTTGGTTTATCACATAAAATCCCAATAAAATACATTTACGTTTGTGGTTGTAACGTGACAAAATGTGGAAAAGTTCAGGGGTATGAAAATTTTTGCAAGCCACTGTATGTTATTGTGCTGTTGCATTTAATGTGCCTGTAAAACTACAGCAAGTAAGAATTTCTTTGTTCCAGTCCTGATGTATATGACAATGAAACACTCTTGATGCTTAAAGAAATGCTCATTTTAAATATCTGAAAACGTTTTATTGAATTGAATGGAAATATTTAGGAAGTGTCTGACAAGGCAAGATCACTAACTCAACGATCACAATCCACATAGCAATCTGTACTAAAAGAACTGTCAATTATCCTGTCTTTCGATGATTTTTAAAATATGAAGTAAAACTGGATGCCTGAAATATTCAGCAGATTAGGCAGCATTTGTGGAGAGGGGATCAAAGTTAATGATGCAAGTTAAGGGTGGCACAGTGGTGCAGCGTTAGAGTTGCTGCCTTACAGCGCCAGAGACAATCAATCAATCAATTTATTCATCACATACACAATAAAGTGCAGTGAAATGAATTTTGCCAGCAGCACTACAATCAAAAAAGAACACACAATACACAATCAAAGTTTAACACAAACATCCACCACAGCATTCTTCACTGTGGTGGAAAGCACAAAGTACAGTCAGTCCTCCTCCATTGTTTCCCCCGTGGTCGGGGCCATAAACCTCCGCAGTCGCCGCTGCTGGTGGCCAGGTGTACCCGAGTTTGAACCTAACTACGGGTGCTGTCTGTACGGAGTTTGTATGTTCTCTTTGTGATTGCAAGGGTTTTCTCCAGATGCTCCGGTTTCCTCCCACATTCCAAAGACGTACAGGTTTGTAAACGTCGCCTATCTCCTTCGCTCCTTAGATGCTGCTGCACCCGCTGAGTTTCTCCAGCCTTTTGTGTACCCCAGGTTTGTAGGTTAATTGGTCTCTGTAAATTGTCCCAAGTGTGTAGGACAAAGCGATTGAACGGGTGGGTGATCATTGGTCGGCATGGACTCAGTGGGCCAAATGTCCTGTTTCCATGCTGTATCTCTAAACTAAAAAATAAAGTTTTCCGTCAAAGACCAGGCCATGTCTGCCAACAATTCTTAAGCAGAGTGTGACCCACAGCCTTCCACTCAGCAGCCTTCCAACTGACTCCTCATGGAATCCATCTGCCAGATTGTCCACTGTTAGATCCGGAGCTCCACCTGCTGGGCCCATGTCAGGATAACCAAACATAGTTATGTATTGAAATCCATGGGAGAAGGTAGATCTTGTGAGGAAGGCAAATGATGTTTGGTTTGATAGATTTAACTTACATTTTATTGATTCAAGTTTTTAGATTTTTTTAAATAATTTTTACATCTAATCATTTTTGACTGGTGCTCGGTGACAGTAAAACTTTGGAAATGTCAAAGACCCAAGCATTTAGTTGAATGAACAGTAGTGATGCAGGGTTCGAAGTGTGAGGGGTAGGTGCTGCAGGGTCTCACCATTGTCAACTTTTTTCAGCAGCTGGTCATATACATCAGGAGAGGCCAGTTGCGCTGGGAGCTGCTCCCAGCAGAAGGATGTGTAGGAAAGTCTGAAGAAAGGTCTTGATCCAAAACGCCACCCATTCTTTCTCTCCAGAGTTGCTACATGTCCCGTTGGGTTGCTCCAGTATTTTGTGTCTACCCAGCAGAAAGATAGTCCCTAGGCCAGGTTGGAAGGATTCATGGTCCAGGCCACAGACTAGAAAACAATGGGGCTATCGAAGACCTACCCCAGCAATTCAGAGCGATGACATTTCATCAGAATCCTGCTTGTCTTCTCCTCAGATACTACCTGACGCTGTGTATATTTTAGTTTTTTCAGTTTAACTTCAGATTTACAGCCTTTTGCTTTTGGACCTTTACAATTATCCAAAACTAGTGAATGAAATTCTAAATTTAACTTGCACCAAACAAGAAAGTATAACCTATTTCTTACCATCCAGGTAACTTTTCCCAGATTCCGAAATCTGTCACAAGGATTTACAATTTATGATCCCTGAACTTTGCTTTTTAAATCCAGGAGAATTTTACTTAAAATATTTTAGGCCTTTAATTTAAACGGTGACAATTTTATCAGTTGATACTTTTCAAAGTGTGTTTTTTGTTGTTACTTCATTGGTAATGCATCAAGAAAGCAAAACATTAATTATTGTCAATAACTACTATTTACAGAAGAATTGTTTAAGAAAGAACTTCAGATGCTGGAAAAATCGAAGGTAGACAAAAATGCTGGAGAAACTCAGCGGGTGAGGCAGCATCTATGGAGTGAAGGAATAGGTGACGTTTCATTTCTAGACCCTTCAGACTCTTGTGGGGGAGGGGAAGAAGAAAGGAAGAGGTGGAAACAGTGGGCTGTGTGAGAGCTGGGAAGGGGAGGGGAAGGAGGGAGAAAGCAAGGGCTACCTGAAATTGGAGAAGTCAATGTTCATACCGCTGGGGTGTAAACTACCCAAGCGAAATATGAGGTGCTGCTCCTCCAATTTGTGCTTGGACTCACCCTGGCCATGGAGGAGACCCAGGACAGAAAGGTTTGCAGAAGAATGCTCTTTTATAATAGACAATTCCCTTCTCATAAATTCACCTGAAAGTCAAGGAGGAAAATAGTTCAGTGAACGATGGCACCATTTGATGGGATTATACCAAAAGATAAAAATTCTTCTGCCACTTATTGGATAAAGCGAATCATTAAAATGTGTACCCAATTATGATTTCACAATTTTTAAAGATCTGGGCATTGTAGGCAAGGCCAGCAGTTATTTCCCATATCTCATTGCCCTTCAACTCTACACTTGTGCGTGCAAGGATTGGCACAGCCAAATATTTATTTGATATCACCATTATTCACATCCATAATTGACATTTACTTTTTGAGTGATGAGAGTGTTGTACCTAATTGTTATTTGTTGGCCTAAAGCCTAGAACAAAGTGCAATAAAAACTGAAATTGTATGAAACACACAGCAGGTTTGTGACCTTTCCAGAAACACCATCCGACATATTTTGTTCTTTGCAGCATTTCAAAAACAACCTTTAAATGCCAATTAAACTCATAAGCAACATATTTTTAAAAGGAGAAAAAATTACGATGCTCTTGAACTCCATCTGCATCTTTCTTCATTGTATTTCTGAGCCTTCAAGTTAAAGTTTGATCTAATGAAAAATTATTTAAAAGCTTAAATTCCAGGAGATGGTTCATGCATGCCAGCCTCACAGAAGCCTCATTTTAGCAAAGGCCATTCACAATTAATCACAATCACAATCATACTTTATTAGCCAAATATGTTTTGCAACATACGAGGAGTTTGATTTGCCATAGTCATACTAATAAAAAGCAACAGAATACACAAAATACATTTTAACATAAACATCCACCACCGTGACCCCTCCACATTCCTCACTGTGATGGAAGGCAAAAAAAGTTCCATCTCTTCCCTCCATTGTTCTCTCACGTTTGGGGGCCTCAAGCCTTCCGTTGACGGGATGATCTTGACTCCCGTAGCCGCTGTCGAGCCCTCCGCGTCGGGGTGATCAAGCTCCTGCAATGTGCGGATGTCAGCTCCCCACGCCGGCAATCAATCCCGGGCCGGGGCTGGTCGAAACCTTCTGCGACTTTGAAGCTCCCGATATCAATCTCTTACTTGAGACTGCGAGCTCCTGATGTTAAAGTCCGCAGGCCGTGGTTGGAGCATCGATCCAAGGCAAGGGATTGGCCCCAATGGCAAGTCCACTAGGGGTAAAAGTCAGTCCCGGGCAAGGCCTCCAGCTCCACGATGTGGGAGATACGACCCGGAAAACAATCGCATCTCCGGCAAGGTAAGAGACTGAAATAAAGTTTCCCCCACCCCACACATAAAACAAACCAGAGAACATTAACACAAACTTTTAAAACACATTAAAAATAACAAAAAAGAGATGAAGGAACAGCAGACTGTTGGCGAAGCTTCTATCGCGGCTCCACCCTGTGGAAGGGTCTTCAGTTTTAGACATTAAAACAAAAGATTTCTTGACTTCTGACCCAGGAGGATCTTCACCTGAACCCCAAACTTAATGTTTTATCATAACTTTATTTAATTCCATCAGTTGCACCTTATGTAACAAAACCACAGAAGCCCAATTACTTGGATTGCATACAGTGTTGTGAGGATGACTCCACATTTGAATGTTAAAAAATGATGAGCACTGTAAATATTGATCGTATATTTGCAAGGTTGGCCACACTCAATGATGAGACACATTTCTGTACCCTTGTTAAGAGTACAAAAAAAATTCCAGCAATTTCTATTTTGAGGCATTTTATTATTTTATTGGCCTGCACTATTTATTTCCCTGCACTATTGTTTTCTTCAACTATTGCCAATCAAAATAATTTTATGCAAAAGGCAACCTAAGTTACAGGCATATGTAGGCAGCAGTGTCTGAGCATCACAGTGCCTAACCCCAACTCACCAATACAGACACTCCCTGACTTATGGAAGGTTACCTTCTGTAAACATTTGTGTTAGTCACATTTTATGCAAATGAAACTAGTAGAAACTAGACTGCAGAGGCTGATTAATATACAAAATGACACAAAGTGGTGGAGGAACTCAGCAGGTCATCAACATGTCTGGAGAACATGGATATGTGACAATTTGGGTCAGGTCCCTTCTTTAGAATCAACCTGCTGAGTTACTCAATCACTCTGTGTCATTTCACGTTAAAACTAGGCGCCGGTGCCGCTGGTCTGCACCAGTGGGACCTTCTTCACCAGCTGCCATACCATCCAGTTGACACGGCTATTGTTGGGGCTCACATTGTAGCCCCTGGCCGGCAGTGCTTTCTTCAGGCTGCCATCACCAACAGCACACTCACAGTCACCATAGGGCTCCCTCCCCTCTCACCAGCTGCCGCTCCTTCCTGTCGGCTGCCACTTTGCCCTCCCCTCTGCACCACTGCTGCCTCCTCCTCCTCAATGGAGTCCCTGACATTTTCCTCAAGTGGACAAAGCGAAGGGAGAAGGAGGCGGCAGCAGCCATGCAGGTTGGAGCATGTATAGAGTTCAAAGCTGTCCAGTCTAGCAGCTTCCATGTCCGATAATACATTATACTACACTATTTCCTGAATCACATTAGTGTTCCAGATTCCTCATTTCATCTTTATATCATGGAAGTAAATAGAAAAACTTGCCTGTGAGAATACTGAATGTTAATAGATGCATATGTGAAAAAGGTAATTCTTATTTAAATATGAATGCTTAACGTGACAATTAACCTTAAGTAAATTAGCCAGAACTGAAAACATTTGAAGTGTTTCCGTTGCCACAGGTACCCTGGGAAGATCTCCGCTTTCTTTTTGGGGAGATAATGTATGGAGGACACATTACTGATGATTGGGACAGGAGGCTGTGCCGTACTTATCTAGAGGAATTCATGCATCCAAACATGGTAAATGTTATAATTCATTAGACATTGTTGACATTGATTTTAATTAAATAACTCTTTAGTAATGGCAGGGAAAATAATTGCCTATAGTGTGTCATTTTAGAAATCCAAGAAACTGCAAAATAATGTTCAGGTTCTCAAAAATATCCATATAGAAAAATCACTACATAGGGAACTGGACAATGGAAAGATTACACCCTGATGATGAAGTCATATCACTCGCCATTTAACAAAATAAAACTGGTAACACATGAACAGTCTTTATGCTTGGCATAATTACTTCTCTCATCCAAGAATACAGTTACGTCAAAGAAAACCTTTGTGTCCTGATATGTCGCTTTCCTAACATTGTATCTTTAGGCTAGAATTGTGAATAGGTGAATGGCTTGTTACCACAAAGTTACTAATTCAGCTCTTGTGATAACCACTTGCGACAACGATTTGCCTAAAATCCACAGAAAAAAATCACATCTTCCTTTTCTTCAAATAAGGCACATTGAGACTTGATAGAGAATACATGATGATTGATGCCACGCTGAAATTGGCCACAAACAGTTATTGGGAAAAGCAGTATAAGGTATTTAGGGTTTTATTAAAAAAGCTAAAAGCAAAAAAAATGGCTTAGGAGTGAGTTGTGCCTGCACCTTCGATGTCACTGCTGATGGGAGCTAAAGCAATAAAGTAGGATGAGAGCACAGTTTGCCTAGAATAATCAGCATTGCCAATAGCTGGTGAAGGGACTGGATCTGCCCAGACCAGTACAATTTCAGGCATTACATGGTGATAACTGCATTGCTGAATCAAAGCAACCGTGTTCTTGCAGTAGAATGTAATTTGTTTGTGGTAGGAACTTTGTAAACAAGGTGTCACCTTGTGTTCAACCTTCAATGAAATGTGACGAGGGAGAAATATTAAACTAAACCATCAAAGTATGCATAACCTTCAATATTATATGGCAATTCTCCTCCAAGGCGTGGCTATATAGGAACCATGAACAGAAGGTTGGACAGCAGGGCATCATTGAGGATGCACAGCTTGTTTGAAGGACTCAGCCATGTTCTTGTTCTTCAATCAAGCAATCTACTAATTACAACATTTTGCTTGCCCATTATTGTTTCATTCTATTTATTGCTTTCAACTGTTAAATGCCTCAACTGTAATCACCATCTACTGTTGCAAATTTAACACACAATGACTTGTGAAAGGTTATTGTAAGCCCTTGTCAACCTTTTCAGTTCTGTTCTCTGTTTTATATAGAAGCGAGGAAAATGCCTCAGCATTATTCCAAGAACTTAATTCTAAAATACATTAAGTACACGACTACTAATGGTAATTAATAACTACTTGCAAGTTATTTCGACACATTGTTAAATACTTGGAAAGTATGTCAGTATGTGGAAATAAAACAGTTACTATTTCCCTAATATGATTTCAAATATAACAATGCAGTATTATAATACATCACCTTTAGGTTCCATACCAGAACGTATGGGGCTCCTAGCCCCCTCTAATGAACGGTCAAAAGAAATGCACTGCAGCCAATTAGAATATTCATTTCATTAGTTGATAATACTTTAAGAGATCTAAAATTCAGCCACTACTGTTTATTTGTAATTCAGAATTATTAAAGGTATTTAAATAGTGAGTAATAAGCTTCATACTAAGGCACTTAAATTTCTTTTACCATTCTTGACATATTCACAAGAATGCTTTTATGATTAAGCATTGTATTTTCATAGAAACATAGAAACATAGAAATTAGGTGCAGGAGTAGGCCATTCAGCCCTTCGAGCCTGCACCGCCATTCAATATGATCATGGCTGATCATCCAACTCAGTATCCCGTACCTGCCTTCTCTCCATACCCTCTGATCCCCTTAGCCACAAGGGCCACATCCAACTCACTCTTAAATATAGCCAATGAACTGGCCTCAACTACCCTCTGTGGCAGAGAGTTCCAGAGACTCACCACTCTCTGTGTGAAAAAAGTCTTTCTCATCTCGGTCTTAAAGGATTTCCCCCTTATCAGACCTTGCTGTTGGCTGTTTTTAATTACCCATTATGAATTCTGAACATTGTACAAAATATTTTTATACTTGAATGAAAAATAACTTTTGATAGCAATGCCCTTTGAAAGCTGTAAAGCTTTTTTTACTTCCGGTGGCGCTATGGAGCAGTAAGCCACAGCACCAGCCAGCTCCGCAAAAATTCTGCAAAAAAACGGGGATTTAAACAGATTTAAAAACACTTACCGATCGACTGCTTTCACTATCTGCCGCCTCAACATCGACGGTACCGGCTGACGTCATCAGCCCTGCGACGAATCATGACGGCACGGAGCCCTACCGAGAAAACGAAGGGTAAAAAAACCCGGCGAGAGCGGGAGAAGGCCTGGAGAAGCCTCGGACTCGAGTAGGGCCAGCTCCGTGGAAGACGTTTCCAGAAAGCAGACACAGGAGGTGAGGACTTGAAAATTTTTATTTCTCATCAGATGGCTGATTTAAAACGTGAAATGAAAGATATAAAGAAAGAAATGAAAGTAATACAGGAAGATATAAAGGAAGAAATATCTCAAATTAATAATCAGATGGACTTGATGAAAAATCAATGGCGTGAATTTCAAAAAGATATAAAGACGCAAATTGATAATAAGTTCAAGAGAGACTCAGAAATATTGAAGAATGAAATCATTGATATGATTAATAACTTGGAACGCAAGATGGAGGGTAAACTTGAAAATGTTAAAAAAGACTTTAAACATAAGATTGACCCTATTGCAAAAGTGGTCGAACAACAAGTTGACGGCATTAAAAACCTTGAAAAGATAGCGGAGGCTAGTACTGTGTCTACAGCAAAGCTGATAACAGAACAAGAACGTCTACTGGAGTTGTTATCCAAAGTAACAGATAAATGCACGCAGCTGGAAGGCTATCAAAGAAGGCAGAACTTGAGGATTGCAGGGATTCCTGAAGGTTTAGAGAAACACGAAGACACTCGAGAATTCACTGCTAAATTACTGCAAGCTGTTTTATCTTTGGATGATATGCCTGTTTTAGCTCGTGCACACCGAGTCGGCAGAAGACAGACCAGTACAAACGCCCCCCCAAGACAAATCATTGTCAAGTTACAATATGATTTCACCCTCGAGGACATTATGCAAAGAGCCTCGAGAACAAAGAATCTGATGTTTCAAGGACAAAGAATCAGTAATCTATCGAGACTATCCCCCAGAGGTTGCCAGAAAACGAAAAGCGTTTAACGAAGCCAAAAACCTTATGAGGGTGTAGAAAACTTGAGATACGGTCTGAATTACCCCGCCATCTTAAGAGTTACTTATAACAACGTGGAACACTTTTTCAAGACTCCAACAGAAGCAATGGAATTTGCAAAGCAGTTTGACACTTGAAAACCATCTACAAGCAAATATACTGCCTTTTTCTATTTTTAAAGACCTAGCACGGTCTCTTGACATTTTATGAAACTCTATACGACAACATGGAATTAGAAGAAATCAGAAGGAATGGACAATGTGGTATGGAACGAAAGACCTAGCACGGTCTCTTGACATTTATGAAACTTTATACGACAATATGGAATTAGAAGAAATTAGAAGGAATGGACAATGTCGTATGGAACGAAATGTTTTTCCCGGATTGGAAGAAGCTCACCGAACATTGACAATTATTCATAATATACAACTAACATAAACAAATAACACACCTACTAAAATGATAACGCGGTTTATTATTACTATGACTGTTATTAACCAAGACTCTGCACCATCGCTAACTAATACTACTAATAATTAATATCTTATGTCCCTGTTACATATGGGGATAATCCCTTCCTCAATATATTTCTCCCTTTTTTAATAATGACTTCTATTTTTGTATTTTAAAAAAAAAAAAAAAAAAAAAAAATTTTCTTTAACTGTGGCTTTATAATTGGATTTTTTTTTTTTAAACTAACCTTAGATATATATAACTTTTATGATGTTTAATATCACTCTTTTCATTTCTTTAATACTATATTCCCGTTAAAATATTACTATGGAATAATAATTCCTTAAAATAGGAGCTGGCTAAATTAATAACATCAATGCCGGAAGCCTTTAGATTAATGGCCAACACAACTTGGCTTTCACAAACTACAAATATTTTATTTGTAGTTCTTCTATTCTTTATACACCTTTCTAAGCTTTTTATTCACTTCTCACTATGTTTTTATGTTTACTATATCTTTCAGTTTGAATGGAGTTATATACTGGAACAATGGAGATACACTCGTGAAGCACATAAGAGAGATCTAAAATTCATCTACTCGGTGTTCGGGTGTAAGGTTAAGTCTACTGCGCGGACCCTTGGACCCTATTCTAGATTCCCACAAATCTAAAATGCAGGATTTAAAAAGAAATATGGGGAACGAGGGATTAACCTTTGCAGTTGGAATGTTAAAGGTATCAATGAACCAATAAAAAGAGGAAAAATATTGACACATTTAAAGGCAATGAAAGCTGATGTAATTTACATCCAAGAAACTCACCTAAAGAAAGACGCTGAAAATAGGCTGAAAGCTAAATGGATAGATAAAAAATATAACCACTCTTCCTTTACACACAAATCAAGAGGCGTAGCAATATTATTTCGTAAAGGTACTTTATTTTAAGCATATATCTACTATATCTGATAAAGATGGCAGATACATTATTGTAATAGGAGAAATAAATAGGGAAAAAATGATTTTTGTTAACATCTATGGTCCAAATTTTGATAGTCCTTTATTCTTTAAAGAAAGTACATTTAATAATATTCCAGAATTAACACACTACAATTTGATAATTGGAGGAGATTTTAATTGTACATTAGACCCTTATTTAGATAGATCTTCAAAACAAAGGAAAACTAAATCGCACTCTAGTGATTTATTAAACGCATACATTCAAACGTCTAACATTAAAGATGTTTGGAGAACAGAAAATCCTACTGGTCGAGAATATTCCTTCTACTCGCCAGTACATAAAACCTATTCAAGAATAGATTACTTCCTAGTAGATGCAAAGCTTATTTCACTTACTTACGAATCCAAATATCATAATATTATAATTTCAGATCACGCACCATTAACATTTAAAATTAAAATAAATGGTAAAACAGGAAATCTAGGACAATGAAACTTAATCCACAAATTTTAAAAAATAAAACAACTCAGGAATGACATCATAACCCAGATTAAGATGTTTTTTTGAAATAAATGATCAACCAGAAATATCTCGCTCTTTATTATGGGAAACATTTAAAGCATATCTTCGAGGAATTATGATTTCTTCACAAGCATTCCATAATAAGAAGATTCGGAAGGAACAACATGACTTAGAAAGGGAGATCAAACAATTAGATATACAGAATGCAACAAAATCAGATATAATAATACATAATAAAATTGTAGCATTGAAGTATAAATTAAATAAAATATATACTGATCAAGTTTTTAAAATACTACCAACATACTAAACAATTGTTGTTTGAATTTGGAGACAAACCACAAAAACTATTGGCTCGACAATTAAGGAAAATTGAAGCGGAAAAAATTATACATAGGATTAAATCACAAAACGGTGAATTATTAATACAACCCAAGGATATTAATGAAAGATTTATGCAATAATTAATAAAAACTTGTATACTGGTAACACAACAGTAAATAAAACAGAAATAGATGCCTTTTTAAATGTATGTAACTTAAAAGAATTAGATTTACAAAATAGAGAATTTTTAAATGCCGATATTTCAATAAAAGAAATCCAAGAATCTATTAAATCTTTAAAAAAAGGTAAAACTCCAGGACCAGATGGTATAGGCTCGGAATTTTATAAAATTTTTCATGCCCAAATGGTCCCATATTTAAAATCATTATATGAACAGATATATATACAAGAGAAATTACCAGACACATTGAACGAATCTATATAACACTTATACCCAAAATAAAATAAAGATTTGGATGATCCAGGATCGTATAGAGCAATTGCTTTATTAAATACCGATCAAAAAATTTTAACAAAAATTCTTTGCACAAAGACTAAGCAAAATTGTTAATGAATTAATTCATCCTGATCAAACAGGATTTATACCTAAAAGATATTCTTCATATAACTTAAGACGGTTATTTAATATTATATACTCGAAAAGAAGTGATAAAAAAAGATTTAGTAGTCATCTCGTTGATGCAGAAAAAGCTTTTGACCAGGTGGAATGGCCTTATCTATTTTCGGTGATGGAAGCATTTAAGCTTGGTGATAAGTTTACTAACTTGGATTAAATTATTATACGCAAATCCAACAGCTAGAATAATAACAAATTATATGTTATCAACTAAGTTTAGTTTCCCCCCCAAAATTTTTTATTTTTTTTATTTATCTCGAGGTTGTAGACAAGGCTGTCCTTTATCACCATTACTGTTTGCGTTAGCAATCGAACCCCTTGCTCAAAGGGTAAGACTACATCCAGAAATATATGGATACGATAACTAAAGATACTAAGAATAAAATCTCGTTATATGCGGACGATATACTACTTTATATTACAAAACCGAAATAAGTATCTGTAATTTGTTAAAACTAATAACGGAATTTGGTTTAATTTCAGGATATAGCATCAATTGGAATAAAAGTGAACTTATGCCAATAACCATGAATAATTTACAGATATTACAACAATTTTCCTTTCAAGATAACAAATGAAAATATTAAATATCTTGGTATTTTTGTTACAAAAAGATTTGACTCTTTATTTAAATCTAATTTCCCGTTATTAATTGAATAAATTAAAATAAAAATATCTTATATTGGAAAAGCTTACCTATCTCAATGTTAGGTAAAATAAACGCAATAAAAATGATTTCCTCCCACAATTATTATATTTATTTCAATCAATCCCGATATACCTTACTAAAAATTTCTTTAAAAAAGTAGACTCAATAGTCACTAACTTTATTTGGGACTACAAAAATCATAGAATAAAAAAAAAACATTTATGTAAAGCTAAAATAAACGGGGTTTAGCTTTACCAAATTTTATGTTCAATTATTGGGCAGTTAATATTAGAAATATGAATTTTTGGTTAGGAGAAATAGATAATAAACCAAATTGGTTTAAAAATGGAAAGAGAAGACTGTTTTCCATTTGAAATTAGCTCTATAATATTTGCTAATATTAATGTACCTAAGAAAACTTATAGCGAAAATCTGATAATAGAAAGTGGAATACGAATTTGGAAACAAATAAAGAAAACACTAAAACTAAAATTTATACCGCTAGCTCTTACAATTGCCAATATTATTTTACGTTTAAAACCGTCAATGATGGATAAAGCTTTTACACAATGGAAAAATAAAGGAATTCTAAACATAGGGATCTCTATAAGGATAATCATTTCTTTCATTCAAGAATTACAACAAACTTACGGGCTTCATAATAATGAATATTTCAGATATTTTACAAATCAGAAACTATATTTCCGCAAATACACAAGAACTTAGAAATAGAAAGAGTGAAATTTTAGATGAATGCTTGAATAAACACCCAAATACAGAAAAAATGATATCATACATTTATAACATTTTGTTGGAAAGTGATATCCCATCATCGGAAATACATAGACAGCGCTGGGAAAATGAACTAAGTCAAATAATAAGTCCAGAAATATGGGAAGAAAGCCTACAACATATACATTATTGCTCTTTAAACGCTAAACATGCACTTATACAGTTTTAAAATCTTACATAGATTACATTATTCTAAATCTAAACTACATAATATATTTCCAAAACTATCACCTATATTGAAAATGTCAAATCATGGAAGCAAACTCTGTCACACTCATTTACTAATTGTACGAAGATTTTACAATATTAGGAATGAAATATTCAAAACAATCTCGAAAGTTATTAATATACTATGATTTTATGACCCAAAGTTAATTATACTTGGAATACCGGAAATGGACACAAATAATTACAAGGAATCATAGAACTTGTTATCGACTATTCTTTAATAATTGGGAAAAAATTAATATTAAAAATTTTTGGAAAGGCCCTGTATCCCCAACAATTAAAATGTGGAATACAGAAATGACGGAGACACTTCACGGAGAGATTGAGACTTGTCCTTATGGACAGGTAGATCTCTTCAAGGAGATATGGTCTCCCTATATTAAATATCTACAGGGTCACAATGGTTCGGCGGCAGGGACTTGACTGAGGCCTGAATACTGATGGATGAAGAAATACACATAACAAATCATGAATGTAACTCCAAGATTGGATTACTTAGTAATACTTTAATCTCCATCAAACTTTTCATACCTTCTTTTCTATTTCTATTCCTATTTTTTCCTATCTATCTATCTTTAATTAAGGAAAAAATTATAGAAACATACTATATAAATTTTTTTAATATGTACACACTTATCTCTGTTTGTATGAAAAAGATTATAGATGTCTTTAAACTTGTAATTATATAAAACTATGTACTTTCAATTAAACAATAACTATGAAATATAAAATTTAACAATAATACAAACATTATTAATATTTTGATAACATTATGAAATATTAAAAAAAATGTTGTTTAAGATTGGGTACTACGTAGTTAAATTAGCGGGGATTTCTATTTGGTAATTTTAAAGAATATCTATGTTTTGAGAAATCTAAGTGTATTACTTATATTAGGAATATACTACATATACCCCCAATTATATAAAATAAATAATAACGAATGTATAATGGATAATACTACAATTATCATAAACAGTACTAATTAATAATCAATACGTTATAATTTTACACATTGTATAAATCTCAATGGTCGTATAAGAGTGTACTTGGTATATACGTTTTCTACAATAAAAAATATAAAAAAAAAAAAAAAAAAGAAAGCTGTAAATTAGTTGTTTTTTTTTTAGTTTAGAGATACAGCATGGAAACAGGCCATCCGGTCCACCAAATCATCGCTGACCATTCATCTCCGTTCACTATCTCATCCACTCCCTAGACACTGGGGGCAATTTTTACAGAGGCCAATTAACCTGCAAACCTGCACATCTTTGGGTTGTTAGAGGAAACCGGAGCACCCGGAAGATACCCACGTGGTCATGGCAAATGTACAAACTCCACACAGGCAGTAACATAGATCAGGATCAAACCCAGGTCTCTGGCGCTGCGACAGCAGCTGCGCTGGTGCGTAATGTTATGCAAAGTATGCAGAATTTGAAGCCATGCACTGCTTGTCATTGTAAAGGGAATATGATGCATCTGAGGGGATTGATTTGCCCAACGGCACCTTTTCCTCTGCTGGGTGTACCTCTGGTTACTGAAACAATTTAAACCAAAGTAAAGTTTCAGTGTTAAACTTGTCCAATTAATATATTCGAATATATTTTCTGTTTGTTATAAAAGTATGCAAGTACCCTAACCCATTCTGCATTATCCTAAACCTATCTGCATTATCCCAAAGTCCCCTATCTATATATATATATACATAAAGACCTTCACACCCATTTATTTACTTTAGTTAGACATTAATTTTAATGTATTAACAGTTAAGAATTTCTAATTAAAATTTAAGTAAAAAACTACATATATTTCTTAATTAAGCATTATTCACCATAAATAAATACATTTGGCAGGAATTTACATTATTTTAACGTAAATATTAAGTTTGATTTTTTTGTTTCGTATTTATTTGTCAAAATGCTTTCTGAACAATCCTTTTGTTGTTATTCATAGCCCCCTTTTTTTTTTTGAAGGAGAACTTGTATTGAACAACAAGTTTTGTTGCACACCTCCCAACTTGGATTATATTGGATACCATAAGTACATTGATGAAATGCTTCCTCCAGAAAGCCCACTGCTATATGGCCTACATTCCAACACTGAAATAGAATTCCTCTCATTAATACGTCTGAAAATTCTTTTAGAACATTGGTGGAGATGCAGCCCAGAGATTCATCTATTGGAGAGGGATCTGCACAGACTACAGAGGAAAAGGTCAGATTTGGTCAACTGCAATGTACAAGGATACATAATCTTTCTGAATATATTGCTCAATTAAATTGCAAAAGCTGCAATAGCTCATAACTTTAAAAAAACAATTTGCCTATTGCATAAATATAGATTGAAATACTAAAGTAAGATTCTAAAATAACTACCATGATTGATAAAGTCAGCATTGCAGGTTTATGTTTGCCCACATGTTCTGCTGGCAAAATTGTAACTCTGGTGAACTTGAATGAGAGCAGAGAATGGGATCAAAAAGATTATGGCCATTTTCATACTCGGAAATTAGCATCTTGTTCCCTATTGCTTTTCCATTGAATTAACACAAAAGCTGTGATCGAGGACAGTCAAAAGCCCATAACTTTCCTTAAAAATTAAGAGAACAACGAAATGACATTTCAGTTATTATAGATTGAAGAATTCTGAAACAAATATAAAGCATCTTACTTGGATGACCTGAAATTAAAGCATTTAATTAGTTAATTACCTAATTGTAGCTAATTACAAAAATTGACCGATGTGATAAATAAATAGTAATAACACCAGGACTGCCTTGAAAAATTCAAAAATGTATATTCTCAAGATCAGAACATTAATATTATTGTATAATGTGGCTGTAAAGTCCGTAACCGATAAGTAAAATAAATTACTATTTCTAGCAATTGACCAAGTCTTTATGAGAAGGATCATTGCATATCTGGTACCTTGGCATATCATAATCAGTAAGCATCACATACACCTCAACTTGTAACCAATAAGCAACTCTGTACTTGTTTTTTTCCTCACATTTCAATTTTGGCATTGAAACTACAAGTTTTTGCTCTTCAAACCACGCATGACATGCCTTTCTGCCCACTACTTTCCCATTAAGAATGTCCTGTAGTTTACATTTCTTAAGAAAAGGATATGTTTTTTAAATAGCCTAAGTATCCAAATAACAAACTAATCACGTTCACACAAGAATTCACAATATAACATGATTTTTAAATCTCTTTGTCACGAATTTATATGCCAGATGGAAGGAATTAAATGTTTAATTCCCATAAATTAATCTAGAAACATCCACTCAATATAATCAAAATTATTATTTTTTGCTCACTACATGTGGCTAAAACTGTTGTGTATATTTAGTATAAAAATATTGACTATGGATAGACAATAACACAAAATATAGACGATTTAGATGCTCTTATGACATGATTGTCCAAAAAAATGAGCATTTAAATCATCTTGCGAGTGGCTATTTCTGGAATGCGATCGATTGGAATGTTGCAGTTGCGGTGAATTTGAACCCCATATCGGCAGGAAAGACACTGTCTGTTTGTATGGGGCCCAAATAACATTTTCGCGTAAAATTAGATTAAAGCCATCCCAAGAAGCAAGATTATATGTAAAATACAGGACTTACCCTTTGTTTTGTCCTATCATTACGACCCTTCACGTTGTAGGCGTTGAGGGCATTCGAAGTCGCTTTTTATTTTAATCCAATTATTAAATTGTCCAGCAATTTAAAAAAAAAAATTAAAAACAGGAACGGAAGTCCGATCGATTTTTCTTCATCAGCTAGCAGTCCGAGGAAATTCCTCTCCGACAAGCAGCACAAAACTGCATTTTAATCCCCCCCCCCCCCCCCCCCCCAAGGCGCCAAATTCGCGCACACGGCCGGTGGCAGAACTGCAGCGCCACTGAAGGTAGGTTTTGTAACATCGCAATGTTATGTGGAGTGAAAGGTCAAGGTATTGGAATACAGTAAACCCTCGTTATAACTGAGCATAGCAAGAGGAATGGTGTCCATTATTGCCGATTGTCTGCTATAACCGAGTAATATATGGCACTTCATGTGTAAAGATCCAACAATAACATTTAGGCTGATCAAGAACTGCACTGGCAGAGGTACCGTTTTTCAGTTGAAACATGAAAACAAAGCCTTACCTGCCCTTAGCTACATAGCTCCAAGGTCTCAACACAGCAATGCAGGCAGTTACCGTAGGCATGGCCGAGCAAGCTGTGTGAGCCGGGGGTGGCTTCGGCAGGCGTGGCTGAGAAAGCGATTCAGGTGCCATGGTCGACATTCCGGCACAGTGGTAAAGTTTGATAGGTCCATCCGCCATAACCAAAGTCCATTGTAAAGAGGTCCGGAAAAAAGAGTATTTACTGTAGTTACATCTATAGGTTAAAAAATATCTTCAGACTGAATACAGCATCAGTTGAGACACAAGGAACTACAGATGTTGGAATCTTAATCAAAACAAAATGGCAGAGTAACGTAGCAGCGTCTGGACCCTCCTTCAGGCTGATTGAAGATACTGTGCAAGTCTTCCTGCAATAGATATTAATGATTTGGATGAGGGAATTGAATGCAACATCTCCAAGTTTGCGGATTACAATAAGCTGGGGGGGAGTGTTAGGTGTGAGGAGGATGCTAGGAGGCTGCAAGGTGACTTAGATAGGTTGGGTGAGTGAGCAAATGCATGGCAGATGCAGTATAATGTGGATAAATGTGAGGTTATCCACTTTGGTGGCAAAAACAGGAGATGCAACGAGACCTAGGTGTCATGGTACACCAATCATTGAAAGTAGGCATGCAGGTGCAGCTGGCAGTGTAGAAAGCAAATGGTATGTTAGCATTCATAGCAAAAGGATTTGAGTATAGGAGCAGGGAGGTTCTACTGCAGTTGTACAGGGTTTTGGTGAGACCACACCTGGAGTATTGCGTACCGTTTTGGTCTCCGAATCTGAGGAAAGACATTCTTGCCATAGAGGGGGTGCAGAGAAGGTTCACCGGACTGATTCCTGGGATGTCAGGACTTTCATATGAGGAAAGCAAAGAGTAGGAGATAAACGGGTCCTTTTCATAGAAAGCAAAAGTAGGAGTAAACGGGTCCTTTTCACAATGGCAGGCAGTAACTATTGGGTACCGCATGCTCAGTGCTGGACCCCCAGCTATTTACAATATATATTAATGATCTGGATGAGGAATTGAAGGCAATATCTCCAAGTTTGCGGATACACTAACTGGGGGCAGTGTTCGCTGTGAGGAGGATGCTAGAGACTGCAAGGTGACTTGATAGGCTGGGTGAGTGGGCAAATGTTTGGCAGATGCAGTATAAATGTGGATAAATGTGAGGTTATCCACTTTGGTGGCAAAAACAGGAAAGCAGACTATTATTTAAATGGTGCCGATTAGGAAAAGGGGAGAGCCAGCGAGACCTGGTGTCATGGTACACCAGTCATTGAAAGTAGGCAGCAGGTGCAGCAGGCAGTGAAAAAAGCGAATGGTATGTTTAGCTTTCATAGCAAAAGGAATTTGAGTACAGAGCATGAGGTTCTACTTCAGTTGAACAGGGTCATGGTGAGACCACACCTGAGTATTGCGTGCAGATTTTGGTCTCCAAATCTGAGGAAGGACATTATTGCCATCAGAGGGAGTGCAGAGAAGGTTCACAGACTGATTCCAGGATGTCAGGACTGTCTTATGAAGAAAGACTGGATAGACTCGGTTTATACTCTCTGAAATAGGAGATTAAGAAGGGATCTTATAGAAACTACAAAATTCTTAAGGTTGGACAGGCTAGATGCAGAAGATTGTTCCCGATGTTGGGGAAGTCCAGGACAAGGGGTCACAGCTTAAGGATAAGGGGAAATCGTTTAAGACCGAGATGAAGAAAGACTTTTTTCACACAGAGAGTTGTGAGACTCTGAACTCTCTGCCACAGAGGGTAGTTTGAGCCAGTTCATTGGCTATATTAAGATGATTGGATGTGGCCCTTGTGGCTAAGGGGATCAGAGGGAAATGGAGAGAAGGCAGGTACGGTACTTGAAGTTGGATGATCACCATATCATATGAATGGCGTGCAGGCTCGAAGGCTGAATGGCCTACTCCTGCACCTATTTCTATGTTTCTATGTTTCTAGAAAGACTAGATAGACTCGCTTGAACTCGCTCGAATTTAGAAGACTGAGGGGGGGATCTTAAAGATACGTATACAAAATTCTTAAGGCTAGATGCAGGAAGATTGTTCCCCAATTGTGGGGAGGTCCAGAACAAGGGGTCACAGTCTAAGGATAGGGGGGAATTCCTTTAGGGCTGAGATGAGGAAAACATTTTTCACACAGAGAGTGGTGAGTCTCTGGAATTCTCTGCCACAGAAGGTAGTTGAGGCCAGTTCATTGGCTATATTTAAGAGGGAGTTAGATGTGGCCCTTGTGGCTAAAGGGATCAGGGGGTATGGAGAGAAGGCAGGTACAGGATACTGAGTTGGATGATGAGCCATGATCATATTGAATGGTGGTGCAGGCTTGAAGGGCCGAATGGCCTACTCCTGCATCTATTTTCTATGTTTCTATGTTTCAAGGACATTTTTCTGGTTTGGTTTGAACTATAAGTTCCCTTGCTTTCCCAATGTTATTTGACTGAAGTAGAGTCCCGATCCAAAACGTTGCCTATTAATTTCCATTGAGTTGTTCCAGCAATTTGTGTTTTGCAAAGCACCAGGCTCGACGTGTATCTCATCCTCCAATTTTGGAGAGGAATATTTGTGGCTCAGATCAATGCATAGAAATTCATTCATGGCCATTTTTGTGCTGCACATATAAAATAATAGTGCTGCACAATATACTCAATCATCAAAACATAGTTCCATTGAAGCCATAGGCATACAACAAACATTCAGTTATATTGTGTCCATTTAAAAAAGAACATTTTAGGATTAATTTCAACCAGTCTTTGGATTTCCCTACAATTGGATGGATGAAGTATTTGCAGTTTGAGTGCTATATGACAAATAGTTACAGAGGAGATTAGATTACACTTAGATTTTATCAGTGAACTTGGTGTTCATTGATTTTTAATGGCGGAGCTAAAATACAGGAAGAAAACGTTTAGAATAAATGTAACTGCTGGTGCTGACCCTGTACATCATAACATTTTGGAATTGATTTGTGATATGTAGTTTTATATAACAAGTGTGTCATTCTTGATACTGCTGGCTTTGAATATAAATGTAGTGAACTAAGAAGAAACCAGCACATAACAGTAGTAATAGAAAAAATAACCTGTTCCTAGCTTGCGAATGTGCCAGGTCCTTGATGAATGTTGATGATGGCTATTAGTGGTGATGATTGCAGCACCTAACTCTGATGGATGATACAGATGATCAATTGATGTGTTTAATGTCTCTGAACATAAAACCATTAGCAGAATTATTGTGATAATAATTTTTTGAAATAAATCCAAAAAAGAAAAGTATAGTAAAATGTAATATGTTGTCTGTGTTTTGACTTTTTAAAATTAAATTTTCATCAAACACAGAAGAAAAACTATTCACCATATGTACTGTCTCCGAAAAGGCAGTGAAGACTCTTGGCATGGTGTTTAACAGCAGCCTGAAGGATACAGCATCTGTCCAGGCAACCTGTCAGGAGCTGGAGAGTTGGTTGAGAGTGGTGGACCAGTCGGGGCTTCCTGGCATGAATTTACGAGCATGGTATCCTGCCAAGGATACTCTGGCCACTGCTTGTCTACGAAGTCCCAATATCCATCGTAGAGAGATTGGAGAGGAAAGTCAGCAGCTTTCTCAGGAGGTGACTGGGACTGCCCAGGAGCCTTAGCAGCATCGCACTTTACGGAAGTAACACCAAGCTCCAGCTGCCTCTGAAGTCCGTGGAGGAGGAATTTAAGGTGACTTGGGCCAGAGAGGTGATGCTGTACATGGACACCAGCGACCCCAAGGTGGCTCAGGCAGGGGTGGAGGTGAAAACTGGGAGGAAGTGGAGAGCCAGTGAAGCCGTGCTGCAAGCGGAGTCTCGGATACACCACAGAGTCCTGGTGGGAGCAGTGACTCGGGGAGGAGCTGGCCTGGGAATCTTCCCAACTCCCCAGTTTGACAAGGCCAAGGGGAAGGAGAGGCGCAGGCTGGTCCAGGAGGATATGAGGGCAGTGGTGGAGGAGGAGAGGTGTACCAGAGCAGTTGGATTGAGGCAGCAGGGGGCCTGGACAAGGTGGGAGCAGGCCATGGACCGTAAAGTCACATGGACTGAGCTCTGGCAGGCTGAACCACAGTGCATCAAGTTCCTGGTCCAGGCAGTGTATGATGTCCTGCCCAGCCCATCGAATCTCTTCATCTGGGGCAAAGTGGAATCTTGGAAAGGGGAAGTTGGAACACATCCTGAGCTGCTGCCCAAAGGCTCTTGGGCAGGGCCGGTACACCTGGCGTCACGGCCAGGTTCTTAAACCCATTGCAGAAGCCATCGCATGGGAATCAGCAGCTGCAGACAAGCATGGCCCACCAGATGATCACCTTCGTGAAGGCCGGAGTGCAGCTGCCAAGAACCACAGCAGCCAGAAATCCGTCAGGAATCCTGGCGACTGCGCAGGACTGGCAGCTTTCTGTAGACCTGGTGAAACAGCTGAAGTTCCCACAGCACATTGCCACGACCATCCTGAGGCCAGATATCCTCCTGGTCTCAGAGGCGACCAAAAACTTGTTGGAACTGACAGTGCCGTGGGAGGACCGTCTGGAGGAGGCCCACAAGAGGAAGATGATCAAATATGAAGAGGTCATAGACTGCCATAAGCTAAGGTGTATGCCCATCGAGGTTGGCTGCAGAGGTTTTGCAGGGCAATCGCTCTACAAGGCCATCAACGGAGTGGCGAGGAGAAGAGCCATCAAGAACACCACAGAGGCAGCGGAGAAGGCCCTGGATCAGGAGAGGAGGTCCATGGGGAGGAGCGAATGCCACGGCTGGATCGCCTGGCCGAGGGTGTCTGATGTTGAAAGACCCGAAACACCCAATGATCCCAGGTTACGTCACTAATGATGTGTTCAGGAGCATCAATAGATCTATTTTTATCAATCAAACCATGTGCAAGTTCAACCTTGGACAGTGTAAGATTGTCATGCTACTTTATTGTGCAAGGCAATATGTAATAGTGTGCCAGAAAGATATTCACTGCAGTCCTGTGTATCAGAAATCATTCCTTGTCTAAATAATAGTAAAGAAATTAGATTATTTTTGCCTTTACCTGTTAAGAGATTCATTCCTGAAATGATTCTGTATCACCACGTAGAAGGTGCAATCTCAGAAAACAAAAGGTGATATGTTGAAGAGGCATGTAAAGTAGAATCTATGCCCCGAAAAGTGCCCCTCAAGCTTCCCCCAGTGACCATGAAGATCATTAAGTCTGTTTGGTTGGAACACATCAGGACTGCATGCAATGTCTCAAATGGAAACGTTGACTTACACCTTTTGCCTCCACAGAGGTTCCTTGACTTGCTGAGTCCTTGCAGCATTGCTTTTGTTTGAGATTCCAGCCTTTGTAATCTCCATTGTCTTAATGCTGAAGTATTTCAGATAGCCTGGTGAACCAAGTAAGTGCACCAAGCATTATGGCCTGCCTGTTTTAACCTGAGAGGATTATATCAACAATTATAGAAGCATGTCAACAAATGCGCAGCAATAGTTTTTGCTATTGCACAAAGATTTTAATAAACCATTAATCCACTGAGAATCTCGTATTTATTCACAATATTCATTTCTTACCAATGTACCCTTGTACCTCTCATTTCTTATAATCCTTTTACTCAAAATTGACAGCTTGTAAATGAAATGGCTAGGCATTTATTGCTGGCACATTTAAAGAGTGCGATTGGGTCTCTTCTCAGTGAAATATGTATTTCAGTTGTTCCTCTGGGCTTTGTTGTTGCAGATCTTCACAAAATTGACACAAACTTAATTAAGTATCAATGCAGTGTGGATCCTAAAGCCTATTTCCCATTTGCAGCACACTTGTATTAATCTCCACTTATTGCATCTATCTTTATTATTTTTAATAACCAAATATTTTGATGATTGATTTCTGATAGTTATGTTTCTCCACAACTATCATCTTCTAGGGAGTATGATTTGCTTCAATTTCAGTACAATGGGCCCTAAGCTGGTCTGTGGCAACTGAGAACCTACCCACTTATGACAAGTGCTTGAAGAGGTGATTAGGTAGTAAGGAAGATTATGGCTTCTTGTATCATTTTGGTTGCTTCTATGTGTTTCCAATGAACTGAGGTACAGTCCCAGACATTCCTCCATCTTAAGCTGGAAATACCCACAAGTTATTAGGAACAGAATTTATGGGAATTTTGGGCCGTTGTGGGCGAGTTGAGCCGAAGGGCCTGTTTCCACACTGTATGACTGACCCTATGACAGAAGTAGTTTTCTACTTAAATGGTAAGAAATTTCAGGGCTCTAAGATGCAGATGCATCTAGCTGTAATCGATTCACAAAAAAAACAAGTATTGGAGATAGCAAATAATGAGAAAATCTAACAGAATGCTTAATTTAATGCTAGGGGAATTGATTATAAAAATAGGAGAGTTATGCTTCATTAATACAGATTATTGGTGAAACCACATCTGGAGTACTTCGTACGGTATTGGTCCTCATTTAAAATATGTTAATATGTGGCAAACTACTGGGAAAAGATGCACAGGAATGGATGGGTTGTTTTATTAGCAAAGGTAGGACTGGCAGCACAGCAAAACCTTGGAACACAAGTAATTCTGGACTAGTGGACTTTCCAGCCTATTGAATATTATTTTGTTAATAGAAACATAGAAAATAGGTGCAGGAGGAGGCCATTTGGCCCTTCGAGCCAGCACCACCATTCATTGTGATCATGGCTGATCATCCATAATCAGTAACCCGCGCCTGCCTTCTCCCCATATCCCTCCATTCCACTAACCCCTAGAGCTCTATCTAACTCTCTTTTAAATTCATCCAGTGAATTGGCCTCTACTGCCTTCTGTAGCAGAGAATTCCACACATTCACAACTCTCTGGCTGAAAACGTTTTTTTTCATCTCAGTTTTAAATGGCCTCCCCTTTATTCTTAGACTGTGGCCCCTGGTTCTGGACTCCTGCAACATTGGGAACATTTTTCCTGCATCTAGCTTGTCCAGTCCTTTTATACGTTTCTATAAGATCCCCTCTCATCCTTCTAAATTCCAGTGGATACAAGCCCAGTTTTTCCAATCTGTCCTCATATGACAGTGTCACCATCCAATATTTCATGACACCTTTAATTCACTTTTTCAAAAGATGTTATACAATAACATTTTAGTGAACCCGGTAAGTTTACAAGGAGCACAAGAAACAGAACAAGGTCATTTTCAAGGGCGTTAAGCCAACAGAACCAGGTGAGTTTAAAAGGAAGCTGGCCCCTGGTAAGCAAAGGGCAGCATGGGAATCAGGCAGCTGCTGAGTAGGCCTAGTCACATGTGACAATAAAGTATTCCTCTTTCTAAAAATTGAGACCATCAAGTAGTTGGGTAGTGCAGGAACCAGACACTGGTAATAGGGAGTACAAAACGCAATAGAATCCTACAGAATCATATCTTATAGAAACATATAAGATTCTTAAGGGATTGGACAGCCTAGATGCAGGAAATATGTTCCCAGTGCTGGGGAAGTCCAGAACCAGGGGCCACAGTTTAAGAATAAGGGGTAGGCCATTTAGGACTGAGGTGAGGAAAAACGTTTTCACCCAGGGAGTTGTGAATCTGTGGAATGGTCTGCCACAGAAGGCAGTGGAGGCCAATTCACGGGATATTTTCAAGAGAGTTAATGTAGTTCTTAGGGCTAATCAAATCAGGGCATATGAGGAGAAAGCAAGACTGGGGTACTGATTTTAGATGATCAGCCATGATCATATTGAATGGCGATGCTGGCTCAAAAGGTTGAACGGCCTACTCCTGCACCTCGTTTCTATGTTTCTAATCAGTGTCTTTGCAGAAGTATATAGATTCTAGATTCAAAGGGCAGATGAAAAGGTTGGGCAGGTGGGCAGAAATAGTGAGTTAGGGACAAAAGCTGATCAGCCATCATATATTCAATAGAGGAGCAGGTTCAAGGATCCAAATGGCTTACGCTTACTCATAATTCCTATGTCTGTGTAAAAGTAAGTTATCCCACAATATCACACGTCCTCTCCCACTTCCTGAATTTATAAAGGGATCTGCTGGTGAACTGTGATTTTGAACTGGATTTATTCATTAGCTCGTAGACAAAAATGCTGGAGAAACTCAGCGGGTGAGGCAGCATCTATGGAGCAAAGGATGCTGCCTCACCCGCTGAGTTTCTCCAGCATTTTTGTCTACTTTAGATTTTCCAGCATCTGCAGTTCCATCTTAAACATTATTCGTTAGCTCAATTGGCTAAGGAACTGATGAGTGGTCTAAACCCATTCCTGAGAACAAAGTTATCAGTCAATCTCTGGACCTATTGCTCTAGTTGTATATTGATGTGTTCCAAACAACTAAGCTCGAAGATATTTCCAAATCTATTCCGACCAATTTGGCAATAAGCTGCTTTGAAATATTGGTCAACTTGTCAATAGCTGCTTTTAAATCTCAGCAATGCATGTCGCAGTTAAATGTTGCATCTTATTTAGTAGCAATTTAGTTGAAAGGTGACTTCTTGCATGATATATTGTGCAGAAAATGTTCATGTCAGACAAGGAAATGTGACAATTAAGCCTGAAATAAGAGGCAATTAAAGGTTTATTAATTAAAAATCATTAACTTGGTGGTCTGCCTAAACCTTGTTGGTTTCCTAGCATAGCGACATGTCCAACAGGGAATGTTGACGATGATCCATTCCAGAGCAGTGGCAGACTGGCCATGGTGTCAGCTTGCCCGATGGCAAGTGGGCCCCTGATGAAGTGGGCCCCCTTTGTCCCCTGGCAACCAATATTTTTAGACCAGTTCCAGAGCGCTGGAGTACGTGTCGAGGGTCACACTGAAGCTTGTTGTAGCCAATGCCAAGACACTGTGGGTGAGGACCACAGTCTAGGGTCCTTCCGCTGAACATTGAGGGGCACTGAGTCTGGTGCAGACACCCTTAAACAAGGGGCAGGATACCACCCCATAAGTGGCAAGGTGCTTTGTTTATCGATAGGCGAGAACACTATTGAATGTATAGACACGGAGAATGAAGAGTGCTTGCATAGTTTTTGTTTAATTTTTCATTAAGTGTATTTTTAGAAGTTTATCCCGAATCCCTTCATATGCTAATCTAGCATTGGCCTATTCTAACCACATAATTTATTTCAGGTGAAGAATATTCTGGATGATATTTTAGAGAAGCTTCCTGAAGAATTCAACATGTCAGAAATTATGGCAAACACAGCAGAGCGCAATCCTTATATTCTTGTTTGTTTCCAAGAATGTGAGCGTATGAACATACTTACCCGGGAGACTAGGAAGTCACTTAAAGAATTGGACCTTGGACTGAGGGTAAAGCTGTTTACAGTATACTGCATTGATTCAGCGAAGAGGGTTGATGGGGAATGAAGTAATTTTTTGTAATCCATATTCCAAGCTGAATGGTTCCCTTGTCCAAACAGATTTTAACAATTCTGATCAGCCAACTGTTATCCAAATCCCCCCCTCCCAATACCCTCTTATTTCAATTCAAGTTGGTATAACTTGTACTGTGACTTCCAGGCTTGACTTGCACAGTCTGTGAATCCATTAACCGATT
Organism: Okamejei kenojei; assembly: GCA_035221665.1. Lineage (NCBI taxonomy): Eukaryota > Metazoa > Chordata > Chondrichthyes > Rajiformes > Rajidae > Okamejei > Okamejei kenojei. Next base: position 50,293,498 of record CM069132.1, read on the forward strand.
GCAATAGCGGCTTAAACTGACTCCAGGTGAAGCTATTATTCATTCTTATTTTTAGGGAGGTTAGGGCGAGGACATCAAGATATATGTCTGTAACCTTGTGCAGCACTCAAACCCTGAGATGCGCATTCCTTTAGTTTTATGCATCTCAAACTGATTGCTTAGAATTTAATGTGAGCTTTTCCTGTGTAGCTGCCCTAAATATCTCAACAGTTGTGTTGAGTTGCCTTAGTGAGTAGCAATCCTGGACGAACACACACACATACTTTCTGATCAACACTAGATTGCCAGAATAGCAAAATCACAAAATATCATAATGATGCTGAAAAGATGCTTTTCTTAGTTTAGGATCGATCACCTTTGCAGGAAAGTTTAATAAAATGTTCTTCCATGTTAAAGACATTTGCAAATAGCTAAAACTATTATTAAAATGGACAACTTAAGATTTGGTCGACTGGGAACAGAGATAAGGACCGAGCTCATGATCTGATGAAGTTCAAGATTAGAAAACAAAATGTAAAGGAAATGTGTGAATTGGTCCTTTTGTTTTTGTTTACATTTTGTTTTGATACAAAGGGCGAGTTGACTGTCTCAGAAGAAATGGAAGCACTGCAAAGCGCATTGTACCATGACAATGTTCCTGAATTATGGAGCAGATTAGCATATCCATCATCATATGGACTGGCACAATGGTAAGAGATTTTGATAATTTTACTATCTACTATTAACTCTTACTAGTACGTTTACCATAAAGGAAAACACTTTCCAATGGTTTTACGTAGTATTTTGATCTTAAAAGCATAAACTAATGAACATGATGCATATTGTACCATTCAAGATATAAACACTACTACTGCAAATAGAATATGAATAAGAATTAGCTATTTTGAAGGATTATCAAACTTCTTCCTCTCAACGGGAGCCATAATGTGAATTGCTAATAGTTGCAAAATCAAATCCAAAGCATTCAAATTTATTCTATGTATTTGCAGGGACTACACATTTTCTACATAACAATAAATCAGAAATGTACACTTGGTTGTTAGATAGCTATCTCAAGTGAAAGCATCTTTATACATCCCAAGAGTTGACCTGTTTTTATATTTATCAATTTAATACTATGTCACAACATTCATAGTTAGTTGGTACACAAAAAGCTGGAGAAACTCAGCGGGTGCAGCAGCATCTAAGGAGCGAAGGAGATAGGCGACGTTTCGGGTCGAGACCCTTCTTCAGACTGAAGAAGGGTCTCGACCCGAAACGTCGCCTATCTCCTTCGCTCCTTAGATGCTGCTGCACCCGCTGAGTTTCTCCAGCTTTTTGTGTACCCTCGATTCTCCAGCATCTGCAGTTCCTTCTTTAAAAATTCATAGTTAGTTAATTAGTGTTAGATTTAGCTGTTATGACTAAAGAAATCAAGGGATATGGGGAGAAAGCAGGAACGGGGTACTGATTTCAGTTGATCATATTGAATGGCAGTAAATATATATTTACAATATATATTAATGATTTGGACGAGGGAATTGAATGCAACATCTCCAAGTTTGCGGATGACACGAAGCTGGGGGGCAGTGTTAGGTGTGAGGAGGATGCTAGGAGGCTGCAAGATGACTTGGATAGGCTGGGTGAGTGGGTAAATGCATGGCAGATGCAGTATAATGTGGATAAATGTGAGGTTATCCACTTTGGTGGCAAAAACAGGAGGGTAGACTATTATCTTAATGATGGCAAATTAGGAAAAGGGGAGATACAACGAGACCTGGCTGTCATGTTACACCAATCATTGAAAGTAGGCATGCAGGTGCAGCATACAGTGAAGAAAGCAAATGGTATGTTAGCATTCATAGCGAAAGGATTTGAGTATAGGAGCAAGGAGGTTCTACTGCAGTTGTACAGGGTTTTGGTGAGACCACACCTGGAGTATTGCGTACAGTTTTGGTCTCCAAATCTGAGAAAAGACATTCTTGTCATAGAGGAGGTGCAGAGAAGGTTCACCACTGATTCCTGGGATGTCAGGACTTTCATATGAGGAAAGACTGTATAGACTTGGCTTGTACTCGCTAGAATTTAGAAGACTGAGGGGGGATCTTATAGAAACGTACAAAATTCTTAAGGGGTTGGATAGGCTAGATGCAGGAAGATTGTTCCCGATGTTGGGGAGGTCCAGAACAAGGGGTCACAGTCTAAGGATAAGGGGGAATTCCTTTAGGACCGAGATGAGGAAAACATTTTTCACACAGAGAGTGGTGAGTCTCTGGAATTATCTGCCACAGAAGGTAACTGAGGCCAGTTCATTGGCTATATTTAAGAGGGAGTTAGATGTGGCCCTTGTGCCTAAAGGGATCAGGGGGTATGGAGAGAAGGCAGATACAGGATACTGAGTTGGAAGATCAGCCATGATCATATTGAATGGCGGTGCAGGCTCGAAGGGCCGAATGGCCTGCTTCTGCACCTATTTTCTATGTTTCTATGCTGGCTCGAAGGGCCTACTCCTGCACATATTTATCTATGTTTCTAACATTCATAGTCACGTTTTTGAGCAACCTTTAGAAATCTCAATAACAAGTAGTGTACTATCAGAATGTATGTGGCCTACTTCGAACACATTGTCACTAATGCATCAAAAGTTGGCCACATCATCCGCCATCCAAAAAAGGGAAATGGCAGAGTGCAACTTGTGTGTATTTACGATTCTTTTTTCTATTAAAATGAGAGGTAATTTAACAAAAAGATACTCACTTTTAAAAACCAAATAATGAACATTTTTCTAATCTCTTTGTATAACAGTATACAAGTATGCTGACTGAATTGAGTTAGCTGAATTGGTTAGCTGCAACTTTACCTCTTTGTTTTTTAAGGTTCAATGATGTTCTTATGCGTTGCCGTGAACTCGATGCATGGACTCATGATCTTGGTCTTCCTGCAGTTGTGTGGCTTTCTGGTTTTTTCAATCCTCAGTCTTTCCTTACTGGTAAGTTTATTTAGTATTTTTAAATTACATCTCCTAACGTTGCACCTTGTGATTTGTTATAGAATTGTTTTTATATAATTGCTCCAGTGAAATGCTATGGAATACATAAAGATGCTGTACACAAGGAAGCTGTAGTGATTTGATGAGCTTATTAACAAGTTCCATGCCAAGACTGTTCAACCTAGGAGATGATTTGGCCCATAAATGCTATGGAAGACTTTGGCTTTATTCATCTTTGTGATTTTTGCATTATTTCAAGCGTTTCAGTAGCAAAGTCATTTTGATATGGTCACCAATGACATACAGTGGCTTGCAAAAGTTTTCATACCCCTTGAACTTTTCCACATTTTGTCACGTTACAACCACAGACGTAAATGTATTTTATTGGGATTTTATGTGATAGACCAACACAAAGTGGCGCATAATTGTGAAGTGGAAGGAAAATGATACATGGTTTTCAAATTTTTTTACAAATAAAAAACTGAAAGGTGTGGCGTGCAAAAGTATTCAGCCCCCTTTACTCTGATACCCCTAAATAAAATCCAGTGCAACCAATTGCCTTCAGAAGTCACCTAATTAGTAAATAGAGTCCACTTGTGTGTAATCTAATCTCAGTATAAATACAAATGTTCTGTGAAGGCCTCAGAGGTTTGTTAGAGAACATTAGTGAAGAAACAGCATCATGAAGCCCAAGGAACACACCAGACAGGTCAGGGATAAAGTTGTGGAGAAGTTTAAAGCTAGGTTAGGTTATCAAAAAATATCCCAAGCTTTGAACATCTCACAGAGCACTGTTCAATCCATCATCCGAAAATGGAAAGAGTATGGCACAACTGCAAACCTACCAAGACATGGCCGTCCACCTAAACTGACAGGCCGGGCAAGGAGAGCATTGATCAGAGAAGCAGCCAAGAGGCCCATGGTAGGAGCTGCAGAGATCTACAGCTCAGGTGGGAGAATCTGTCCACAGGACAACTATTAGTCGTGCACTCCACAAATCAGGCCTTTATGGAAGAGTGGCAAGAAGAAAGCCATTGTTGAAACAAAGCCATAAGAAGTCCCGTTTGCAGTTTGCCACAAGTCATGTGGGGGACACAGCAAACATTGGAGGAAGGTGCTCTGGTCTGATGAGACCAAAATTGAAGTTTTTGGCTTAAATGCAAAACGCTATGTGTGGCGGAAAACTAACACTGCACATTACCATGAACACACCATCCCCACTGTGAAACATGGTGGTAGCAGCATCATGCTGTGGGGATGCTTTTCTGACAGGGAAGCTGGTCAGAGTTGATGGGAAGATGGATGGAGCCAAATACAGGGCAATCTTGGAAGAAAACCTGTTAGAGTCTGCAAAAGACTTGAGACTGGGGCGGAGGTTCACCTTCCAGCAGGACAACAACCCTAAACACACAGCCAGAGCTACAATGGAATGGTTTAGATCAAAGCATATTCATGTGTTAGAATGGCCCAGTCAAAGTCCAGACTAAATTCAATTGAGAATCTCTGGCAAGACTTGAAAATTGCTGTTCACAGATGCTCTCCATCCAATCTGACTGAGCTTGAGCTGATTTTTGCAAAGAAGAATGGGCAAAAATGTCAGTCTCTAGATGTGCAAAGCTGGCAGAGACATACCCCAAAAGACTTGCAGCTGTAATTGCAACGAAAGGTGGTTCTACAAAGTATTGACTCTGGGGGGCTGAATACTTTTGCACGCCACACTTTTCAGTTTTTTATTTGTAATAAAATTTGGAAACCATGTATCATTTTCCTTCCACTTCACAATTATGCACCACTTTGTGTTGGTCTATCACATAAAATCCCAACAAAATACATTTACGTTTGTGGTTGTAACGTGACAAAATGTGGAAAAGTTTAAGGGGAATGAATACTTTTGCAAGCCACTGTACCATATGATTGTAGCAAAGGCAGTCATATCTTTGTCTTCCATAACCAGTTTTAAAGCCTCTATTCATAGTTCAGTGGACTATTGTCCAACAACATTGTCATCCAATTGCATGGGAGGGCAGTTGCTTTGATCGTAATCATCATCAATGGCTCTTATCTCCAATGCTTCCTCCAAGGGTCGATCTTGCCTCATCCACAAGCTGTAGCTAAGCAATGTCACATACAAGCATGGTGCCAGTTTCCTTGTTGACAATGGTGACACCTTTCTGCCTTAGTACCTAAATTGTCAGACAGTCTGAGATCCTGGACCAGCTATACAGAAATATCCTCCAAACAAATAATTCAAATAACATGACATTGCTTTCAAAACTATTACAAACACTATGCCTCTTTCTGACTGCATGTTTAACTGAAACTTTTCGCAATCTTATGCCATATCTGAACCAAGAGTTTTTTTTAGGATAGTTATTATCATCTCTGTAACATCTGCATAAACTTTGATTATGCTTCAGATAAACTGCTGTTGTAATCCTCACCATAGGTCATCTGCTCCAAAAGGCTCCTAGTTAGTCTCCCTTACGCTACTCTGCAGTCTCAACGTACACATCACGTCATTCCTTTGCATGCTGTCCTTTACTGGGTCCTACTTAAGCAACATTGTAAGGTTTTCAGAGATGAAGTGGCTGAAGAAAAGACAGTCTGAAAACTGAGTGACAATCACACAAAGCGGCTCATGTTGGAAATCAGAGCTTCATGTTACAGTGCTGCACAGCTTTTTAATTGAATTAAATTGAATACTCCCAAATACCACTAGTGAAACATTTCATTTGTCCAAGGCATTGAGAAAAATACAAGCTATTTTTTAAACTACTAAGACCCCATTCAGCCCCTTGAATATGCATCACTGTTCAGTAGGATCACAACTGATTCAACATTCTGCCCTTCCCCATAATCCTTGATTCTCTTTGATTAGTAGAATTAAAGTATTTGACATATAATAAACTGTTTTGTTATTTAGAAGGCAAATGTTTTAAACTCCACTAGATCTTGAAGCTGAAGGAATTCCCTCTACATCCCCCCTCATTAAGCGATGAGCAGAATTAGGCCGTTCAGCCCATCACCATGGCTGATCTATCTCTCCCTCCTAACCCTTCTTCTGCCTTCTCCCCATAACCCTTGACACCAGTACTAATCAAGAATATATCTATCTCTGCCTTAAATATCCATTCACGGCCCCCACAGCCTTCTGTGGCAAAGAATTCCACAGATTCATCACCCTGACTAAATAAATCCATCATCATCATCTTCTGAAAGGAATGTCCTTTAATTGTGAGGCTATGACCTCTAGTCCTAGACTCTCCCACGAGTAGAAACATCCTCTCTATCCAAGCCTTTCACTATTCACTAAGTTTCAATTAGGTGCCCCCTCATCCTTCTGATCTCCAGCGAGTATAGGCCAAATGCCGTCAAACGCTCATCATATGTTAATCCACTCTTTCCTGGGATCATTCTGGTACACCTCCTCAGGACCCTGTCCAGAACCAGCACATCCTTCCTCAGATATGGTGCCCAAAATTGCTCACAATACTCCAGGTGCAGCCTGAGCAGCGCCTTATAGCCTCAGCATCACATCCAGAGATGCCAACCCTAAATTTAGTTCACAGTAACATTTAACCCATTTGTCCGTAACAAATGGGGTTAAATGCATTTCTCTCCGTATTCACCTGGGGTTGTTGCCGCGGCTCAATGCGCCTGCGCACTGGTGCAGATCAGCGGGCTGCCGGCGGGCTGGTGCGGCACATGCGCACTTGGCAAGGTTGCCGGCGGTCTGCGCCTGCGCACTGGGTGGGGGTGGGGGGGAGGCCCGGTGAAGGGGCTGCCGCGAAGCGGCCGGCTGGCGGCAAGAAAGTGCCGCTGATCGCGCGGGCCGGCGCCGCCCGTGCTCTGGGCCGGCGTGGCTCGGCTCGAAATGGCGCCAGGCCCGGCAACCCCCCCCACTGCGCACGCGCGGCCACTGGGCCCGCAACCCTCCCCCCACTGCGCACACGCGCGGCCACTGGGGCCCGGCAACCCTCACCCACTGCGCAGAAAACGCGCGGACACTAGGGCCCCGGCAAAGTGCCGTTGATCGCGCGGGCTGGCAAAACCGGGGGCACATGGCGCCGGCGTTCACCACGGGAGGAACACCAGCGCGGCGGTGTTCCGTAACAGCATGTTTTGGCTGCCGGAACACCGTAAAAAGGTTATTTCGCCGGGATAAAAATACGGCGAATCCGGGACACTTGGCATCCTCTGCACATCCCTGATTTTGTATTCTATCCCTCTTGAAATAAAATGCGAACATTGCATTTACATTCCTTACTACCGATCCAACTTGCAAATTAACTTTTTGGGGATCCTGCACCAGCATTCCCAAGTCCCTTTACACCTCCGATTTCTGGATTCTCACACCATTTAGAAAATAATCTGCGCCTTTATTCCCACCACCAAAATGCATTACTCCACACTTTCCTACATTATATTCCATCTGCCACTTCTCTGCCCAACCTGTCCTTTCCTGCTCTAACCACATCACCTTTTTCACTCCCCTTACCTTCTCTAAAGGGGCTGTCCCACTGCGGCGACCTAATCCGCGAGTTAAGAAGAGTGTCTTCGACCTTCAAGCTCGAGGGCACTCGCCTGGAAAACCGCGAGCTGGATCGACCGACTGCACAAACACATCGCAAAGGCGGGGGCCAGGGAAAGCGGGGGAGCGCTGTCAGAAATTCAGACCCGCGATGAAGAGGAAGGTAAAAGACGGCTGCACAGTGTACAGCAAGTCCTTTAGAGAGCGGGGGGGGGGGGAGGAGAGAGGAGTGGACACACTTTTAAGAAGTATGATAAAGTTTAGCGGGCATTTTACCTACCGGATGGTTTTCCTTGGTCCTGAAAACTCCAATGAGCCAATCAAAATGCCCGGTCAGCGAAGGAGATTGCCTATGGCTGCCCTCGACTGCCTGCAACTAAATAGCGACCCCACTCCACTGCACTACGAGTTTAAAAACCATGACGACCAAATTTTACTTGTGGAAAATTTTTCAACATGCTGAAAATTTTTCCGCGACCTAGCTGAGGCCGCGAGATTCGGGAACTTCCCTCGAGCATGAAGGAGAGTTCCAGTGACCTCGTAGGACCTCCTAGGACCATGTGTCAACCATGCTGCGAGTTTGAGTCGAGGGCAAACTCGTCTAAATTCGCAGATTAGGTTGCCGCAGTGGGACAGTCCCTTTACCTCACCCCCTCTGAACGTACAGCCCTCCGCTCACTCTGCAGCAACCCTGGCATTATAATCAAACCCACCGACAAGGGAGGTGCCGTGGTAGTCTGGCACGCTGACCTCTACTGGGTTGAGGCCAGGCGACAACTCTGAGACAGATCCTCCTGCTTAGGCCTTAATCTCAAACACCACTTCTGATTTCATCACTTCTGGCTGTCTGCCTCTCACAGCCCCGTTTTACCTTCTCCCCAAAATTCACAAACACAACTGCCCTGGCAGACTCATTGTTTCTGCCTGCTCCTGTCCCACCAAAATAATTTCCGCATACCTCGACTCCATCCTATCCTCCTTGGTCCAATCTCTCCCGACCTATGTCCAAGATACCTCACATTCCCTTAGTCTCTTTAATGACTTCCGCTTTCCAAGTCCCCACTCCCTCATCTTTAGTATGGATGTTCAGTCATTCTACGTCACCATCCCCCACTAGGAAGGCCTTAAAGCCTGCCGTTTCTCCTCGATCGCAGAACCATCTAATTTCCCTCTACTAACACAGCACTCCATCCTAGTCCTCACCTCACCTGATCCTCACCCTCAACAACATCTACCTTGGCTCCTCCCACTTCCTCCAATTCCAAGGCGTAGCTATAGGCAGTTGCATGGGCCCCAGCTATGCCTACCTCTTTGTAGGGTATGTTGAACAATCCCTGTTCCAGGCGTACACTGGCCCTATACATGAACTCTATCTCCATTACATTGATGACTGCATGGGTGCTACCTCCTGCACCCATGCAGAACTCATGGACTTCATCAACTTCACCACCATTTTCATCCTGCACTCAAATTTATTTGGACTATCTCCGACACCTCCCTCCCTTTTCTTGATCTGTCTCCATCTCAGGAAAGAGACTATTGACTGACGTCTATTACAAACCCACCGACTCCCACAACTATCTTGACCACACTTCTTCGCACTCTGCTTCCTGCAAAGACTTTATTCCCGGGATTCCCTGCAGACGGGATCCTCCGAAATTTCCGTCACCTTCAACGGGATCCCACCACTAGCCACATTTTCCCATCTCCACCCCTTTCTGCCTTCCGCAGACCATTCCCTCCGCAACTCCCTGGTTAACTCATCTCTTCCCACCCAAACCACCCCCTCCCCAGGTACCTTTCCCTGCAACCGCAGTAGATGCAACACCTGTCGTTATACCTCCACCCTCAATTCTGTCCAGCGACCCCGACAGTCCTTTCAGGTTAGGCAGAGGTTCACTTGCACCTCCTCCAACCTCATCTACTGTATCCGTTGTTTAAGATGTTGACTCTTATGGGCCTATCCCACGGGCGATTTTTTCGGTGACAGTGGTGACAATTTGGGCTGTCGTAGTTAACATAGGTTGTCGCCGGTGCCGACTTTGGTGAATTCCATTGTCCTAGTCAGTCACCTAGAAAATTGCTTAAGTGGGACAGGCCCATTATACAGCGGCGAGACCAAACGCAGACTGGGTGATCGTTTCGCGGAACGCCTTCGCTAAGCCTGCCTAAATCTACCTGATCTCTCGTTTGCTGAACACTTTAGTTCTCCTACAGACCTTTCTGTCCCAGGTCACCTCCATTGTCAGTGCGGCTAAATGTAAATTGGAGGAATAGTATCTCATATTTTGTTTGGGCAGCTTACAGCCCAGTGGTTTGCGTATTGATTTGTCTCAATTCAGGTAGCCCCAGCATTCCATCTCTTTCTATCCCTCCCCCACCCAAGTCGCACTAGCTTCTCATTGTCACCCTAAAAACAGCTAACAATGGCTTGTTTCCTTTATCATCGTTACTTTTTTGCATATCTTTCATTCATTGTTCTTGATCTCTCCACAAGTCTGTCTCTCTAAATAATGCTATTTAGAATTCATGTGTTGTCCAATGTGAGAATGGTTTCAGGCAGGCAAAGAATAGAGTGTTAACGAAGAAACTGCAGATGCTGGAGAATCAAGGGTTACACAAAAAGCTGGAGAAACCAGAAACTTTTGTCAGGTCTGAAGAAGGGTCTCGACCCGAAACGTCGCCTATCTCCTTCGCTCCTTAGATGCTGCTGCACCCGCTGAGTTTCTCCAGCTTTTTGTGTAACCCCAGGCAAAGAATAGACCTGGTTAGAAGTTACTAATTAAGTGTCTGTTCATGGAATAAGCCACGGGTTCCTATGCCTACCGAATTGTGGTCTCCACAATTTATTTTCCGAGTGTTAGGGAAGGCAATCCCGGTTTGTGGACTTTGGTAAGTAATTCAGGCTATATCCAGTAATAGGTACTCTAAAATTTGAAATTGTAGCAGTGCATAGTACTGAATCTGTCGTTGTTAAGCTATCATGCAGAGTATGGCCCGGAAGAATGAGTGGCCCTTGGATAAAATGTGCTTAACTGTGGATATCACCAAAAAAAACAAAGAAGATTATGGTCATCCACCAAGAGAAGGTGCTTACATCCATGGACTCTTCTTGGAAGGTTTGTGCAATTAACTCATCATTTTGGTTACCAATTGATCAGAGACTATCATTAAACAGTCACTCGACAAAAGATAAATCAATTGACTTTTCATAATGGGAAAATCACCACATAAAGTGTTTGTTGATATCAGACAATGGGCCTGGGCCTTAATTACTTAACTATACTGGTTGACCATAACATGCAGGTATGATGTACACAGGTGAAGAGAGAGAATTAAGAGGAAAATGTTTAGGAACAGATGGGCAGGATGGGCAGAGGGAGGCTGTGGTGATTTACTCCTCTCTAATCAGTCCTGTTAACGTATTTTCCCTACCATTTCATGCTCCACAATTTAAAATTAACAATTATTTTCATTATGTTTATCCCGCATATTACAAGCAATAATAACATTTTTACATTTGTCAATTCTTTTAGGAGCAAAATGGGACATTCCGAATGGCATCATTGCAGAAGCACATCTTAAAGAACTTGCTTCCTCAATGCCTGTTATCTTTGTGCGGGCTACTCCAGCAGATAGGGAAGAATTAAAGAACATTTACCAATGTCCCGTTTACAAAACCAAAATCAGAGGACCGACCTATGTTTGGACATTCAATCTAAAGACCAGAGTAAAGCCTGCCAAATGGATAATTTCTGGAGTTGCCTTGCTCTTATCAGTTTAATGATTCATTAACAACCATTGATAGACATAAAGATTAACCTGAAAATTACCTTTTCGTCCAATAACTAAATTTGGTTCAATGGACAGAATTACAAAGTGTAAGTTTCCACATGTATGTATAGTGCTGAGTTTTGAAAACAAATTAAATCTGACATGTAACTTTGAGTAGTTGCATGAGATGCAATGTCATTATATTTGTAAGAAAATGTAACTGATAAAATGTACCTAGATGACTGCAAATCTCATAAATTACTGATTGTATGGCACAATACATATCCATTTTTATTTTATGCAACATTTATTAGAAATTGTACATTTATTTTACAACATGCTGTTTTTGCCAAGTTCTAAACATCAACAAAATTTCAGATTAACATTTAACAAATCTAATGCTTATGCTGCTGAATTATCATACTCGTAGCTTCCAATATCTGCGACATTTCCAGTTTTAATTATTTAGTCATTATGCATAAGACATTATATTAACCCCTCCATTTAGTGTCAATGTACACAAAATATTTATTTGCAATTTAGAGAATAACCCTAGACATTGTAATAACACCAGAAATCACCTATTTGTATGTAAAACGATTTGAACAAGGGTTTAAACAATAAAAAACATTTTCAACTGCAAAAAGCTATTTTGAAAAACATTCAGCTTCCAGATGTTATATTTTAGTTATTACAGTGAATTATTTCCAAGCATCAAGAGTTACCTAGCTGTAAAAAGTATGCTTTTTATGTTTCATTGATGTATAACATTAAAGGAGGCTGATTCTTAACAGATCCTAGTTCCTGTCTTAATCTTCAATTAGTTGTTTCTGTAAACTAAAATAAGGCATATGTCAGTTAACAGTAAGCAATTGAAAATATTGAGAAACTTTTTTAAAGTACTGTTTACAGTAATTACTATGAAGGTTTATCAGGTTAGAAAGAGTTTAAAATCAGAAGGGTATCATTCCTTTTGAAGTTTGCTGCACTGAGTGGATTCAAATTTAATACTGGCTAAAAATGTCCAATTCACAGTCTAGATGTCACATATTTCCTTAAAAAAATAGGAAGTTGTTTATTCCACCACTCATTAGTCCTTGCATTCCTATCAATTCACACATCTTTGGAATGTGGAAGGAAGCTAGGTGGCAGAGATGCCAACCCTAAATTTAGTTCCCAGTAACATTCAACCCATTTGTCCGTAACAAATGGGGGTAAATGCATTTCTCTCCGTAACATACTCACTTGGGGTTGTTGCCGGCGGCTATGCGCCTGCGCACTGGTGCAGATCAGCGGGCTGCCGGCGGGCGGGTGCGGCAACATGCGCACTCTGGCAAGGTTGCCGGCGGGTCTGCGCACTCGGGTGGGGTGGGGAGGCCGGTGATGGGCCTTGCCGCGAGCGGCCGGCTGGCGGCAAGAAAGTGCCGCTGATCGCGCGGGCCGGCGCGCCCGGGGCTCTGGGCCGGGCGTGGCGTGGCTCGAAATGGCGCCAGGCCGGCAACCCTCCCCCACTGCGCACGCGCGGCCACTGGGGCCCGGCAAACCCTCCCCAATTGCACAGGCGCGGACACTAGGGCCCGGCAAAAGTGCCGCTGATCGCGCGGGCCGGCGCCGCCCGGGCTCTGGGCCGGGCGTGGCTGCGAGCTGCCGGGCTGGCAAACCGGGGTCACATGGCGCCGGCGTTCACCACGGGAGGAACACCGGCGCGGCGGTGTTCCGTAACAGCATGTTTGGCTGCCGGAACACCGTAAAAAGGTTATTTCGCCGGGACAAAATACGGCGAATCCGGGACACTTGGTATCTCTGCTAGGTGGGCCAGAGAGAACATGAAAACACCACACAACGAGAACTGGATGTCAAGATTGAAACCTGACCTTGAAGGGCAGCAGCTCAACAAACTGTAGGCACAAACCTGACTGACACAGAATAGGAGAATCATGAACCAGAGGACATAGGGTTAAGGTGAGAAAATAAACATTTAATAGGAAACTGAGGGGCAACTTTTTTTTTTTTTTTAACACACACACACATAGGGTGGTGGGTATATGGAATGGGCTGCCAGGGGAGATGGTTGAGGCAGGTACAACAATTAAAAGACATTTGAACAGTTGCATGGATAGGAAAGATTTGGAGGGATTTGTATAGATGGGGCATCTTGGGCTGAAGGCCCTGTTTCCATGCTGCATTACTATGGGATGTGCTGAAAGGCCCATTTCTGTGTTATACATTTATTTGATTCCTACACCAATGCACTCACCGAGCAGTGATAGTAATATTTATTAGACATATTCACAAAATCCCAATCTCATTCTCTTACCTTTCCAAATAGGCTTGAACATTATCATATCCATAAAATTTTGCCAAGTGAACAAGAATCCCCGTGGCACACCGTCCATCCCGACGACGGCAGAAGCTACAATTACAGATCCCTCTGCAAGGAGGGCAAACCCAGTCCTACAAAAAAAAAAGTTCAGCATTACAGATCAATAGCCCCGTAAAATGTCCACTCAACTAGTTACAGCAGTGGACGTGAACCTGCCTAGGATTTCTACCAAAGATCCTCCATAAATTGATTAGTTCTAGGAGCAGAATTAGGTCATTCAACCCATCACGTCTATTCCACCATTGAATCACAACTGATTTATCTTTCCCTGTCAACCCTAATCTCCTGCCTTCGCCCCATAACCCGATACCCTTAGGAGGGAGAGATAGATCAGCCATGGCAGAGTAGATTTGAAGGGCCGAATGGCGCTCCCATCACATAATCAAGAATCTGTCAAATCTCCGCCAAAAATATCCACTGACGCCATTCACAGCCATCTGTGACAATTAATTCCACAAATTCACCACCCTCTGACTAAAGAAATTCCTTCTCATCTCCTTTCTAAAGGTACATGCCCAGTCTAAAGCTCCATGTTTGGAACAAGGACCATTTATTTAATTATTTGCCTCTGTACTCCACAATTTGAGATTCATAATAGAAAAAAAATCACATGTGGTTAAAGTGCACATTGGCAGATTTTAATAAAAAGCCATTTTTTTACATTTTGGATTCACTATGTAGAAATTACAGCAATGTTTATATAGCCCCCCCATTTCAGGGCACCATAATGTTTGGGACATAGCGATGTCATGTAAATGAAAAGTAGTCACGATTAATGTTTTGTTGCATATCCATTGTATGAAGTCTGATTCATGCACATCCCCAGTTGCTGGGTGTCTTCTCTGGTGACGCTTTGCCAGGCCTGTATTGCAGCCATCTTTAGCTTATGCTTGTTTTGGAGCTAGTCCCCTTCAGTTTTCTCTTCAGCAAAGGCATGCTCAATTGGGTTAAGATTGGGAGATTGACTTGGCCACTCAAAAATTTTTAGCTTTGAAAAACTCCTTTGTTGCTTTAGCAGTATGTTGGGATCATTGTCTTGCTGTAGAATGAACTGCCGGCCAATGAGTTTTGAGGTATCTGTTTCAATTTGAGCAGATAGTATGTGTCTATACACTTCAGAATTCATTATGCTACTACCATCAGCAGTTGTATAATCAATGAAGATAACAGAGCTGCCAAGTTTTGTCAGAGCATTTCAGTATTCTAGTACCTGAAACTCAGTATTTTGTTGAAGAAATCAGTTTCATTTTTGCAGTGCCATTTTGGTGAAAAAAATGTTTTTTCTGTGCAGTCATACCCATGTAAGAATACAAGAATGTATAACTTTGCTACCTGTTGACATCTTACTCACCTTATTTGACAGTGCATTCATTGCCATCTCTTTGTATACGTCTGTTTGAACGGCTGCTTCCTGCTTTTAGCACCAGATGATGATGTAGAAGCCATTTTGAAAGCCTTTTTTTTTCTCCCTCCCCGAACAGTCTGTGACCCATAGCGCTTCAGCTGGTAGCGCTATAATTAGAACCCATAGCGCTGTTTGTTTAAATTCCCACCCGCTAAATTGACAGCGCTGTTTAAACCTGTAGCGGGACAGGCAGATCAATGCTTACAAAAATAATCATCCAGATCTTGAAATTTAAAATACCAGTAGATTTAATCTGCTATAATTTTAGAGTTACAGTATGACTTTTCATATCCTTGCATTTTTGAAGCAGCAAGATGAAACAGGTTGGGCCGATTTTTCAAAATAACGTATTTTATAAAGCAAATCCGTACATCCGTATTCTTATCGCATTTCTGTACAAAATACGGAAAATCCGTACTACTTGGCAGCTCTGAGATAAGCGAGCCAGTATCTTCAGCAGCCATACATGCCCAGGCCATAACACCCCCACCACCGTGTTTCACCGATGAGGTGGTATGCTTTGGATCTTGGGCAGTTCCTTCTCTCCTCCATACATGCTCTTGCCATAACTCAGATGTAAGTTAATCTTCGTCTCATCTGTCCACAAGACCTTTTTCCAGAACTGTGATCACTCTTTTAAGTACTTCTTGCCAAACTGTAACCCGGCCATCCTATTCTTGAGGCTAAACAGTGGTTTGCATCTTGCAGTGTAGTCTCTGTATTTCTGTTAGTGAAGTCTTCTGCAGACAGTGGTCATTGACAAATCCACACCTGACTCCTGAAGACTGTTTCTGATCTATCGGACAGGTGGTTGGGAATTTTTCTTTATTATAGATATAATTCTCCTGTCATCAGCTGTGGATGTCTTCCTTGGCCTGCCAGTCCCTTTGGGATTAATAAGCTCACCAGTACTCTCTTTCTTCTTAATGATGTTCCAAACAGTTGATTTTGGTAAGCCTAAGGTTTGGCTGATGTCCCAAACAGTTTTATTCCTGTTTCTCAGTCTCATAATGACTTCTTTGACTTTGGTCCTCATGTTGTTATACAGCAATAAAAGTTTCCAAAAGTGATGGAAAGACTGGAGGAAAGACTAGGTGCTGAGAGCTCTCTTATACCTGCATCAAGGAGGCATTTAAACACCTGAGCAATTGCAAGCACCTGTGAAGCCATGTGTCCCAACCATTATGGTACCCCGAAATGGGGGGACTATGTATAAACACAGCTGTAATTTCTACATGGTGAAACCAAAAGGTATAAGAATTGCCTTTTTTTAAATCTGACAGTGTGCACTTTAACCACATGTGATTTTTTCTATTACAAATCTCAAATTGTGGAGTACAGAGGCAAATAAATAAACGATGGGTCTTTGTCTCAAACATTATGGAGGGCACTGTACGTCCTTTCATTCTGTGACTATGGCCTCTGGTCCTAGATTCTCTCCAAAGTGGAAACATCCTCTCCACACTCACTCTATCCAGGCCCAGGTTTTCTCCAAAATGCAGGTTTGCTCTGCGTGTGAATTGCTAACATCAAATTACCCCATTGTACCAGAATAAGAATGCAAGGTTACATTCCTTGCCATCCCACACCCAACCTAAAATTAAACATCTGCAACTGCTTCTGAAACTTGTTCCTCTTTAAAAAGGGGCCCTATTAAGGTCTGCAACATCTGGACTTGCCAGGCATTTGATGCCAACTTCTTTTTGTTCTTTTATTTCCAGTGTATATGTGAAATTGCAGCAGAAGGAAAAGTATTGAAATTCTCCTGCTTCAGTTTTTAAATATTGATTTAATGCTGTGTTCAAATAAATGCTAATTACGTTCTGGTGCCTGCTCAACTTACAAGATAATCTATGCCAAAGAGTACAAGTGACATCTAACCATGTAAATCTTGGAGCACAAAAGGCAAGTTTACCACCATACAACACTATTACAAACTTGTTTAGGATTCAAAAACTGGTTGCAATTCAGATTTAACAAATAAATGAAGTACAAGAAAAGACAAATATAGACTGAACATTCATCCATGAGTAAGTTCATGGATGGAAGCAGGTACACGTAGCTCTACATTTTCACTATTTCATTTGAGCTAAATTTTAATTTTTAATGTGCAGCCATTATTACATATGCTGAGTTAACTTAATTTAGTATTGTATCTTTTCAAGCAGCAGATTGCAGCCCAACAAACATTGTTACTATGGAAAAAGACATACAGTCATTAACATCTAGTAACGCATGGCCATACAGCACATTTAACACTTAAGTATTTATACATACGGGGTTTAGAAGGGCCGTTCTCACATTTTCTCCATATCGATTGCGCAAACAGGGTCCACAGAATTGTCCTCTTACACCATAACAATCACGATTACGACAGATCGTCTTTGTATCTATTGTTTTCTGTCGACATTGATGGCAAGTGCTTCCCTACATGCATACAAAGACAAGCATTTTTCCTTTTAGTATGACATTAGGAGAGCAATCTCTCACTACGAGACAAATTCAATTGGTAGAAAATTATATCACTGATTTTCTCAGAGATTAACTTTGAGATTCCACATTCAGAGATAGTCGGCTTTGCAAAATTTACAGCAGAATTAATATTAAACCATGTTGGGAAAAAGTCTTGTATAAAGTAATACATTTATTGCAGGACAGATATAAGAGACCATGACAGATACTAATATGCTGTCATTCTACATCCAACCTGAAAGCAATGCAGCTCTAAAGTAGTATAACATCATTTAAAATGAATATACTGGTTTATAAAGCAGTTAAATATTTAAACATCAAAATAATGTACGAGTTTGTGACTTAAAAGATCCGTTCAATGGTGTTAGAAAAAGGTCTGACAATTACCATACAACGATCATAAATTTTATCTTTAACAGTGATGGCAATATTTTCCAAATCCTCTTCTGTGATATTAACAGCGAATCTTGGCTTGCATCTGAAAGATCTTCGCCTCCTTTTCTTTAAAGTTTCATCCTATAAAGTGTATTAGAAATCAAAATTTAAACCAACAAATTCAAATAAACTACAATTAGAAATAAGAACAATTCAATTATACAGACATACTTCCAATGAAATTGTAACTAAACAACACATTACAGTGGTCAATATTTCAGTAGTAGCTCATTTAATCTAAAATGCCTGGTTGCAAATTTAAAGCAAAAAGGCAAAATGCTATAATTATTCTGAAATTATATCTATACTTGGATTCTTAGGCAATGCACTAAAATAAAAAAATCCTTTCCAGAAGATTTCCACTACCTCAACAAAACGATCTGATAGATCAGATCTCAAACGGAAGTTTTTCACTTGATCCATCGCAAGCTTTTCCACAGAAAACCCTTCAGGAGGCCGTGCATTTCTGGTTGGATTCACACGGCGTTCAATCTTTCCTTCAGAAAAAGTTCTCTTCGGAGTTCTTTTCTGTTTCTGAAAAGATAAGAATGTTGCACTTGAATAGTGAAACATATCACGCACACGGTTCAAGAGTCATGTGTTTTATTCTCAAGAGATTCATTGTCTTATGTCCCAAAATGCAACAATTATTATTATATATTAAAAACAATAATAATAAAACAATGTCCCACCCCAAAAGTCTATGTAGCTTTGTCTGGTTGTTGGGAAGAAGCTGCTATTGAAACTGGACAATACAGTTTTCAGTCTCCTAAAATGTATTCCCGATGACAGAAGAGAAATGAAACCATGGTCGTGCTGGTGTGGGTCCCCGATTAAGGTGACTACTGTTTAGAGGCAGAAACTCCTCTAAATCCCTGAGATGTTGGGGAGGTCAGTGCCCGTGATGGACTGGGCAGTGTTCATCATAGTTCAAAAGAACACTTAAAATTGAACACATAATAAAATGCCTCGGAGGCATATGGCACTTTGGACATGTCATCTGTGAGATGGATTCTCTATCGCAAAACTTCCTTGGTACAATAAAATACGGTCAGTCCACATTGTTGTCCTTGCTTCTGGAGTGGAGGTGATTTAGATTTGGAGAAAAATGCCACTTTTCTTGATGGTAAAATATCACTTCGTATACATGGTAATTTCAATAAGATAATATACAAATTGTAAGCATACCATACTTACTGAAGGTGAAGTCTGTACATTCACTGGAAAGAGTCCTGGCATTGATTTTAATTCTGCCATTAGTTTAGCAAGCTAAAAAAAAAAATCAAACACCACTATAAAAAAGGTATACAAAATCAAACGATTAAAACCAGATTAAAACCAGAAGACCAGATTATGCAAAGGACTGAAAATTACCACAGATTAGGTTGAACTTCCTTGTAAAGGCAAAGATCGACCATGTATGATACCCTGTGTGTCTCAGTAATGTTATTTTATTAATTTACCAGGTTATTTATGAGCCCTTTAACATTCATCACCAACACATCCATGTCTCTTTTAACTACAACATATGCATTGCCTTTAGTGTGATTGTATGCAGCGGTTTTATGAAAGGGGAGAAATTCCAATGCTAAAATTGGTGCACACCAAATAATTCCCGTTAAAACCTTTTAAAAAAGGAACAGCAAATTGTAGCAGCTAGTACAAACTTAAAATATTTTAAAAGCATCTGATTGGGTTTGGGATTTGTTCAAAGCAAAAGTCAATCAAGATATTTCCGTATTTTAAAGATGGGCTATCATATCCAAAGCTAGCATTAACTGTAGGAAAGGTATTGACCCAAAACGTCAACTATCCATTTTCTCAAGAGATGCTGCCCAACCTGCTGAATTACTACAGCATTTTGTGTCCATCTTTGGTATAAACCAGCATCTAAAATTCATTTCTTTTTAAATTTTAACTGTGATCACTATTGGTATTCAACCACTTATTGCATCTGCAGTCAGTTCAAATGTCTGATGCTAATCTACAAGATCACCAATGGAACCCGTCATCAACAGGGCTGTCAAATGCCACTCAGCAATAAATGAATGAATGAATAAGTTTATTGGCCAAGTATTCACATACAAGGAATTTGCCTTGGTGCTCCGCCCGCAAGTGACAACATGACATACAGTGACAGTTAAGAAATGAACCTCATACATAAAGGGGTGCACATTAGGGTGGGATACGTTTACTAATAACATTATTGATCAAACATGTGAATTAAATAAAATACCAGAGCAAAAGAAGGCTACAGATATTTGGTTATTGAGTAGAGCTACTACTCGTGAAAAAAAAGCGATTTTTATGTCTGGCTGTGAGCTTTGACAGTCCGGAGTCGCCTTCTAGAGGGAAGTGATTCAAAGAGTTTGTGGCCAAGGTCAGAGGGGTCAGAGATGATCTTACCCGCTCGCTTCCTGGCCCTTGCAGTGTACAGTTCGTCAATGGAGGGAAGGTTGCAGCCAATAGCTTTCTCAGCTGATCAGACGATTCGCTGCAGCCTCCTGGTGTCGTGATTGGTGGCCGAGCCAAACCAGACCATGATGGAGAAGGTGGCTCTACGATGGCCGTATAGAATTGGACCATCATTGCCTGTGGCAGATTGTGCTTCCTCGGCTGCCGCAGGAAGTACATCCTCTGTTGTGCCTTTTTGACTGTGGAGTCGATGGTTTATTGAGGTGCTAAGGTCCCCCCACTTAAGGTCCTTGGAGATAATGGTTCCCAGGAACGTTAAAGACTCCACAGATGTGACTGTGGTGTTGTTGATGGTGAGTGGGGTGAGGGGAGGGAGAGTTCTCCTAAAGTCTACAAGCAATTCCACTGTCTTTAGAGCATTGAGCTCCAGGTTGCTGCGATGGCACCAGGACACAAGCTGTAACATTTCCTGTCTGTAGGCAGATTTCTCCCCATCCTGGATCAGTCCAATCAGGGTTGTGTCATCCGCAAACTTGAGAAGCTTGACAGAGGAGTCAGTGGAGGTGCAGTAGAGGAGAGGGGAGAGTACGCAGCCTTGCGGTGCTCCTATGCTGAAGGTTTGCGGGTCCGAGATGTGCTTTCCCAGCCTCACATGCCGCTTCCTGTCTGTCAGGAAGCTAGTGATCCACCGACAGAGGGGTTCAGGCACAGTCAACTTGGAAAGTGTGGAGTGTAGCTCTGGCAAAATGGTGTTGAATGCAGAGCTAAAATCAACAAACAATATCCTCGCAAAGCTCCCCTGGTGGTCTAGGTGTTGGAGGATGAAGTGCAGGCCCAGGTTGGCTGCGTCATCCACACATCTATTGGCCTGATATGCAAACTGCAGAGGGTCCAGCTGCAGAGGTTTGTGATATTTTTCAGCTTGGCCAGCACAAGCCGTTTAAGGGCCTTCATGACTACAAAGGTCAGTGCGACAGACCTGTAGTCATTAAGACCAGTAATTCTTGTGTTTTTTGGGTACAGGAACAATAGTGGAGACTTTGAATCAGGCAGGGACAGTTCAGGTTTGCAGGGTCTGGTTGAAAATGTCTGTGTAGACCAGTGCTAGTTGTTCGGCACAGAGCTTGAGAGTAGAGGGGGAAACATTGGCCGGTCCTGGAGATTTCCGGCTTTTCTGTCTTCTGCACAGCCTCTCCACCTCCTCTATTTTTATTGTTGATGATGGAGAAGTGATGTTGTGCAGCACAGAGGGTGTGAAGTGGTGATTGGAGAGGGGTGGGTGGGAAAGCGTCCAGTCTTTTCAAACTGGAGTCTTGCTTTAAGTAGGTGTGAAGTGGTGAATGGAATGGATTGGGTGCAGAAGGGTCCATTCTTTGCAGACTGGGGTCTGGCTGTGTTTGTTGGGGAGGGGGTACCAGGGTTATGTTTCTGCTTGTCAAACCTGCAGTAGAACTCATTCAGGTCGTGGTCAGCTGAGGATTGTCCAAAGAGCGGGGGGCTTTCCTCTTGTAGCTGGTGATTTCTTGCAAGCCCTTCCAAACTGAAGAAGAGTCACTAGCTGAGAACTAGGCCATCGACATCAAGACGGTATCTGATCAAATGTGACACCAAACTGGAATGAGTGGACATTAAAAGAAAAAAACACTCCGAAGGTTGGAGTCATACCTTGCAAAGAGGAAGGCGGTGGCTATGAATAAATGCAATGATTCCAACTCGAGGACATTTAACAGGAGTTCTTCCGAGCAGTAATGTGGGCACAACTTACTTTAGTCACTTTATTAGTAACTAACCTTTCTTCAAAAAGTGAGAATATCACTGATGGTTAGACAATGTCAATTCATTTGCAACTCCTTGGCAAATGCATGCAGGTGTGGGCTGATAATATGACAAGTAACTTGCCCACAATGATACTGCCAAGCAATGGCCAAACTCAACTAGAGAAAATCTTACTCTTGACTTTCAGTTGCTTTACCTATTGCCACCAAACCCATCCACCCAACACAGATCAATATACATTGCAATGACCAGAAACTCTACTGGACCTGGCACACATATAATGTGGCTGACCAGAGGGAGATATTCTGTCAAGTGAATTTCCTCCAAACACCCCAATGTCGTTCAAGTGAACGAATCAATGCTGACACCTGTCAACACCTTAACACCATCCAGGACAGAATGCCTGACTGGCACTCTGTGAACCACACTAAACATTCAACATTTCTACCACCAGCACAGAGCAGCTGCAAAAAGCTCTTTATTTACTTGTTAAGCCTACACCAACCATGCCTCAAACCTGCAGCCTCCATCACCAAATAGAACAGCGGCACACGCCTGAGAACAGCAATTCTTGCAGGTTCCCCTCCAAGTAAAGCGTCATCTTGATTTGGTAATATACTGTCTGTCCTTCATCAATGGATCTAGATCGTGGCACCATACCCAACAGCACTGCCAGTGTGCCCTAACCAGTATGACTAGCACCTGAATAAAGCAGCTTGCCACCTTTTCTAGGTGGGTGGAGGAGCAGTAGTGTAAAGGGAACAGGAAGTCTGCAGCAGGACTTGGACACACTGGTAGTGAGCAAAGAGGTGGCAGATGGAATACAGCAAAGTAAAGTGTGCAGTCGTGCACTTTGGTGGGAATAAAGGCATAAACTATTTTCTAAATGGGCAGAGGATTCAGAAATTAGAGGAACAAAGGGACTTGGAAGTGGTGGTGCAGGATTTCCAACAGGTTAATATGCAAGTTGAATCAGTAGTAAGGAAGGCAAATATAAAAGCAAGGACGTAATGCTGAGGCTTAATAAGACACAGGTTAGAGCGCATATTGTGAGCAGTTTTGGGTGCCATATCTGAAGAGGTTGGAGAGGGTAGAGGAGATTTACGAGAATGATCCTTGCGTGATTAGGTTAACATATGATGAACATTTGACAGCTCTGGACCAGTGCTCACTGGAGTTGAAGGATGAGAGTGGACCTCTTTGAAGCATACCGAATAGTGAAAGGCCTGGATAGAATGGATATGGACAGGATGTTTACTATTGGGAGAATCTAGGAACAGAGGGCACAACCTCAAAATAAAAGGACATATCTTTAGAAAGGAGACAAGGATGAATCTGTGGAATTCATTGCCACAGAGGGATGCAGAGTCCATGTCATTGGATATTTTTAAGGCGGAGATGGATAGGTTCTTGATTAGTAAGGTGGTCAAAGGTTACAAGAAGCGAGGAGAATGGGGTTGAGAGGGAGAAACACCTGCAATGATTGAATGGCAGAGTAGACTCGATGAGTCGAATATGACATAAACTTATGAATTGGAGATGGGCTGCAAGTACTGGCCCTGCCAGATCCTGAAAGTGTAAATAACAGCGCAGTGAAGAGATGCCACAGAGGAAAGAAATATGGTGGATGTTTGTCAGTATTCACTTTTTGTTTATATCATCTCATTCTGCTGACGTTCTAACATGTGTAAAATAAATTAAATACCAGTATAAGTAAGATGGCCTACAAATAGCCATTAACCTAATTTATGTTGGTTGGCCTTTATGACCTTAATTTCATTATTCTAGGAAAAAGGCAAATCATTCCAAATGTTATACAAGCAACAAATACTATACATGACAGATAGCATCCTCTGTTAAGCTCTGAAAAAATACAAGGAATGACAACATGCACATATAGTAGCCTTGCATGGAAACATATAAGATGATTCTCAGAGCTGCAATCAGACATAAGCACCACAGTTACACATCTCCTTAAGCAAGTATTTTATAAATAAGCAAATAGTACTCATATACTCCTACCATCTCTTTATTCTCTTTAATGTTCATGGCTCGCTTTAGCAAAACATTAGACCGCTTCTTCCTTGACCCAGAGTCATCATCTGATTCAGACTCAGACACTTCCAGCTCGCGCTTTCTCTTTGCTGTCTGCCTTGTTGGAAATTTAAATGCCACACACAGTCCAAAATGGGGTTTCTTTGATGTTGGTTCCATTTCACTTCCGATGGAAGATAGATCATCATCCTCCTCCTCCTCCTCTTCACATTCAGTAAAACCTTCATCTTCATCCTTCATTTCCAAACTCATGGACTACAAGAAACATAAGATGAAAAAAACAGCTAAATTTGCACATACTTACAATATTAGGAGACTGCCTGTATATACTAAAAACATATGGGATTTATAACTCAATAGCAATAAAAATGAAACAGACGTACATGAATATTGCCCTTTCTTACACATTGCATGAACAGTTTGACATTTGGTTTATTGTAATTTTGTCAGTGTCTGAAGGCAGCCCAAGTAAATTAAACCGAAGGTCCATCTGTAATGCCCACTCACAACCAACAATTGCAGTTTGTTGAGGGAAAGAGACGAATAACCAAAACAGTAATTCGCACTTGCTGCTACACTCATTCAATACAAATATTATTTTAACTGTTACCACCAATAAAGGGGATAAATGCAAACATTTAAAAAGGGGAAAAAAATAGTATTGTCCAACTAATGAGTTTGACAGTAAAATAAATTCTCCTCGTGCAGTCCTTACCTTCAAATCCAGCTCACCATTAGATTCAAAAGTACTTGAAGGGAACCCTTCAAAAACATAATCAATTGAGCAACTATCATCTGTGAAAACTTCAATCAACTCTTCTGTAATGTACTTGGACTGGAATTTGGAGACCTGAAAGCCAAAAGTGAACAAAAGTTTAGCAAGTCCATACAATTAAATCTACATAAACAAACCAATTGTTGAGAAGTAGCTGCAAATTCCAAGAGATTATTTATAAAAAGAACCTCCAATTCATTGGCCACTGGGTTTTTTTTTAATAAAAGAAGAAATTAACATTATTTTACAGAAACACTGCTGGACTTTTCAGTTGAACTTTTTGAAAACAAATTTTTTTCACAGTATGTTGGCATCACTGGCAAGACATTTATTAGTCATCTCAAATTGTCCAGGCATGGGGAGGGAAGAGGGCACGGCAAAATATACAGGAATTTTTAAACAAGCAGCTAAGATCAGTTTAATTTCCCTCCTGACTTATTTAGGTTTATTAAAGATGCCATAGTGGGATTTGTACTCCTGTCTCTGGAACGCGTTGTTACCGTCTGTTGCATCTATTAATGCAAAAATGTCCATAGCAACTGAACAGGAGCATTATCAAATGATGGTGCACTCCCAATGAAGGGAGAAAGTACAAAAAAGTACAAACCCCAGTGAGTAGCACTGGTTTGTGACTTACACCCAGTTACTATCATGGACCATGTCTGTAGATGAATTCTGCTCATTCAAAATCCAAATAGCATTTTATTTAAACACCATCCACAATACAGCAGTTCAAATCTTTAAGCAACAGAAAACACTGGAAACACTTGGTAGGTGGAAAGAGCTGATTATTCACTTAAGGAAGACACAAAATGCTGGAGTAACTCAGCGGGACAGGCAGCACCTCTAGAGAGGAATGGGTGACTTTTCAGGTCGAGACCCTTCTTCAGACTGATGTCAGGGGAGTGGGCAGGACAAAGATAGAATGCAGTCGGAGACTGTAAGACTGGAGGTAGAACTGGGAAGGGAGAGGGAAA
The DNA here is from genome assembly GCA_035221665.1 of Okamejei kenojei. Taxonomy (NCBI): domain Eukaryota; kingdom Metazoa; phylum Chordata; class Chondrichthyes; order Rajiformes; family Rajidae; genus Okamejei; species Okamejei kenojei. Next base: position 50,319,464 of record CM069132.1, read on the forward strand.
GCAAGGGCTATTTGGAGTAAGAGAAGTCAATGTTCATACCGCTGGGGTGTAAGCTACCCAAGCGAAATACGAGGCAAATTCCTCCAATTTGCGCTGGGCCTCACTCGGACAATGGAGGAGGCCCAGGACAGAAAGGTCAGATTGGGAATGGGAAGGGGAGTTGAAGTGCTGAGCAACCTGGAGATCAGGTAGGTTAAGATGGACTGAGAGGAAGTGTTCAGAGAAACAATCATCGAGCCTGCGATTGGTCTCACCGATGTAAAGAAGTTGACACCCGGAACAGAGGATATAGTAGATGAGGTGCAAGTGAACCTCTGCCTCACTGGACAGACTGTTGGGGCCCTCGGATGGAGTAGAGGGGGGGAGGTAAAGGGACAGGTGTTGCATCTCCTGCAGTTGCAGGGGAAAGTGCCTGGGGATGGGGTGGTTTGCGTAGGAAGGGACAAGTTGACCAGGGAGTTGCGGAGGGAACAGTCTCTGCAGAAAGACGAGTAGATGGAAAGATGTGGACAGTAGTGGGATCCCGTTGGAGGTGGCGGAAGTATTGGAGGATTATATGCTGTATGCGACGGCTGATGGGGTGGAAGGTGAGGGACAAGGGAGACTTTGTCCTTGTTGCGAATGGAGGGACGGGAGCAAGAGCGGAGTTGCGGGATATCGTGGTGACCCTAGTGAGAGCCTCATCTATAATGGAAGAGGTGAACCCCGTTTCCTAACGAATGAGGACATCTCCGATGATCTAGTATGGAAAACCTCATCCTGGGTGCAGATGCAGCGTAGACAGAGGAATTGGGAGTAGGCGATAGAGTCTTTACAGGAAGCAGGGTGGGAAGAAGTGTAGTCTAGACAGCTATGCGAGTCAGTAGGTTTGTAGTAGATGTCAGTCAAGTCTGCCTCCTGTGATGGAAACGGTGAAGATCCAGAAATGGTAGGGAGATGTCGGAGATGGTCCAAGTGATTTTGAGTGCAGGATGGAAATTAGTGGTGGTTGATGAAGTCAGTGAGCTATGCATGGGTGCAGGTGGCAGCACCGATGCAGTTGTCAATGTAGTGAAGGTAGAGTTCGGGGATAGGGCCAGTGTATGCACTGAACAGTGATTGAATTGTTCGACGTACCCTACAAAGAGGCAGGCATGGCTAGGACCCAAGCAAGTACCCATAGCTATGCCTTGGATTTGGAGGAAGTGGGAGAAGTCAAAGGAGAAGTTGTTAAGGGTCAGGTAGGCGGAGGAGCGTATTGGAAATTGGCTGGAGAAAAGGGAATGGGCAGGATGAGAGGCATCCTTGACAATACTTCCAGCTTGGCTGATGCAATGCACCATGAAAATGGACTGGATAGAAGTAAGTGATGAGCAGGACTGTGTGCACCACTGTCTGCAGGATCAGTCAGCCATGAGCAGAGCAGTTGCCCAATTAGGCCGAGGTGCATCCTGTCAGAATACTTCCGCTAGCACATCTACACGTTCAAGAGAATCCATGCCAAATCTGCTCAGGTGCCAAGGAAAGTAAATAAGCTTGATCGTCGCATCAGAAGAGACCAGATTGGTTTGCTGGAGATATGGATCCCTCCAAATTTGAAGCTGGATTGAACACCACCTACTGCAGTCCAAACATTTCTCCCTTTGCCAAAGGGGAATCAGTTTGTTGTACAAAAACAAGTTTAAATTATTTTGGAAGGGAACTGGACAGGAGTACAAATCCCACTATGGCATGTTCAATAAACCTAAATAAATGAGGAGGAAAAATGAAACTGATCTTAGCTATTTGTTTACAATTCCCTGCGTACTTTTGGCATGCTCTCTTCCCATGGTTGCACAGGAATTCAATCACAAGACAGAGACAGCAAGTTTGATTGCATTGCTGAAACAAGCCTCAGAATGCCATTAGCACTGAATGTATAATTAAAAAAAAATAAAACACATGCTACTCACATTTATGTTCTTATTCGGTTTGTCCTGGGCATGATCATCCTCTGGAAAACCCGAAAACTCCTCATCGCTTGGAGCATCAAAAATATCTGCTAACGTCTTTGATATCTGCAAACATAATAAGAAAATAAGATTGGCACAGAATAATCAAATTTGTGGAATATATCTAGATTTAAAATGCTATCGTCTCACAAGCAACAATGAAAATATATGATTCTCATGGTCCTGTCGTACTTGTCGCCAGGTTAACATAGGTTGTCGCCGGTGCTGGCTTCAGTCTTTTTTTGCTGTTAAAGTAATGAATCCATTTCAAATTTTATGTCGAAGGGCAGTCCAGTCGCAGTTTTGTCGACTATGCTACGACTATGACAATCACCGGCAGTCGCCTAAAAATAACTTAAGTGGGACAGGTCCTTAAGGCAATATTGTCCAGAAAAGCAAACAATGAGCGATGACCTCGAAGAAGTCAGCATGAAAGGTTCGATAGAGTAAACAGTGATTCCAGTCGTAGAGAACAGCAAAGCTGGAGGCCAATACTGGTAAAAGAGAAGTGGAATAAGGAATGCAGAAGATCCCAGAGAGACATGTGAAACAGTTGATGCAAGCATGGATGCATTCAAAAGACAAGTGAAACAAGCAAAGGGAAAGAAAGGGTCACACAGAAAGGTCGAGATGAGGAAGAATGCAAGGAGGTTCAAGTGCATAATGTTGAAATGAATAGGTCAAACCTAAGGACTATTCTTTATCTAAATGGTGAGAAATACAGAGCAGGGATGCAGAGGTAGTTTTGTGCCCTCGCACATAGTCTTCTATACATGCAGGTATATCAGGTGATTCGGAAAAGTAACAGAATGACATTCTTTGGTTCTATGGGGAATTAAATACAGAATAAAGATATTCCAGGCATTCACAAAACCGCATTCTGGATACTGTTGACAGTATTAGTCTTTTTATATTTAAGGAAGGCCGATAATGTGTTGGAGGCATTGAAAAGGTGGTTTACTAGACCAATACCAAGAATGGGCAGATTGTCTATGAGGATAGGTGTTTTTGGTAGAAATTAGAATATCAAGAGCAGACTTGATTGCAACCGGAAGTGGCGGCGCTGCCTTGCAGTTGCAGCTCGCCTGCAGTCCGTTTGGCTTTTCTTTTTTTTTTGTTTCTTTTGTCCCGTTGTTGGTTTGTTTCGGTTTTTTTTTGGTTGTGTATGTGTGGGGGGGGGGGGGGGGGGGGGAGAGGAGAAGCATGTTTTTTGGCTCTTCCTTCAGGGGGGGGATGCGACCTTTCTTGCCGTATCCCCCGTCTCCGTTTTCGCTGAAGCCTATCACGGAGCTGGCAGCCTCCACCTGGGACCGACCTCGAGGCTCCGGAGGCAGAGCCAAGACTTACCAGCGCGGGGCTGGCCGGCTTCGGGGCCAGTGGACGACATCGTCGGGAGCTCGCAGGTCACAGGTTGGTGACCTGTTTTTCCGGAGCTCCCGCAACAACAGCTGTGTCCACTGAACTGGAGGGCGGCAGCTTCGACCGCCCCGGGCCGCGGAGTTTGAACCGGCCCGTTCGAATTCAGCTGCGGGACTTACTTACCATCACCCGGCAGGGTCACAACATTGGAGGCCTGGATCGCCACAGTGCAGAGGGAGACCAAGGAGGGAAGAGACATGGACTTTGGGACTTTTTGCCTTCCATCACAGTGAGGTGCCTGGTGGACTCACTGCAGTAGATGTTAAACTGTGTGAGTGTTTTTGTTATTTATTCTATGTTATGACTGCAGGCTAAACCATTTCGTTGCAATGAAAAGTGCAATGACAATAAAACTGAATCTGAATCTGAACATTGAAAAATAGCATTCCAAAGACAGTCAAAGGGCAGCGGCAAGAGTTTGAACATTTGTAATGCAAAGGTGTAAGAGATGGTATTCATCACACAATAAAATATCTAAGGGATTGTAGTTGAGGTTATAATCTCAGCCTTGATCCTATTAAATGGCGAACAGGCACAAGGGGCCAAATGGCCCATTTCTAATTAGAGTATTCACTTTTTTTTTAAAATAAGCTGATCTTTGGGATTTGGACATCATTGGCAAGACAGGAAATTTCCTAACTGCCTTAATGAAAGTCTTAGAGTATGGAAACAGGCCTTTCAGCCAACCAAGTCCATGCCGACAATCGATCACCCGTCCGTTCACACTAGTTCATCCCACTTGTCAAATGTCAACCCACTTTCTCATCCACTCCCAAAACATTACAGGGTATTTGATGAGCCCAATTAACCTACAAACCCGCACATCTTTGTGATGTGGGATGAAACCAGAGCACCAGGAGGAAATCCACGCAGTCACAGGGAGAATGTGAAAACTCTAGAGACAGGACCCAAGTTTAAAATTGAACCTAGGTCACTGGCACTGGGAGGCAGCAGCTCTGCCAGCTGTGTCACTGTGCCCACTCAGCATCTTAAGATGTTTACAATGTTAAAGGATAATATCTATATACTTATAAAACTCTAATCTTGTGTGTATTTGTTTGTTTGTTTGTTTGTTTGTTTATATGTTTGTGTATAATCACATCTTCTCGAAGAATGCGCTAACGGTAACATTTTTACATATTCTGGTAGAGATTATTTCCCTGGAGTTCGAAATTGCCTTATCTGAAAATTTCATGCGTTATTTATCGGGTTATTAATGAAATAGTTCAAAAATCGGACAAAACTTTGAAATAGGAACGACTGTCTATTGCTGATGACGGCACAATGGATCTGCGTGCATGCCGTCTTACTCGTGCTGCGAGTGACGTCAACCCCCCCCCCCCCCCCCGTTATTCAAAAGATGAGCAAGTTGTGCTCTGGATTGAAGCCGCCAAACTCGCAGTCCTTTGGTTGACACCCGCTGCCCAGCCACCCCGCTCTCCTCCTCTTCCTCCTCTCCCCCCCCCGGCCTCTCTCCTCTGTGCCTCTGTGTCCCTCTCTCGGTGCCCCTGTGTTCCTGTCTCTACCCCCCTCCCTCTAGCCGCGCCTGCGAGTTGGGGGCTATGCGTGAGTGGATAGGACAGGGATGGGGTGAAAGGATTGAATGAATACTATTAATATAATATCAAGGGGGATGGTTAGTGTGTGTGTGTGTGTGTGTGTGTGTGTGTGTGTGTGTGTGTGTGTGTGTGTGTGTGTGTGTGTGTGTGTGTGTGTGTGTGTGTGAGAAACCCCCCTCCCCCACAAACTTGGTCTAGTTCTATATAAATGTCAGTAGTTCCTATAAATTGTTTATTCCTAGACCAATTAAGCTCACAAAACCTATTGGTCAAAACTGCACAAGTTTCACGTACAAATCTACTTTACACTTGGGGCAATGTAAATTGATTGGTATACAGTGAGAGGAACAGCATCTAGTAAAATCAGAAAAATGGCAAATAAAATGGCTACTTTTACAGGATAAGCAAAGAGTAACAGGCACTTAAAGTATTAAAACAGAAAGTGCTGGAAACACTCAGCAGGTCAGGCAGCATCTGTGGAGAGGAAAGCAGTTTGCCTTTCGGGTTCTATTTCTCTTTCCACCTGAATTTCCAGCATCTTCTGTTTTTATTTTCACATTTCCTGTACCTGCAGTTTTGTGTTAATTTTCAGCATTAAAAAAATGTATTAGGAATGTGAGATGGCTTACTTTCACATAATACTCAACCAAATACACAGCATTTTACTTACATGTTTAAACCGTCCATATGTATTGCCAAAGTCACTTTCTTGAAAACCCATAAATTCTTCATCATCACTCTCTGTATTAAAGATCTCTGCAACCAATTGTGACATCTGCAAAAGATGGGAACAAAGTCCTAAGATTTCAAAAAGATGTACAAAGATATACGTGCATTTAGATGGACATGGGCTGATTAGGGATAGGCGGCATGATTTCGTATGTGGGAGATCATGTCTTACAAATCTGATTTGAGTTTTTAATTCCCCAGAGGTGACAAAAAAGGTTGATGAGTGCAGAGCTGCAGAGGCTGTATGTATGGATTTCAGCAAGGTATTTGACAAGGTATTATGAGCTGCGAGGAGCATGCTATGAGACTTGGGTAGGTTGGGTGAGTAGACAGATGCATGGCAGATGTAATATAATGTGGATAAATGTGAGGTTATCCACTTTGGTGGCAAGACTAGGAAGGCAGATTATTATCTGAATGGTGATAGATTAGGAAAAAGGGAGGTGCGATGAGACCTGGGTGTCCTTGTACATCAGTCACTGAAAGTAAGCATGCAGGTACAGCAGGCAGTGAAGAAAGCAAATGGCATGTTGGCCTTCATAGCAAGCAGATTTGAGTATAGGAGCAAGGAGTCCTACTGCAGTTGTACAGAGGCCTGGTGAGACCACATCTGGAGTATTGTGTGCAGTTTTGGTCTCCTAATTTGAGGAAGGACACTCTTGCTATTGAGGGAGTGCAGTGTAGGTTCACCAGGTTAATTCCCAGGATGGTGGGACTGACATATTGATGAAAGAATGGATCGATTGGGCTTATATTCACTGGAATTTAGAAGGATGAGAGGGGATCTTATAGAAACATATGAAATGCTTAAGGGATTGGACAGGCCAGATGCAAGAAAAATGTGTTAAATGTTGTGGGAGTCCAGAACCAGGGGTCACAATTTAAGAATAAGGGGTAGGCCATTTAGGACTGAGATTTAGGACATTTAGGACACAGAAGGCAGAGGCCAATTCACTGGATGTTTTCAAGAGAGATTTAGCTCTTAGGGCTAATGGAATTCAAGAGATGTGGGGAGAAAGCAGGAACGGGTTACTGATTTTGGATGATCAGCCATGATCATATTGAATTGCAGTGTTGGCTCGAAGGTCAGAATGGCCTACTCAAGAGTGTTTTATTGTCATATGTCCCGGATGTGACAATGAAATTCTTTCTTGCTGCAGCACAACAGAATATGTGAATATGTAAACATAGTACATAAGGGGGAAGGAAAAAAAAGAAAAAGTTCAATTAATAACAAATATAGCACAATAATAAGTCTTTTGCAGTTCAGAGCTTATTAGTTAGTCGTTGTAGCTTAGAGCTTATTTGTTGTTGTCTTGCACCTATTTTCTATGTTTCTATAAAGGTTGTTTACACAGCATTTTACTTACATGGTTAAACCGTCCATAACTATTGCCAAAGTCACTTTCTTGAAAACCCTTAAATTCTTCATCATCACTCTCTGTATTAAAGATCTCTGCAACCAATTTTGACATCTGCAAAAGATAGGAACAAAATGAACTATCCCTAAGATTTCAAAAAGATGTACAAAGATATACATGCATTTAGATGGACAAGGGCTGATTAGGGATAGGTGGCATTATTTTGTACGTAGGAGATCATGCCTCACAAATCTGATTGTTTTATTTTTAGATGTGACTAAAAAGGTTGATGAGGGCAGAACTGTAGCTGTATGTATGGATTTCAGAAAGGTATCTGACAAGGTAACATCATATGCGAGGCTTCCCTGGAAGGATACTTTGCATGGGATCCAAGAAAAGCTAGCCAATTGGTTAAAAATTAAGCTTCTTGGAAGGAAGCAGAGGTAGAAGGTTTCTTTTCAGACCTGTGACTTGAGGCCTGTGACTAGTGGTGTGCCTCGGGATCAGTACAGGGCCCATTGCTGTTTGCCACCTATATCAATGATTTGGATCAGAACATCAAAGGCATGATTATTAAGTTTGCTGATGGCATTAGTGTTGTAGTATTGTAGATAATGAGGATGGTTGTCAAAATTTGCAGCAGGATTTTGATAGATTGGGCAGGTGGGCTAAGAAATTGTTATTTGGAATTTAAGGTAGAGAAATGCAAGGTGTTGCATTTTGGGAAGTCTAACCAGACCTACCCAGTGAATGGCAGGGCTATGGGGAGTGTTGTAGAGTGTTCTAGGAGCGCAGGTACATTGTTCCTTGAAACTGGAGTCGCAGGTAGATAGGGTAGTCAAGAAGGCATTCGGCACATGGCCTTCATCAGTCAGAGTAATAGTATAGACGTTGGGAGGTCATATTGCAATTATATAAGACATTGGTGAGGCCACCTTTAGAGTAGTGTGTTCAGTTTTGGTCACCCCGTTAGAGGAAATATATTATCAAGCAGGAAAGGGTACAGAGAAGATTTATGAGGATGTTGTTAGGACTCAAAGGCCTGAGCTGTAGGGATAGGTTGAGCAGGCTAAGACTTTATTCCTTGGAATGAAGGAAGATGAGAGGTGATCTTATAGAAGTGTATAAGATCATGAGAGGAATAGATAGGTTAAATGCATCGTCATTTACCCAGAGTAGGGGAATCAAGAACCAAAGGACATAAGTTTAAGGTGAGAAAGGAAAGATTTAATAGGAACCCGAGGGTCAACTTTATTTTTTACACAAAGGATGGTAGGTTTGTGGAGTTAGCTGGCAGAGGTAGTTGAGGCAGGTACTATAACATTTAACACACATTTGGACAGAACATGGATAGAGAAACATAGAAATTTGGTGCAGGTCCTTCGAGCCTGCACCGGCATTCAATATGATCATGGCTGATCATCCAACTGAGTATCCCGTACCTGCCTTCTCTCCATACCCCCTTAGCCACAAGGACCACATCTAACTCCCTCTTAAATATAGCCAAAGAACTGACCTCAACTACCCTCTGTGGCAGAGAGTTCCACAGACTCACCACTCTCTGTGTGAAAAAAGTCTTTCTCATTTCGGTCTTAAAGGATTTCCCCCTTATCCTTAAGCTGTGACCCCTTGTCCTGGACTTCCCCAACATCGGGAACAATCTTCCTGCATCTAGCCTGTCCAACCCCTTAAGAATTTTGTAAGTTTCTATAAGATCCCCTCTCAATCTCCTATATTCTAGAGAGTATAAACCGAGTCTATCTAGTCTTTCTTCATAAGACAGTCCTGATATCCCAGGAATCAGTCTGGTGAACCTTCTCTGCACTCCCTCTATGGTAATAATGTCCTTCCTCAGATTTGGAGACCAGAACTGTACGCAATACTCCAGGTGTGGTCTCACCAATACCCTATACAACTGAAGTAGAACCTCCCTGCTCCTATACTCAAATCCTTTTGCTATGAAAGCTAACATCCCATTTGCTTTCTTCATTGCCTGCTGCACCTGCATGCCTACTTTCAATGACTGGTGTACCATGACACCCAGGTTTCGCTGCATCTCCCCTTTTCCTAATCGGCCACCATTTAGATAATAGTCTGCTTTCCGGTTTTTGCCACCAAAGTGGATAACCTCACATTTATCCACATTATACTGCATCTGCCAAACATTTGCCCACTCACCCAGCCCATCCAAGTCACCTTGCAGTCTCCTAGCATCCTCCTCACAGCTAACACTGCCCCACAGCATGTGACATCCGCAAACTTGGAGATATTGCCTTCAATTCCCTCATCCAGATCATTAATATATTGTAAATAGCTGTGGTCCCAGCACTGAGCCTTGCGGTACCCCACTAGTCACTGCCTGCCATTGTGAAAAGGACCCGTTTACTCCTACTCTTTGCTTCCTGTTTGCCAGCCAGTTCTCTATCCACATCAATACTGAACCCCCAACGCCGTATGCTTTAAGTTAGTATACTAATCTCTTATGTGGGACCTTGTCGAAAGCCTTCTGGAAATCCAGATACACCACATCCACTGGTTCTCCCCTGTCCACGCTACTAGTTACATCCTCAAAAAATTCCACAAGATTCGTCAGACATGATTTACCTTTCGTAAATCCATGCTGACTTTGTCCAATGATTTCACCACTTTCCAAATGTGCTGCTATCCCATCTTTAATAACTGACTCTAGCAGTTTCCCCACTACCGATGTTAGACTAACTGGTCTGTAATTCCCCGTTTTCTCTCTCCCTCCCTTCTTAAAAAGAGGGGTTACGTTTGCTACCCGCCAATCCTCAGGAACTACTCCAGAATCTAAAGAGTTTTGAAAGATTATCATAAATGCATCCACTATTTCCGGAGCTACTTCCTTAAGTACTCTGGGATGCAGCCTATCTGGCCCTGGGGATTTAATCCATTCAATTTACCCAACACCACTTCCCGACTAACCTGGATTTTACTCAATTCCTACTTTGACCCGCGGTCCTCTGCTATTTCCGGCAGATTATTTATGTCTTCCTAAGTGAAGACGGAACCAAAGTAGTTATTCAATTGGTCCGCCATATCCTTGTTCCCCCATGATCAACTCACCGGTTTCTGACTGCAAGGGACCTACATTTGTTTTAACTAATCTCTTTCTCTTCACATATCTATAAAAACCTTTGCAGTCAGTTTTTATGTTCCCTGCCAGTTTTCTTTCATAATCCATTTTTCCTTTCCTAATTAAGCCCTTTGTCCTCATCTGCTGGTCTCTGAATTTCTCCCAATCTTCTGATATGCTGCTTTTTCTGGCTACTTTGTACGCATCATTCTTTGCTTTGATACTATCCCCGATTTCCCTTGTTATCCACGGATGCACTACCTTCCCTGATTTATTCTTTTGCCAAACTGGGATGAACAATTTTTGTAGTTCATCCATGTAGTCTTTAAATGTCTTCCGTTGCATATCCACCGTCAACCCTTTTAGAATTAATTGCCAGTCAATCTTGGCCAATTCACGTCTCATACCTTCAAAGTTACCTTTCTTTAAGTTCAGAACCATTGTTTCTGAATTAACAATGTCACTCTCCATCCTAATGAAGAATTCGACCATATTATGGTCACTCTTGCCCAAGGGGGCACGTACAACAAGACTGCTAACTAACCCTTCCTCATTACTCAATACCCAGTCTAAAATAACCTACTCTCTCGTTGGTTCCTCTACATGTTGATTTAGATAACTATCCCGCATACATTCCAAAAAATCCTCTTCCTCAGCACCCCTGCCAATTTGATTCCCCCAATCTATATGTAGATTGAAGTCACCCATTATAACTGTTTTGCCTTTGTCGCACGCATTTCTAATTTCCTGTTTGATACCATCCCCAACTTCACTACTACTGTTAGGTGGCCTGTACACAACACTCACCAGAGTTTTCTGCCCCTTAGTGTTTCGCAGCTCTACCCATACCAATTCCACATCCTTCAAGCTAATGTCCTTCCTTTCTATTGCGTTAATCTCCTCTCTAACCAGCAACGCTACCCCCACCTCCTTTTCCTTTCTCTCTATCCCTCCTGAGTATTGAATATCCTTGGATGTTCAGCTCCCAGCCTTGGTCACCCTGGAGCCATGTCTCCGTGATCCCAACTATATCATAATCATTAATAGCTATCTGCACGTTCAACTCATCCACCTTATTACGAATACTCCTTGCATTGAGACACAAAGCCTTCAGGCTTGTTTTTACAACGCTCTTACCCCTTATACAATTATGTTGAAAAGTTGCCCTTTTTGATTTTTGCCCTGGTTTTGTCTGCCTGCCACTTTTATTTTTCACCTTGCTCCCTATTGCTTCTACCCTCATTTTACACCCACCTGCCTCTCTGCTCTTGTACCCATCCCCCTGCCACATTAGTTTAAATCCTCCCCGACAGCACTAGCAAACACTCCCCCAAGGACATTGGTTCCATTCCAGCCTAGTGCAGACCGCCCTGTTTGTACTGGTCCCACCTCCCCCAGAAATGGTTCCAATGCCCTAAAAATTTGAATCCCTCCCCCTTGCACCATTTTTCAAGCCATGTATTCATCTGCAATATCCTCCTATTTCTACTCTGACTGGCCCGTGGTACTGGTAGTAATCCAGAGATTATTACCTTTGAGGTCCTACTTTTAAGTTTATCTCCTAGCTCCCTAAATTCACCGTGTAGGACCTCATCCCTTTTTTTACCTATATCGTTGGTGCCAGTATGCACCACGACAACTGGCTGTTCACCCTCCCTCTCCAGAATGTTCTGCAGCCGTTCAGTGACATCCGTGACCCTTGCACCAGGGAGGCAACATACCATCCTGGAGTCTGGATAGATTAGGCTTAGAAGGATATGGGCCAAATGCAGGCAGATAGGAGTAGTGTAGATGGGGCATGTTGGTCGACGTTGACAAGTTGTGCCGAAGGGTCTGTTTCTATGCTGTTTGACTCCAAATGTAGTGGAAAGCGGGGTGGAGTACATGCAGGGCTCTCACTTAACTTTTTTTCTCTGTTGCCAGCCGGGCAACCTGGGCAGCTTTTTAGTTTGCCAAATGAGTTAGTTTAGGTGGTCATTTAAGACGACTTGCATGACGCGTGCGATAATGTGCTCGGACGAAGTGCGCAGTTACCAGTCAGAATTATGCTCAATGAAGCATTCACATATTATTTCTGCTTCAAATAAAGTCACAAACTAAACATATTCACCAATCAAGACATGATATATACCACAATGACATGCAGCAAAATTATAATACTGTATCTCAACGCTTTTTACATGTTGCAATGAATGCAATTTCTATTATTTATTTCCACTTCCAAACAAAAATGTGGTTGGATTATTCAGCGTGTGATCAATCGGTGTCAATAAATCCTGGACCATGGTAACATATATGCTTAACCATGCACACTACAGATTGATGCAAGCATGATTTCTGTGAAGGACCAAAAATTATCATGACATGGCCATAGCATGGGTCGTTATTGCTATTGGTACAGAAACACTCTCGCTTCCCACATAATTTATCCACAACAAAATATACAGGCTGCAAGGAAATTTTTAAAGGCATTTTATGATAATAGCTGTTAAAACCGACTATACCCATCTGACAGGTTAAACATTACACTAACTGACAAGAGATGGCCATAACAGCAGCAAATGTTCTTTTGGCAAGACGTTTAAAGGTGTCAAAACGGCACATTACCAGACATTCAAATTAGATGTTTGTGTTGTGAACAGCAATGAAGATACCCAGTTTGCACGGACCAGTTTTTTAAAAAAAATTATTGATAAATGCTGTTTCCATCATTCCAACTTCAGAATTAACATTAATATTTCAACTGAAATTTCTCCTGACGAAATTTATGATGTATGTGACCAACTGTAGAAGTAAAACCACGATAAATCCAACGTATAGTTGTGAATGTTGCTCATTAAATAACTACAGTACTGATACTCCATATTAAGAGCATTGATTTGCCATTAAAATGAATTCTGTAATAACGTGTCAACGGTAGCAGTGACAATTCAACACTGCGGTTTTAATGTTTCACGTGTTCACAATTTAATTAATCCATCTTTATGGATTTAAACAAATAATAACATTGAGAATTAAAACACATTTGATTCCATTCCGTTATCAAACATAGTCAATGTTCGCTCTGAAGACATTTCCAGCGCAGTAGGGTCAGGGAGAGGGGGGGTGAATCAGTGCGGGATGGATAGATTGAGGCAGGGGAATTAGTGCGTGTTGGTTGGAGAAGGTAAAATTATGAGGGGAGAGCGCGGGGGATGTCAGTTGGGGTTCAATGGGGGGGGGGGATCAGTACGGCATGGATGGGGGGGGGTTCAGTGCAGGATGGATAGGGGGGTTCAGTGCAGGATGGATCGGGGGGGGGGGCAATACAGCGTGGGTCGGGGGCTCTGTGCAGGATGAATTGGGGAACCAGTGTAGGATGGATGGGGGGAGGGGATGGCAGGAGAATGAATGCGAGGTCAATAGGGGGAGGGGGAGGGGGAGACACTCACACAGGAGGTGGGGAGGAAGGATGGTCAGCGCTCCTTGGGAAACACCAGCATCATCGCCCCGCTGCCTTGGCCGTCCCTGTCCATCGCCAAGTGCCGCCGTGAAAGGGGGAGGTAGTTGGTATCTCCTCGCCGCCGCCTCCCCTCCTCCGCCAGCCAACAGGAAGGTGCAGGGCCGAGCTGTGCAGGTGCTTCAGGCTCCGCTCTAGTATCTTTGCTTCAGACGGCGGAAGGGGGCAGGAGGAGGAGGTGGAGCCGCCATCGCCACTGCTGTGCAGGGCCCATCATTCGCTCCGACCCTCCATCACCCCGCTCTACAACCACTGCGGACCTGAAACGTCACTTATTCCTTTTCTCCTTGCCTGACCTGATGAGTTACACCAGTTTTTTGTGTCTATCTTCGGTATAAACCAGTATCTGCCGTGTCAAGCCGGGCAAAATGTCACGGCTTTTAGGTTGCCCGGCGGGACTTTAGGTGGCCACTGGCAACCGGGCAACCGCTAATTTCGAGCCCTGACATGTCCCAATCAGTATCAATGGTGCCAAAATGGAAATGGTTAAGAACTTCCCTTTGCTTAAATATTACCATCACCATTTTGGAGCAACAGCCAAGAAGGCACACCAATGCCTCGACTTCCTCAGGAAACTGAAGAAATTTGGCATGTCCCCAACAACTTTTACAAACTTCTACTGTTACACTGCAGTGTATAGTGTCAGGTTGAATCACAGGCTGGCTTGGAAACAGCTCTATCCAAGACTGTAAGAAAATGCACAGTTGTGAATATAGTCCAACACAGAGACCAGACTTCCCATAATTGACTCCATCTACACTTCACACTGCCTTGGGAAAGCAGCCAACATAATTGTAAATGTTTCCCACCCCAGCCATTCCCTCTTCTCCCCACTCTTGTCATGCAGAAGACACAGAAACTTGAAAGTATGCACCACTAGACTCAGACATAGCATCTTCCCCTCTGTTATCAGGCTTTTGAACGGTCCTTCGATTAGCTAGGGTACAGCCGCAATTCAATCCTGAGAACTATGTGTAGGAAGGAACTGCAGATGCTGGTTTATACCGCAGATACACAAAATACTGGAGTAACTCAGGGGGTCAGGTAGCATGTCTGGATAAAAGGAGCAGGTGACGTTTCAGGTCAGAACCCTTCTTCAGACTGCAGAACTCCCGTCAGAGAAGGGGAGAACTTCTTCAAAGTAGACATGCCATGAGGAGATTTTGCAGTGGAGCTGACAAAATGTTTGGGAAGGAACGCAGATGCGGGTTTACACCGAAGACAGACACAAAATGGTGGAGTAACTCAGCAGGATAGGCAGCATCTCAAGTGAAAAGGAGTAGGTGACGATTTGGATCAAAACCCTTTTTCAGACTGAAAGTCTTTCTTCAGTTTGAAGGAGGCTTCCGACCCGAAATGTCACCTACTCCTTTTCTCGAGATGCTGCATGACCTGCTGAGGTACTCCAGCATTTTGCGTCTGTGCTGAGAACTATATTCTGCACACTACCTTTCTCTTGAATCCACTTACTGTACTTAAATTTGGCTTGATTGTATTAGACATCAACTTGACAGCACGCAAAACAAAGCTTTCCACTGCACCTCAGTACACGTGACAATAATAAACCCAAACCCACATGTTCATTTAAAAAGTAATCGAACGGTCAACATCTTTTTAAACTATAAAAGTCATAACTTTAATATTAAGCAAATGTAACAATTGCAAAAAAAAGACGTTTACAAACGTTCTTGACGAGTTTCCATTCCTTAAACTCTTCCTAATTTTTTGTTCGTACGCTTGGCGTAAACAAGGAAAAAACAAACCACGCTACAATACAGTAGGCGTTTGCGAAAAAGCATAAAAGTGCAATAGGAACTTATTAAATGTATTTTATAATTCTGAAATTATAAATGATTATATTGAGCGCTACTGTGGCGGCGGGGGGGGGGGGGGTAATTGTAAACATGTAGGTCCAACTAAAACTAGTTGATGTGTACGTTTTCATTGCTCTTGAGATTTATTTTCTTCGCCAATTCCGCTGAAAAAGCCCTACTAAACATTCTTCTACGTATTCATATTTCTTTTGATTTGCATGAAAAAAACAGTAGAAATCAAGCCTCGTGGGATTTTTGATACTCTGAAAGTTCACCGATGAAAATGAACTTTTTGCGGCAAATTTGAAAGATTAAAAGAGAATCCAATTCACGCACGGAGGAAAAAAACACACAATGAAAATATCATGCTAAATGCATGCAAAGGATGAAGTGCAGCTGACTCACCACGCTGCAGAGTTCCACCATCCTGCACGTTAAATGCCCCGGGAATCCGGGCCAGCACTTCCCGCGCTCGCTGGGATAATGGAACCCCGCGGGACAATCGGACCGTGCCAGCAGCACAGCCGCAAGAGGGGTGTTCACTTCAAAGTCCTTAGTCCCTGCAAATGATATTGCTCCCCACATCATCAACTCCCGCATATCTACATAGAAATACGTATGATATTGTTCCCATTTCCTGTTCTATTAACCAATGGAGTATGGTTTCTTTAAAGTAATTTTCCATAATATACTACAATTCCCCTGTTGCATAGATGGTATTACCCGTCAATTTAGAATGACGCACTTGATTTCTGGCGCGAAAGCTGGAGATGGTATTTGGGTCTTAGATTGCTTTAAGTAGCAGAGTGCTGCTACGGAAAGTCGGGGAGTTTTACAGTGATGTGCAATGTATAAGCCAAATGTAGCTAATTTGGGGTTAACTGTGGCATTTTGATTGTTATCCTATTCATACCTCAGATTAGTTTTGTCATTTGCATGGAACCTGGACGCCAGTATATTAAATTATACTACAATTCACACTAATAAATTATCCCACTTTCTCATCCACTTCCTAAACAAAAACGTTTTTTTTAATTGCAGATTTATGCTGGAAATCTGAAATAGATGCAGAAAATGATGGAAAATCTTAAGGTTGAAGAAGGGTTTTGGCCCGAAACGTTGCCTATTTATTTTGTTCCATAGATGCTGCCACACTCGCTGAGTTTCTCCAGCACTTTTGTCTATCTTCGATTTTCCAGCATCTGCAGTTCCTTCTTGAACATCATGTTCTGGAGATTGACACAAAAAGCTGGAGTAACTTAGTGGGTCAGGCAGCATCTATGGAGAAATGGAAAACGTGACGTTTCGGGTTGAGACCCTTCTTCAGTCCGAAGGGTCTCTACCCAAAACGTCACCATTTCATTTCACCTGAGAGGCTACATGACCCTTGAGTTAATCCAGCATTTTATGTCTACGATGTAAACCAGCATCTGCAGTTCCTTCCTACACATGTTCTGAAGGTTCCTTCGTTAGATCTGGAAGAGTTGGACAACAAAAACTCATATGTCAGGCTGTTATTCATCGATTACAGCTTGGCATTTAATATTATCATCCCCTCCAAGCTGGTTACCAAACTCGCAGAACTGGGTCTCTGTGCATCCCTCTGCAATTGGATCCTCGACTTCCTCATTCACAGACCACAGTCTGTTCATATTGGTGGAAATGTGTCAGACTCGATAACAATTAGCACGGGAGCACCTCAAGGCTGCGTGCTCAGCCCCCTGCTGTACTCTCTCTATACTCATAACTGCGTAGCCGGTCACAGTGCGAACTCCATCATCAAGTTCGCTGACGACACCACTGTTTCACTGATCGGGATGAGTCAGAGTACAGAAGAGAGATCGAGCAGCTGTCCATATGGTGCCAGCACAATAACCTGGCCCTCAACAGAAGCAAAACCAAGGAACTGATTGTGGACTTTGGAAGGAGTAGGATGGGGACCCACATCAACGGGTCGATGGTTGAAAGGGTTAAGAGATTCAAATTCCTGGGCGTGCATATCTCTGAAGATCTTTCCTGGTCCGAGAACACTGATGCAATTATCAAGAAAGCTCACCAGCGCCTCTACTTCCTGAGAAGATTACGGAGAGTCGGTTTGTCAAGGAGGACTCTCTCTAACCTCTACAGGTGCACAGTAGAGAGCTTGTTGACCGGTTGCATTGTGGCTTGGTTCGGCAACTTGAGCGCCCTGGAGATGAAAAGACTACAAAAAGTAGTCAGCACTGCCCAGTCCATCATCGGCTCTGACTTTCCTTCCATCGAGGGGATTTACCGCAGTCGCTGCCTCAAAAAGGCTGGCAGTATCATCAAAGACCCACACCATCATGGCCACACACTCATCTCCCTGCTACCTTCAGGTAGAAGGTACAGGAGCCTGAAGACTGCAACGACCAGGTTCAGGAATAGCTACTTCCCCACAGCCATTAGGCTATTAAACCTGACTCGGACAGAATTCTGGATACTAATAACGCATTATCTGTTATTTGCACTTTATTTGTTTATTTATTCATGTGTGTATATATTTATATATGGTATATGGACACACTGATCTGTTTTGTAGTAAATGCCTACTATGTTCTGTGTGCTCAAGCATAGCAAGAATTTCATTGTCCTGTCAGGGACACATGACAATAAACTCACTTGAATTTGAACTTGAAGAGGGACAGTCAGGATATCCATATCTTCTACTGTTGCTGTCAAATAGAAATTATTTTTTTCTATTTCAATTATTTGTCTTCGCTTTAGCCAGTTTCATCTGACCTGTAGAAACTGCAGATGCTGGTTTACAAAAAAAGACGAACTGCTAAAGTAACTCTGGGCTGCTACTTGACCGGCCGAGTTACTCCAGCACTTTGTATCTTTTCTGACTTGAATGTTTTATGGCATTCTCTTCTGTTTTAAGTTGTAATCTCATTTCATTATTCCCTTGAAATGTGGTGATTTCTAACAGAAATAAGCATGCCTAGAAATTCTACTCTCCATCCCCAAGGGAGGTAGCTGGGTGCTGCAATTTGACCTTGCCTCAAGTCAAGTCAAAAGGACGACGTGTTGAAGTAACCCGACAGGTCAGGCAGCATCTCTGCATTTTTCAGATCAAGACCCTTCAGACTGATTGTAGACTAGACATTTTGATTGACATTAAGAGTTCCACGTTCTTGGTCCTAACCATCACCTTTTTGAGAAGTGGGATGGTTATCAATCTCAACATCAACTGCTTCTTTCTCTCCCCAAATATTCCTTGATTTAAAATGTTCCCGATTTTCTATTGTATTTTAGATTTTGTGCATTTGTACAATTTAACTTTGGCACCACATTTTCAACGAGGATGTCCAACACTGTGCGTTCATTCTCTGACAAGTCTCCAGATGGCACATTGTTTCTTTGAATGTTCCTTGAACTAGGTGAGCTAGAATCTGAGCTTTAAACTATTTTACACTTCTGGCAGAGGGAAAATTACCTGGACGTGGAATTCCAGGAGGCAGCCATACCATTAGATTATTTCAAATTTGGTGAATGGTCAGGGATGGGACAATATGGCTGCAGAGGAGGCAGGTAGAGGAATCCAGAGGATAGTTCTGACCTTTGTTCAACAGAGAGAAGGTTCTATCACCTTGTATGGATGAGTGTGTAGGATGTGCAAACTGTCAATTACACTGGTGGCCATTCAAGTAAATAGAGAAAATAAAATTGGGGCTAGCATAATTTGAGCAATAGACACTATTCCCTGTGTAGAGACAGTCCTATGTTCCTTTCTTGCTGCCAGTGTTAAGAACATCTCTGCTGGACTGTGAAATAATTTGCAGTGGGTGGGGGAGGATTCAGTTATCACAATCCACAAGTGCACTAATGACAGTGGGACGAGGAAGGAGGTCCTGATTATGAGCAGTTTCGAGCTAAATAGTAGAGCAGAACCACAACACAGCTAATATCCATTTATAACCTGAACCACATGCAAATTAGCAAAGGGTAAATATGATTAGGGAGATAAATGCATAGTTCAATGCTCAGTGTGGGATAAATTGATTCCAATGTGTTGATTTTAGTTCAAACACTAATGGTAAGCCTACAAAAAGTATAATTTCAGGGGAACTTTCCACTTCATTTAAAACTGATTACGTTAAATCTGTAGTTTCTGGTAGCTAACCTTTCAACCACTAAAAGTAATTAATCTTTAATTATATAATCCAGTCCTCCCGCGATTTGAAACACTTCCCTTCTTTGTCATCTCTGCTCTGAGAAAAATAACCCCCAAAGCTTTGGTCTTTCTACCCTAGCCCAGATTCAGTCTGCACTCTTTCCATAGTCTTCCGTACCCTCCTAAAATGCGAAGACTGGAAGTGGACATACAGTAATACTCTTGCTGGGAACCAGACTAATAACTTGTAGAATCATAGACAAGAAAAGAGATTATTTGGCCCACCATATCCACCCATCCATATTAATTCAATGCCTAAACAATCCCTGGGTTCATCAAGAAACTTCTTAAATGCTGTTGATGGCTCTGCTTCCACCAATCTGCAAGGCAGTGTACATGTACTCCTAGATTATTTTGCTCTACAACACACCCCAGAGCCCTACCGTTCACTGTGTAGGTTTTAGTTTAGTGTTCCCAAAATGCAATACCTCACATTTCTCTGTATTAAATTTCATCAACCATTCCTCAGTCCACCTGCCCAACAGATCAAGATCCTGTTGCTATTTTTGATAACCATTTTCACTATCAATAATCCCACTCACTTTTGTCGTCATCTGCAAACTTGCTAACCATGCCATGTACATTCTAATCCCAATCATTGATATAGAAGACAAACACCGAACCAGCACCGAACCCTGAGGCACACCACTAGTCACGGGCCTCCAGTCTGAAAAGCAACCTTCCACCATCACTTTCTGCTTCTTCCTTTTCATGAAGCCGATTTTCTATCCATTCAGCTAACTTTCCTTGAATCCCATGGGATCTAGTCTTCCAGAGAAGCTAACCATGCGGAACCTTGTTGAATGCCTTACAGGAATCCATGCATACAACGTCTGCAGCTTTGCCTGCATCAACCTTTTTTAGTCACATCCTCAAAATACTGATGATTCTTGAGACATGACCTCCCATGTACAAAACCATGTTGACAATTCGTAAACAACCCTTGTCCATCTAAATGCAGGTATATCCTATACCTCCTCTTCCTCCTCCTACTTACCCCTGGACCATGACCCCATCCTCTCATCTTTACCATGGACATTTAGTCACTCTACACCTCCATTCCCTACCAGGATGGTCTGAAAGCCCTCCGGTTCTTCTTCAACCAGAGGAACAACCCATACCCGTCCACTGACACCCTCCTCCGCCTAGCGGAGTTGGTCCTTACCCTCAATAACTTCTCTTTTGACTCCTCCCATTTCCTCCAAACACAAGGCGTAGCTATGAGCATGGGCCCCAGCTACGCTTGCCTCTTTGTCAGGTACGTCGAACATTCCTTGTTCTCGGCGTACCAGGGCCCCATCCCCGACCTCTACCTCCGTTACATCGACGACTGCTTTGGTGTCACCTCCTGCACCCACACACAACTGATTGACTTCATCCATTTCACCACCAACTTCCATCCGGCACTCAAATACACTTGGACCATTTCCAACATTTCCCTAGCATTCCTTGACCTCACCATCTCTATTGCAGGTGATACACTCCTGAACGACATCCACTACAAACCAACTGACTCCCACAGCTACCTGGACTACTCTTCCTCCCACCCTGCTTCCTGTAAGGACTCCATCCCCTATTCCAAATTCCTCCGTCTACGCCGCATCTGCTCCCAGGATGAGGTGTTCTACACCAGGTCATCACAAATGGCCTCATTCTTCAGAGAACGGGGATTCCCCTCCCCCACTATAGATGAGGCTCGCACCAGGGTCTCCTCCATACTCTGCAACACTGCCCTCTCTCCCCATTCCCCCACTCGCAACAAGGGCAGAGTCCCCCTGGTCCTCACCTTTCACCCCACCAGCCGGCAAATACAACACATAGTCCTCCGCCAGTTTCGCCACCTCCAACGTGACCCCACCACTCGCCACATCTTCCCATCTCCCCCCCTGTCTGCCTTCCGCAAAGACCGCTCCCTCCGCAACTCCCTTGTCAATTCTTCCCTTCCCTCCCGCTCTACCCCTTCCCCGGGCACTTTCCCTTGCAACCGCAAGAAATGCTACACTTGTCCCTTCACCCCCCCCCCCCTCCACTCCTTTCAGGGACCCAAGCAGTCCTTCCAGGTCCGACAGAGGTTCACCTGCACCTCCTCCAACCTCATCTACTGCATCCGCTGCTCCAAATGCCAGATGATCTATATCGGTGAGACCAAGCAGAGGCTTGGCTATCATTTCGCCGAACACCTCCGCTCCGTCCGCAATAACCAACCCGACCTCCCGGTGGCTCAGCACTTCAACTCCCCCTCCCATTCCGTATCCGACCTCTCGGTCCTGGGCCTCCTCCACAGCCAGAGTGAGCAACACCGCAAGTTGGAGGAACAGCACCTCATATTCCGCTTAGGGAGTCTGCATCCTCTGGGCTTGAACATTGAATTTTCTCAATTCTGTCTCCTCCCCTTCCCACCTCTCCCTCAGCCCTCTGGCCCTGGCATTCCCCTTCTCTCTATCTCTCTCCCCCACGCTAGTCGCACTAGCTTCTCATTTTCACACTACAAACAGCTTACAATGGCTTGTTCCCTTTATCATCGATACTTTTTTGCATATCTTTCATTCATTGTTCTTTATCTCTCCACATCACCGTCTATATTTCTCGTTTCCCTGATCCCTGACCAGTCTGAAGAAGGGTCTCGACCCGAAACGTCGCCTATCTCCTTCGCTCCTTAGATGCTGCTGCACCCGCTGAGTTTCTCCAGCCTTTTGTGTACCCTCCTCTTCCTGGCTTGTTTCCTTTTAACTGATACCTTCAAGCAATTGTGTACAAACAATTCCTGCCCAATACCCACTTCTCATTCAAACGTTTACCATCTGTGATCCTTTATTCCTAATCATTTGTTTTCTCTCAGAGCCCTGGGATAGATCTGAAGGAAAAGGATATAAATTCGAATGGGGAGGATAAACTTCATCCCATTATCAATATTAGAGGCAACAAGAGTATGCTTCTGAGGAGTTAGAAGAGACTTCAGATGATGGACTCTTGAGCAAAAAACTAAAAAAGTCAACCAGCAATATTCTGAAGATGGATCCTGAACCCAAAATAATCTGTCCATTTCCCCCACGAATGCTGCCTGACCAGCCGGGTTCCTCTAGCATTTTTTTTTAAAACTCAATAGTATGCTTCAGTTTCTCCATGTTTAAAATTCCAGTTCTTGCTCATTACTTTTGAAGATTCATGTCAACTCTTATTGTAAAAATATATGGGTATATTTGGGTTTTGTGGAATAGATTCCAGTTTGGCGACCTATGAGTATTGGCTCATTTCAGTAGAAACAATTCTGAATTACTTTCATTCAGTTTAATTGTATCGTTTCAATTCAAAAGGGAGTCTTGCACTTATATTGCAATTTGCCATTCAATAAAAATGTCTGAAAAGTGCATTTCAATCATTGTACCATTGAAGTAGAATCACTGTTGGGAGATGATTGAGTGTGATCCTGCTTCATTTTCCTCATGGCTGTCCTTTGGCACTTCTTTTGCTTTAACAAATATTTTTGAGACTGCAGAGAGCCATCTTTGGCAACATCCTTAAAACATACTAATAAGCACATAAGACATGGATATCACTGACAAGGCAGGCATTTATTACCAATAAGCGAGTTTGGTATCTCGATAAACGCAAGGAATCATGGGACTTGTCAGTCATTTGGGATTAAAAATAAGCGATCGCAGCACTGTATAAACTGTGAGTACATTTTCGGTCTGAGTTTTCGTCTTCCTTGAATCTTATATTGGTTATGGCTGACCCAAATGACAATGATATGACTCTGGATGATTTTCAGCGATGGAAAGTCGAAGCTTTGAAACATTTTTTAGCGGACAAGGGGTTGAAAAAGATGGGACGAAAAGACGAACTCGCTGCCCTTGCTTACGGTGCATCGTAAATGAAGAAGACCGTGCTACCGACTGCAAGAAAAACGTCATCATGTTGATCAATTGAAGGAACTCTTGAAATGTGGAGAAAAAATTCTTCCCGATCCCATGAGCAAACTGAAAGATGGGTGGCTTGAAGAATCGAAAGGATTAAACTGCTGACCTCCCACATCCATCGTCGAGCTGTCAAATCATCAGCCTGTGGCCACGGTCTCTCCCCCCCAAAACAAAACCAGTAAAAAATGGTTGTTATTCATCATCACGATCTAGCTCACTTACCGAAGCATAAAGCAATAATACCACCAAAATCATCGTAGTTTTGTACAAATGAACCATAAATACACCTAGCTAATAGGTTTGAAAACGGCATTTTCTTACCTCGAAGAAACAAAACTGGAAAATACATATGAAGCGTGGGTCCGTACACACACAGTAGCTCAGCTGGCGAGAATGTTTATCCCAAATGACCCATGACCTGGGCATGCGCAGTTGTTATACCAAACTCGCTATTTGCTGTTTGTTCCTGAATGTGGAGGCAGTTAAAAGTCAAACTGCATTAGTGGCAGATTTTGTTCACTTTATAATTGTAAAACCCAATAGGTTTCCCATCATTATGGTAGTTTCATGGTTTGACTTTGAACACCCTCCATATTCAGGAGCAAACAGCAATTGATAATGATTGGTGGAAAACCCTATTGGGTCTCTGGATTAGTGGTCCATTAATTTAGCCACAATGCTATTGTACCTTGCATACTTACACCAGCAGTTGAAATTCATTTTAATTCAAGAAAATTCTACAAATGGTATTCTTCAGGCTACTTCAATTGATTTTTTTTGTGCGAAAATGAAGTTACCAATCTGCCTTTTTGCCTTCTTTGCCTTCTTTGCATTGTTTAAAAGTGAAACTGAAGGAAACTCCAATAATTCAGATTGAATAGCTGTTGTATTTTGAATCGTTTTGCAGGAGTCCATGGAAACACAAGCTTTTATGTTGCAATCTATTGCCATGTTTCAACTTCTCTTTGGAGAATAGTAAATTATGTAAAGATTTATGGTGTTTTGGTCACACTATGTAAACAAAGGATTTTTGAATTTCATTTACATATACCAAATTGGGGCATCAAAATATGTTCATTTAACATTTTAATCTTAATATTTCTGCAAATGTTTAAGTACTTTACGATCAACAGTTTGTTTTAACCACAGCCAGCGAGCTCTGCACTAACCGCCAAACCCCTACTTGTTATATCAACAGATGAACAGAACTTCCTGCTGGTGCTGCATCATTGTGCATTGTCGGCATAAGACGATATTTTTAAAATGCAGAATCTTTGCAACGCTAATAGTTAAAAACTAACATTGAAAATGTTACTTCTTAAAAGGAAGAAGGAAGGTGCTTTTAATTTACTGAAACATCTGTTCTCCATTTGCTCCATGAAGGCTGCAAATCATACTAGGCTTTGATTCTGACTGTAGCATTGAGACCTCCAACACTTTGTCTAAATGCCCTCTCCTAACACGCTCGCCCATGGCAACATTCTGAACATTGGAATCCTAGATGTTCTTAGTCAGCTCTAAGGGTGGGCCACACCACTCACATAGACTAAACTCCTGAAAATCCATTTCCAAGCTCCGTTGTGGAAGGTCATTACCAGGCATCACGGAAAAAGATTCAAGAGCTGGCTTAAAGTTTTCTCTAAGAAGTGAAGGATACCCACGGACCACTCAAATTGGAGGAGTGTTTAGAATGGATTTAGGAACCTTAAGGACTTGCATTGTGAACACACGGACGCAGTGCATTAAGGGAAAATGGAGCACAAATCATCTACCCAACCGTCCCTTCTGACATTTCCCACCTCATCTGTGGAAGAGTATGTGGCCACCTCATAATCCAGAAGATCTAAGTGGAAGCAAGTAATTCTCCATCTCAGAGATCTTAAATGTGTATGATGGCAAGCTATTCAACACAGGCAGCACCACATATAAGCTACATTAAATGTCTGTTCAATGTCACATGCATCTTCCTACCAACAAGGGTCACTAGATGGTAACCAGGAGTGGGAATATTAGCTAGTTCTAACATTGCACCATTCTTGTACCTACATCTGACCCAAGGTAACTTTAGTGTCTCCATTTTATAGAATTGTGTCACGCTAGGCTAGGCTAGTGTAGTGGGTGGGGGAAATCATTTGAGAGTTGCTAGGTTGGAAGCAGCATGCTGGGTATTATGGTAGAGAGAGATTCCGTTGATGCTGGGTTGGAGGTGAGTTGTGTACGTTCATTAATCGAAGGAGATCTACCCAAGTTGGATCCCCGTGTCAGACTTTTGTGTTGTAAAAACCGCCTTCCCAAGTGTGATGTGTAGGTCACATAAGTCATTAAAGATTATATATCCAATTTCACCATGTTCAGCCGTTTCACCAATTTCACCAGTTCAGACTCAGAGGAGCATAAAATCCTTTGCAAACAGTCCATTGTTTCTCATGCTAACTAAATTGCACAATACACATGTGCCACTAAACAATAAGGTTCTTAGGCACCTGTGTTTACATTTCTCCATGATCTCACTTCCTCTGTCACCTTAAGCTGTGCTACACGCAAATCCTCCTTTTGTTTTAACTTCTTATGTATAACACATCCTACTCTTTTTAACATAAAAAGCAGCATTGTTTTCTGCCGCCCACGTCTCATATTTCAACTCAGAATTCAACTCTCTCTGGATGTCGCTGTCCATTCACCACCCCATCCAACCACCCTCCCCCCTCTGCTCCAACCTCCCACCTAACACACACACATACTGAAAAATAGTACATGCCATATAGTACATGCCATATCTGCAAGAACACTTTTAATTGCCCTGCTTTCTATGCTCACTGTCTATTTTAGGCTTGTACATCCATGTGAGTTTTAGACGTTTTTGCATGTTAGGGACACCATGTGTTGTTGCTCTGAATGTTTATTATTTGATACACTGTTTTAAACTTCAATGTTCAGTTATTTCAGATTTCTTCTTGGTCCTAAAGTTAATAGCAGGATATTGGAAAACAAAATCTATTGCATTTTCTTCTTTTGTTATCATAGTGGTTCAAATGTTGGAAATAAAACATTACATAAGAATGCAGAGAGAAGAATTTCAGGGTAGCACGTACATTCATTCATATTCTAGGGTGTAAATTCCAGATTTTGGTGTAAAAATAAACCACATATATTTTAAAATAATATCCAGCATAGCAAGCAAGAAGACAGTAATTTGTAGCCCGTTCCGGCTTTTTCCCCATATCCCTTGAATCCCTTAGCCCTAAGAGCTAGAAGGGAAAGAAAACAACAAGGTTCCTTTTCCTAGAGTCAAATCAATAATCCCAGTTGGTCGATCCACAGCTGCGTGGATGTTGCATACGGAAACAGTTGGAATCAGCTTTGAGCCCCACGTAATTGTGGTTTGTGATTTTATTTTATAGAAATAAATCTCGCAGGAAAGATGATGAATGAAGGATGGAAGGAAAATAAAGTGAAAGAACATGCTTTTCCATGTCTACAAAAAGATAAAACCGTTATCTATTCAGGAATCATGAACCTTTCTGCGGAAGGATGATATAAGACCTACAAAACAGTTTGCCGAATAAGCTGAATTTACTTTATTGGTTTATAACTACCTAATAACAATGTTAAGTAAAGTGTTTGAAATATCAATAGTGGTTTGTTGACAATTCAGCATAGTTCAGTGCAAACAACAAATCATAATCATTTCTGTCATTACATCAAGTGAACATTATCAAATCCTTGTCTTATAATGTTTGCTGTGGAGTTATGAAAAGTTATGACACACCTTATGTATTTTATATTTCCCGTTTATGCTTGTCAGGAAGGAAAACTAGCATCATTGAGCATGGAGAAAGATTGGTAATCAGAGCTGCACACTCTGTCATCCATTCTTGTGAGGAAGATTGATCAACTAGATAACTGGGCAGAACCGTTTTGTTGTCTGGTGGTAATGAGGCAGAACCTGAATTCATGTAATACATCTGGTGGCAAGCTGCCAGACAGACCTTGCAATTCTTTTTCCTTCTGAATGCTCTCTTTAAAAAAAAGATCAATAGCAAAAAGTCCAAATAGGGTTTATAAATGCAAAGCTTGTAATGGCACCAATATCAATGGGTAATTTTTACCACCATTAAAGGGCTTGTCAGTATGTGATGGAATAACTTAGAATAGAGGTCCCATAAATGCTAATTACATTGTCATGAGACCTGTATGCAGATTCAGCACACCTTCATAGTTTCTTTCTTTGCAACTTTCTGTGCTGTTTTATTAATACTTCACAGTGGCTATTGATTCTATGAACATTCTGCTCCTGTTTCTTATAAATTACAAATTCATTGTCCTTCATATACTTTATTTTCCCTGGATCCGTGCCATGACCATATTTAAAGAATAATTTACCAACTGCCCATTACCTATGTAAGGCACATTGCAGATGATTTAGAACTTCTTCTAAGGGAATTATCCCTAGAATCACAAACCAGCATTTCTTCATTGCTGTACCATTTGACACAAAGTACATTCTTTGGCTCTAGGGAAGACACCAAGGTACAGTTGTCATCTGTCAACTGAAATGACAAGTTATGAGACACTACCTTTGTGCAGTATTAGGAAATTAGCACACCTCGTACATCTTGCACAGCTACATAACCTCGTCTGTAATGCTTTGGATAATAGACATTAGACAATAGGTGCAGGAGTAGGCCATTCCGCCATTCGAGCCAGCACCGCCATTCAATGTAATCATGGCTGATCATCCCCAATCAGTACCCCGTTCCTTCCTTTTCCCCATATCCCCTGACTCTGCTATCTTTAAGAGACTTTTAAGAAGCCAGACACCTTTTAATAAGCCAGAGATACACAGCTTAGCAGACATTACCGATCGGATAGAATATGGTGGATGGCAATAGGAAAAGCTCCTTTTTTTTCCCCACAGGAAAGTTGCGTATAGGTGATATATGCTGTCATTTGTAGACTGAGACATACATTGCAACTGGATGGACCACAACATTGAAAGAATA